>ML664173.1:9250642-9552865 GCA_007570785.1 Antilocapra americana | reverse complement strand
TGTGTGTGTGTGTGTGTGTGTGTGTGTGTGTGTGTGTGTGTGTGTATACATGAGCTATAGGATTATAGCTATTAATCGTATTGGCCACCTGATGTGAAGAACTGACTCACTGGAAAAGACCCTGATGCTGAGAAAGATTGAAGGCAGGAGGAGAAGGGGACAATGACAGAAGATGAGATGGTTGGATGGCATCACCGACTCAATGGACATGAGTTTGGGTAAACTCCAGGAGTTGGTGATGGACAGGGAGGCCTGGTGTGCTGCAGTCCATGGGATCACAAAGATTGGACATGATTGAGTGACTGAACTGACTGAACTGATACATATATACACACATATATAGGCATAGGATGCAGGGCAGTAGCTCATAAACAGTGGGCACCAAATTGTGTTTCTAGACTCAGATCATACTTGACACACAATTTTTGTGGAGCTTGCAAAGGGTAAGCGACTTGTCCAAGGTCCTAATCATGTTAAGAGATTACTAAGGACGAGAAGGACAGCGAGGTCTTTCTCGATAAGGATCTTTACCTAGCTACGGAGATGAGTCTGAATAATAACAACAACTCTAACGTTTCCATGATGCATAGTATTCGCCAGTCAGGTTTCCAAGTATTTTGCATATATTAATTCAGAAACATATACAACAGCTGTCATAAGGGTGCACACAGGTCCCTTGTGGACAAGAGACAGCAGCTCTGAGTACAAGAGATTTTCATCTGGAAGACAGTCACCCTGCACTGTGATGGAGAGGCACAAATTAGAATGGAGAGCAACTGTCAGGAATTAAAACTGTCCACATCTTCATTTCTTCTCCCATTTCATTGTCTTTAGTCCTCCCAACATTCTCTCACACCTGCAATGAATCTTTCTTTCTTTTTTAAAATTAATTATTTTTTTTACATTATCGTGTTGTTTTTTGAATCTTTCTAAAGAATGAAAACAACCACTATAAATCAGGGTGCTCCCAGAACTTTGTCCTACCACTCATCAAAGGACCCCAGCCCATCCCAAAACACCCAGCTAGATAATGAGTATAAACAAATAGCACAGTTTCTATTTTACCCTTGACTTTGGTTGCAGTAATGTCTTCTTGACAGCAAGTATATAACCATTTTCCTACAGGTATTTCCCCTTAGTTCTTTTCTCCTGTGTTGACAGAACCCTTGAGTGAGAAATTTAGTTTAATAGAGAAGTTAAAAGACCCTGGTGAAAGCCAGCTTGGCCCATTCTAAAGAGCCTGATTTTTGCCCTAAGGATTAAGTATTACTCGCTCAGTCGTGACTAACACTTTGTTACCCCATGAACCTTAGCCTGCCAGGCTCCTCTGTCCATGGGATTCTTCAGCCAAGAGAATACTGAAGTGGGTTGCCACTTGTTTCTCCAGGGGAATCTTCCTGAGCCAGGGATCGAACCTGGATCTCCTGCATTGCAGGCAGATTCTTTACCATCTGAGCCATTAGAGAGTGAACTGAAACACACTTACTTTGAAGAGCCCAAGACTGTTGGAGGAAAATGAGCTCAGTTTTCTCCAGTTTACATTAATGAATAAGTAATCAATTAACTTCATACAGAAAAGACGTATTGGTTTCGTGAAGCCTTACCTGGTAAAAATGAGGGCACAACAGACTGTATGAGGAAGTTTCTTTCGCCAGCATCGCTCCCAAGCACCAGGTGCTGCCTTCCCATGGCTGTGGCTTTTAGTAAAGCAGAAATTCCTTTTGGATTAATCGTGCAGTCACTCCGAAGAAAAGAGGCTCCTTCAGCCAAAGAACTAGGCTGACCCAGATGATTTCTTAAATTGATCAACCCTGGTCTCACCACACTAAACTCAGCCCCCTGGAAGGATACATAGAAGGCGTTGGTTTCCTGGGACTTTCCTGGAGATCCAGTGACTAAGCCTCCTGGCTCCCAATGCAGGGGTCTGAGTTCAACCCCTGGTCAGAGACTAGATCCTACATGCTGCAATGAAGAGTTTATAAATAAATTTTTTTTTTTAAAAAAGAATCTGGATCCCATCACCTTCACTCTGAAATCTTCCTTTGGCAGAAACTATGTATCCATCTCTCATCCCTGTTTCCTCTAGCAAAAATGCTTTGCTTGGTTCTACTTCCTGTGTGGCATTTCTTCCCTGGCTACTTAGATTTGGAGAAGGAAATGGCAACCCACTCCTGTATTCTTGCCTGGAGAACCCATGGACAGAGGAGCCTGACAGGCCATGGTCCATGGGGTCACAGAGAGTTGGACATGACTGAAGCAACTAAACACACACATACTTAGCACTCAACGAAAATAGCTCATCCTCGCTGAGGCCGTCATTAACTCCCCCAGGCAAAGGTAGGATCCCCTCACCTGTGTTCTGTCTTCATGACAGCATTCTAGTTTACATGGCTGTCACCCAGTGGGAGGCAACAGGTATTCAGTAAACATGAACGGACTGACTAAAGCCCTTGACAGGTTAACAGGGTGGCATTAAGGAGACTGGGGCCACATCCTTATCCTGGACAACAGGGCATCCTCCAGGTCCAGACTGGTGCGGGTCAAAGTGATCATCCACCTAACCCGATAGGGAGCAAGTAATTTCTGTATGTCAAGCACTATCAAGTAAAGAAAATAATAGTTGTCTCTTAAATTTATGCAAAATAAAACAGTACAGCTGATTTTGAAAAGAGTTTGGCAGTTCCTGAAAGAATTAAACATAGAGTTACCTTATCATCCAGTAATTTTGCTTCTAGAGTATATATTCAAGAGAATTTAAAATACATGTGTGCATGCCAAAATGTGTACACAGATGTTCGGTTTAGTTCAGTCGCTCAGCCGTGCCCAACTCTTTGCGACCCCATGGACCGCGGCACATGGGTGCTCTGTCCCAAAGCCTAGCTCGACCCTGTATCCAGGAAAAATCCTTCAGTATAGTCTCACTCCTCCCCATCTCCTCCCTTCTGTGAACTCATAATGAACTTCTATCAATAATACAGTGCTTAGTTTTGTCTTTAGGCAAGGTGCTTCCATTCCACAAATATTAATGGACCAAGCGCCACGAAGAATTCTGGGGGGAGCAAGGTCTGTAGCCAGCGTCAGCCACATTCTAAGGGCTGGCCTCAAAAAAGCTGAAAAAAGAGAAGAGAGATCCTCTCCCGGGATCTGGTTGCTTCCCTTCTTTCCTCCAACATCTCCTGCTCACACACGATACTCTTCCAAGCGGGAAATCTTGCTATGAAGATGCAGAAGTGATGCTGAAGAATCCTTATTTAGATTTCCGGTTTCCCACTCAAGCCTTTTAATGTCCTTAATTCCTTCACTACACCTTCCAATTCCTGTAGCTCTTTCCCTTCTGCGAACTTTAATTGACTTTGAAATTAATAGAATGTAATGACTTTCTAAGTGTTCTTCTGTTATGTGGTGTCCCCACTGCAAGATTTATTTGTTACAGAAATGCTTATTGAACTCCTGCTTATTTTTGTGCCAGAATAGTTATAGGGGGCATGGATAAAAAGAATGACAGGGTCACTGGGCAGCTGAGAGCCTAGTGAGAAGGCACACAAAGACACTGTTCCACAGAGTTTGGCTTAACATTTATTTATTGCTACACCATACACCTTGTGGGATCTTAATTCCTCTACTAGGGATTGAACCCCAGGCCCTAGCAGTGGCAGCACTGAGTCCTGACTACTGGACCACCGGGGACTTTCTACATCTGGCTTACACGTGTTCGAAGGTTCACTGAACGCACGGGGCAAGGCACAAATGAGTAGATACAGAGAAATCAGGGAAAGCTTCTCAGAGAGGTGACGTTTGAACTGAAGGAATTTGAAAGATGAATAAGAATTTTTGAAACTTTTTTTTAAAATTAAGATGCTATTTTTACTTTTTTAAGTGAAGTATCAGTTCAGTTCAGTTCAGTTGCTCAGTTGTGTCTGGCTCTTTGCAACCCCATGGACTGCAGCATGCCAGGCCTCCCTGTCCATCACCAACTCCCGGAGCTTCCTTAAACTCATGTCCATCGAGTCGGTAATGCCACCCAACCATCTCATCCTCTGTCGTCCCCTTCTCCTCCCACCTTCAATCTTTCCCAGCATCAGGGTCTTTTCCAATGAATCAGTTCTTCGCATCAGGTGGCCAAAGGATTGGAGTTTCAGCTTCAGCATCAGTCCTTGCAATGAACACCCAGGACTGATCTCCTTTAGGATGAACTGGTTGGATCTTGCAGTCCAAGGGACTCTCAAGAGTCTTCTCCAACACCACAGTTCAAATTAGTCAACATTAGTCACAGTTTAGCAACTGAACAACAATAACCACAATATAATGAACCAATGTTTGTATATATGGTGAAATGATGATCAGTTCTTAAAATGTAAGATGTAATTTTTTTCTTTATAACTTAAAATTTTTTTTAATTCATTTATGTATAATTTTACCTCCCAAAGTTGGATTTGAGGCAGCATGTCAGGAAAAGCTTTGGGGACCAATGTTTGAAAGGATGCTTTAACATCAAAGTCCAGCTCGGTGTCTGTGGCAAAGGTTTGCATCGCTAACAATGGTGTTAACTGTACAGTCACTCCGGCTGCCCTCAAGGCTTAATCCTGAGAGCAAAACAGAATAAATATAAGGCTCTGATTGGAGGAAGTTGAAAATGTCTCACCTATACTAATGCAATATCCTTCTTACTGGTCTCCTGTGTTTAATCTTACTTTGTTCTACTCCAGTAGAGGTAGAGGTATCCTAAATTCCAGTCATCTGTGTTCGACTGTACATTCTTGCAGATGTACAAAATTCTCCTTGTATCAGCTGTACTTGTTGTTATTGTTGTTGTTTAGTCGCTAAGTTATGTCTGACTCTTCTGTGAGCCCATGGACAGAGAAACCTGGTGGGCTGAAGTTGGCCATTTCCTTCTCCAGGGCATCTTCCCAACCTAGGGATTGAATCCGTGTCTCCTGCATTGCAGGTAGATCTTTCCCACTGAGCCACTAGGGAAGCCCCTATCAGCTGTACTAGTATACCCTTAACTGTTTCTTCATATTCATCTCATTTTGTTCAACTTTATTGAAAAGGAATATTTTTATCATTATCATCAATGAAAAACCACTATCACTTGCCATCAATAGAATATTAACCACACAAAAAATAGTAGAATGAAAATAAAGCCATGTTATCTAATCTTAGCTGGGTATTGTTGGCTTCTGAAAGTTCTGAGTTTGAGGTCCTGCTTTTTCTTTGCTCAAAAGGAAAAGTATCAAGATTTAGGGCTTCCCTGATGGCTCAGACGGTGAAGAATTCACCCACAATGAGGGAGACAAGGGTTCGATCCCTGAGTTTGGAAGATCCCCTGGAGGTGGGCATGGCAACCCACTCCAGTATTCTTGCCTGGAAAATTCCATGGACAGAGGAGCTTGGTGGGCTACAGTCCACAGGGTCGCAGAGTCGGACAAGACTTGAGTGACTAAGCACAGCACTCAAGATTTAGGGGTGTATTAAAGGCACACCGGCGCCACACTGATCATTTCTCCTTGGCTAAATCAAGCAAACAGACTGAAAGATAACTGGAAAAAGAATAATTCTCACACTGTACGAGCTGATGAGATTTATTGCCCCTGTGCATACTACTTAATACCTGCTTCTGCATCAAGTAAAATCAGTTCATCACAGGTACCACGTAAATGCTGCCCAGAGCAATTACAATGATGTAACCTATAAATGGTATCATTTCTTTCTCTTATCCAAAACCCTTCAACGGCCCTTTACTACCAGGTCTTCTCTTGAACTCCAGGTCCTAATCACTACATCTCTAGGAGGTGGTCTCTCTCAGCATCACCACACTCCTGCCTGCCTCAGATGGCCCAGAGGGGAGGACAGGGTGAATGAGAACAAGCTCATTCATGTCCATCCCTCATCCGGACAGCTTGAGATCTGACCAGGGAGAGCACGATGTCACCACACTGATCAGAGGCAGAGGACATCAACCAGAAAAAGCCTGTAGGCATTGTGAAAAGTGGGCTGGAAAGCCCCAGGAGAAAACAGGCATCGCCACCCTGGGGGCCTGGTGGGGAGCCCACAGAGAGGAGGGGTCACTGCCCCGGGTGCCAGCTCGGAGTTGAAAAAAGGCCTCAGGTAGACCAGAGGCAGCTCCGTGGCTGGAATACTGCCAGTCAAGACCAATGCCTGGGCTCACACATGCAGCTCAGCCCAAAATTCCGGAAGTGAACTGTCCACAGCCTCGAGCTCTGAACTTATCCAGTGTATGATTTGAGTGAGTCATCCGAAATCAGCATCCCAGGACCATTCCAGCAGTCTGGCTAGTGCGATCCTACAAAAGAAACAGTGCACAGCCAGCGAAGCAATGCACACTCCAGGCCAGCCTCCTGGGTAAAGAACAGCTACAGGGCAGCAAGCAGACCCCAGCAGGACGAACCTAAGAGCTCCTTGGGGCTCCGGTCAGTTCCAGGTGCACATAGAGAGTCAGAGCGCTTGTGTGCATGTGTGCCAAGTCGCTTCAGTCGTGTCCAACTCTTTGCGGCCCTATGAACCACCAGGCTCCTCCATCCATGGGATTCTCCAGGCAAGAATACTGAAGTGGGTTGCCATTCTCTTCCCCCAAGGGATCTTCCTGACTCAGGGACTGAACCCGAGTTTCTTGTGTCTCCTGCATTGATGGGCGGCTTCTTTACCACTAGCACCACCTGGGAAGCCCCCAAAAGCACTTACAAGGGGAGAAATGGGGACAGACAGGCCTGACCCAGGCTCAGGGTGCTCCACCCAGACAGCGCTTTTAGTCCCACCAGTCTCAGGCACAAAAGTGGAAAATTGTGAGGAAGGCGTTCCAAAACAGGACGCCAAGGCCTGGGGTCTGGGTCAGTACCCCATCTGCCTGGTGTAAGGACAGTACTGTCAGTCATAGACCTACTTTTCACCGTTGAGGCTGAAAAACTCATATACTGGGCTAATTTGTCCAGCCTCCTTTGCACCTAGGGAAGGCCATGTGGCTTAGAGAATGAGGTATAAGAGGCAGTTTTCCAGATGGGGAGGAGGGGGTGTTTGAGAAAAATTTTCCTCCCTGATTTAAATGAAAGCCCCTTTCCCTGCCCAGTCTACTTTTTTCCTTCTTTGATTACGCTTTTCTGAAGATGAGATACCTGGAGCTGTGGCAACCATTTTGTGCTCACAAGGCAGCCAGCCTAAAATAAAGTCAAAAGGTCAAGGATGAAAGAGCAGAAACAAAGAACCTACCTGCTTTTGCCGTCACAGAGCATCATACCTTGGAACTTCCAAGATCTGGTTGGGAGATGTGTAATTCTATCTTAATAAGGTTGCTGAGATTCAAATGAGATTATATACCTGGGAGTCCTTCCTATTGTACATGATTGTGTGGAGATTTAGTTATTTCTGTTTGTCTCATTTGACAGATAGGCAATCTTTTTAGCTTTTTGGGGGAAAATTAAATGACCCTGTCCCCTGCCCCCCAACACACCCACATACACAGAATAAAGAGATGCTACAGGATTTTTGTTGAAAGGGAGAACTCATTTCAGACAGCCTAGAATTGATACCCAGCTCAGCCACCTCCTGGTATCATCTTGGGCTGGTTCCTGAGCCCCAGTCCCTTATTTATATGTGGGGATAATAATATACCTACATCCCCAGAGGGTTTGGGGGAGTATTAATTGAGAAGATGCCTATAAAGGATTTAGCACGGTGCCTAGTACATAGTGGGCTTCCCAGGTGGTGCAGTGGTGAAGAATCTACCTGCAATCCAGGAGACACAGGTTTGATCCTTGGGTCAGGAAGATGGCTTAGAGAAGGAAATGGCAATCCACTCCAGTATTTTTGCTGGAATAACCCCACAGATAGAGAAGCATGGCAGGCTACAGTCCATGGAATCATAAAGAGTCGGACATGACTGAATGAGCACACACGCACACCGGCACATAGTAGGTGCTTGACAAATATTTAATATTATTTTACTACACAGATGTCTGTAGCTACCGATCTCCTGGATCAGCCCTGCTCTGCACTGAAAAGGAGTTATGAGAAAACAGTTTGAAAGGAAGCTCGCCTGAGGCTGCAGGGATATGTGAGCGTATCTGGCATTTGAGCGGCAACATAGCAGGTGGGCAAGAGCGGAGGATTGGGAGCCAGGTGGCTGGGCTGTGAATCCTGACTCAGCCACTTGATGGTTATTGACAAGTTATTTAGTCTGTCTGTGCCTCAGTTTCTTCACGTCTGAAATGGGTTCTCGTGAGGAGTGAATGAGTTAAGGCACATCATGCGTTTAGGGTGGTGGCTGGCACACAGTGTTAGGAATTACTACATACCATTCATAGTAAATTTCTGAGTTAATTTAAAATTCAAAATAAAGTTTGTTCTTGAAAATCCCAGTTGGCTTTTATTTCAGGTGACTGGGGGCGGGGGTGGGGTGGAGAGGGAGGATAAAAGGGCACCAGGATACATCTGACGTCTTTGTGACTTCACCTGTGCTGGCCCCTTTGCCTAAAACCTACCCTCCCTTTTTCTGGTCCATAAAACCACCACATATTCCCCACTCCCCCAAGGCCAGGGCCTGCTCTCTTATGCTTCTGTCCCTCAAATAGGACTCATCTCCCCTTTTTCTGCCCAGTTGTAAATTTCCTGACATCTTTAACAAATGTTTCTTCCAAGGAAAGATGAAGGTAAGAGGGATGTTTTTAAACTCTTGGCAGTTTTCAGACAAATACAGAGCCATAGTTCACATTGGAATTCATGCCTCCTTCTCCAAAGATGAAGGGATTATCAGAGGACTTGGGCAGACGGGGCTTCTCAACACCAGGAGGAAAAAACACCCAGAATAACAATCTGATCTTCCATGGGAAAGAGTGCCAGCCCCCATGGTGACATCCTAAGGAGGAGGAGATGTACGTTGAGTGAGCGTGAGTAAGGTTTGGACCCTGCACAGCCTCTGTTTCAGTCTTAATTCTGTCATTTAACAGCTATGTGACCCTTGAACCAAACATCTCTG
This sequence comes from Antilocapra americana, assembly GCA_007570785.1. Lineage (NCBI taxonomy): Eukaryota > Metazoa > Chordata > Mammalia > Artiodactyla > Antilocapridae > Antilocapra > Antilocapra americana. The sequence goes on along the minus strand of ML664173.1, from coordinate 9,543,876 downwards.
AACCTATTTTCTCACCTACAAAAATGAGGGTAATACCAGCCTCCAGGGTTAATTCTGATGATGAAATGAGATACTAATGCAATGACTGGCTCTTAGAAAATGCTTCTTGTTTGTTAAGCGACTGAAAAGGGCTACAAAAAGCCGGTACCATTGTTGGATGGACATGTGCAATGCCCGAAAGCCCAGCAAGGCTTCACATTGCCCACCCCTTCCTGTGATCACAGACCAGCCCCCAGATTGTCCCGGAGGCCTTCACACAGCTCCTCCTACCCTCCATCTGAGGCTGATCTGCAACGGAGAAGCCCAGACGGGCGGAGACTTGGCATTCCCCCCGTCCCCAAACCCTTCTCCCCTCCAGCTGGCACAGAAACGCCCCACATTTGCAGCCTCCACAGCAATTACAGAGAACCTACTCCCTTGTATTGTTTTTCTTCTCCGAATGAGGGAGCAAGCACATGATTGCAACAGGAAAAACAACTCTGGAATTGGACACCGTCTGGACTGGCCCCCGTGTCTGAGCCCCTGGAAAGATGCTCGATGCTGCTGGGATGGGGGATGAGCTGGACAAGCAGCTCACACTCACCGCAGGCCAGCCAGTGGAGCAGGTTGCATTTCAGGATGAGAAACAGTATAATCCTAACAAACGCAGAGCTCCTAATATTTACTGGGGCAAAGGCTCAGCACTTTGCAGGAATAGTCACGCTTAATCATCTCACAGTTGTCCCAGAGGCCCATTTTTTTTAAATCTTCATTAGATCAGTGAGGCGAACGAATGAGGCTCAGAGAGGTTAAGGAGGTCTCTGGGGGCCACACAGGAGTCAGGGACTTAGTGAGCATTCCACTCTTTTCTTCTAGCCCTCAGAGCCTGTTTATCTCCCAGCCCCTGCCTATAGCAACACTTCCAACCCCCCAGGAGTGCTAAGTCCTATCTAACTCTTTGCGACCCCTTGGACTGTCACCCGCCAGGCTCCTCTGTCCAGGGGACTCTCCAGGCAAGAAGACTGGAGTGGGTTGCGTGCTCCACTCCAGGGCATCTTGCTGACCCACAGACCAAACCTCCCTTCACGTACGTCCATCCTGCATTGGCAGGAGGGTTCCTTACCAGTAGCGCCGCCTGGGAAACCCCTAAACCCTCAAGAAAGAAAGCAAGCAAGTGAAGTCGCTGAGTCATGTCCAATTCTTTGCAATCCCATGGACTGTAAGCCCACCAAGGTCCTCCCTCCAAGGAATTTTCCAGGCAAGGGTACTGGAGTGGGTTGACCATTTCCTCCTCCAGGGGATCCTCCTGACCCAGGGATTGAACCTGGGTTTCCCGCATTGCAGGCAGACACTTAACCATCTGAGCCACCAGGGAGTCCAAGCCCTCAGGTGCACTCCTGGGACCTTGTGGAAAAGCAGGCTCTGGTTCAGTAGGGTTGCTGGTGGGGCCTGAGATAGCATTTCTAGCACATTTCCCAGGGCCGCTGGAGATCGGGGCACTTGAGTTGGACCAGTGGTCTGGACCCTGCCTGGCTGCCTGTCGAATCACCTGGGAGCCTGCAAAAGGCTGATGGCGACCTCACCCGAGAGGATGGGACGGATCCTGCAGGTCTGGGGTGCAGCGTGGGCCGAGGACTCCCCCGAGCGGGCGTGTGTGTCCCCGGGGCGAGCCCGCCACTCTGGAGGGAGGAGGTGTCTGTGGGCTCCCGAGGACACCGGTCCCCCCGGCGCCCCTTTCGGCCCCCGCAGAGGCGTCCAGGGCTGGGGTCGCCCTTGGGGAGGCCTCTGGCAGCCGGCTTCCAGCGGGGAGGAGGCCAGAGCGGCCACCTGTCTCCTTGAAATAGGCCGCAGCTGTGCGGGGTGGTGACCTCACCGCCTCCGGCTTCTGCCAGCGGCCAAGGGGCTTCTGCCACCGGCCAAGGGGCGATCGGGAAAGCTCTCTCCGCAGGTGCCAGAGTCACGGCGGCTCCGGGCTCCCCGCGGCGTCGGGGAAGCGCAGGGAAGCGCGCGCCCCCAACCCGGGGACCCCCGGCCCCCCGGCCCACGTGCACGCACACCCTGGGCTGCGCTGTGAGCGCCAGTGACAGCCGCGGGCAGCCTCCCTCCCCAACACTGGGGGATGGTGAAGTCCTCCTCCTCCTCCCTTTAAATGATGTGTGAACAAATGGGCTTCCCTGGTGGGTCAGACGTCTGCTTGCAATGCAGCAGACTCACCTTCAATCCCTGGGTCAGGAAGATCCCCTGGAGAGGGAAATGGCAGCCCACTCCAGTATTCTTGCCTGGGAAATCTCATAGATGAAGGGATTTTGGGATCGCAAAGAGTCGGACACAACTGAGTGACTTCACTTTCACTTTTCCCTGGTGGCTCAGCTGGCAAAGAATCAGCCTGCAATGTGGGAGACCTGGGTTCACTCCCTGGGTTGGGAAGTTCTTCCCTGGAGAAGGGAAAGGCTACCCACTTCAGTATTTTGGCCTGGAGAATTCCATGGACTGTATATAGTTCCTGGGGTTACATAGAGTCGGACACGACTGAGCAACCTTCACTTCAAACAAATACCAGTCTGTAAGTAAAAATGGAGAAATCCATCTTTTCTTCCTCTTCCAGTTTCCCCAGGCAACCACAGCTAACAGTCAGGGGTCTTACCTTCCACATTTTTTCTAGCCTAAATATGCTTTGTACACACACTGTTGTTTAGTCATTAAGTTGGGTCCCATTCTTTTGAGACCCAAGGGACTGTAGCCCACCAGGCTCCTCTGTCCATGGAATTCTCCAGGCAAGGATACTGGAGTGCTTCTCCAGGGGATCTTCCCCACCCAGGGGTGGAACCTGTGTCTCCTGCATTGCAGGCAGATTCTTTACCACCAGGGAAACCCTTGTAGACACATACACACATGTGATACTATTTTATAAACAAAAATCATCATGTAATATCATTATATATTCCCTGAATGCTCAGTGGGTAAAGAATCCACCTGCAATGCAGGAGACCCAGGAGATGCAGGTTTGATCCCTGGTTGGGGAAGATCCTCTGGAGGAGGGCATGGAAACCCACTCCAGTATTCTTGCCTGGAGAATCCTATGGACAGAGGAGCCTGGCCGGCTACAAACCAACGGGTCACAAAGAGTTGTACATGACTAAGCACACAGCACACAATATTATTCTAAACACTATCATGGATATCTTTTCCCTACAGTTACATGTACTCATAAATTATTTTAGTAATTTATGAAAGCACCTGAAAATCATAACCTCTTGAGGGCATTTTTAAACATAGAGATTGAAAGGTCTCATCCCAGACAGACTCAAATGGCTCTTTTTTTTTAAATTTTTGAAAAATGGAAATTATAATTAAGGTGTAACCTTGTATTCATTTTCAGAGAAGGCAATGGCACCCCATCCAGTACTCTTGCCTGGAAAGTCCCATGGACGGAGGAGCCTGGTGGGTTGCAGTCCATGGGGTTGTGAAGAGTCGGACACGACCGAGCGACTTCACTCTCACTTTTCCCTTTCCTGCACTGGAGAAGGAAATGGCAACCCACTCCAGTGTTCTTGCCTGGAGAATCCCAGGGACGGGGGAGCCTGGTGGGCTTTTTTTTGGGGGGTCAGACAGAGTCGGATACGACTGAAGCGACTTAGCAGCAGCAGCAGCAGGACGTCTTTTCCTTCTAAGAGTGCTCATGGTTAAAACACAGAAACTCACAGCCGGACAGAAACTGAAAACCTACATTGTCAGGACTGGTACTGCCCAGTGGAAATATAGTGAGTCAGATACATCATTTAAATTTTCAGTAGCCAGAATCATTTTAGTAATATACTTTTACTTAAGCTGATACATCAAGACATTATCTCAACATATAGTCAAGAATTACAAATGAAATATTTGACACCTTTTTGTTGTTGTTGAATCTGTGACAATTAGTGTAGATTTTCTACTTTACAGCACACCTCACCTCACCTCAGACTAACCACATTTCAAGTGTTCAGTAGTCACAGGGGCAAAATGGTTATTATTATATTGGACAGTGAAGATCTAGAACTTCTCTTGCTTCCTTTTTTTTTTTTTTAAGAACTGTTACTTGGGAGATAGTTACAGGAGACAAGGAGAAAACAACTGTGGAACAGACACAATTTATTTGCTTTTAAAGGAGCACTGAACATCCGTTATTGCTAACTGCTCACAGAGGAGTGTGGTGGAGAGAGAAGTGAGAGGATTAAGCTGGATAATATATTAGGTTAAAGACATTTCTCTTTGGAACAACTCAATGAGGAAGACAAGGATCATGTTATTTTAATTTGAGGTTAATAATTGGCCAAGATCACACACCCAACAGACACAAAGGCAGAACCAGAATCATGTCTTGTCTTTGATCCCACAGAAGTCTCCAAGAGAGTTTTTCAAAGCCCATCCTTACATTAGCGGTGCAGGGAGAGGTGTCAACAAATCAGGTGAATCACTAGAAGTCACAGGGTGAAACTAATTTCATCTCACCTAAACGGGTTGCGATTTTATGTTGTTGAAAACTTGGGCACTGATGCGCCCTTGTGGAAGTGAGAGTTATTGCAAGCTGCTGGTAAATGCATTTGTGGGCCTTCTTTATTCATTAACTGTTTTTATATACAAAATTGTATGACAACAATTACATGGTGGTCCTTGAAATTTAAAAAAAAAATCATACTGAGAAAGGTGGGAATCACTGCAGGAGATTCTTCCATCTCAGACCGCCAGTTGTTCAGCTGCTCCGTCGTGTCTGACTCTTTGTGACACCATTGACTCCAGCATACCAGGCTTCCCTGTTCTTCACCATTTCCCGAAGTTTGCTCAAATTCATGTCCATAAAGTCAGTGAGGCCATCTAATCATCCCATCCTCTGTCACCCACTTCTTCTCCCGCCTTCAATCTTTCCCAGCATCAGGGTCTTTTCCAGTAAGTCGGCTCTTTGCATCAGGTCAGAGTGACAGTGTGACCTGATAAATTGCAGATCCTGCTTCAGATGCCTTTTTAAATAAATTGAAGTATAATTGACATACAACATTATGCAAGTTTCAGGTGTACAAAGTAATGATTCAATATTTGTATATATTGTGAAACGATCACAATATGTCCAGTTAACGCCCATCACCATCCTGTTCTCTTTCTCCCCCAACCTACACAGCCTTGTCATTGTTGTCCAGTCTCAAAGTCGTGTCCTTCTCTTTGCAGCCCCATAGACTGAAGCACGCCAGGCTTCCCTGTCCTTCACTGTCTCCCTGAGTTTACTCAAACTCATGTCCATTGAGCCAGTGATACCATCCAACCATCTCATCCTCTGTCTCAACCATCTTCTCCTCCTGCCCTCCGTCTTTCCCAGCACCAAGGCCTTTAGCGAGGCTGTCTATCAAGTGCCCTGCCCTGCCCTGGCTGAGGGGTCAGCCTAGAGATTTGGATCATCTCCGATAGTGGGGCTCACACTTTCAGTTCCAGCAGACCCCAACCTTTTTGGCACCAGGGACTGCTTTCGTGAAGGACAGTTTTCCCACAGATGTGGGGAAGCAGGGATGGTTTCAGGATGATTCAAGCACATCACATTTATGGTGCACTTTATTTCTATTATTATTACATCAGGCCCACCTCAGATCAACATGAATTAAGTCCCAGAGGCTGGGGACCCTGAGTCAGACCATGAGAACTGCCTGCATCTTCAGCTTTTGTATTGATTCTGAGATCTACCCCAGATCCTCATAATGTCTTTTTTATTATTTCCAGAATAAATCTCAAAGATAAACATGCACATTTTAATTGAATTCTGCTTCAGTTTGGAAATTTGAACAAGCTCTCATAAGCATCCAAGGAATGGAAGACTTTCACTTGCTGAACATACAACTAGCTCTTTTCTCTGGAGGGCAAAATGATGACCAACAATAAACTGGACCAAAATTGTCTTTGGAGGACCTCCCTGGCAGTCCAGTAAGTAAGATTCCATGGGCCCCATGCAAGGTGCACAGGCTTGACTCCTGGTTGGGAGGACTGAGGTCCTGCATACTACATGATGTGGTAGAAAAAGAAAAAAAAGTCTGGAAAAGGTTTGACTACAATTTGGTAATCTCAGTGTGTTTGGAGCACCAGGTGTTAGGTTAGGACACAGCGAGGCCCTTTGTGAAGAAAGAGAAATGGCTTCAAATGGGTGCCTGTTCAAGCTGAAGACTAGGCGCTCCGCCGCCTGGTGCTGGAGCCCTCTGCAAATGCCCTTCCATTGTCAACCGTGACTGCAGCTGTAGGCTGGCCTGGGCGACCAGGTCCTCCATCACCCAAGAGAGACCCCCAGAGGTCAGCTGCCCTGCTAACTGCAGCCCCTCCACACCCCCTTTGATCCCTCCTTTCTTATCAGCTCCTGACACCCCCATGCAGCCCAGCACCTCAATGGGAAGGGCCATCTCCCATCCTTCACCCACATGTCTTCAGCTCTTATCCCCACTCTTGGCCAGTCCACACTGACCAGAGGGAAGTCTGGATCCTTCCACCAAACCTAAGATGGTAACACTGAGTTATCTCTGAAGACCACACTTGCAAGCATTCAAAAATTGAATACTGATGAATTAATGGAAGGAAAGTTACAACCAACCCAGGCAGCATATTAAAAAGCAGAGACATTACTTTGCCAACAAAGGTCCATATTGTCAAGGCTATGGTTTTTCCAGCAGTCATGTATGGATGTGAGAGTTGGGCTATAAAGAAAGCTGAGTGCTTTCCATCCTAAAGGAAATCAGTCCTGAATATTCATTGGAAGGGCTGATGCTGAAGCTGAAACTTCAATACTTCGGCCACCTGATGCAAAGAACCAACTCATTGGAAAAGACCCTGATGCTGGGAAAGATTGAAGGCAAGAGGAGAAGGGAACGGCAGAGGATGAGATGGTTGGATGACATCATTGACTCAATGGACATGAGTTTGAGTAAGCTCCAAGAATTGGCGATGGACAGGGAGGCCTGATGTGCTGCAGTCCATGGGGTCGCAAAGAGTCTGACACAACTGAGCGACTGAACTGAACTTGACAACGTTGTGATGGTCTTTGCCATACCTCAAAATGAATCGGCCATAGGTGTACATATCCCTTCCCTCCTGAACCCCCTCTGGCCTCCCTCCCCATCCCACCCCACTAGGTTGTCACAGAGCATCAGCTTCTGACAGGTTCCCTGCGTCATACATCAAACTCCCCCTGGCTATCTATTTTTATCTATATTACACATGGTAATGTACATGTTGGGCTTCCCTGGTGGCTCAGAGGTAAAGAATCCTACTGTAATGCAGGAGATGTGAGTCTGATTCCTGGGTGGGGAAGATCCCCTGGAGGAGGGCATGGTAACCCACCCCAGTATTCTTGCCTAGAGAATCCCATGGACAGAGGGGTCTGGCGGGCGACAGTCCACAGGTCACAAAAAGTCAGACACGACTGAAGCAACTTAGCACGGCTGCAACGAAAGAAAAGCCTGTGTGGCAATGAAGACCCAGCATAGGCGTAAATAAGTAAATGAATACAATTATCAGTATCGGTTCAGTCGCTCAGTCGCGTCCGACTCTTTGCGACCCCATGAACCGCAGCACGCCAGGCCTCCCTGTCCATCACCGATTCCTGAAGTCCACCCAAACCCATGTCCATCGAGTCGGTGATGCCACCCAGCCATCTCATCCTCTGTCGTCCCCTGTTCCTCCTGCCCCCAATCCTTCCCAGCATCAGGGTCTTTTCCAATGAGTCAGCCCTTCGCATGAGGTGGCCGAAGTATTGGAGTTTCAGCTTCAACATCAGACCTTCCAATGAACACCCAGGACTGATCTCCTTTAGGATGGACTGGTTGGATCTCCTTGTAGTCCAAGGGACTCTCAAGAGTCTTCTCTACCACCACAGTTCAAAAGCATCAATTCTTCAGCGCTAAGCCTTTTTCACTGTCCAATTCTTACAACCATACATGACGACTGGAAAAACCATAGCCTTGACTAGACAAATCTTTGTTGACAAAGTAATGTCTCTGCTTTTCAATATGCTATCTAGGTTGGCCATAACTTTCCTTTCAAGGAGTAGGCGCCTTTTGATTTCATGGCTGCAATCACCATCTGCAGTGATTTTGGAGCCCAAAAAAATAAAGTCTGACACTTTTTCCACTGTTTACAATTATATATATGAATTGTATATATATATATACCAGTTGTCAAAGGACAACGTTCATTTGCTCCATGTCTGACCTTACTGGACTGAGCCTGGAAACGCTGATCATTTGTGCCCATTGATCCAGCTACCACATTCCTTGTGGGCAAACAACTATACAGGAGATTTATACGGGCAAAATTTGCCCATCCCATCAAGATTCAAACAGATCCTGCAAAACTTCACTCCAGAATTAATCAAGATCTTACATAAATAAACAAGCCTGTAACAGAAGATTACAAGACTCAAGGCCACATAACCCACCATCCTGACCCTCGGAGTGCTCTGCTCTCCTTCTCAGGTCTCTTCACGGGAAGACAGCATTCCCTTGCTGAAGCTCTCAGTCTCAAAGGGACATATGGTCCCCCAGAGAAAAACTGCAGTTTGCTCAAACCCAGGTTTGATATTTAGGGCATCTGATATTAGAACAAGACACACACCTAGATCTAGATGGACTTCATGGTGACCTGTTCTCCAGAACCCCAAACTGAATGTCAGCTGTGAGGTTTTTCTCAGGCTAGTTGGTTCTTGAAAACATTCCTCTTTTGCTTTTGGCATTGAAGACCTCCAAGGGCTGGCAAGACCTGAATGGACAGCCAGGGCAACCAACCTCACCATATGGTGGGCGGTCTGTGAGGACCACGCCCAGGGCAGACCTCCCCTCTCCCTGGTTGCGGTGTCCTTCCTTTCTCCCCTTGCATAGCAGGGCCATTCAGCGGGCCAGGACTGACCACTCATCGTCTACGAAAGGCTCAGGCAACTCAGCAGGGTCAATGGGAGAACCAGCCACAGGCCATGGAGGTTGAGTGGGGTCCCACCCTACGCGTCTGTCCCCTTTATCATTGTGATTCAGCCGCTGGATAATGACATGTCATTAAAACGCCCCTTTCACTGGTGACACGGGTGTTGCGGGTGCAGAGCAGATTTCCTGTGGCTGAGGGTAGACTTTCATCCCCGTTCGTAGGCCTTTCTTCTATTTCACTGCTCTCAGATTAAGCATCATTAACCTGTTCCTAAACTTACTCCACTGTGCTGGGTAAGGCCTACTAGATTTCTTCTTTGGTTTAGTGAGCTTGAGGACAAAAAAAAAAAAACATTGCTTATGCGGTCTTGATTACTTTTAAGTCTTAAATTAGCGATGAAATATAAACACCAGTGAAGATAGTTAAGGCTTCTTAAAGTACCGCTTTTCTTGCCCTTGAAAATAACAGGCTGTTGTTCACAGCTCTAGGTGTGGACAGTTCCATTTACAGCATTTAATTCATCTGGAGTCAAATTAGGGACGGTAGGGAAAACCGTGTGCTCTTCTCACCGGTCCTGGCAGTAAATTTCCACGCAGTGTGTACGATGCTAGCAAAGAACACTGTCTAAATGGTATGCAAAGGAAGATAACAAATGTGGAGGTGAAAAACATTCAAGTAAATTCTGTACTAGACCTAAGACAAGACCAAGGGGGTGGTCCCTTTACCACCCCCTCCCTCGCAGCATCAGCATTAGTTTCTATTTGTTTCAAAAAAATTTTCATTTAGAACAACAACAACAACAAATTCAAATAATCAAATTTTCTTAAGGGAAAAAAAAAAATACAGGCAAGGCACGGGTGAAGGATGGGGAAACCCAGAGGCACAGGCTCTGAAACCAGCAGCTGCGCTTTAACATCTTGAAATAAATCTGTTTCCGGGAACAGAGGTTTCTGTTGTTCACACTTAAATCCTGAATCACGTAAAACTCAATGACCACTTTATTTTTCAAAGTCAGAATCCTTGTTTAGGATACTTAAATCTCATACCTGACATGTGTAAGGCTTAGGAGAAATTCTTTTTAATCCTGAGAGGCTAAATAAGAGGTTGTATTAGGTGGTAGAGAGAAGGCAAAAGGAAACTGGATTGAACAAAACCTGAAAATATTTCGATGAATGTTCTTGGGTCAATTAACTGACCACATTCTACTCCACTTACATGAGAAAAAAATCATGTGAGGTTTTTTTATAAGTGGGATTTAACACGTAATTCAGCATTAGCACTAGGTCCTATTTAAAAGAAATTAATCCAGATGGAAAACATTTGGCCGCTAGGAAAACCAGAGTTTTGCTCAAAATGTAATCCTAACAATAAATTAGAAAGTTGGCAGAATTTTCAGGATCCCATAAGGCTGTTCAGCCTGATGGCTTCCTAGGCAGTGGTGGAAATGACTGGAAGAAATATACAAGACCCATGACACAGAAGCACCTCTCTTTTTGAACTGGTAAACTCTAAAAGCTCATTTTATTTTTTACTTGACTCTTCAAGTGATTTGCAAAACATTCAAAAAGTGAAAAAATCCTTCCCCACCCCCATAGTTTCTACTACAGAAATTCCAATTTCTTACTTGCATATATTCATGTATATGTCACGACATGGTATAAGCAAATTTCAGGGTTGGTGTGGCCAATCAAAACTAGAGTCATACAAGGAAAAGGAGAGGCTGTTTCTCACCAAGTTGCATCCAGTGAAGATCTAGGACTCATTTTTAATGACTTGTCAGAAAGGTGTTAACAGGTAAACAGGCATTGCACCCAACGCCAGGCTGAATGAACACGCTACTGATGTTATTTACAGTTGATGCACAATTTCCTCACAACCCTAATTTCAGTCAGTCAGTCAAGGTCATCTTGGGTGGCTGTCTTCCCAGAAGTAAAATCTGAGATGCAACTTCTCACTTGCCACAATCCGCATCACCTGGACTTTTTCAAGGATCTGCTGCTTCTAAGCTGAGCAGTTTAGCTCAGTTTCTTTTGAGTTGGCTGCTAGGACGTTAGGGCTGTATCTGTAGCCCAGCTCTAGCACGCACCTCTGTACAACGTTCACCCCTGATTCAGGGTTGTTTTCTCCTTTGTTTCCCCTTTACTGAGATCTTACTTGTCCTATGAACATTTCATTGTGTTGTACGGCATGCAGCTCTGTAAAAACCTTCTGGGAAAAGGCAACACCTAAACACACTTTACCTAAGTTTTACTAAAATCAGGATTAAAGTGAATCATGTGTACTATACATCCAGGCCAACTCAGGTCCAAGATCTGAGAGATTTAAACACGGAAACACTTCTATTAGCAAGTTCATATCCTCTGTACTCTGGAGGAAATACTCAACTTACAGAAATCTGAATTTCAATAGTTAAAAAAGTAAATTTAAGATGGATTGAAACTACCCCTAATGAATGCTTTTCCAGAAGCTTCTGCAAATCCAAAAAGCTCATTAAAAAACTGGCCTGTGTGGAGTGGTGCCTGGCCATGGTACATGAGGAGCATACAGGATAACCAGAGGTGGGATCTTTATTTCACAAGTTTCAAGATACAGTACAAAACGAATCTGTACATCTCTCTATTAACAGGATTTGTTTACACAATTATATTACACTTCACCAGCCTTTATACTGAATTTAATTAAATACAAAACAAATTTACAAAAAGTCTACCATGGTGTTTTTTCCAATGTCAGTTTATGGTCTTTTAAAATGTCTCCTAAATGTCAATAGTGGTTACACTTTGATCGTATCAAATGTTATAATTTTTTTTTTAAATCAAAGAGAACAGTGCCATCTTATAGTTCTAAACAGGAAAACTGATGCTGTGAGATGACGCTACACATGACCAAGACATCCTTCTCACGCACACACTGGATTTTTACTTGTGCAAATCATTTTTATGTGGAATATTTTCAATCTTCTTGAAATACCAAGTGGAAGGAGAAATTAAGCTTCTTTTTACTACACATTTAAAAGTCAGGCAGTGCCTCAGACAGTACGGTATTCAAAGTGTGTATTTTTACTTATATCTGAGACCAATGACTGATGAAAAATACTTTTCATGAATACAGAAGTTCTTTTTGCCTTATTCCTTGCACAGTGGTAGTCATAATATTGTATAACATATAATTAAATTCACTTTTAAGACAAACAGTAGCTGTTACTGGGGCAAATGTAGCCCATGTTGCTCTTCTTGGTAAGTAAGGGGGCTGTTTAACTGTTGAAGCACTTTCGTTTTGAAATGAGTGTGTGAAATGTTAGTCCAAACCTCTGAATAAGGTTTTGCAGATGTAGCTAGACACTATAATACACATGCTACATACATGAAGACCTGTGGTCTTCATTTATAGGCTTGCATGCATACTTCCAAAACACTGGTTCAAAGAACAAACATGAGGAGCAAAGAAAGGAGCAGAAAGAAAAAAAAGCTCATACAAAATACTTGAGTTTCCTGGAGGCAACAGCAGCTCCTTAAATAAAGCAACGGATCATGGGCAGGTCATGGGCAGAAGTTTCTACAACTTCCCAGTGATACAGATACAATGGCTTAGCAGTAAAACTCTCACAAATTAACCGCATATGCAGAAGGGGAATACATCCTCAAGAGTATTAAGATTAATCATCTGCAAGTTAATCTTCTTTAAGTGCTAAATCGTTTTGGGAAAAAAAAGAAATCTTCTGATTTATTTTTCTGTGCCATTGAATAGGAACTAAAAAACAAGGTAAGCCTTACCCAGAAAACAGAAACGAAAGCTCCAAGAACAAACAGGAAAAAACAAAACGCAATAGTAAACCCCAAACACCAACGCTACCTCTGTAGCAGAAAACAAAAAGCTAAAGAGTCTCCAGACTCTGGAACGGTCGGCTAACCAACAGACCAAATGCACAGAGAAAGGAAGCTAAGTAAAAGTCCTCCTGTCATCGCCTCGGAAGGCAGGAAGACAGCCTCTCACAGGGATGGGGAGAGCTGGGCTACCGTGGAAAGGTGAAGCCACACCCTACATGCTAACTCTAAATTCTAACATTAAAACTCCTGAATCCTGGAGTTAGTTTAATGTCACTGACATTAACTAGCTTGAGTTACTGTCATTGTATTCAAATGGATGCCATTTGATTAGGTTAAGTATTGAGCATTATTTTAGGAGAAACCCAGTTCCTATTTGTTTAAGTATCAGGTCCCTTGTACAGACCAAGGAAGGGAGCCAAGGATTTCGAGACGAGTGTTCGAATGAAGTCACAGGAACTAAGCTGTTCTAGGTTTACCATTCAAACTGCCAGTAGCAAATGAGCCAGGGTCAAACGGGAGGTGGACAAAGGCCAACAGAAAAAGATGGATTTGGAAGATGAATAAAAAGGACACGGGCAAGAGGTAGCCAACCGGAAGGCTGTTACCGCCTGGAGAACAAGACCGTCCCTTCCCGTCTGCCCCCGGGTAGAGACACGGTTGAAGAGCTGTCTTTTTCGAAGTACAAAGAGAGGAAAGGAAAGATACAGAGATAAGAATACTGCTAAAGGAGAAATTAGGCGGATGACAGAAAAACAGGGAAGTGTAGTTGTGAAACGTTAAAATAAATTAAAACGGTTCCTTTGAAATGAGGAGTGGCTGCTACCGGATCATCCTCATTTTGAAGGGTGGGGAGAAGAGGCAGGGGTGGAGACACGAACATCCTGTACCAAATGCACGCCCATCTCTCAGCCCATCTCTCACGTAAGAGAGCGAACAGAAGCCTTAGTATTTACATGAGCTGCCCAAAGCGACATTACACTTCTGAGGGTAAAATGTCCTACCTTTCAGATCTGCATTTACACATGTGGTTCTTGCTGTGACCACCTCTTCAGGTTTGGAAGCAACTCTCCAGGAGGACAGTGTGCTCACCAGGTTTCTCGTAATACTCTACACACACACACACACACACAAAAGCACACAACTTTACATTTAGAGCCCTCAGCGTCCTTACGTTGGACTGATTAGACCTAATTCTAAATGCAATCCCCACTTCAAAACTGATTAGATCTAGTTTCTAAATACAAAACCCACTTCCTACAGGTAAGGAACTCTTCAAGTTTCCTGGCAGATGAGGGGTTATGGAAAAAGAGTATAAAGAGTAATAGAGACAGACGGAGGTCAGCAAGCGCAGAAAGCCCGCTCAGACGCTAAGCGGGTCTCAGACTGGGTACAGGATGGCGCACGCTGCCATCCAGCCATGAGGAGGAGTAAGGGTTTGGCTGAAGCGTGTCGTTTGTGTGATATGTGATGTTCTCAGTGTTCGTTGTTGGTGCCGTGGTGGCTGTTCTCCGTGCTCCTTAGGCAGACAGTCCTGAAGTGTAACGGCCTTGCTTTTCCTACTGTTAACAGTGGGAGGGTGGTGAACACGATAGCTACGCAAGTGGCTGATTTTCTCCTGTTATATCAAGCTGCAGAAATAAAAATCTGTCTGAACAAAGAGGCTTTAGTAGCTTTCTTCAACCACTGATTTTAATGCATCTCCGACTCTCTCTAGTTTTAGTATTGTAATGGTAGTTTCTGTCTGCCAGAGCCTGGCAAGGATATTTCACATTTAAAGAATTCAGAAGGGTGGTCTGTTCTTTTGCGTAAGAAATGCCAAGTATTAATAAAATGATTCCTGGGAACAAGTGCTTTAACTTTTGGGAAAGTGTGTCTGTGATCCTGGTACCCCACCCAGAGTCCTTCAATATTGCTTTCTAATTCTCCCATTCAGTCCAGCCTCTGGCTCCAGATAAAGGCTCTGCATACTTGTAACAAGCAAGTAAGTTACACTGAGTAGGTGGGGCAAGTTCGTGTTAGCTCAAGGAGTCAGTTCACAAAGTTTTCTATATACTCCACTCCAAGGAAATGAAGTTCATATAAACTCCTTAACAAGCCCTTTCAGTCTTTGAAGGAGAGAAGTATGGTATAAAGTATGACAATCAATCACCGATCATAAGAAACCGCCCAACCTTCCCTTTTAAAGGAACAAATATGCTAAATATGTATACTTGCATGTGGACTGATAAAAGTCCCTTGGTTATCACAGTTTTGAAACACTTTGAGGACTTTTTCCCTTAACTTAAAAGGCAAGTTCTATTTTCAGACTTTCAAACACCTTAAGGTTAAATTTGAAACTAACTGGGTTATCCTTTTTTCATTGATCAGTTTTAGTGTCAATGCATAAGACCCTCAAGACAGCTGACAGAACTTATGCACACTGAAAGAGTGACCGAAGGGACCCAAGGAAGGTAGCTGGACACAGCGGACATGAGCACTGTGAGTGTCTTGCAAATATTTCCGGGGTGAAAAGGGGTGGGGGGCGGGGGAAGCCACTGAGAGTTGCTATTCCGTAGGGCACTGAGACGGACATTCAACTGAGTTAGGTAAGAGTTACTTATCCCTGAAAATAAAGGCATCAGATTCCAAGCAGCTTTAGGAATTCAACGCTTCCTTGTGCCTCTTCCAGGAGGTGGCGACCACTGATCCAAAGTCCTACATCGAGTGTGAGCGTTCTCAGCAAACCCTGTCCTTGTCTGTCGCCCGCTGGGGGGGACGCGGCGGGTTACTGCGGCGGCGGCTGCTCGGGGGGCCCCTCCTGCTGCGGTGGGGCCGGCCGGGGCCCCGGGGGCCTGGGGACAGGTACGTCCTGGTGCTGCCGCTGCCGGTAGGCGATCACTGTCCCCAACAGCAGCGCGATGATGGTCATGAGGTAAAGGTCCCACTCGGGGCCCAAGAGCTGGTCCATATCAAGGTGGGTGAACATATCTCGAATCTTAATGAGAATAATATAAAAATCATTATGATCACTTAAGAGATAAATACAGAATTTATCGAAACAATTGGTTTTAGTAATATTTTGCAATGTCTTTTTTAGAAAAAAGATTTTACTATAAAAACTACCATATGAGCCAGCAGTTCCACTCTTGGCTATTCATCTGAAAAAACGAAAACCACTTAATCAGGAAAGACAAGTGCACTCCAGTGTTCACAGCAGCACATTCGTAACTGCCAAGATACGGACGCAGCCAGTGTCCGTCACCGGTGAAGGAGGATGTGGTGCGTGTTCACAGTGGAATATTGCTACTTAGCCATAAAGAGCATGAAATCTTGCCATCTGCAGCAACATGGATGGCCCTAGAGGGCATTATGCTAAGTAAATAAGCCAGACAGAAAGACAAATACCGTATGCTATCCCTGATATGCGGTATCTAAAACATTTACAAACTAGTGAATATAACAAAAAAGAAGCAGACTTATAGAGAACAAGCTAGTGGTTTACCAGTGGGGAGAAGGAAGCGGGAGGGGCAATATAAAGGCAAGGGATTAAGAGACACAAACCATCATGTATAACATAAGCTACAACATGGAGAATATAGCCACTATTTTATAATAACTATAAATAGAATGCAATCTATAAAAACTATGAATCACTATATTGCATACCTGTAACTCTAGAGTATTGTACATCAACTTTATTTCAATAAGAAAAAAAATGAAAAATTAAAGCCTGCCAGACTTTAACAAAGTAACCAATCTATTGAGGACTAGATGAAACAAAATAATGAGTTCAGCTGGAAACATGAAAAGTACTCGGGTTTGACCTCTGGGGCAGAAAGATCCCCTGGAGAAGGGAACGGCAACACACTCCAGTATTCTTGCCTGGAGAATTCCACGGACAGAGGAGCCTGGTGGGCTCCAGTGCACTGAATCGCAGAGTCAGACACGACTAAGTGACTAAACAACAGCAAAGTATCTTCCAGGGCTCCTTCCCATCAGTAACTTAACGCGCTAATTTTCAACCATTTTTCACAGAAGATATCTGAAACCAATACTGGGGACAATGGAGGACGGGGGAAGCTGCGTCTGGGCGCTATAACTGTTTCCAGTGATGACTCGCTTGCTAACAAACAGCTTTCTTCTCATGACAGCAGGGCTATTTCACTACGGTCTCTCATGTATTGTAACTGAAGGTGTCAGGGATTCATATGTTTAATAGCTGCACAAACAATGCTTTTCAGTCAGGATTTAACTATATTTGACTGCTAAAACTGAACTTTAAGATTATGTTATCTATCATATTTTAATCTCGCTTAAGTTATTCCTGATATTTTCTGACTGCTACTTACCCTGGACCATCAAGAAAGGAAATATGGGGCATAATCCTTTATGTTTAAATAAAACTACATTTAAAAGGTCCCCATAATATACATTTATAGGTATAGAATCTAATTTTTTCTGGAAAAAAACTGTAAGAAATTTAATAGTTTCCTGGGGTAGGACCTACAATAGGAGACTCTGTTTTTCTGTACTTTTGACTTTCTTACCATCAGTACTTTTCACTCCTTTTGCAGGGGAGGTGGGATAATATCCAGGTGGTAAGATTATGGGGCATCTTATTGTTCTCCTATACCTCGGGGTAAAACACAACTTATTATGGCGTATTACATGTCCAAATCCTAGACTGTGCTCAATACTGATAATTAGGTAAATATGGATAATAATGTAATACACATGTAACAAACAGTTTAGTTGAAACAGTCCTGAGGGAGTAAGACCGGTGGCCACACTGTTAGCTTTTCAGCGAAAGGAACAAAGATCCTTTGAGTTACTGACAGCAGAACGTACGGCGTACCCTGGCTCACGCGACCATGCTTACATAAGCAGAGGGCAGGACAGACGTCAGCACCTTCAGCCCTCAGGAGCCCTATACGTGGAACGCCTCGGTGCATCGGCTAGTTTGCAAAGTGGAGGCGTTGTCGAGTTTCGTCTTCTGGATGCTGAAGCAGCAAGGACTCGATCTACCTACGTTAACACCGAGCGAAGCTCCTCCTGGAATCTAACAGTGAAAGGGTGCCTCAACTGGTCCTGAAAGATGCTAACAAAGGGTTGACATCATCCCTTTCTGGCCTGGAGTGAATTAAAGTTACGTCGCCCTTCCTTCTGCATACTTTTTCAGACTCTCAGAGTTAAATGCCGCACCAGTGAATCCGCTGTGAGGAATGACAGCCACTGCAAACAAAACGGACGACTGGAGAGCCCAGGGGCGCCATGCGGGCGACGGAGCTGGGAGCTGCGAGAGAGCGGGCGACTCAGCCACCGCCCAGCAAGGTTCTACCGCTGAGCACATTTAGATAATTGAAGGCAGTTTTAGAAAACACTTCCGGTGGGGTTTTTAACATGTGTCACTAGCAGAAGAATCTGAAGCACAACAGCCTGGGCAGGCGCTCAGGTTCTACTTCTTCCCATGTCTTAAATTCTCTTTTTAAGCGGTTGGTCTGAGTCACTGCTAGGCAGTCATCTGATTCAAGACTTACTAAATTTAGTTAACTACTATTTCAAATTGTCATGGGTCAGTCTCAGACTTCCCTAACCAGAAAACATCTGCACCAGTGAAAAGCGCGCTAGCAATGGGCACACGTGCACGCACAGTCGCTCAGCCGTGTCCGACTCTTGCGACCCGTGGACTGTAGCCCGCCAGGCCCCTCTGTCCATGGGATGTCCCAGGCAAGAACTCTGGTGCGGGTTGCCACTTCCTATTCCAAGGGATCTTCCCGACCCAAGGTTCGAACCCGCGTCTCTTGCGTCTCCTGCATCGGCAGGTGGGCTCTGCCTGCACCACCTGGGATGCCCTTCAGCGCTGGGAACCACGTCAGACGCCGCCTGGCAGCTCTAAGTGCTCTGTGGCACCCTCACCCCTCACCTGAGGAGGTCCCTTTACCCAGGAAGGGAAAAGATGAGTCACTTACCCATCCTTGCTCCTCTCCCCCATCTGAGCAAAACCAAACCTGCGGGTTGAGGTTACCTCATGCGTATTTTAATTAGAAGAGTCGTGGCTCACTTACATTCGTTTCCCGTATGTACTGCAAAAAATAGACCACGCCAAGCTTGCAGAGTGCTAGGAAGACCGGTACTTGCGCATCTGGGCTGGCTTCGGCTGCCATGTCGTAAAAGCGCTTTGCGAGGTGGATGTCCTGTAACAGAGGGCATAAGCCAAGATTCGTTTCTTGTTAGAGTAAAAATAGTTACTATCTACATGTTCGTAAAGTTTATTTTGCCTTTCAAGTTTCATTTTAAAATTTCCCTTACCGAAAGAACTCAAGCTTTAATTAGGTAACATTTCTTTTAATTATCTAACTGCTTACTTTTGAAGAATTTAATGGAAGCAATTTAAAAGGTAACCTGTATGTCCCTGACCTTGCTGGACACAGTTATATATAATGTCTGTGCATACCACTATTAACCCAGAGACTTCCGGGATGACCTGTAGGTCTCAAGTTATTTTTTTTTTTTACTTAAAAACCAGTCAGCATAAGGAATTTCTGGTTTCTGTCTGAAGTAGAGATCTTTATCCTGGGGTAGACATACTCAAAAGCTTTCTAAGGGGTGCAGGCACGGACAACGTTAACGGGGCTCGCAGCCCTGTTTCCCTGTCTTAGATGTATTTCTGTAAAGCGGGAAACAAATCATTACTAATTTTGGCCCAGATGAGACTGCTATGCCTTCTACCATCTACCAGATAAATGGCAGAATGGGACGGTGTAAGTTGCGAAAATCTCATTTAACAACCTCACTTCTCTCATGCCCTGAGTATTGTCAAAAGAATACTAAAGTCGTAGGTAAGAATTCCACCAGACACAGTAAAGAAGAATAAACATCAAAACTGACTTTTTCTGCACATTCAAACAGAAGCAGTTACTTCCAGCTATTCTTTGTACTTGTCCCTAGACGAGTCATTAGTTAAAAAGAAGAGCACCTTCAAACAAAAATGACAAGATGGTGTCTTTTTTTAAAAAAGTAACACATTTTATTTGCACTGTCATATTTTTAAAGATCATGCATCAGACTTGATGTGATCCATGGACTCTGTGTTGATGATTCAATAGAGAAACTAAATCTTATCTATCAATCAAATCCTGAATTATTTATTCCAATTATCACCAATCCTCATCTTGTTTAATACTTAAATTTTTCAATCTATATTGGATGCTGGATTGATCAGGTTTTAGGGTATGAATATGTCATTTATTTAAAAAACAGAAGACAAACAGGAAAAGGTGATCATAATGTCTTATTAAAACTAATTAAATTCCGTAAAAAGTTAGGAATAAAACCACCACATGACCCAGCAATCCCACTCCTAGGCTGAGGAAACCAAAACTGAAAAAGACACATGTACCCCAATGTTCACTGCAGTACTATTTACAATAGCTAGAACATGAAAGAAACCTAGATGTCCATCGACAGATGAATGGATAAAGAAGTTGTGGTACAAATACACAATGGAATTATTACTCAGCCCTAAAAAGGAATGCATTTCAGTCAGTTCTAATGAGGTGGATGAGCCTAGAGCCTGTTATACAGAGTGAAGTATATCAGAAAGCGAAAGATAAATATAGTATACTAACGCATATATATGGAATCTAGAAAGATGATACTGAAGAATTTACTTGCAGGGCAGCAATGGAGAGACAGACATAGAGAAGAGACTTATGGGCTTATGGAGAGAGGGGAGGAGAGGGTGAGATGTATGGAAAGAGTCACATGGAAACTTACATTACCATGTGTAAAATAGATAGCCAAATGGGAATTTGCTGTATGGCTCAGGGAACTCAAATAGGGGCTCTGTATCAACCTAGAGGGCTGGGATGGAGAGGAGATGGGAAGGAGATTCAAAACGGAGGGGATATATGTGTACCCATGGCTGATTCATGTTGAGGTTTGATGGCAAACAACAAAATTCTGTAAACCAATTATCCTTCAATAAAAAGTAAATTAATTAAAAAAAAAAGGATCCCAGCAGTCCCTCCCCGCTACGTCTAATCAAAGGAATGCTATGCATTTCATCAGTCTTTATTCATAAGAATTTGTATAAGAAGCTCTGTA
The DNA here is from genome assembly GCA_007570785.1 of Antilocapra americana. Taxonomy (NCBI): domain Eukaryota; kingdom Metazoa; phylum Chordata; class Mammalia; order Artiodactyla; family Antilocapridae; genus Antilocapra; species Antilocapra americana. Next base: position 9,523,063 of record ML664173.1, on the reverse strand, counting down.
AAACAGTACAAATTAAATTTGTATAACATTGAAAATTATTATGCAAAAAGCACTGATTAATCTTCTTGTTGTATAGCCTATTATACAAACAGACTTTTTTTTTAAATTAGAAGTTTTATTTAATTCTGATAAACTTTAATTCTGATTGTCTTTGCAAATCATTACTCAGTGTATAAAAACCACAACTTACGTGTGATCTTTTCAGGCATCCAACCCATTAATTTTACCTAAATTAACAAAGGCAGACCTTCTGACAGAAACAGCCGGATTAGGCCGACGGGTCCGACAAGGCAAGGAAGCGTCAACAGCCGTGCTGCTAGGCAGACTGCCCATGAAGGGCACAGCCTGCGGCTCCAGATCCTCGATAAAACTATATTCAACATCTGATGTTCATATAAATGTATAAACACTTACATACTGGAACTAAAATAAAACACTCAAATTCAATACGATAAGAAATACTTTGACAAAAAAAGCGGAGCACCGCCAAACTGAAACAAACAGCCTTCTTTTAAGCACAGAAGGTCACAAAGTGTCTCTGAGAGGCTGAATGAGTAAGGGGTCTCGTTAGCTACTTGATCAGCCTTGGGACAGCCTTTCAGGAAGTATGAATCCAGTGACCAGGGAACAGCTCCTTCTGGAAGTCTCCAGTTTCTGATTTGTTGCTTCCAACAGAACTGAAGGGGCCCTACCCAAGTCACCCAGTGACGGACCACGGGAAACGACCTGATGACAGGTTAATCTAACTCAAGGCATGTTACAGACTCAACGCTGCGTTACCCCAGAATTCGCATGTGAAGCCCCATGCCCTAAGGGATGAAGCAGTGGGGGCTTTGAGAGGTTACTGGGGTTGGATGAGGTCCTAAGGGGAGAGCACCCACGAGCGGAATTAATGCGCTCATCAGAACCCTCACAGAGCTGCTTCTCTCTCTCTTTCCTCATGAGAGGCCACAGAGAGGTGAGGGCCTTCACGAAACACCAAGCCTGCAGGCACCCCGACCTTCAACTTCCCAGCCTCCGGAAATGGGAGAAATGAACGTCTGCTGCTGAAGCCACTGCTCTGCGGTACTGCTCGAGCCCACACTGACCCAGACAGCGCAGAACTCTAAAGCCGTTTAAAGAACCGATGGCCTTGCTAGAGAATTCTTCCCATTGCCATATGCTTATTTATGTGAACGAGGCTCCACTCATATATTTATAAAAGGAAAAACAGACTGTTAAATCTATATCACAATACTTAAGATTAATTTTTTAAAATGCTCTATTCATCTCAGAGATGCATTCTAAATATTAGGGAAAGTAAAATTTTATAAAATCATGAGTTTGATGAGAGCAACTGTGTATTCGTAATTGACTAACTATGACCAATAATATCCCAATAATTTTTCTTAACACAGCCTACAATCACAGGAAATAAAAATTCAAATTCGAATTTACATACTTTTTGTTTCAGATAAGCATGACAGAGTGATCAGTATATTTTTAGGAATAAGGGCCTAAAATATAAATTCAAGGAGAAAAGTAAAAGATACAATTTTTATTAATAAATTTGCCATGCTTAAAAAAAAGTTAATAATGGGGGTATCAAATTATTTTGGGGTTTAAAGTAATTTAGTCATTCCATTTATAAAAATGTTAGTATTTAAAATAGCTAGAACCTAGACTCTTTGAAACTTAGGAGAAATTTTAAATGTCAAATTAAAAAAGTGTAAGACGATATGTTTTTCAAAGTTACTTTAACACAGGCAGAAACTTGAATGACCACGGGTCTAAAGAACCTTAAGACTTCAGGAAGGTGCAGGAAGGTGTAAGAGTGAGAATAAGTTTATCAGTAGCAAGCATTTCAATTCATTTCAAAATAATTTAGAAATGACAGAATTTGGCTGTTGATGGACAGTTTCTCAAACGGGAGTTAACAACAGGGGCAGCAACGGTTTCCCACCTCTGTGAGTCTGCCTTTGGCTTTATACCCTAAACACGACAGTGTGGCCATCAGCATGTGTGTGCGCTTGAGGATGAGAGAGGTGCAGGGCAGTTTTGTGAAACAGAACAAGACTGGCTTCTAACTGGGCACCCAAAACATGACCACACTCCAAAGCAAGCCTATTTCCTATAAAAATGGAGATGCTTGCCCCCAAGTCAAAATGACAGCACGCACGCATCGGAAGTCACGCTCACCTGTTTAATGCCCAGGCCTTTCTCATGCATGTAGCCCAGGTTGAACATGGCCTGTGCACTGTGCTGCTGCTCAGATGCTAGACGGTAGTGAATGAACGCCGTCTCGTAGTCCACGTCTGTGCCGAAGCCGTAGAAGTGGTAGTCTCCAAGCTTGATTCTAGCCACGGTATAGCCTGAAATAGCGGTTAAATGTAAAACTGCCAATACAGAAAGTGTGTTTAGAGCAGATGAAACTCTTCTTTCTCCTCCTGCTAACATGCTTCCATAAAACAGAGTGTTAATTTGTAACACACAGTGTGCACGTGTGTGCTCAGTCATGTCTGACTCTGCGGCCCCATGGACTGTAACCCGCCAGCCTCCTCGGTCCATGGGATTTTCCAGGCAAGAATACTGCAGTGGGTTGCCATTTCCTGCTCCAGGGGATCTTCCCAAACCAAGGATAGAACTTGAGTCTCCTGCATTGGCAGGTGGGTTCTTTATCACTAGTGCCACTTGGGAAATCCATCTTATGACACATAAACTTTAGAGCAATTTCTTCAGCCAAGCTACAAATTCAGTAACATTTAAACCAGAACAGCTGCACCTCTGAAGGCTTCATAACAGGGAGAGGCAGAACAAAGGGGGTGTAGTCTCTGTTTTACTAACAATACTCTTCAAATGATCACTGTATTCTACCGTGTCAGTTACCATTTTAAATAGTTCAACGGGAGCACTGTATAGGAGAGGAAATGCGCAGAAAATGTTGGGAGCAGTTTGCATGAGGAAGAAATAGTCAAACAAAAAAGAGTGGGAAAGGCTGAAACCTTACATTTTATACCTATATTCTATTACATATTTTATTCAATTGTCATTTTACACAACACATTAGCCTCAAACTAAAAACCAGAGTAAAGCATAGAATGATGTAAATGTCCAGTACAAAGACTGCGGTTCAATTTAAAAACCCTGGGATTAGAACTCATTCTAAGAATGAACACCAATCAGGCAAACAAGTTAAGCAATAGAATCTCTGCTTAAGTCATGAATGAAATGATCTAATCCTTATGGAAAATAAAAACAAAGATACAATAAAGAAAGGCCCCCAGGTTAAACTCTAATCCTAGAACTAACCAACCACTCACCTTGTGAGGCAGCCCGGTTCCAGTGAAGCAAGGCTCTGGGATAAGTTTCATTCTCACCTACGATGGTTGCTTCTCCTGCAAGGAAAATGAAACACAAACCAGGCGCTGGAGTGTTAGGCTTCATCTGCAAACCAGAGTGGATATATGCAGCATAATTTAAATGAGAAATAAAATATTATACGAAAAAGCTATTGAAATTAAACAAGTATTGGAATGAAATACTGAGTTCAAAGGATTCGTTGCATTCAGGACAACGCTGCTCCCTGAGGCATGTTTTAACCACAGAACTAATGACGAGACTAATTACTGAACCATTCGGTTCAGTTGCTCAGTCATGTATGTGTGACTCTTTGAGACCCCATGGACTGCAACATGCCAGGCTTCCCTGTCCATCACCAACTCCTAGAGCTTACTCAAACTCCTGTCCACTGAGTCAGTGATGCCATCCAACCATCTCATCCTCTGTTGTCCCCTTCTCCTCCCACCTTCAATCTTTTCCAGCATCAGGGTCTTTTCAATGAGTCAGCTCTTTGCATAAGATGGCTAAAGTATTGGAGTTTCAGCTTCAACATCAGTCCTTCCAATGAATAATTCAGGACTGATCTCCTTTAGGATGAACTGGTTGGGTCTCCTTGCAGTCCAAGGGACTCTTAAGAGTTTTCTCCAACACCACAGTTCAAAAGCATCAATTTTTCGGTGCTCAGCTTTCCTCATCGTCCAACTCTCACATCCACACATGACTACTGAAAAAACCATAGCCTTGACTAGACGGACCTTTGTCAGCAAAGTAATGTCTCTGCTTTTAAAAGTGCTGTCTAGGTTGGTCACAACTTTTCTTTCAAGGAGCAAGTGTCTTTTAATTTCATGGCTGTAGTCAACCATCTGCAGTGATTTTAGAGCCCCCCCAAAATAAAATCTGTCATGGTTTCCACTGTTTCCCCATCTATTCGCCATGACGTGATGGGACTAGATGCCATGACCTTAGTTTTCTGAATGTTGAGCCAGTTTTTTCACTCTCCTTTTTCACTTGCATCAAGAGGCTCTTTAGTTCTTCTTTGCTTTCTGCCATAAGGGTGGTGTCTTCTGCATATCTGAGGTTACTGGTATTTCTCCCTGCAATCTTGATTCCAGCTTGTGCTTCATCCAGTCCAACATTTCGCACTGAACCACTAGGAATCTATATGCCACTGGAAAAACAATGTTTTTGTTTCTGCTGTAGTTTGAATAATGTATTTAACTGAAAGGAGTTAATTTTATGATCAATGTCAGATCTATTTCTAGTGTCAACTCCATAAAACTCACTTTGATGGCTTAGAGATCTGAGGTAAAATAACTTGAGCCTGTGGGCTGTTAAGTTCAATAAAGAAATATCTTTGTAGCTTTTCTTTTTAAACAAGTTAACTTGATGTGTTAAACTGATGCTTTTGAACTGTGGTGTTGGAAAAGACTCCTGAGAGTACCTTGGACTGCATGGAGATCCAACCAGTCCATCCTAAAGGAGATCAGTCCTGAATATTCATTGGAAGGACTGATGCTGAAGCTGAAACTCTGATCCTTTGGCCGCCTGATGTGAAGAAATGACTCACTGGAAAAGACCCTGGTGCTGGGAAAGGTTTAAGGCGGGAGGAAAAGGGGACAACAGAGGATGAGATGGTTGGATGGCATCACCGACTCAATGGACATGAGTTTGAGTAAACTCCGGGAGCTGGTGATGGACAGGGAGGCCTGGCGTGCTGCAGTCTATGGGGTAGCAGAGAGTTGGACACGACTGAGTGAAGCGAACCTGACGTGTACCCTTGCGTTCCAAAGTGGAGGCAGGACGGGAGCGGCCCTTACCCTGGTCGAGGATGAAGGCTGCGTTGCTCTGCGCCACCTCGTAGCCCTGCTCGGCCAGCAGGAGGTACTGGATCACGGCGGCGTTGTAGTCCCCGTCTTTGTAGCTGTTGTAAGCGGACATGAGCCGCTCAGACCACCGGCCCCGTTCACACACGTTCTTAAACAACTGTGAGAACAGGACAAAAGAGACGTATGTCAGAAAGTCATTTTTTGCACGTTGGCTACAAGCAATTGTTAAGCTTCCTCTCTGAATCTCTGGCAGTTTCATTAAATATGCATTTACAAATATATATATAAATCTGGGATAATAACTTGAAGGTTTCACTTAGTCTTTTGAACAGGTTTATAAAAATAGTAGCAAACGGTCATTTGCTCTGACCAGCCACTGCCTGGTGCTTTATGTAGAATACGTATATGACCTCACTCACCCCTCCTGGGAGGGGCCACTCTCTTGTGAGGTAAGTCCTAGAAACAGCCCCACTTTACAAGGAAGGAAACTGAAGCACAGAGCGGTTTAGATTCTCTGTGTGTACACGCTTAGTTGTGCAGGCAGTCCTGTCCACCTCTTTGCGACCCCGTGGACTGTAGCCCGCCAGGCTCCTCTGTCCGTGGGGTTCTCCAGGCAAGAACACTGGAGGGGGTTGTCATTTCCTTCTCCAGGGGGTCTTCCCGACCCAGGGACTGGACCCACGTCTGTTGCACTGCCAGGTGGACTCCTTATCACTGTGCCCCCTGGGAAGCCCTCAGACACTGTGCCATGCGTTTAACCACGCCCCTCTGAAGTGCCGACCATGAGAAGGCGGCAGAGGAAAGGCTCCAGCTAGGAGGTATTAGCACTCCCCACAACACTCATTTAACATGCACCTTCTGATGCTGTGTCTCAGATGCTGTCTTAGGGGCCAGAGAGACTGCGGACAGTAATATCCGCTCTCACAAAGGCTGAGTCCAGGGGGACAGACAAACTGAGTCCGTAAGTGCGACAGTGACTCACAGATGCTCAGAGCCTTCGCTCAGTATCAGTGCTAGTTGGCCGAGTCTGTTTCTACTCTGGAAGAAACCATACAAAGAGAACCAGAAATAAAGCAGCAGACTCTCCTCCTGGGCAAGCGCAGAAGAGCCCTTACCTCCACTGCAGTGTGACATGATCGCATCACACCAGTGCCGCTGGCGTGCATCTGAGCCAGGTTATAGAAAGCCAAGATATGGCCTCCCTGGGAAGCTAAGTTAAAATACTTCAAGGCTTGTTTGTAATCCCTCTTGACTCCAATGCCGTCTGTAAGGAAAATCACATGAGAGGTCAGAACAGTGTTAACTGTGATTTAGCTAAAGCATCAGAGAAGTCTTACCTAGGAATAAAACTAAATGAAACTCATAATTCTTACTCCAGAATGATGTGAATCTTATTAATATAGATTTGCACATTAACACAGATTAATATATTCTACAGGGCAATACAAGATGTGCACAAATTATTGACCTGGGAGGACATTAATCAGAGAGAAACTCAACAGCTCTCACTTTCATATCACAGTGACATCTAGAGGAAAACAGGGAATTTAGATCTGGAGTAGCCATCATTACTTACTATAGTACATGGAGCCAAGCTGCAGCTGCCCGTCCACCCAGCCTTGCTCAGCAGCTTTCTGGAAATACTTCAGTGCCAAATCATAATTCTGGAGAAAAAGAGGTCACCTGATCACATGATGAGAAGGCTCGAAAGGCTGACATACTCCAAAGTCAGGAGATTCATTCATAAAAAGAATTCACAAAGCACACAATATTCCTGAAGTCATTAAAAGACCTTTTTTAATAATATACATATGGTGATATTTTTTAAGTCATGGTGGATTAACATTTAGAACCATGAAGAAAAACAAATATAATATTCTGTGAAACAACTTGTACGTCTGCTGTCAGAAAGCATAAACAACACTACTAAAACAGCCGACCAAAAATTAAGAGACAAGTCACAGCTTTTCTATTAATCAACTAACCTTTTAAACCTCAATTTTTAAACATTAAATAAGAAACATTATTCTCTCCTTATCAAACATAATCAGATTTCAAATATCATACATATCCCCAGAGAAAAATGAAATCAAAAGGACACTACTGGATTCTACTATCCTAAAATGACTAGAAGGAAATCCAAATGAGACCACATCAGTGTCTTTCATGCTAGGGAATATCTATAGACTAGAATTCTCTACTGAGCTCTTAGTTTGGGCCCAAATTAAAAGAATATGTGGCTTAGGGAGATTGGACAGAGGTGGGGACGGTGATGAGGATCCAGGGGCCTCCAGGTCCAGTGGTCCCGGAAAACCCAGACGGCCCCGAGCAAGAGAGAGTCCAGGGGAGGCAGAACCAGCGCCGTGTGGGCCGACACGGAGGGGGTCACCGCTGAGCTGTGCAGAGCAGTGACATGAAGTGGAAACCTGGCTGCTGAGGACTGAGGAGTGAACGGCAGCAGTTCGGAGGGCATTCTCTGGAGAAATCTGGATTGCAGGAAAGGGCTGGAAAGGAGAGAGGTGGCAGCTCTCCTCACTCCGCACGACAGGACTTGAGAACTTTCTCAGGCCTGAGTGAAGAAGCAGCGGGAGATGCTGAAGCCTGAGAGATGGGAGCGTGAGTGAGGTGAAGAGCAGAGACGGAAACCCTGAGAAGGCGCCAGAGACACAGCCACGCTGAGAAGGCAGCTGCCGTGGTGGGGCGGGGTGAGGGGGCCGGGGGGCTGAATGGAGAGAGGCTGGCCCAGGCTGAGCTCTGGTGACCAATGAGACGGCCGCACCTGGGCTGACTGGGGGCTAGTTAAGGACCACTTCCGTGCGTCACCAGCTGCCTGCTTGTTGAAGTCAGAACGTTAGGACTGAAAACTTACCACTTGAACTCCTCTCCCGTAGAGGTAAGCCATTCCAAGCCCACTCTGTCCAACGGGGTTGCCCTGCCAACCAGACCAAAATGAAAGGACTCATTAAAAATAATAGGCAAGAAAAAATGACTGCAAAAGAAATAATTTATAAGCATATTCAAAACATGTCTTAGTAGGTTTTTCAATTCCAAACAGAATTTCCTCCTTTCCATCAGATTAAACAGGATACTGAGGTTTAGAGACCTAACATTCGATATTTTGCTAAGAAACAGTAAAGAGTAAATTCACTTAGAATTAAATTTTGGTGACTTACCTTATGAATATCTGGCTCACAAACTTTGTGATATAAAACACAACTAATATATTTAATCATTCCAAAGTTAAAAGTAGGTCACTTTTTTTTTTTTTTTGGTGGTTTTCCACTGGTAACCTCCCACCCCAACAAAGAAGATGCTGCCACAGGGCAGAATCAACACACTGAGATCAGTGGCGAGGGTATGCTTAAGGTTGTGGAACAATCACTGCTTTGAGACCTAAAAGAGGAAAATCTAGCATCCACCTAAAACTCGGAAAGACAGAAGCACCTTTAAAAAAAGTGTCACAGTGCCCCTCCAGGAGAAACTTCCCTGTCGTTTGGGACAACAGTATCATGTGCTCGCTGACAGAGAGGTGAGTGCACACGCGGGCATCAGGGGGCCCTAAATCCTCAGAGGCAGCTTTCTCGGGGCCAGACAAAATCCAACTTGTGTGTCGTAATGATCAAAACGAGTCAGTTAAGCTTCACACCTCAAGCTGCAATGCAATCAGGGTAAATCATATAGCTCAAAATTCTACGACTAAAATCATTATTTACCTGGTCAGGAAACTGCTCAGTGAAATTCAAGGAGACTTAATATTTAATGATCTGGTCCCTAATACACACACACACACACACACACACACACACACACATACAGCTTTTTATTGGAAAGGTTTCTTCCTAATCCATTCATCCATATGAATATTAACATAAGCACTTCCAATAATTTATGGAATAAGTCGACTGTGATTAATTCCTTTAAAAACTTTTCTCTTAAAATAACAGGAATATGGCACATATTCCAATACACTGAGTCAAGAAGTCTTACCATGTCAGCAGCCTTTTTAAAGTAGTGAAGAGCTGTCTCATTACTCTGGGGTACAATATCGCTTCCCTCTGAATACATCTGGAAAACAGACCCCAATTTCAATATGAACTGTAACCTTCTCAGCAATTATATTTTCCCCCATCTCATTTCATGATTTCATGAAATCTTTCAACAAAGTGTTTTAGGTTCCCACAGGATACTTTAGAATTAAAAGCAAAACCTTAAAGGTAGATGTTTTTAATATATTCTTGATCATGCCAAATTTACGACTCCTCTATAAACACGAACGACTCCATAAAATCAGTTCACTGATCAATCTCAGGAGAAGTAATCTCAAACCCCAAGACAACCTTTCTTCTCACACTGACCCAGGCCAGTCAAATGGTCAGTCAATTTCTTGGAATAAGTGATTACACAAGGAAAAGGAGAGCTGAGAGCAACGTCCACTGCTTTCCCCATGGTAAGACACAAGGACGGTCTTAAGTTCAGGAAAAGAGGTGACTCAAAAGTTGTTTTAGAGGTTTCACGCACTGAATGATTAGAGTACTAGGTATGGGAACTGATAAAAGGGCCAAGGGAAAGGAAGACTGAGTGACCAGTAGTACTGTTTTCATCCATATGTATACTGGGGAAATATGGAAAGGAAGTCTTTTTTGAGATAGGGAAAATCAGAAATTCAGAGCGAGAATCAAGAGCGCGGAAGAGAAAAGTTCTTAAATGCTAACAAAAATAGATGGGCGATACCAATTTCTACACTGCGATAGTTAGAATGTCTAAACGTAGAGTTCTCAGGCCCCAAACGACCCGCTGTGATCGTGTGGCAAATACTGATGAGATCTTTCTCTCTGTAAAAACTTTTGAGATATATTCTACCTGAGTTGGCTCAAGGTGAAAATACCCACTGGTTTACACTGTGTTGGTTTTCAAAATAATGAAAAAGAAAGTGCCGAGAACATGCCACGACATACGGAATCTGTTCATTAGTCTCTAGACTTAGATGTTTCCTTGGCTGAGAAGAGAACTGCATTGAGAAGTGGGTGATGGCCGTCATATTTAAGACATTAAGTAAGGTCTGCAGATAAATTTCAACACACTCCAATTGCCTCTATTCAACATGCGAGTCAACAGACAATTGTGACAGACTTAGCAAAAAACTGCACAACATAAAGAACAAATCCCCTAGTACTGCACGTCATGCACCGACGGCAGGGCTGCAGAGAGTGACAATGAGCTTCAGTGGAGAGTTAACGCACTGCCGAGCAAATGCTAAGTTACCTCTAAGTCACCTAAGAAAATGTCTCAGGGAGGCGCTTAAGATATAATATGCTTGTACTGGAAAATTTTATTTCCAGCTTATTTTTGTTAAATTATAGATGATGAACGCCATATGTGCTTACTAGGTGAACACCAAAATGCTCATGGGGTATACAGTACCTTTCCCAAGAAGGCCATGGCATGGGAATTGCCAGCATTCGCTGCTAGATTGAAGTAGTCAAATGCTCTCTGTGAGAAGGAATTTATGAAAAGGGTTAGTTATTAACAGAATCTGCCCTTGGCTTATTTTAACCAAAATGACTTCAGAAACATTAAAAAAAGAATCTTGTTATACTGAAGCGTGCAAGGTGAAGTGCACGGCAACGCAACACCCGCTGGCCGCCCCAGGCCCCCACCCAGCCCCTCCTGCAGCCAGTCCACTCCTCAGTCCCACTTTCTTCCCCGCCGAGCCTCCTGGAGCGCACCTACGACCCTCCCTCCCCACCGAAGCGGCGTTCTTTCTTGGCGGAACTTCTGCAAAGCGCCCCTCCCTGATCTTTCCACTTTCACTGTTGGGGTCACCCAAAGCGCCTGCTCGTAAGTCTCAACAGGCTGGGCCTTCGAGCTCCTTGGAGTGCTGTGGGGAGCAGACACACTGGTGGATCAGACCCTTCATCTCAGCACTGTCTCACCTGCCGCTCACAGCACTCGGGTACACCAGCCATGTCCCTTCCTGCCTGAGGGCCCGTCACGTCTGTTCTTTTTGGCCTGGGATGACCTTACCTCCAAGGTTCCACTTGAATGTCAACCACATTTCTTCAGAGACAAGTGCTACTTTCCAGTCACGAACCTATCATCAGACCCTGTAAGTCTCCTTTGTAACAACAACTATAACCTACTACAAGTTTGTTGGTGCGATTGTGTAAAAAAATAACTAATGCTCCCGTTAAACTTGAAGCTCTGCAAAGGTAAGAACCAAAGGCAAGGTCCAGCACCGTGTCCTGAATGCCTTCGGTGAGCGAGACAGGCGGCACTATTCAACGCTGGTGGGGCTCTCGCAGATACGCATTGGGGATGCCTTCGCGTCTACGGAAACGTATCCCTGGGTGACCGCTTCCCAGGTCGGTAGCACACGCCACCAACAATATGCCAAAACTTGCTGTATAAAGGAAAGCAGAAAATCCTTACCCAGACTTCTGTTCTCTCACCTGACATTTTTACCAACCAGCTCATCTGATGTGTTTACTGGCCTAACGACATGAAGTTTTAATGACCAAGAGACACCGAAAGCTGTCAAAATGCTATCTGAATAGTAATTTTTAAAAAGCATCAATATTTGGTATAGTTTCAGTGATAAATGCATTTTGTTATGATCTAATTCTTAAGTTGATGCAATACGGTGTATAAAATAACCTTAATTAGAACGTTTAACTGGCATGGCAGAAAGCAGAGTTGCATTAGTCAGACAGTGAGAACTTACTGCAGGCTAAGCTCTGCCAGGTACAGGCAATGAGGTGGCAAACAAGGCAGACAAAGCCCATGCTGTTTTGGACCGCACACTGTAGCAGGAGAAACAATTATATTACATACTTGACTAATTGACAGTGACAAAGGCCACAGGGAACACAGGTTTTCAGAAGTCCTGACTGTGGTACACAACCTATTCCTGCAGTGGGGCAGGGGTCAGGGGAGACGTGTCAGGGAAAGAGACACTCGACCTGACTTCTGGAGGATGAGTGCGAACTGCCAGGTGAAGGGCGGAGGTGGGATAGTAAGATTCACTCCAGACAGAGAGGGACTGGCCTTCCAGAAGTCCTGAAACAGGGAGCTTCTTAGTGTTTTCAAAGACCTGAGTAAAGGTCCCTGTGCCTGTGACTCAGACAGCAGGGGGCTGGCGAGGGAAGCAGCCTGATCCAAGGCCGTGGAGGTCACGCTGAAGGGGTTGGTTTTCAAGCTATTGGAAATCACAGACCACTCAAAAGAAATTAAAGCAAGGCAACTGCACGATCAGATGCACAGTTTGTGCAAGTTATTGCTTAGGAAAAGCAGGCAGGAAATTATTCACACAAGTGACAGGGGTACTGAGGGCAGAGGGAAGAGATGAGCGATACACAGGACAAAGAGAAAATAAAAAGCAGGTGAAAACTGGGGACTGGATATGGATGTGACTGCTACAGCTGCACACACCTAGTTTCTCAGAAACTCAACACCGAGGTCTCCTCAGTTCTAGGAAATCCTTCCCAGCAGGAGTTTTCAGACATATGTCTACCACAGACCTACAGAGAGCCAGGCCGTCGTTCTACGCACTTTGGCAGCACTGGCAGCTAGTTTTGGAATTAATAAAACCTTTCCCACCACTGCAAAGCAGGATCACATTTTTGTTCTTCGGTTCCTCAGGGGTTAGATCTTGAAAGCTCATTTGTGACGGTGACTCAACAAAGCCTGATATTGTCACTGACTTTGCAAGAAATACATCTGGAGCGTCATAGCTGGCTACAGCGTGAAAAGCTAAGCCCGAAGATCAGGAAGGGTACCTGATGGTTTTGCTCTACTCCACGGCCTCCGTGCAGGTGCAGCTGTCCCAGACCAACCTGAGAACGAACACAAAGGAGGCAAGGTTTTGCAAATGGTAGCTCCTGCATCTGGTGTGTAATTAAATTAGCTCCACAAGAAACATTTGGTCACAGAAAGAGTTCCGTCCATAACACAGAAAATTAAACATTTTTCTTAATTCTTTTAAGCTACCACTTTAACTACATTAAAAAAAATGAAAAATGTCCACTTTTAGTTGCAAAACATCCTTCTGAAAGAAGTGAAAGAAGGCATTTCCACACAAACTAAAGAAAAGTTCAAATCTTTTGAATTATAGGTTGTTCTTCAGGAAGTGGGAAAATTATCCTAGGAAGCTTGGAGATGAGATAAGAAATAAAGAACAACAGAAAGGTAAACCCGTGAGTAGTGCTATACTGGATGGACTGTATAAAAGAATAATTATCTTGTGGGGTTCAAAAACACATAGGATCAAAATACAGACAACCTCAAACCAAAAGAGAGTAAGAAAGCAGAGAAAAGGGAACAGAGAAAAGCAAAATAAAAGCCAGAAAGATACAAAATTAAAACCCAAATAGGTCATTGAAAGACTAATTAATTAAAACTGTCAGAACAAATTTTTAAAAATGAACAAAACTAGTCATATGATACTTATAAGAAACATACCTTAAACATTAGAAGGTTGAAATTGTAAGACAGAAAAGATATTCCATGTAAATACCAACCACAAGAAAGTAGGGCAGCTATGCCAGCATTAAGCAAGTTAGTGAGTTAAAGGTCGCTCAGTCGTGTCTGACTCTTTGCGACTCCATGGACTATGCAGTACATGGAATTCTCCAGGCCAGAATACTGGAGTGGGTAGCCTTTCCCTTCTCTAGGGGATTGAAAGCAAAAAATATTGCTGGAGATAAAAATAGGTCATTTCATGATACAAAAGTTAGTTCAACAGAAAGCTAACAGTATTAAGTCTGTATGCACTCACCATGGCTTAAAATATAAAGTCAAACTGACAGAACTAAAAGAAAGAAATCCACAGAGTGAAAAATTTCAATCATGTCGTCTCAGCACCGGACAGAAAAAACAGACAAACTCAGTAGGGATTCAAAAGATGTGAAAAGAGAATGAAGAAACCTGATCCAGCCGACGCACACAGACCCCACGCCCGGCGACTGCAGAGCCGCAGCCCCTTCAGCATGCGGACTATCCGCCCCACTGACCAAGGGACGGGGGCACAAAGAGAGTCTCGAGGAGTCCCAGAGAGCACTGTCTGACTGCGGTGGGTTAAGGGAGGCTCCATCAACAAGAATGGCGAGCAGAGAACTCATGCACAGTCACCCCTTGGTGTCCACTGGGAGTTGGCTCCAGGACCCCCTCCCCTGCACAGATTCCAAAATTCTCAGATGCTCAAGTCCCTTGTATAAAATGCATATAGCCTACACACAACCTCCTGTACACATTAAATCATTTCCAGATTACTTATAAAATTTAATGTAAATGCTATGTAAGCAGTTGTAAATATTTTGTAAATAGTTGACGATATGTGATAAATTCAAGTTTATTTTTTGGAACTTTCTGGAAAAAAAGAAGTTCTTTTGAATATTTTTGATCCATGGTTAGTTCAATCTGTGGATGCAAAACCTGCAGTATACAGAGGGCTGACTGTATATGGAAATTAAGCAATTCATTTCTAAATTACACACGAGTAAAACAAAATGATGAAAATCAGAGCTAAATGAAAATATGATAGTGGGAGAATGTATTTATATCAGATATCAAGTTTTATAAAGCTATGAAAATTTGAGACAATATTTGCATAAAACATGTACAAGAAAATGAACACAGCATTATTTGTAACAGCCCAAATCTGGGAAGAATAAAATGGATAAACTGTGGTAGTTTCATACAACAAAATACTACATAGTATTTTAAAATCAATGAACTACAGCTATGTGAAAACACAAGGACTGATTTCAGAAACAATACTGAACAAAAGCTGATACCAAAAAAATGCCATCAGACTTTTTCTTCTTTTTCATAAGATTCAAAAACTGGCCAAACTAATCTACAGTGTTAGCTTCTATTAGTCTTAAAATTAATTGGAAAAGTTATCTACTGCTCATCCCTATATGTTTCTAAATCAGAAAGAATTGTCAACTTAAAAAAAGATGGATGGTGAAGTTCTCTTTTTTAATATCATCAAAACAACCCATGAAACAACCAATTACACATGATACTCTGATGAACATCTTACAGTTTACATTAAACAGGCCTACTTTGGTCCCTGATCTTGAGAAAATTATAGCCTAAGATAAGCACAGGAAACGAACGGTAAATAGCTCTGAAGAGCATCTGAAATTACAAGTGTTCCAGAGACTTTCTGTTTGGAGGAAGTGGCAGTTCCTATCTGGGTGACTCCAGAAAGAGCCTTCGTCATCACCGTAGTGTTGCTCCAGTCCAACCGCGGCGCACACTGGAGTCACCCAGCCAGCTTTGAGGCCACCATCAATGCCTGGGTCACAACCCACATGAACCAAACGGAGGGTCTGGAGAGTAAACGGGACCGCTTTATAGCTAATAACAGCTCAGTGAAAACGTCACAGCCCCAAGTGCTTGCCCTCAGGGGCTGGAGTACCCAAGGCAGAGACCTCCCACGAGGCCTTCAAACACATACCTGGGCTTGTACATCCCCCTTTTCAGCTAAGAACTGGTAATACTGAATCAAATCTTCCTCGAGCATTCCGCTGTTCATTCCTGGGTTTTCGACCTCGTCAGGCAGCCGTATTCTCTGCACTACCGAGCCTCCCGTCAGCGAGATGTCACTGGCAACTGAAACAGGGACAAGGCAACACGGGGATGAAAGTCAGGGGGGTGGTCCCACAGCAAGGAGTGCCATGCCAGCTGCCAAACGCCAACAGACGCTGCGTTACAGGACCTTGTTCTACTGTGGTCTACGGAGTGCAAAACAGTCATCTCAACTAAATTCAGTTTCTTTCCCACACAATATTAAGAAGCAGAATCCAAAGCAAATTTTTAAAAAGTGCTTCCTGATCAACTACTGTAAAGATGATTCCACTTGAGAGAGCCAGTCACAGTATTTCAAGTAGTACAACAGATTTAAAATTAATTGTTTTTTAGGTAACATCAAAGACAAAAAAAGCAGGTACCGTGATTGGCCACAAGACGATAGTGAGTCAGCGCGGACTCGCAGCTCTGGAGGACCCCGATGCCAGCCCAGTGTCGGTAACCCTGAAATAAGCACAACCTCAGTGAGGAGAGGGCAGTTTCACATGCTTCAGGGGCATTGTAGCTAGCCATACGCAGAGTGGAACGGTACTCTCCTTTGTTACAAACACACGGCCACCTCATTCACCCCGAGTGTCATATTCTGAGGTAACTTATTCAACAACTTTTAACAATCAGACTACAGCTAAGAACTTGGAAATAGACACTAAAGTTCTGAGAGCAATCAAAATAGATGCCATCAGCTTTCTATATACAGTGTGTGCCCGTTTACCTATATGAGAAAATTACTTAGGCTCTTGCTTTTAGACGAGATTTCAATCTTACTTTAGACACAATTTCAATCTTACTTTAGACACAATTTTAACAAGAATCGGTTAATCTTCCAAAGCATCAATAACTCTTAAAGAAGCAATCTACTAGCAATCTAGGGAAGACAAGAAACTACTAGAGACAGGCACAGCAGTACCAGGAATAAATGATTTCAGAATAAGGGGGAACACTGCTAATTATGGAGAAGAGAGGAGAACAGAGCTCTCTGGAGTCACAGACTCACATAATTCACCAACTTTAACAGTCCTCAGGGCAGAACTGTGCAATGACATATGTAATACTGAATGTTCTTAGTCTATAGCCCCTATTTAAGAAGACTGGTAAACGGCTTTAAAATGAGATTTCTGTCAAAAATACTTGTTTTCTGAAAATTCACCTAAAAATAATGTTTCAATGACTGTTTGAGGAATAAACATTTCTGGAGATGAAATGAAAACAAATGAAAAAAAACTTCAAAGTTAGTGAGGAATGCTTCAGAAAGTTAGAGTGACACTCTCATTTTTCATGTACTGGAAAACAGTCTGCCTCTGTAACAGGACCAAGTCCAAGCTCCCTGGTGTGATGTCCAGCCTTTTACACGATCCTCGTCTGCCTATCCGGGTGGTTCTCTACCTGGGATTTTCTCCTCCACCAGCCTGAGCTGCTTCTTTCCTCAGAAGGATCTCCTTACTCCCTCTCCTCCCAGCCGGCGCGCCGGGTGCCTGTCAGTGCTCCCCTGATGCCCCCATGCATGTTGTAATGGTCTCCCTGCTCATGGCTCCCCCTCGAGAGTAAATGCTTGTTGTGGGCTGGCAACAGATCTTATTGTACTAGAAGCCCAAAGGCAAGTAGTCAGTATTTTAGAATACACAGGGGGAAAATTATCCAGGATCCGCCCAGCTGGCCAGAAAACCAGATTTTCCTTCTTTGTTAAGTCTCATAATCCTATCAGTGACCAGGCCTCTTGACCCCTTCAAGATTTTGGACAGGTTTCTCTGCTCTTGGTCTTGTTTCTGCTCAGTCTATTCTTTTTACTTCTGCAAGAACTTAACACCTTCATTTGGAACACAGTAATATGGGCTAGGGGCTTCCCGCATAGCTCAGTTGGTAAAAAAAAAATCTGCTGCAATGCAGGAGACCTGGGTTCGGTTCCTTAGTTGGGAAGATAACTTGGAGAAGGAAACGGCAACCCACTCCTGTATTCTTGCCCGGAGAATCCCATGGGCAGAGGAGCCTGGCAGGCTGCTGTTGAGTGGGTTGCAAGAGTCGGACACGAGTTAGTGGCTAAACCACCACCACCACCACCAATTTGCGCCAGAGGTCACATGACTCACTTAAAGTCAATTTATAAAGTAGAAGGCAGATTAAACACCTCAGCAGAAAAGAACGTGGAGGTAAGATGCTATATTTTACCACCAAGCCACTTAAATGATCAGCGCTGTCAGGTAAGAGATACTCAATAGTAAACTTTACAGGATACTGGCTCTTTGTACAGTTAGTCCATCATCAAGTTAAATGTAAAACCTGTCATAATCCAATCTAAAAAATGATTCTGACAAACAATTCAAACTTAGAGAAAATTGGGAAAAGAGTCATTTATCAGATTCTTACATTAAGGGCAATCAGCCAAACTAATCATTCTAATGAAAAATCATGGACTCTACCAATTTTCATCCACATGCAGACTCAACTACTGTATGCAGTAACAAGAATTGGAAGGACATTCAGTTGAATACTGTGTCTTAATAAATATAAGCAAACTGCAATCATGAAAGCTAGAGAAGCGGTGGCCACTTGCAGTTATTACTGTTATCACAATTGTTGGCAATTTTACTACCTTCCATTTAAATCTTACTTACCAAAACCATGTGGGCTATTAGGTTGCCCCCAAGAGCTCCAAAAGTGTAATAAACAAGGGCCTGTGAAAGAAGCAAAGATGCGTAACTGAGCACAGCACACAGCCACCCAATTCACACTGCAGGGTACAGTCAAGTTTTAACAGTGTTACCTTTGCCTGACTTGAATTAACACCAAGTCCAGAAGCGTAGAGAAAGCCAAGAGCCTGAAACAAAATGATGAAAGTCATGAGTGTAAGTTTACCTAAGGCAGACACAGCTTGATGACCCATGAGAAGATGCAAGGGTCTTGAAATGCTAAAAAATGTGAAACCTGCAAATACACACACCTGTGGAATTAAAAGGCCTCAGAAATGCATTCAAGGTTTTATCAATTATACAGTGAAATGTAAGTTTAAACAAGTAAAAAGATTTAGCTTGAAGATTAAAGACATTTTAAGAAAACCAAAGCTGAACACAATTAAATATGACTTTTACCTGATTCTTAGGGAATAGCTACTATGAAAACAAAATGCCTCCTATATCATTACATCAAAATATCATCTACTGGACTTCCCTGGGGATACAGTGAATAGGAATCCGTCTGCCAATGCAGGAGACGTGGGTTCCATCCCTGGTCTGGGAAGATTCCACATGCCACGGAGCAGCTGATCCCGAGAGCCTAGAGCCTGTGCTCGCAGCAAGAGGAGCCACCACCACGAGGAGTCCGAGCTCAGCGGAACTAGAGAAGGCCTGCGTGTGGCAGTGAAGACCCAGAGCCGTCGTACATTTAAAGAACAAAATTTTCTTTCAATATATTATCTATGTAGAGGGTGGTACAAATGATAACGGGTGAGCGAAAGTCACTCAGTCGTGTCCAACTCTGCGACCCCATGGACTATACAGTCCATGGAATCCTCCAGGCCAGAATACTGGAGTGGGGAGCCTTTCCCTTCTCCAGGGGATCTTCCCAACCCAGGGACTGAACCCAGGTCTCCTACATTGCAGGCGGATTCAGGAAGCTTGATAATGGGTAAGGGATTACTAAAATAACTATCCTAGGAACAAAAAGAGGCAGCAAGGGGCTAAACTGAAGGGGCGAGGGGGGAAAGGTCATCTCCTCTTGTTAGAGCATATAAAATTTCTTAAAAAAAAAATCAATCAACCAAGCAATGCACTGGGAAGGCTCTACCCTCTGCTCTCCGAGGACCCCCTGACGATGTGGAAGCGTCGGCTAAAGTTGTAAAGGCAGGCACTATTCTCATCCAAGTCCACGCGCTCTTCTGTATTGCCCAGTCTTCCTTGAAGTCAGGCAGGGCCACTGTCTCAGGTGTGACCAGAAAGGACGCAAGCCTTTCCAGGCCCAGCCCCTGAAAACACCCCGGGCTCCTCCAGTCCCCGCTTCTCCGTACACGACGGCTTGGAGGTCCTGTGTTCTGGATGGAGGACAGCTACACGATGGAAGCAGCCTGGATCCTGAGCCGTCGTCTGAACAGTGGCTCAGGCAGGAGCACTGCTCAGGACCTGGCGTGAGCAAGAAATAACTCCTTGTTGTGTGAAGCCACTGTGATCCTGCTGCTTTGTCTCATCAGTGAGCATTCATTACAGTGGACAGAGTGCTTTGCAGTGTAAGAAAGCACTGTGGTATTGTGAGGTTCTATTATTAGAGAGAAGAGAGGCCTCAAAAGTAAAGCCATTTCTCAGAAAGGAATGTGTCTGAAGATAAAGAATGTATGTGTGTGCAAATTACCATATGTGAAACAGATCGGCAGTCCAGGTTCACTGCGTGTGACAGGGCGCCCAGGGCTGGTGCACTGGGATGACCCTGAGGGATGGGATGGGGAGGGAGGGGGGTTCAGGATGGGGGACACAGGTGCACCCATGGCTGCTTCACGGCAATGTATGGCAAAAACCACCACAACACTGTAAAGTAATTAGTCTACAATTAAAATAAATGGAAAAAAAAAAGTTATGTGAATTTTACCTAAACTCATTTAGAAGGGGGAAAAAGCCGTGAAAATAAAGGGGAGCAATTAAGACATAATCTGTTTATAAACCAAAACCAAAACTATTTAAGAGTTGCAGACTGGTTACCAGTCCTGTAGAAAACAATGGTCACAATGCCTGTTATTTATATAGCCTGAAAACAGACTTCCTCTGTGGCCAAAAATTTTATCTTTAAGCAAATCCCTCACCATTGCTAAATCTTTATTACTGAAGGCATTTTTTTTTCCAAAGTGGGCAAAATACCTTTGTAAGTAGGACAAAAGACCCAGAAATCGTAAAAAAGATGAATAAACTCAATTACATAAAACTGCTTATTTTTACACAAAAACACATAAACAGAATGAAAAGACAGTATAAAGCCTACAGACACACAGGGCTGCAGAGGTGCTCAGGGCAAGGCCCGTAGAGTCCTGACCGCAGGAGCGTCCATCCCCACGGAGCTGGGTGCAAATATAATTTTGACAAGATCCAATTGCAAAAATGCCTTAATGACTATAAACGTTCTCAAATGAAGAAAAATGACTGTCCAAGAAGACGGGTAAAATAATCTACCATGAAATTAATATTTACAGTCTTCCTTGTTAAAGGAAGTGAGGGCAACGAGAGTACCAGGCTGCTAAAATAAAGCAGCACCGTGTGCAGAGAGGCCTCAACAGAAAGGACACTCACGGTTTGTCCCTTGGGAGAACCCTCCTCGGTCAGCTTCTCAAACATCTCTTTTGCTGCCTGGATATTCTGTGTTAGGTAATCACCGAACAGAAGAGCGTAGGACACTCTCTCCAGGGCCTTGGTGTGGTTCATGCTTGCTGCCTTCTGAAGGTACCTATAGGCTCTTTAAACACAAGTCACGAAAAAACAAATTAGCGACATCTTGGAATTACCATTAAAATTTGTTTTCAAGATCTACTAAAATGTAGCTTAATTTCCCTTAATTTTACAGAACCCTTTTGATACTTTTACTAAAGCAGTGTTACATACAAAACATTCTGGCTACTTTCGTTTTTACTTAGGATAGCAGCTCTGTTGTAGAGTATCTTGGAATTCTAATTACACTAACAGTAATCCTAAAAAGTTCTATTAAGAAAGTTAACTTGGTTTGCAACGTCAGAACAGTAATAATATGGTCTCCAGTAAAAAAAATCCAATGATGACCACTACAACTGTCTTTAAAATCTTTGCACAGACTATAGCAAAAGTCAGCTGAAATTAAGGGGACATAAAATGTTGGAGGACAATCACTTCTTTTATGTTCCTTCATTTCTAAATTCTAGACTTTGTCTGTAAGACAATTACAAAGCAAAAACAAAAAACCCCAGAAAACATCTGACAACAATTCCTTTTGTTTGTTTTATGTCACTTTGAATTCTGAATAGTGTGTGTTCCTGGCACTGAGAAATGACTACAACTCAGTCATACACTGCCATTTGCTTGCTGTTCATTCTTAGGACCGGTACTTACAACCTGGTTACCCAACAAGCTAAAATCTGGTAAAAGTAATGTCCCTAATGTCCATTTATATCATATTAAGTTTTCTTGTAATGCAACTTGGGAAATCTTTTTATCTCCGGCAGTATGTTCCATTTAAGAAGCACTCAGCCATTATCTCAGTGAGAGCCTAGCTCAAAGGAAGGATGGAGTGGGCCGTGCAACCTACTCTTTTTTTTGGCTTTTCTTGTTGCTTCCATTGAGGATTTTCATCCCAGTCTGGTACATCATTTCCGCTTCCTGCATTTGCCGTCTTTTTGCAGCCTCTTCTTCAGCTGAAAACACAATGTCAGTTGCATTTACATGCATAATTCTGCACCAATTACTTGTCAGACATCAGAACGTATTCCTTCTTTTGGGTGGGCATGCAAACACAACTCATGACTTCACCATTTCAAAATATGACTCTAAAGATACATGGCTTTAAGTATGGCCTTTATCTGACAAAAGACAGGACTCAGAGAAACAAAACTCGTTGAGATCACTTTCCTTCAGAGAAAGCACCATTAGTCTGCTTTTGGAGATACTTTTCTGCTAGTAATTCTTTGTATATGACTTAACTAAAATTTCAGTAGGAGCTTATGATTATATATGCCAAGGTCAGCTAAAATCAGGAAGGAAAAAACAGTCAGAAAAATACTATTATTGTCAAAGAACACTTCAGCCTCACCTGAAATGCTGTGTATTTTTACAAGGAAAAAGTATTTGACTAATTATGCTAAAAAGTTAATAAAAATTTTGATTTTTATTAACTATAAATCCTAATTTAATGTTCAAGTTGTCTATTTTTTTCCTACACATAAACATTAATACAACCCTGAAAATAACAAAATTATAAATTTCGCAAAAGTTATTTTGCTACTGTAACATAGCATTTTAACGGAAATTTGTAACTCATCAAACGACATATGAATATTTCGTTAGGACTAATATTTATAGAAATAGAAGTGAGCTGTTTTTACAATATAAGAAAAATCTGATGTATTAAACTGGAGCACCTCCAAAGATGGACCATATAAGATGTCATATTCTAGGAGAGCCTAAATATTCTACCGGAGCCACTATTCTGAAAATGTCATTTGGTATCAACTGAGATATGGTCAAGGTTTTCTGTGGTTCTTTATCTTCAGCAAGTTTTTCCTGAAAATACAGCTTGCCTTTGGAAGTCAGCCCCTTTGTACTGACATGAACACTTAGGACAGTTAAATATACTGTACTTGTCAAATGTTGACTTAGCACAGTGCGTTTCACTCAAGTATTTAGAAAAGGTATTCTCTATTTTCTTTTAACCACTATTAACCTTTACTGTAACGTTCTGTTTCCTTTGTTGCCAAAAACACGTTTTATGTTAACGAGTTTAGTAGCCTGCCTGAGAGTCTTCAGAACAACCCATGCACACCCTGGAAAACCCCCTCGACACAAGGCACCGGTGTGAGGGCCTGGAAGCTGGGACACCGCACGCTCCCTGTGTGTCCAGGCTTTCAGGGACAGCCACAGCATCATACCGACCGCCTCTGGGGAGGGAGAGGCCTCGGCGCTGCTGCCCGCGGGGCCCGCCCTCTGCTGAACTGGTCACTCACTCTCGCAGAAGCCCCACTTCTCGTCGGCCGCGTAGTCGTAGGTGGTGGCGCACCACAGCCTGCCGTCCTCCCGGCCGTCCGGGGTGCACTCGGCGTACTCCTTGCCCAGGAAGAGGAAAGGGAAGCGGCAGGGCTCCCCGTGCGCCGTGCCTTCAATGGCGGTCAGAGCTGGAACGGTAAGGAAAAGGTGGGCACACGGTGGCACCTCTGCTACTCGTGGACCTAACACTGTCGACCTTGGCCACGAGGACCCAGAGACACAGATCCTTGATTCCTAAGGGGGAACATGAAAGAGCCAGCGCTGATTCTGTTCAGGGATGCCGGGAAGGTGAGTCAACTTGGCCAGCGTAGCTGGCTAGCTCTACATCTAGGTTACAGTTCTGACGGTCTTGAGGTAACAACCTTAGAAGGTCAAAAGTCTACTGAGAACAGCCGCTCAACTGGTGAGCAAAAACCAAAGCAAATGCAACTCAATCAATTCCACTGCTCAGCACAACTCTCTCCTTTTTTTCCCCCCATCTGAATGCTGTAAGTTACTTTCTTCTATAATATAAAGTTACACAGCAAAACTACTCCCTCAGGCGAAGTTAATCACTCACATACTCCTCTGTGATCCCACAGTGTTTTATTACATCTTCAGCTCTGAGCTTCTTTTTTCACCATACTCCGGCTCCCACTAGACTCTGAGCTTGTTAAGGGAGAAACTGTATCTCTAATTTATTCTTTAAGTTCTTTCCCTGTATCTCCCAGGCGCTGGGAATTATGCCAGGGGCTGGAAACGAGGTGGAGCGGAGGTCTCCGCTATGGACAGCCTGCTGACTTATCAGAAAAGGAGACATTAAACGAACGTACGACTGATGTTACAGAGGGGAAAGCCTCCCCGCCAGGATCTGAAGTTTACACCGAACCTCAAGGATGTCCAGGAGGAGGTGGTGGACAAAATGCTCCAGGGAGGGGTGGGCAGAAGCACTGCAGGCCAGGGGAAAAGTGTGTGTAAAGAATCAAACGAAAGAGAGCACGCACATGAGAGAAAATCAAGTCCATCGTCTCAGAACACGCAGAGTGAGTGTCACAGGGGAAAAAGAGAAAAAGCCAGCCTAGAAGGGTCCTGACAGACCTTACTAAGGAATTCAGATTTTATCCTGAGGACAACGGAAACTCAACGAGTTTACAAAGGAGTGCCACGCTCGTCCTTACACTGTCAAGAGTGGACGATGGAATGCCAGGCTGGAGGCCAAGTGACCAGTTTAAAGGCTGTGACAATGGTCTAATCGAGGGGTGAGGACAGCCTCAAGAGGACAACGGAATGAAAACAGTGGATGCACTGGAGTGATGCTGAGGGAACAGAGATGGTCCTACTTACTGACCAGACGTGCAGATGAGAGCAGAGAAACCCCAAGGGAGGCGCCCAGGCTCCAAGGCTGCAGGATGAGTACGGGGCTGTCCCTACCAGGACAGAGCACGCTAGAGGAGGAGCAGGTGACTGGGCAGGGGTGAAATGCATCAGGAGAGAGGCGGATTAAGCTTTGCTCCTGCAACACTTAAGGCAGCTAAACAAAACAAGCGAAGGTATCTCAGACATATTCTCAGCTGTAGCTCCGCCAAAAAAAAGGCCTCCAGTTCACAGACAAATTCGAACGTAAGAGTGTGCATAAGAATGCCAAGTGAGAAGTATAAGAGCATACCAAAGGGCTAGGCCTGAGCCTGGGCTCCAACCACACTCGGTAAGTATGGGTACATGCATGCCAGCGTCCACTGGCTGCTTTCACATGAAGAATTTATTTAAGCAGTGGAGCTTAGTAACAGTATGGGTTCTGGAGTCAGAACACCCGATTCACACCCTACTGACCGTTAGCTGTGCGCTTTGAGTAAGTCATTTATCTCTCTCCTTATTCATGAAAGCATTTGCAGACAACTTCCCAACCTACAAACAGGGATAGCAGTCCTCGCTGCACAGCCACTCACAGAGACGAACCGACACAGCACATGTAAGGGGCTCCTCGTGGCGCCTACCACTCAAGGTGATGAGTCCGGGAGATGGCATGGCTGTTATTATTGCTGGCATGTCTGCTCTGAAAGGCTGGAAAATGTATGCTCCTTCTTTGCAGTGTAAAGAAGAATACATCCTAAGGCTAATTTGAAAATTAGGTTCAGTAAGTTACGAAAGGCAAATGAATTTCTAACGGTTTATACCAGATAAATGTCACTCACCATCCTGGTAATTACTGATCGGGGCAATAACTTCTTCTTTGATCTGTCCACTTTTTAAGAAATGGTCTTTAATTCAACCCATAAGCAAAGCATCCTTTATCAACAGCCTCAGAGGGGTCACTAGGACTACAGAATCTGCAAAAGGTACTCCTATGCACTGCCAGTGGGGTCAAATCTGCTTTAGAAAGACGCGATTTGTAAAACTGCAGTTTGTAAACTCGAATTTCAAACTAAATAACGTCTAATTGGTTTAACACATATTTGATTTTTTCCTATAAAAACTGAAATTTCTGTGTTAAAGGCAAACAGTTTGTTTAAGAATTCTAGTTTGCCAAAACTTGTACTTTTTAAGAGGTTCAAATATATGAAAGAATTCTCTTTCGTGTGATGGAACGATACACCAGAAAAGAAACTAAGGAGGGTCCAAAGGTTTTTGGCAATACAAGACTTTAATCCACTACTGAATCAGCACTGACTTATGCTGGAAGAAGGCCCAGGGTACACCTACTTCACCAGTTTGGTTAGACTGGAATATCTTGGTCAAATTATACATTGTCAAGTAATATGATTATGAGTACGTTAGCAGAAAATTTGTATTTCGCAGTTATCTTCTCCAAGCAAAGTCACCATAGAGAAACTGCTACTACCTTTTATCCTTGTTCTAAAGTCTTCCAAAAGTTACTGGCTGGGGCTTGCTAGTTTCAAGTCAATTATCTCAGGTTTGATATCCCTCACAATAGCATTAATTTCAGTTAATTTTCTTTCCATGGAGAAATTTTGTAAGAATTTCAAAGCTATTATTTTAAAAACAGCCATGAAAACAGTACCGGTTTTAAAAATAATGGTAATCACTGCTCTGGCATGTGGAGGGTGACTGATTAAGCAATCTGAGTTAATGATAGTCAGCAATCAAATCTGACACTCGAAAGGGAAAAATGTGCCATTAAGTCAATTCTCAACCTTCATGCAAAAATGACATAGCATCACAATTTATTTAGACTGTGGAAGTAAGATATTAAGCTTACGGTATTTGAGAACTTATAATGATGAACAGAATACTTTATATTTAAACTGGTAGAATTTTGCTCTCGCCAAGTCAATTAAAACCATTTAGGAACACTAGAAAGGTTTTATTTTTGCCCCTAAAAAAACCTACCCTACCTGAACATGTAATCCTTCAACGCTGGCCAGAATATAGGTAAATGGCAGGAATGTAAATGTCATACTATTGGCAGGAGTGTACAGGGACATTTAGTAATCTCTGTTAGAAGTGAAAAGTTCCATACACCTTTAGATCAGATTTTTTCAACTGTGGCATATTTACTTATAGAAATGCTGTCACAAGGATACAGAGAGGTACATCCAAGGAGTGTTGCATCCACACGGATGGATTCAAAGGTTACTAGAGACTAGTGGAGACAAGCAGAGGATGAAAGCGGAGTCCCTGGGGCAACCTCCTATTTGAACACAGGACAGATTCTGAGGAACGGCAGCCAAGTGAAGAAGCGTCCTCAAAGAAAGGAAAAAAAAAAAAAAAACCCGCTGCGGGGCCAGGAAGATAAGGACCAAGGACGGCCCAGGTCTTCAGCCATCAGGGTGTGCCTGGTGGAGTGTGGATCTAATGGCCTGGAGGGGGCTGGGGCCTCACTCCACTCAGACTCAAGAATGGAAAGAGAGGAATGAAGCCAGCGAACAGAGACCCCTTCTCCAAGCAAGACTGCTGTGAAAGGGAGGGGAGAAGTGAGGTGGCTGCTGGAGCGGCACTGGGGGTCAGGTTTTGGTTTCTCTCATGTTCCGACATTACAGCATGCTTGAATGTTGGTGCGAAGACTTTAAGAGTGTGGACAGAGGATGTGACTGCCATTCAGTGAACAAAGAACTCTCTGCCCAGAGATCCCCAGCCACTGCAGCTGTCCCGCCCCCAAGAGTATACCCCGAGGGGATTCAGGGTGGAGAAAAACAGGACATTGGGTCTGTCAGGTACCATGTGTGTCTTAGGGATAATCTCAACGAGCCCAAACTCCTGCATCTTCTCAAACACAGAAAAGCACTAAATTCATTAGCTTGAGATGTCCACCTTTTGTGATTAGCAGTAATTTTGTGATGACTGACTACCTGCATTTCCCCTCATCTAACAAAAACTCCCATATATCTTGGCTCTGCCCTTGCCTCTTTGGAGCAGTTTCCTCAGATAGACCTGAGAGGCTGTCTCTCACGCTGTAGCCCTCCCCGAATAAAGTATTATTTGCAATTTGTAGGTTGCATGTTTTTCTTCAGTTGACAAGAGAAAACAACAAATGTGGCTAGAATGTTGCTATTGTTCTTGAATGGAATATCCTAGAATACTTACATCTTCTCCTCATTTTTATTTTTAAATTAAGAACAAAAACGTCAACTTCTATCACAAATAAAGACAACTATTCTGGCTCTGTGAATTTTCTCATTTTAAGAGCATTTATGCAATTAAAGTGGGCTTCCCTGGTAGCTCAGTTGGTAAAGAATCCACCTGCAATGAAAGAGACCCGGTTCAATTCCTGGGTTGGGAAGATCCTCTGGAGAAGGGATAGGCTACCCACTCCAGTGTTTCTGGGCTTCCCTTGGGGCTCAGCTGGTAAAGAATCTACCTGCAATGCAGGAGACCTGGATTCCATCCGTGGGTTGGGAAGATCCCCTGAAGGGAAAGGCCACCCACTCCAGTATTGTGGCCTGGAGAGTTCCACGTGTAGGACTGTATAGGCCAGGGGTGGCAAAGAGTCAGACAGGACTGAGCGACTTTCATGCTATTAAAAGTAGTACAAACAAGACATGAGTACAGATGATTCAAAGCAGGCATACTTGAGATAAAGCAAATGGTACAGGCCGCATATTCACTGTTGACTGAGAAATATGGTGCATTAATCTTCTAAGGAAAAGAACAACTTTATGTTAGTTGCTACAAGAAGACTGCTTTCATCCAAGGTTGAGAATTGCTAACTACAGTTGAGAAATTACATGTTAATGAAGGGAGGACAAACAGATACACACACTATACTAAGGAAGGCACTGCTTTAAGGATCAAGATGGTTTTTCAGAAGAAAAATGAAAAGGAGTCAAATGGAGAATGAACAAAACATTAAGTCAGAGGTCATACAAGCTCAGTTCTCTCTGTAAAAATAATCATTTAAAAAAGAGAAAAAGAAGCAAGTACTGGCCCATGTGCCCAGAAGAAAGTGACAAACTTCAAAACCTGCTCAGGAAAACTGCCACTGGAGAGCAGCGGGGAGTTCCCAGGTGGTCCAAGGGTGACGCATCCACCACCCAACGCAGGGCACGTGGGTTCAATCCCTGGTCGGGGAACTAAGCTGTGGGGCAACTAAGACCTGACGCAGCCAATAAAAAAGAAAGAATAGAACAGTGAGTTTCACTAAATAATGACTGTCAAGGTACTTGAGTTTCAAAAGAACTGGTGGACTATTTCTCAAGATGGTCTCCCGAAGGAGTTTCGGTCCACAAATAATTTGCTGGACAATCGAACAAAGAAACAACGATGACAAAAGAAATCTTAAAGTCAGACCTGTTGAGGGTCGTGACCTGTTTCCTTAACCATCTACACATGTTCTGCTTAGTCTGAGTACTCAGTTAAGGTTTGTTTATTCCTTGCCACCCTCTTGCATGTGAAGATGAAGCAAAAACGCGATCCTACTACTCAATCAACTTTCTTACTCCAGAACCCAATTTCAGGCATGTTTAGTTAAGTTTAGACTCTGTGCTGTTCAAAACAGATAAAGATGCTGGTTATTTCTTCTTTGGTTTTTTAGACTATTTTGTGGATAGCATATTTATTGCAAAAAAAAAGATGATCCAAGCAAATGGGAAAGTATACAAACTTAAAAAAAATCACACTTTAGTTACCACTGAAAACTATCTTTTTCTCCAAGGGTAATGACTGTTACTAGAAAAGAGGTTCATTTCTCAAGTGCGAACATGTTGGGGGTAACTGGCTTTCTTTCACACAAGGGACCTGTGATGGCTAATGGTGCTTCTCTGGGGGCTCAGATGGTTAAAGAATCTCCTTCCAGTGCGTTAATTCTGTGTGTGAACTGGGCTGGGCCACGGCGTTTCAGATGTCTGGTCAAACTCTATGCTGGGTTTCTATGATGGTGTTTTTGGATGAGACGACACTTGAATCAGTGGATTTATCTGAGTAAAGCAGATTACCCTCCACAATGTGGGTGGGCCTTGTTCAGTCAAAGACCTAACAGAAGAAGGGCAAGAAGGAATTCCGCCAGCATGAGCCGTCAGTTCTGCTTCTCTGCAGAACCTTGCCCAACACAGGACCATACGAGGTGAATTATCCACAACACGGCATTCTCACTTACCATCGACATTCCCTCCCAGGGCACACTTGCTAATAATTCTTAACCCCTTCCTCACTGCTATGGTTTTTCCAATAATCATGTAAGGATGTGACAGTTAGACCATAAAGAAGGCTGCGTGCCGAAGAATTGAGGCTTTTGAACTGTGGTGTTGGCGAAGACTCTTGAGAGTCTCCTAGACTGCAAGGCGATCCAACCAGGCAATCCCAAAGGAAATCAACCCAGAATATTCATTGGAAGGACTGATGCTGAAGCTGAAGTTCTAATACTATGGCCAACTGATGTGAACAGCTGACTCACTGGAAAAGATCTTGATGCTGGGAAAGACTGAGGGCAAAAGGGGAAGCAGGCGACAGAGGATGAGATGGTTGGATGGCATCACCGACTCGATGGACATGAGTTTGAGCAAGCTCCAGGAGATGGTGAAGGGCAAGGAAGCCTGGTGTGCTGCAGTCCTTGGTGCTGCAAAGAGTCAGATACAACTCAGCGACTGAACAACTCACTTCTGTAAAGCTAGCGATAGGTCAAGTGGTAAGTTCTGGCATTTCCACTAGTGACTTCTGAAGGGGGCTCCTGCTCCTCTGACGCAGGCACCAGGTCTTCCTAAAGACCCAGGACCTGAAGGTTCAACCACCACCAGCTGTGATCACTTGGGACAGACATGACGATGAAGTCAATTTACTGAACGTGACAGAAAGGAGCCGGAGTCCTTGATGGCATGAGTCCTGAACCACCTTCTCTACAGAGTTCTGATTCTGCTCCTGCCAGGGTCTGGTGGATTTTCTGTTATTTGCCAACAAAACACGTCCCTTTTAAAATGACCATGAGGGTTTGGGAATAGGGGAATATGATGGTGTAAGTCATTTTCCCTCTTAGTGGCCTTTTACTCATTCATTTTCAACAAATATTTATTACTGAGATGATAATGCAGAAAACAGGTAACACAACAGACATGACTGTTACCCTTTGAGAGGCTGGCCCTCGGCTGGCATCTCGGAACTTAAGATGTGGGGCGGGTTCCTGTGGCCCAGTGACTCACTGGGCCTAAACTGCTTGTACAAACGATGTGGTTGGTGCTCAACATCTGTGTTCCTTCTAGGAATCTGTAATTTCGGTAGACGCCAGGCAGAGTGTGATTCCACAATTAGTCTCCACTAAAAACTCCAGGCACCGGGTCGCTAATGAGATTCCCTGGCAGATGACACCCCACACAAGTGTCACCTGTGCTGGGGGAGTCAGTGCATCCTTCCCCTAGGGCTCAGCTGGTAAAGAATCTGCCTGCAATGCGGGAGACCTGGGTTTGATCCCTAGGTTGGGAAGATCCTCTGGAGAAGAGAAAGGCTACCACTCCAGTATCCTGCCTACGGACTGTATAGCCCACAGGGTTGCAGAGAGTCAGACACGACTGAGCGACTTTCACCTCCCTCCACGTGACTCTGCTGGGGAAGGACCTTTGCTCCTTGTTTCCTTTGGACCTCGTCCCACACTGATTTTGCTTTGTACCCTTTGGCTACAATAAATCATAGCTGTGAGTATAACTACATGCTGAGTCTTCCGGCAAATCACAGAGGCCAGGGATGGTCCTGGGGACCCCCAGTATCAGTTGGCATCAGATGGGGTTCTTTAGTTTAGGGGAGAATGGATACACGTATCTGTACGGCTGAGTCGCTTTGCTGTGCACCTGGAACTACGGCAACATTGTTAATCGGCTAGACTCCAACTAAAAAAGAAAGAAGTCTGGTTCCCTAAATCAAACCTGACTCACTGAATGAGGGTGACATTTGGGAAAAGGGCAAGGGGCCGGGTATGACGCCATCTCCGGTGCCCAGGTGATGATGGAATGCTCCGTGTGCAGCAACAGCCGATCTGCTCTCCGTTCTGAGAGGTAAAAGCTACCTGCGGAATTTGGAAATGAGCGCTCCAACTCTGGGAGAGCGGGCTCGCTGGGTCCCACCACCTGCTTCCAGCCAGGCCAGCTAGTCGGGCCTTTGTGATCCGCTCTCTCCTCCAAGGGAGGAGAAAGGATCCCCTTAAACGTCCAGAGGTGAATATGTTAAAATGGAGGCCAAAATGTTAAAAGTTTGCATTGCTCTCTTCTCCAAGAGGAGGGGGGTGGGGCTGAAATCAGATCTCAGGGCTAGAACTACACTTCAGATAATCTAGGAAAAAAGGGGGGTGGCGGAGGGAGGTGACCCCTGGGACCCCAGAGACGGCAGTTTCTCAGCCTGGCTGCTGAGGCAGTACCTACCCCACCCCTGCCCCCTCTGCATTCCAGCCACGGCGATGTCACACTGCAAACACTGAATTTACTGCTAGGAGCTTAAATAAGTTTGCAAAGGGGGTTGGAGTGGGAACGGAACGTTTTTTTGTGACTTTAGATTTGTGGCCATGACATCTGGATGTGTGGTAAAAATGGATATAAAGTGTTAAATGCTTGTAACTGCGTACGTGCCAGAGGAGTCATCCTGATCAAGGCAAGCTGCAAAGAAGAAACGTGTTACTGGGACACAACTTCCTTGCTTTCTGCCGCCAGCGGGCGGGCTGGAATTGAAACTCGGCATATTGGGAATGGTACCAGTCTCCGTAACTGATGAGTTCTGCTACGGAAGATAGGGGTTGTTGGCTATTGAAGCCGCTGGGAAAAGAGAGACAAAAAGAAAAGAAAGGTGCTCTGCAGATGGAGATGTCCCTTTGGAGTTCTGAAAAGCAGGCTTCAGTTGGCTGACGGGAGCTGGTGAGTGGAGGTCTGTCCCTTGAAGGCTGATGTGTGTGTGAGTGGGGTCGAACTGGACTTAAGAAGGACAAAACCAAAACCTCTGTGGTCTACAGCATCTAGGCTTTGCTGCTGAAGAAAAGCCTCTGACTTTTCTTAAAACTCCTGAATTCACAGATCCTAACTGCCTGGACCTGATTCTAAGCTAAGGCCCCATACGTCTGGTTAAGCTTCCAGCCTAGGTGGGAGCCGGGGCTGAACTGAAAGCCAGCATGGCCGGCTCGTAAACAGAGCTCAGGCCCTCTGACCTCCGAGCGTCAGGCCGCCTCTGCAGCGCATCACAGCTGCTCGGCTGGACTGCCTGGGTCACCTACAAACGCCCACAGGAAAGGACTTGATCTTTGATGGGGCCGTCCAAAATCAAGCTGCAGACAGAGCCCGTATGGTTCTGATACAGAGCCTGACTTACATTCTTAACTTGTGGCTAGAGCCGCAAGCTGCAACTGGGGAGAAGGGACACTACGCCAAGGGTGACCTCTGATCACTCTGGACTGGCTGAGTCAACTCCAACCCCTCCGGAGCATGTCTAGCAGGGGTCAACTGCCTGAGCCATTCGAGATGACAGACTGACGCCTGACCTTGCCTCCCTCCCTCTCTCCGGCTCCGGCACACGCCTTAGTACAATCTGATTAGCCAGTGCAGCCGTCCTCAGAAAGGGACAGGTCTTTTCTAGGCTAGTCATTGGGGAAGGGATGTTTGCAGGGTGAAAGGGGTGGGGGCCGGTTATATGAAACCATTTTTAATTTTTTTTTTTTTTTGAAATTCAGAGTTTTGTCCTGACCGATCCATGCATATGTTATTTTTCTGGTTTAACTGTATAAAGGAGGTTTTTTTTTTTTCTCTTGGTAATGCCATGTGGCATGTAGGATCTTCCCCGACAAGGGATCGAACTCAAGTCCTCTGCGATGGAAGGGTGGTGTCTTAACCACTGGACCCCCAGGGAAGTCCTTAAAGGGGTTTTCCTATGAAGATGTTTTGCCACCTCTTTCTCACAACCCCTCCAGAAGGTCAGGATGAGAGCAGGGGATGATCGGAAAACATAAAATGGTGACTGCTAAATGGAAGCACTGATTTTGTAACCACCAAGGAAAATGAGCCAAAACCCCTGCACCTGGAAAGGACAAGGGAGGGGGCGTTGTGGTCCTTGTTTTTCGAAGCTATTTCTGGAAGTGTCTTCCTCTTCGTGAGGGAACACCCTCAGGCCCCTTTGCAAGCTGTTGAGAGCGCTTTGAATTCAGACTCAGCCTACGATCACACCTGGCAGGGCTGCTGAGCGGCAGAGGGGCTGGCCCAGGTGCTGCCCTTTCCATGCAGAAGACCTCCAGATGTCAACCACACTCATGAGGTGGACGAACTGTCGTCACAGACAACAAACTCCAGGGGACTGACTGTCAGTCCCTCGGAAACCAAGCACTGAGCTTAAATGATCTGGGCTGGACCGGGAACCCCAGGACAAGACACCCATGGTGGGCAGCTGCGTCATCAGTCAGTCAGCTCAGTCGCTCAGTTGTGTCCGACTCTTTGTGACCCGTGGACTGCAGCACGCCAGGCCTCACTGCTCATCATAATGCTAATTAATGTCTTGTTCTGGGTGCCCAGTGATCACGAACTGTTTTTTTTTGGGATTCCCTGGGAATCCCCGGCAATTCCTTCTGGGACTGGACTTCTTTATGTGCGCCCTGACTATCACGACACTGCCTCAGCCCTAGAAGGCTTTCAAGCCGGCTTCAACTTACTGGCCAGACTTGTACCGGGCCTGAACTCATGCTGGTGGTGGTGTTTAGTCGCTCAGTCACGTCTGACTCTCTTGCGATCCCAGGGACTGTGGCCCGCCAGGCTTCTCTGTCCATGGGATTTTCCAGGTAAGAACACTGGCGATTCCTTTTTGCCGTTTCCTTCTCTATGGGATCTTTCCCAGGGATCAAACCCGTGTCTCCTGCACTGGCAGGTGGACTCTTTACCACTGGGCCACCAATAAACTGATGCCTAGAGTCAGGCAAAAAAGGCTGATATAGAAACTTAGGAGGATGCTAACCTGCCTTTCCAAGGCAGACCTTTATGATTAATGGAATTTCTCAGTTGGCTAAGACACGTTAAAGAATACAGCTGAAATCAATACTGCAGGGGGGTCTCCTCATTCGTGCTGTCTGGGTCATACTGATAATAATTCTGCTGTACAGACACCCTGGCCATGACCGAGGGGGTCTGCAGGGACAAGGAGAAGAGTGAGTGCGGCAGGCCTGAAGCTCTGTCCTTGAAAAGGCCTGTTTCCCAGGCTGGCCCCTGGCCTGTGTCTGGGAACTTAAGTTATGGGAGGGTTCCCAGCACCCTCACAGTTACCAGCGACTCACCCCAGCTGTATAAACATGGCTATGCTGAACACCTGCTTTCCTCTGGGTGTGTGCGAGGCACAGAGCACTTACGTGACCAGCCCCTGGGCAAACGCCGGGTCCTGGCCTCTAATGGGTGTTCCTGACACTTCACACACGTGGCCACAACTTCTCGCTAGGGAAATTAAACACGTGCCGTGTGACCCCCTTGGGGGAGGACCCCTGCAACTGGTGTCTGGCTTCCCCAGACTCACTCTGTGCACCCTTCTCTTTGTTGATTGTGCTTTGTATTCTTTTTCTGTAATAAATCATAGCTGTAGATATGACTATATGCTGAGTCCTGTTGAGGCTCTCCAGAGAATCATGGAGCCCAGGGTCCTTAGGGATCCCTAACAGCTGGGAATTAAGTGTGAAAGGTTCAATACGCAGCAGAAGGCAAGTGTGACTGGAGTCACGTGACTGACAGATGAGGTCAGACAGGAGGGGCTTGATGATTTAAAGCCTTGTTTGGGTTTTATTCTCAATGTGGCAGGAAGCCTCTGGTGGCTTGTGAACAGGAAAGAGGACCAGTCTGGCTGCTGTTAGACAACTGGCCTCAGTGGGAAAGGGTACAAACGGGGACACTGGAGAGGAAATCCTTACACACAGGAGACTCTTAGCTACCCTCAGGAACTGCTTCAGAAAAGAGAAGCCCAAGTTTGGCTTTCAAGACAAGCAGAAATGTGACACATGGATTTGGGCGAGGAGGTGAGGAAGGTATCCCAAGCGGAGGGCAGGCTTGTACAAAGGCCCAGAGGCACATGCCTCTGAAGAAGGGTGATGGGCTTAGTCTCCTTGGAAAAAGACAAAAAAGGGGGGGAAGGTTCGGGAGATGAAGTCACAGAAGGTGGCGGCCAGGTGCACAGGAGAGGCTTTGTCAGTCACCCTGGGAGCAAGGACTTCATCTCACAGGTGAAAGGGAGATAATGGGAGTTGTAAACAGGGAAGTGACAGGATCACATTTGCGTTTTAGGAAGAGTATGGCAGAGACATGGATGAGAGGCTGACAGAGGAAGCAAGTCTAGAAGTAACTGTCATATAACCCAACTGCAGCTGCACACACAAAGCTGTGCAGACACAACGCATGTTTCATGTACGTATGTAAGTCCTCTCACGTACTGAGAACACATTAAAAACAAGTGTGAATGAAAAGGAAAAAAAAAAACAATTTCTGAAAAACTAAACAATCTAAATGTTTAAAAAGTTCTTGGTATGACCACACACAGCATTACTGAAGTGATTTTAAAACACATCATGCTACAAATCACTAGTACAATATACACTAAGAACAAAAAGAACCACAACGAAATCTTAAAACTACATTCACTGTTAGTGGTCTGGCTGCCATTGTTATTTTGAAATGATACTTTGATTGAAGTAGGGAAACGTCCATGTTGTTATTAGGTATCAGCATTAGGGCAAGGAGATCTCAACATAAAAATAAAGAAGCAAAGGCCCTGATGGGTAGAAAGGACTAGCGGCAGCCCTGAGATCCATTCTCTTCTTTCACTGTCCAAGAAACAGACAGAGGGGTGTGATCAAATCATCTAAGAAACATGCCAAGAGGCCTTCCGGTTGCCACCGGCAGAGTCCCTGCTTGTACAATGCTTTAGCTGGCTGGAGCTGATTTCTGCAGACTGCTCACTGTACACAGTCCCAGGATGTCAGTATTTACCAGGCATGACTTCGAGAAAACACCACTCAAGTCATGCAGTTATTAGGGAATACACTGAAGATGTCTGATAACCGAAATAGCTCCCCAGTATGGGACTGACGACACTCCATACGCATCGGTCAAAGCCATCAAAGTTAAAATCGTCTGTTAAAATCAGCCGGAGTGCATCTTAAATGAGGCAAGACAGGAGCTGGGAGCAGCTCCC
Source organism: Antilocapra americana (assembly GCA_007570785.1). Classification (NCBI taxonomy): domain Eukaryota; kingdom Metazoa; phylum Chordata; class Mammalia; order Artiodactyla; family Antilocapridae; genus Antilocapra; species Antilocapra americana. The sequence continues at coordinate 9,486,081 of ML664173.1, read as the reverse complement.
GGCTCTGGCAGCCTCAGACCTGTGACTTGTGTTTTGTGATAGTTACATCTTTGAAAATATTAGTCAAGTTGGACGGTAGGTAGGATCTTAGATTCTCATGAGCTCAATTTGTCAGTCTGACCCTTTGTTATTTCACCTGTAATATTTAATTTGAACTGGAAAAAAATCACTATGAATGTCATATTTCCTAACTCTTTCACCAAAAAAGTCTATTAGTAATGATAACGCAGCTGCAACGCCTATCTTTGGTGTCTAGCTTATACTCTCTAAAAGAAATTCAATCTCCCACTAAAAGGAGGGCTGAGATTCATTTTTAGGTCAGGAAACATGTAAGATGAATTTGGGACATCCTATCCTGCCTAAAAAGAAAAAAAAAAAGTTTAAAGGTTACCTACAATTAGTGAAAAGCACAAAGGAATAAACTTCAAGGGACTCTCAATAGCCAAAAATGGAAAAATGTAAACAATAAAAAAGAATGATTACAAAAGAGTAACGAATAGATGTATAAAACCCATGATTTCTAATGATGCTCAAAAGCAAAGGAAAACAAACAGAAATGAAAACATGTTCACAAGTCTTTTTTGCAGGTTGCTAGGGCACCAAATCATCGTTTGAAAATATTCCACGGGGAAGAAGCACTTATCCTACTGTATGGACTGTATTTCTGGGGTAAACAAATAGTTGATGAGGAAAAGTTCTTCTTTATGAAAGAATCCCAGATAACAATGCAGAAGGAATAAGTTAGAAACTCATTATTTTGCAACTCCCACTGAAAAAATGGATCCATACAAAGAATGAAATGGTTCTCAAAACCTCTGGGCGAAAGGTCAGTAAGGAACTTTCCAATGGCTGGATCAGGCTGACCATACCCAACCCTACCGACAAATTCCTGAAGTGGGACAAACACTACATACCTCCCAGATAATGCAATGGCAAGTATACAACACTCTTTGAATATTATCAAGTAAAACAGTTTCACAGGGTTAAGAGAACAGACTCTATATGACTGCAATACCTTTAGACCATGGAATTTCTGCACTGTATTTTATGTTCCTGGATATGTACCAGTGTCTCCTAGTTTATAGTATATGGGAACTTGAATAGAATTTGTATACTTCTGTTGTGTGGAAATTGTAAAAATCTTAATTATGTTGAATTGGTTCATGGGGCTTTTCTTCCTTCTACTTTTCTGTATATTTATTGTTATTTTTTGAGTTTTATATTGAAATTTCAACTAAAAAATCTTAATTTACTGAAAAAAATAGTGGAACTTTATGTAACTTTGTTCTGTATTTTCTAAGTCTCTTGTAAATATGTAATCATACTTTCATAATTTAAAAAATAAAAGATTCTAGATAAAAAATAATAAGTTAAAAAACTGACTTCAAGGATATAATACACAACACACTGAGAATAGTTAACAATATTGTATATCTGTAAGTTGCTGAGAGTAGATCTTCAAAGTTTCCTTCACAAGAAAAAGAATTTTAACTTCGTGGCAATGGATGTTAACTAAACTTGTGGTAGTCATTTCATAATATAAATATATATTAAATCATAAAAGAAAATAAGACTAAACCTACTCAAGCCTTTAGACTGAACTTCCAGGTCACAGACTAGACAGCAGATAGTGGAACAAGTTCAATTACATTACAAGCATATGACCCACCAGATCTAGAATGTGGGAAATCCTATAGCACAAAGGACATTCTTTCTTTAACAAATAAAATAGCACTTTAAAACAGGGAGGGAGAATTGCTTTACAGAATAAGAGAAATCGAAGATCTTAATGTGGATACTGATTGAAAGAAACCAATTCCAAGACGACCCTGGAAACGACTGGGAAAATGGAACAGAATCTGGGTATTGGGTGATAGAGGGATAAATAGCTAATCCTGCGAGTGTTTCAATACTTGTATTTTTTGTTTTGTTGAAAAAGAAATCTTACTTTTAGAGATATGTACACTCCAGTACTCTTGTCTGGAAAATCCCATGGAAGGAGGAGCCTGACAGGCTGCAGTCCATGGGGTCGCTATGAGTCAGACATGACTGAGCGACTTTACCTTCACTTTTCACTTTCATGCATTGGAGAAGGAAATGGCAACCCACTCCAGCGTTCTTGCCTGGAGAATCCCAGGGATGGGGGAGCCTGGTGGGCTGCCGTCTACGGGGTCGCACAGAGTTGGACACAACTGACGCGACTTAGCAGCCGCAGCACACAGGTAAAACACTGTGGAATTTGCTTAATACTCCAGGAGAAAAAAAGAGGAAGTGGACATGGAGCAGCGAAGATGAAACAAGAGCAAGAGTGCTGATGGCTGCTGAAGCTGGGGGACGGTGGGCACATGGGGGTCACTACACTCCCTACTGTTGTGCTTGTGTGGGAGTCTCCCTGATAAGAAAGAAAGGAATGAAAATAAATGTTTGGCAAAAACTTAAAAATGGTAATACACATCTGACTGAGGGACAGGAAAAGGAGTAGTTTCAAAAGGAACTTTTTTGCAGGAGAACATAGCAATATGACTCAAAAATGTTTTTAAAATTTTATACTTTTAAAGTTTACTTTTAACAACTAACTCTAAGGAAACTTTCAAAGACAGATTTAAAAATATATTATTATGGTACATTTACATGAAAAAATATTTATAGCCATTAACCATCAAATTGTAAAAGAATATTAAATAATATGGGGAAATGTTCAAGATAAACTGTTACATGCAAATATAGGCTGTAAAATAGTATATACATTCTGGACCAATTTAGTCTTCTTAAACCTGAACATCTAGAGAAAAGCCTGAAAGAGTCTACATTATGTTAACAGCTGTTATTTCTAATTGATGGGATTAAGGTACTTTGAATTTTTAAAAAGTGGTTTCTCTATTTGTTTGTATATTTGCAATGAATTATATTTTTAAAAGGTAAATCTGGATCAGTTCTCAAGATTGCCTACTAACAGAATAAACAGGAACAGTGGTGATCTTTGAAATGATGAACTAAATGACAGAGGGATGGTGGGACAGGGCAGCGAGGACACATTAATACTTAATTTTTAGAAGAATAGGTATTTAGCACACTCTATTGTGAGAAAGAGCAAGTTGTAAATTTAAAAATTACAGTGTCAAGAAAGTGAAAGTTAGAATTGGATTAAAGTTTTTATGTATGCATCAACTGGAGAGGGATAAACACCTAAATCAAATTGTCCAGGATGACTGAAAAGATTACTGTAATGAAAATCCTAACACAGTTCTGAAAGTAACCAAAGCAGCAGACTAAGACAACCCTCCCTGTCTTGAGTTTCTATTTTGTCTACCACTCTGTTGGATTATTACATACTGGAGTTCTTAATATTAATATAACACAAGTGCAATACTATCAAATTCAGCTTATGTAACACATTCTTTAAAATTATACTCTACACATTATATGTGATGAATAATCAGTAAAACAGGACTTCTGAACCCTCTATGCTAGCTTTAAAAATTTCAGTTGTCTCCTTGTTAAATCAGACAAAAGCAAACAAAATGTCCAGACTACCTGGTTTCCGTACTTTTGTTGGCTCTTCATAGTCCTTGTTTTCTGGATTTGGAGATTCTAGAAAGCTGATTTCTTCTGTGATGCTTTCCCCTTCTTGGCTTCCGAGGTTGTCTTCCTCTTCTTGAGGAGGTGATTCCAATTCAGATTCCTCTGAATCAAGGAATATCTGACCAGCGATTACTCTGCCTGCTGGGCTATGGTTCTCTACCGACTCATCTGATGGCACAGAAGTCTGAGAATATAAAGTATTCTTAGTTACCAAGAGTAGCAAGACTCCCTCCAATCAAATCTGACCATTACCTTCACTAATCCAGATATAGCTCCTTCACCTCCTTGAATGTGGCATGCCTGCTTGCCTCTACAGACTTTGGTATCAGCCTATCACATGCCCTCATCACCTGCCTGTGCAGATTTCAACCTACATGTTACTTCCCCTCAAGAAGCCTTCCTTAAACCCCCTAAGCCTTGGTTACGGTCTTCCCCTCCTTGCTCCCAATATATCTCATACTCCCCCGTAGGACAGCTCTGTACTACAACTTCCTGTTTCTTACCTGCATTCCTTCTAACCTAGAGATCAGGATCATAAGTGATTGGTCTCTTTGAATAGGCAATAATCAACCTCATTCCTTCAACCAGCCAATTTAAGTGCACTAATAGATTTTGTTTTTAAAGAACTGATATAAGTGGAAACAATGGCAGAGATTAAATCTTCGAATTCAAAAACCAAAGAAAAGAATAAAATCAATCTCTCATTAGGCAGTAAAACGTAACTGCCTTAAGGCTCTTCAACACACACACACACACACACATTTAAGTTTAAATTAAACCTAGTAACCAACACTCTTAATAGAAATATTTATTATTCTCTGAGGGCTTCCCAGGTGGCTCAGTGGTAAATCCACCTTCCAATGCTGAAGCCGTAGGAAATGCAGGTTCATCCCAGGGTTGGGAAGATCCTCTGGAGGGGGAAATAGCAACCCCCTCCAGTATTCTGGCCAGGAAAATTCCAGACAGATGAGCTGGTGGGCTATAGTCCATGGTGTCACAAAGAGTCGGATGTGACTGAGTGACTGAGCACTCCAACAGGTGAGTCCTTCCCCCCCACCCCCAGAAGAATTAGTACTGATGATATCTCTGTCTTTTTAAAAATCCAATTCTGTTGCTCAAAAGATACAGATTTCCTATCTTTTCTAAGATACATAATTCATGCTTTTAAATTGGGCATCAAACACTGGTCAATGCAAATCTGAGTACACACCTTGGAATCTATGGATTCATCCTGGTTGCCTTCTTCATCTGTAAAGAAATTTTAAGACAATTTAGTCATCTTTCTTGTTTGGCAATCATGGTATTATTAAGTGAAAGCATTTGATATGTATAATAGATAATAATTAGACAATGGATAAATAATCTAGAATTGTCTAAAAATTTGTTGTATTCAACAACTGTTCAGAAAAAACTAAGTGAAAGGAAAAAGGGGTGTTGGGGGCGGTATTTCTTCCTCTTTATCCAGGAAGGACAGTAGCTTTATCTGTTACACAGACAGGAAGACCAAGAACATCACCACCAAAACCAGATATTTCTTCAGATACCATCCAGTTCTTTTGTATACAGTTAGTCCACAACCAAGCATGAGTTACTAAATTTATAAAAACAGAGCCCTAATCGTGTGGTTTGGGATTCCACTCCTTCTTTCCCTCTGCTCAGAATCTGGAGTTACTGTAGCTTATTTTATTGATAACTAGCACTTTATTATTCACTAAGACTACTAAAGATGGACATAAGAATGATTAGCAGAGCTGCCAAAGACAGGATCTGCATTTGACTTCACTGAAGACAGAACCGGATATGTGACCAGAGAACATCACACTATCATGTACCCACTCACATGAGATCTATTTATTAGGAAATCATAGCCTATGTTAAATTAACAATAAGTCCAACCGCTACTTGTATCTTTCTTCCAAACTCACATTAGCTGTTTTGGCTTTGTCAGATTACATTAAGTTTACTTCTGTTATTCTCTCTGAATTTCTCTGTTGTTACTTCTATTCTAGCTGCTTGTTATTCTTTTTACTGCTCTTATATAAACACATTCAGCAACCCAACTGGCCATTGGCAAATATTTGATCTTTCTATTCCAGTTAAAAAAACAAGTGTCAGATGCCATGATCTTTAAATTTCCTTCTTACTCGCTTCAGTATTGCCCGCTCCATAAGTTATGTGAGAAATTAACCACAGACAAAAATGCTATAAAAGACATGATTTTTACTAGAAAATGTGCCATTTACCTTTACTTCATATGATTATAACCTATATATTATTGGTAACTTGTAACTCTTCAAAGTACAGCAAAAACATGTTTTGGGGTTTGTGTTAGCAAAGCACTGAACTAAACTGTGGTTAGTTCAGTTGGTTAGAAGTATAACCAGTTCATTATGTACCAAATACTCAACTCTACTTCAGGTTTTGTTTCCTTTGACTATTTCAGAAAATCAGTCTACCGGTGAGGATCTGCCACATATAAAAGTGCTATCAAAGCGATTAAGTTTTCAAAGAAAACTTAAACGATAGTTATTTTCACTTTCACTACTTTTAGATTACCTTCCAAATATTTTATTTCTGGTGGGTGGGGAAAAGAAGAGTACAGCATGGTATAGGGCCTATACCATTTAGGTTTACAGGCAGTGATGTCAATTAATTAATAAACAGTCACTCATCAGGCTCACTTCTTCAAAAGTATTACCCAAAACCCAAGTTCTAACTAACATATGGTTCAAAGTCCAATTCAGAAAATCTTTGGACAAAGGAAAAAAAAATTCACCTCTATTACACAACTACATTGTATATGTGAATGTATTTAATAAGTCATAAACATTAACTAGTTAATATATCAAGGGCAGATATTAGATGTGAAATGTATAGGGTATACATCCAAATTCTGAAACTTTCTATTAGTCAGAACTCTTAAATCATTAACCACCCAGGTGAGTACCTTGCCACAACAGATCATGTATACAGCTAACAGGTAAACAATATAGATGCCTATAAATAAATTATAAAAAATGTACATTTGAGACACCACAAGCTGTTAGGCATCAGAGTAGCAGGATATGTTTCTGAACTCCTAGAAACACGGAAGCTTGTGACATCAGGGTTATTTCATACGAATTGCATCATGCTTCTCTTTCTTTTCTCTTTCAACAAACCAGGAATATATACTCGGGTTACTGGCAAATTTAGAAAATTCTCACTTACTCAACTGGAAAAGCCTACTCCAAATGGTAATCTGAAAGCATCAGCTATTTTCTTTTTCAATATGTTCTTTCACATAATACTTTATAAAGAAGTTTCTCATAACCTAGAGACTTCTGATAGGCAGTCAGGTAGGGATGAAAAATACTGAAGTTATGTATAAATAACAAGAATACAGTAGTGCTTTTATCAGATTACATATATCAAGCAAGAAGAAAAATGCAAAAAGGATACAGTGAAGAGTTAAGGATTTCTCACTCAACAGTACTGTATCCAAATATTACGGTTTACATTACTTTGGTAATCATACCCCCTGCTTTGAAAAAGACCAATTTTCAGTTTTATTATATTAGTTAATAAAACTGCAAAGTATCAACGATAGTCTTTCAAGGGAAACTGGTCACTACAAATTCATCTTCTAACTTGTCCTGTAGATAAATGGATACACTTTCAAACACAGTAAATCTGTAAAGTTTAGTGAAAAGAGACCAGACATCCTGCTTTCGAATTTGCCAATGCATCTGTGCAGATCCTAGCATACTGCTGATTCTTAATTACTCCAAATCCAATGCCTGGACAACTAGGCTCAAAACCTGGCTTCAAGGCATGTCAACTTTACACACTTGGTTCCATATGGCAAGCCTGTACAGCCTTATCCTCAAGTGTCAAAGGGAAGACTATCACCTTCTCTGTTGTTTTAAGGAACAAGAGTGAAAGGAAACATATTTTGCTATCTGAAATATATGACGTAACTATTACCTGAAATACCTAGCAGTGGACCTAATTCACAAGACTCATTTGGCACTTAAAAACAAAATACAGAAACAAACAGTAAACCATTTTAACCAGTAAGCCATTTCCTGTCAAAAACAAGAAAACATGTGAGAAAAGTTAAAGCATTTTTCATTATAATCTGGAGAAAATGAAGGAGAAATATCTTTTAAATCTCCTTTAAATTTATTTATTCAGAAGGAAAAGAAAATGTTTCTAATAAAAGTACTATATTTTTACACGGCTTCAAGGTAAGTTATTAGATAACAGCTACTAATAATGACAGGACCAAGGTTCTCTTTGCTGGCTGATCAAATTCTACCTGGCAATAAATGCAATTCGCCCCAGCTAACTACTAACAGTCAAACATTTTAAGTCAACACTAAATTGTGAACCAAAACCTGATTTTTAAATAGGAGCAAAACTTTTTAAGCTAAAAATGAGGCCGACACTTTGTATAAATAAGCAATTTAATGAATAAAAAAGCCAACTGAAAGTCCATGTACTCAATTTATAAAACTATCTCACTTAAGTGTGTTCTCATACTTGCTCTTCATGTCAGCATGCACATCTATATTGTTCTAGTTCAGGTTAGTAAGGCTTTAGCCTCTGCCAGAGAAATGTTTCCAAAGTTTAACCATGATGGAAATCAGAGCAGACGTCTCATGAACCTAGTCCTTTGCTTATATAAACACAACCCCCAAATTTAACAATTTATTATTAACAGTCTTCTATTATAATCTACCAAGAATCCCAACTGTTGATTAAAAGACCTCTTCAATCATCATCTCCACTGACATGACACTTTAGATAAGTGAAATCTGGTCAAACGAAAATGCAGGAAAACGTTTATATGATTTTTCTTTAAATTCTGCAAACTGAATTCAGAGGGATATACACTGTATTCTTTAGCAGTTCTTACACTTCAGTGTGAAGAATCACTTGTGGAGCTTGTTAAACAACAGATGCCCTAACCCCTTCCAGACTTAAAACTACATTTTTAACAAACATATAAAATGAATTCTGATGCAGGTGGCTCCTGGACCACAGGGACTCTACAGTATTGATTTCATACTTCCTTTGCTCGAATAACTACAGCAGTGCTTCAGGAGTTACACAGAGTTTTAAAGATTTGGTCATGGACACAAATCAACAAGAAAAGGGGAGGCAGGGGGCAGACTTTAGAGCATGATGTTGGCAGTAAAGTAACTGGCATATGCTTGTTGCTTTTAAAATGGTGTCTTACACCACATTATGGATAGAATTTTAGGTTTAGATCTCTTATTTTAGAAGTAGAATGACGTTACAGCACTGACTTACAACTAGGACAGATAATTTGAGGATTCAAATAACCATCTGGGAAATTTTCTGTTGGAAAGAAAAAAAAAAAAGGCGTTGACATTTATACTGTGCCTTGTTCCAAAAAAATTTAAAGCCACAGAACAGCTGTTTCGTTAACTGAAACCAATTAAAATTCAAAAGCTTTACTGTACTAATTCTTTCTTTACCAACACTTAGAAACACTAAGTGCTTCTTTACCAACATTCTCAAAACAGACATTTTCAGATGTCGGTAGATTAAACTATTAAAGAAGGGAAATGATCATCTCCACAGCCAAGGTATATACATCAGCTAATTCGGGAAACAATTCAAAGGCATATGACTCTATTTATGTAAAAAAAGTTAAATATAGAGGCTATTATCCATTTTACACTGATTTAAAAAAAAAAACAAGTTTTTTCTTTTCTTGAAAACTGACCGTCAGCAAACACGGTTCAACTCAGAAACCCTGTGACACAGTAAAAAACAACAACAGAAACCCACTTTCTCATGAATCATTTTTTAAAAGCTGTACCAGAGTCAGCACGATCACATCAAAAGCCTTCGTTCGTTTTTTTTTGTTTGTTTGTTTTTTAAATAAACAAAGAGACAGGATAATCTGAGGTGCCATGCAAACCCAACCAACGACTGTCAACATCCTGCTTTTTGGATGGACCTGGCTCTGCCCCGGGGACAAGCTCAGGTTGTGGAAGTTTCTAAAGCGACGGAGCACAGCACCTCCGTGGCAGTCGTGGGTCCCCAGGCGGTCGGGGGTTCACGCCCCTCGAATCAGTCCTCCTTCCTAAGGAGTCGCGCAAGTTTGTCAAGTGAGGAGAGGCGTGGGCAGTGGGCGGGTGGGGCCTTCTCTTCCTCCCCTCGCGAGCGCCCCTGAACAGCCACTCTGGCCCTGGGCATCCCAAGCCCAGGAGACGACCGTGAGTGACAGGCGAGGGCGAGGCTGGCACCCCACGGCCCGGCCCCGGGATGGAGGCCGGAGCGGGGGGCGGCGGCTCCCGGCCTCCAGCCCGAGGGGGGCGGATACTGACCCGAGGACGCCACGGCCGAGCCCAGCAGCACTGCCCAGAGCAGCAGCGTCAGCCCGGCCCGGACCCGCATCCTGCTCCCAAGGGCCGCTGCCACCCCCCGGAGCTGTCTCTTCCGCCTCGGCCACCACCAGCTCAGCCTCCGCCGCCGCCGCCACCTCCGCCTCGCCGCTGCGCTTCCTGCTCTGGTCTCCTGCCTCCGCCCCTTCCCAGACCTCCCTGCCCCAGTGGGCAGCCAATCCGCGCCCACCGCGGCGTACGCCTCGCCCAATCGTCGCGGCCCTCCCCGCCCACCTCATCGCCCCGCCCCTGAGGTCAAGGACTCAGCCAATCGCGACGCGCGGTTCTCACGCCGGCTTTCTCGGTTGGACCACGGCCTCAGCGACATGGCCCCCGCTAATTGGTAAGCTCCTTGGTTTAACCATGCCGGAATCCGAGCGAGAGCCCCGAGTTGGACGAGGGCAGTCACCCAGGAGACTACAATTCCCACAATGCACTTCATGGGCCTCTCTCGCCGGTGTGGGCTCTTGGGAAACGTAGTCCGTCGTGGGGCAAAGCGCCTGTCTGTAGAAGTTAAGAGAACTTAGCTAACACCTGAACCAGACTCCGTCTGTAGGCTGTGAACCCACAGGGTTTTTTTTTTCTTTTTGGCGCCAAGTAAATATCAAGAAGGGGCCTCTCAGGTGGTGACAGTGGTAAAGAATCCTGCCAATGCAGGAGACCTGGGTTCGGTCCCTGGGTTGCTGAAGAGCCCGTGGAGGAGGAAATGGCATCCCACTTCAGTATTCTTGCCTGGAAAATTCCATGGACAGAGGAGCCTGGCAAGCAACAGTTTGTGGGGCCCTCAAAGAGTCCCCCAGGACTGAGCCACCGAGTGCACAAATATGAAGAAACACACATTATAAGGTTAAGAGTTTGTAGTGTGTTAAGCTCTTCTTCCTTTACTTTTATTTAGAGAGTTTGGATTGGGCATAGTGATAACAGCTGAGGGAAAAAATACAAGGGCTAGACTGAATGCGAGGTATTTCTTTGTAAATTAAATGAAACAGTACCTGGTATAGGGATACCAGGTTGGCACTCACTAACTGGCCTCCTTTCCCCTACAAAACAAAAAGAAATAAATCCTACCCAGTACCAGAAAAACATCTACTTCTGCTTTATTGATTACGCCAAAGCTGTTGACTATGTAGATCACAACAAACTGTGGAAAATTCTTCAAGAGATGGGAATACCAGACCACCTTACCTGCCTCCTGAGAAACCTGTATGCAGGTTGAGAAACAACAGTTGGAACTGGACATGGAACAACAGACTGGTTCCAAATTGGGAAAGGAGTACATCAAGGCTCCTTCAAGGTGACAAGGCTGTATATTGTCACCCTGCTTATTTATCTTGTATGCAGAGTACATCATGAGAAACGCTAGGCTGGATGAAGCACAAACTGGAATCAAGATTGCCAAGAGACATATCAATAATCTCAGATATGCAGATGACACCACTCTTATGGCAGAAAGCGAAGAACTAAAGAGCCTCTTGATGAAAGTGAAAGAGGAGAGTGAAAAAGCTGGCTTTAAACTCAACGTTCAAAAAACTAAGAACATGGCATTTGGTCCCATCACTTCATGGCAAATAAATGGGGAAACAATGGAAAGAAACTGTGACAGACTATATCCTTGGGCTTTAAAATCACTGCCGATGGTGATTGCAGCCATGAAATTAAAAGATGCTTGATCCTTGGAAGAAAAGCTATGACCAACCTAGAAAGGATATTAAAAAGCAGAGACATTACTTTGCTGACAAAGGTTGATCTAGTCAAAGCTATGGTTTTTCCAGTAGTCATGTATGGATGTGAGAGTTGGACTGTAAAGGAAACTGAGCACCTAAGAATTGATGCTTTTGAACAGTGGAGTTGGGGAAGACTCTTGAGAGTCCCCTGGACTGCAAGGAGATCAAACCAGTCCATCCTAAAGGAAATCAGTCCTGAATATTCATTAGAAGGACTGATGCTGAAGTTGAAACTCCAATACTTTGGCCACCCAATGCAAAGAATAGACTCATTGGAAAAGACCCTGATGCTGGGAAAGATTGAGGGCAGGAGAAGGGGATGACAGATGATGAGATGGTTGGATGGTATCACCGAGTTGATGGACGTGAGTTTGAGCAAGCTCCAGGAGCTACTGATGGACAGGGAAGCCTGGCGTGCTGCAGTCCGTGGGGTCGCAAAGGGTCAGGTACAACTGAGCAGCTGAAATGACTAACAGATCATGTCAATGGTAGTTATTTTTACAAGGGTCACCAGAAAATAATAATCTGGAAAAAGGGGCCAATAGTCTTTGAAAATCCCTTTCACATATTTGTGCTCATCCTTCTCCTTTAGTCAGTTGCACTGTTCTCTTCTTCACTGACTACCTAAGTCTTAAGTTGACTAGGTTCAGGGGTCTAGGTTGACACATTTGGAGACAAAGGTGACAATGATTACATTGCGGAAGTGGAAATAGTTTTGTGTGTTAAGTACCAACTCCAGCATGTTCTCAGGAGGTAGCCGGGCAGTGGCTGAATGATCCTGCTCCGTCATCAGACTGTGTCATTCTGTTTTCCTTAGCATTCTCCCACAGGCCGCTCTTAGGTCTGGAACCTAGACATTCTGAGTTCAGGATTTTGGAGAAGTTCACACCGGACACAAATCTTGATAGCATTTGTGTTCCATCTTCTCTGGTGAAGAGTCCTCTTTTCCAGGAAAAGGATAAAAAAACTGTTGTTCACCATTCATATTGGAGAGGGTGGAGGACAGATACTGTCCCACGATAAAGAATTCTCTTTTCTAGTAGTACTATATTAGCATTCATCTCTATTTTTGTCACTAACAGTGCTTCCTTAGAGTGCCTCTGTTTTTAAATTATAGAGTAAAATCTAGTATATTATATGGCCATTTTCCCCTTTCTCACTGAAAACTTCCCTGCTGACCCTCACTTTCCCTTACCTGCCTGATGCACCTAAGTTCTAGCCATATCACCAACACCATTCTCTCTTCCCGCTAACCTAAACTACATATCATGGCCAGATTAATTTTCCTTAAACACTGCTTTCATCTGCTTTTTCAAAAATTTCCAATGGCTGGCTTTGTCATAGATTCAAAAAATATTAGAGCTTCTACTGACAAAATAGGAACTTGTACAGACAGTTCTACTTTCTTGGGGGGGTTATTGGGAAAGAAACTTCTGCCTTTCACAAGAGAAGCAGTGATTATCTGATAAGATTGGTGAAAGCTCACTGCTTGGTTAAGACCTAACTTCATCTTTTTTCTTTACTGAGTGCTTCTTGTATTGAAAGACCTGTGCTAGGCACTGCAATAGCAAATTGCCAACTTTTCTTTTACTATTTTCTCGATTTCTGCATTAAGACTCCCTTGTTTTCTCTTGGGCTCCTTTGCCATCTGCCCACTGCTTTGCTGCTTCTTCTTAGCCACAACCCTGGCATCTTCCCAGTTTCACTGGCATTTCAACTTGGCTGAGCCTTCTTTCAGTCCAGTCTTCATTAATCCCTGTTTCTCTAAGTGTCTGCAGAACAATCACAAACTTGCCTTTTAAATTGGTGGTAGTTTGCTGAGACCAAAGATAATTATGCAATTAAGTGTATAGGTATATAGCATTGAACTTGTCATCTACTAGCCTTAGATGATTATTCGTTGATTAATGATATGTGTGTGTGTGTGTGTTTATGCTCAGTTGCTCCATCGTGTCCAGCTCTTTGCGACCCCATGGACTATAGCCTGCCAGGCTCCTCTGCCCGTGGAATTTCCTAGGCAAGAATATTGGAATGGGGTGCCATTTCCTCCTACTCCAGGGGAGCTTCCAGACCCAGGGATTGAACTCAAGTCTCCTTCTTTGGCAGGTGGATTCTTTACCACTAGTGCCTCCTGGGAAGCCCTGATTAAGACATACACCTTACCAATAAAGTGTTCTAACAATATTTTCAAAGCACATGTTGTGGACCATAGATTAATCTTAAAATATCTACCATAATTTTATCTTACAGGAAATATTAAGGAGCCATTGTGCCCCTATTACACAGGAAATTTACTTCCCTCCTAGTCACCTCATCTGAAAAACAGGTATGTTGATCATTCCCTCTTCACCAAATCACTAGGTCTGTTGTGAAGTTCAGAAGAGATATGGGGTGAGGAGGAGTGATTTCTTCATTATAGAATTGCCTACACATGTTATTTCTTACTGATTCTTTGAGGCAAAGGAGCAAAACAAGTTAAAATTAGTTTTTGTTAAGACTGATAAAGTTAGCTTTATTACCTTAACTTGAAAAGGGTTTAGAGCTGCTAAAGCCATTGTTTTAGGCCACCAATGAGTTACTGACGTGTTCTGAGACATTAACTCCCTGGGGAAATTCCAAGCCTCCTGAACAGGTCTATAATATGGTGTGGGAAAGCCAGGTTTATTTTGTCAGCCTGCTACCTTGCATGATGATTAATTAGTGAAAAGGCTGTAAATTTTCCATGGCTTTATCCAGACTGAGCATACACTCCTTAAGGTTTCCTGCCAACATTCCCAGTTAAAGTTGTGTACTCAATTTGCACAAAATGTTAGCATTATTTATTAATTCATAGACTGCTTGCTATTTGCTCAGCTGTCTGTATCCTGTTCTATTTGCTCATGTCAGTGTTCTAGGTCACTGTTACAGATTTCCAAGTTACAGAAAACCTGTTTGCTCTGCATTGCAACACAGCATAGGACCCAGAGGAGGTAGACAATAAGTGCCTTGTTATTCCGTTCAAGTTGGTGTGATCTTTTTCTATTGAAATGAATCAAACAATCCACAACTATTCAGAACCTCCGGAACGTGTTGAGCATGTGAATTCAGCTTGCTCTTAAGGATGGTGAGATAGCCCTCAGAGTGTTTTCCTGAGAACAGAGTGAAGATCAGCATCTCTAGCCAAGTATTCTTACCTGTGTTATTTTTAGAGGTCTATTTGAGTTGGCAAAAATGTGTGAAGGATGCCAGTGCTTGAATTATCGTATCTGCCGGTGCAGGATTAGGGAGAGACGAGAAATCGTAAATTTCCCCCTTGGGGCTTGAAGAAGAAGGTACTTTCTTTCAGGAAGATGAGGAGAATCAAAGTCATTATTTTTGTGTTTGTTTTTCATGGATAAATTAAAATATAGATCCTTGCATCGTATTATAAGGTAGAACCTGGCATCTCTTTCTGTACATTCTGAGCTCCTTGAGTAAGTGGACAATGGTTTTATATCCCATTGTATCACCTGGAATTCCAGATTGTATATGGCAAGTCAATAATTAGTGATCAAAACAAACAAGCCTTAAATGTTCTAGTCACTTTCTGTGATTTTAACTGTCTTGCAGAAGTCACGTGTAGATCCCAGATTGCAGAGAAGTGTATGCAATATACTACCCAAGTGTGTAGCAACAGAATGAATGGGGTTGGGTGTGTGAGTGTAAGGCTCTGTTTACCACATTTCATCCAGAACTGACATTTACTTTGGAGGTGTGTATTGTTTCTGAGCAGTATTGACTCACAGCAGATAAAGGAAAAGTCAGGACGTCTTTATACCTTGAATAAACAGACAGGCATCATTTGACCTGCCTTTTTCATAAATTTAATTTCCCTGGTGGCTCAGACGGTAAAGCATCTGCATACAGTGCAGGAAACCCAGGTTTGATCTCTGGGTCGGGAAGGTCCCCTGGAGAAGGAAATGGCAACCCACTCCAGTATTCTTGCCTGGAAAATCCCACAGACGGAGGAGCCTGGTGGGCTACAGTCCATGGGATCCCAGAGAGTCAGACACAACTGAGTGACTTCACTTTCTTTTCATTTCTTTCTGGAGAAAGGCTGGGTTGTAATTAAATTTCAGTAAGAATTTGATTAAGTGAATCTTAGAAAATGGAGATAAACCAATGGGAGCTCCCATTAGATTCAGAATACTTAGCTCCTGTGTAGATGGCAGTGTGTTTCATTTGTGAATGTTGGATTAGGAACATTATGTTCATAGGATAATCCTTCCTTCTTCCTTCATCAGTTCAACAAATATTTGGGTGGCACAGTCAATGCCCTCCAGCCAAAGATCAACCAAAGGACCAGTAGTTGAACATACTAGGTTTAGTACTTACTGCAGTAAGGAAGAACACACACACCATAGGGTGTCTCAGGATGGGGATTTAAATGAAAACTGTTATAAGATTTAGCTGGGTGGTTTGTGGGAGAATCCAAGGAAGCCAGGTTTACTCTCGACTGGATGCTATTAGAGGTACCCCTGATTTCTATAATTTGGTAGAAATCAATCGATAAACCCCCTTGAACTGCAAGGAGATTCAACCAGTCCATCCTAAAGGAGATCAGTCCTGGGTGTTCATTGGAAGGTCCGATGTTGAAGCTGAATCTCCAATACTTTGGCCACTTGATGCAAAGAGTTGACTCATTGGGAAAGACTCTGATGCTGGGAAAGATTGAAGGCAGGAGGAGAAGGAGATGACGGAGGATGAGATGGTTGGATGGCATCACCGACTGGATGGACATGGGTTTGGGTGGACTCTGGGAGTTGGTGATGGACAGGGAGGCCTGATGTGCTGCGGTTCATAGAGTCGCAAAGAGTCGGACACTATTGAGCGACTGAATTGAACTGAATCGATAAACCTCATCTTAAAGGAGATGAGACTAGAAGGAGGATATAGCTGTCATCTGTGAAGAAGCAGCAGTTACTCGTTTGGGCCAAGAGAGGACGGGTTTAGTGTTTCGCGAGTGGCACAAGGAGCTTGTTTTTGTCTGTGCTTGGGTAACATTACGAAATCCTTGCATCTTGGTCTCAGAGTAACCTGTCTGAGGGTGGTATTCTGGGACAATGTTTATGCCCAGTAGGAGAACAACAGGGCCGAGGTGGGCGTGCCAGGGTGGCTTCTGAATGTCGGGGGCTACTCTTTGTTTATCCTTCTCAGCCCCTCCTGGGAGGCCCTTGATGCTGGGGATTCAGCAATCCACACAACACAAAAGTCACGGAGTTTATATTCTAGTAGGATCAGGAAAAAAGAATAAATACTATGTTAGAAGATGATAAATGCTCTAGAGAAAAAACACGGAGCAACAGAAGGAATTCGGATTTGAAGGGGGGGGGTTGGGACCACTTAAATTTAAAGAACGGAGGTCAGGAGTTTTCCCTGTAATACATATATTTGAACAAAGATTTGTATTGATGAGCGTATTAAGCCATAAAGATATGAGAGTGAGGAACCTTCGGGAATAAGGAGCAGGAAACAAAGGTTCCAGGGGAACACCCCACCTGTTGTGCCCTAGGAACAGCAAGGAGGCCAGTGCTGCAGAGGGACTTGCAAGTGAAGGGGAGGTCAGAGAAAAGACGGGGCCGGGTGGTTTAGGGATTTGCCGTCAGTATCAAGGGGTAATCAGAACACTGTTTTTTAATACTCAGAGACTGACTCTCTTGAAGTGTTGCTTGAATAATGGCCTAGAGCTTTCCCCTGAGCTGTGCGGCAATGACCAAATTAATTACACATACCTCTTTGTTGGTCATTGGCCATATGCTAAAGTGGCGGCTTCCCTCATAGCTCAGTCGGTAAAGAGTCTGCTTGCAATGCAGGAGCCCCAGGTTCAATTCCTGGGTCGGGAGGATCCCCTGGAGAAGAAAATGGCAACCCACTCCAGTATTCTTGCCTGGAGAATTCCATGGACAGAGGAGCCTGGCGGGCTACAGTCTAGTGGGTCACGAGAGTCGGACACCACTGAGCGAATAAGCACACAGCACACATATGCTGAAGTAACCAATTAAAACAATTGTATTCAAAAGTTTGATTCAGAGGAAGTTCTTACACTGGTTAGGAATTGAGATGGATAAGTGTAAAATAGCCTTTACCAAGAGAAGGATAGGCAAATATTTCAAAATATTGAACTAATACTGTAAATACAAGCCCTTTCTAAGTAAATTAGGAGTTTTGATCACCTCCTATACTTGAACAGGCCCCCACCTATGCTGGGATGACTTTGTATAAATCTTAACTCAAAGGGGTGCATTGACAAAATACTAAATATATGTGTTATATATATTAAAATAATAATCACCAAATATTAATATCAATAAATTTAATAGTAATAAAACAATTAACTAAATAAATATCAATAAATTAAATACAAATTAGTAAATTAAATATATATTAAGAAATCAAGTATATATTCAGATATTCATGGTAAACGTGTATACACAAACACACATGTATATAATTAAAACAATTGAGAATAAATTGCAGACATGATGCCTCTTTATCCCTACGTGTATTAGTGTGTATTTTCTGAAAACAAAGACTTGGAAATCCCATGGAGAGATGAACATGGCAGGCTACAGTCCATGGGGGTCACAAAAGAGTTGAACACCACATAGCTACTAAATGACAGCAACAAATAATCACAGAACTGTTGTCAAAGTTAGGAATTACGACTGATTCAAATACTATTGTCTAATCTACCAATGTTATGCAGCTTGTCCCGGTTTGCCATGCCTCATTAGTATCCTTTAATGCGGTACAGTTCCTGAGGATGTGTGTGTGACTGTATTTTCCTGAACCTCAATATTTTGACATTTTTAAAGTGTTTAAACACGTTATCTCCTAGAATGTGGATTAGGATTTCAGTTTGCGCCACGATTAGACTGAGGCTACACACATTTGGTAAGAACACCTCAGAGGTGATGCTGAATTCTCAGTACGTCATGTCAGGAGCCAAATGCTGTGGGTTAGTCCAAATCCTGGCAATAATAATTGTGATCAATTGGTTACTGGGAGATGCTGCCACTATATTTTTCATTTGTAATTAATATGTATCTTGTAGAAGGTACTTTGAGACTGTGTAATTATCTGATTAGTCCTCAGACACTCACCTACTAGCTTTACCAGGTATATTCATGTTTCTTGCCCGAATCAATGATTACTATGGTGATTGACAAATGGTTATTTTCTAATTCCATCATCCTTTCTGAATTTATTGTTAGCCTTCTAGTGTAGGCAGAGCATTATCTTTTAATTTATTTATTCATTTAATTAATTTACATTGGTACAGACCCATGTACTCTTTCAGTTCAGTTCAGTTCAGTCACTCAGTCATGTCTGACTCTTTGCGATCCCATGAATCAATTGCAGCATGCCAGGCTCCTTGTCCATCACTCCTGGAGTTTACCCAAACTCATGTGCATTGAGTCAGTGATGCCATCCAACCATCTCATCCTCTGTCGTCCCCTTCCCCTCCCACCTTCAATCTTTCCCAGCTTCAGGGTCTTTTCCAATGAGTCAGTTCTTTGTATCAGGTGGCCAAAGTATTGGAGTTTCAGCTTCAGCATCAGTCCTTTCAATGAACACCCAGGATGGATCTCCTTTAAATGGACTGGTTAGATCTTCTTGTAGTCCAAGGGACTCTCAAGAGTCTTCTCCAACACCACAGTTCAAAAGCATCAATTCTTCAGTGATCAGCTTTTATAGTCCAACTCTCACATCCATATATGACTACTGGAAAAACCATAGCCTTGACTAGATGGACCTCTGTTGGCAAAGTAGTGTCTCTGCTTTTTAATATGCTGTCTAGGTTGGTCATAACCTTCCTTCCAAGGAGTAAGTTTCTTTTTATTTCATGGCTGCAGTCACCATCTGAAGTGATTTTGGAGCCTATAAAAATAAAGTCTGTCACTGTTTCCACTGTTTCCTCATCTGTTTCCCATGAAGTGATGGGACTAGATGCCATGATCTTAGTTTTCTGAATGTTAAACTTTAAGCCAACTTTTTCACTCTCCTCTTTCACGTTCATCAAGAGGCTCTTTAGTTCTTCTTCGCTTTCTGCCATGAGGGTGGTGTCATCTGCATATCTGAGGTTATTGATACTTCTCCCAGCAATCTTGATTCCAGCTTGTGCTTCATCTAGCCTAGTGTTTCTCATAATGTACTCTGCATGTAAGTTAAATAAACAGGGTGACAATATACAGCCTTGATGTACTCCTTTCCTGATTTGGAACCAGTCTGTTGTTCCATGTCCAGTTCTAACTGTTGCTTCTTGACCTGCATACAGATTTCTCAAGAGGCAAGTCAGGTGGTCTGATATTCCCATCCCTTTATTCAATAGCTTATAATCTCCATTATCATTATTATTTTGATGTTCAGATTATGTCATATTTGGCCAGTGAGTACTCCTTCCAACTGACTCCTGCATCTTTTTGACATGTCCCCATCATTATTTATTTATTTTTTGCTTTTCCTAACTCAGCACTGGAATCAGACATTTCTCCAAAGAAGCGCTTTCTTTCAGTGGAGAATGGTGTTTACATTCCAGGAATACCCATTGCTACTGTGGTTTTAATGCTTCTGAAATCTCTGAGTGGATTCAGCTGGGAAGTGAGCATCTGTGTGTCTGTGTATGTGTATAAGCATGTGAATGCACACACACACACATAATACACATATACATAGCCACACACATCTGTACCCATTTCTGTATTTATCTTTCTATATATTAAAACCTCTGAGGAAATGAATATCCGACTTCCAGAACTGAGCCATAGAGAAAATAGAAGAAAGTATTTGTAGTACTGTACTCTTGAAAAAAAAATGATCCAGTGATATCAGGGTACTAGCTTTTCTTTTCTCGACATAGATGACACAGTAGCAGTGGATTGCATTCTGAACAGCTGCTGCAAACTTCGTGCCCTGGCCTACACTCAGGTCCTGTGCTTCAAAAACTCACAGTGCCTCTTCAAATAAAGACAATTCCCTTGCCATTTCCTGCATCATGAATCTCTGCAGTTCTTCAGCTGCTTCTCCTTTCTCTTGTCTTTCTTTGTTCTTTCTCTGGCCCTCTAATCACACCAGGTCTTCATTAGTAAGCTCCTCACGCTGCACAGCAAGGAGTTCGTGAGCACCATCTTTTCACCTTGCCCCACTCTCTCAATGATTTTCACCTTTGTTTCCATCGTTATCGCTTGGTGCTTCTTCGCAGGACCAGCTATATCACCGTTGCTTTTGTGCTTGCTTCTAGACATCCTGGGCTTGAAGGAAAGATCCTACACTATTGTACTCTATGCAGTATTGTACAGTAAAGTACACAAAAGCACAACTGCTTGTGGAGGATGCATGCATATGTCAATGAAGGCCAGACCTGTGAACTAACTCAACGTGATTGGACGTGAGAACATGTGTTCACATCTTTGAAAGTTTGCAGCTCGGATGTTCATATGTAGTGGAAGTGTTGTAGATATATTTGAGGAAAATTGTTTGATCGTAGTTCTTATACATCACATCATACACTTTCAAAATATCCACCTTCTGGTGAATGGATAAACAAGCAGTAGTAAACTTAATCAATGGAATACTACTCAGCAAAAAAAAAAAAATGGAAAAGACTGACTGGTTCGTACACATCATGGATAAGTCAACAGAAGCTTATGTTGAGTAAAAGAAACCAGACAGAAGAGAGAGTACATCTTTCATGATTTTATTCATGAGGCGCTCAAGAAGAGGTGAAACTAATTACAGTGAGGACACTCAAAATAGCAGCTGCTTGGTGTGAGTGTGGGTAGGGCCACTGGCAAGAGGCAAGAGGGAAATTTTGGATAATGGCACCTTCAATAGTCTAATCAGTGGGTAGTTCAAATGAGTAGGTACATTTGTCGGAATTCACAGATCCATGCATTTTACTGTATGCAAATGAGACCTTGGGGCAGGCAAGATAAGGAACCCTCCCAGAAGATGTTCATGTCCTAAACCCCAAACCTGTGACTATGGCACCTTATAAGGTGTAGGACTTTGCTGGTGTGATTAAGTGAAGGGTCTGGAGATGGGAAGATTCTCCTGGATTATCCAGATGGTCTAAATCACAATCATTCTTACAAGAGGGAGGCAGGAGGCTCCAAGTCAGGAGAGGATGTGACGATGGAGGCAGGGGTTGGAGTGATGCCATTGCTGAAAGGGAGTCATGCGTCAAGGGGCAGACAGCCTCTAGAAGCTGGAAAAGGCAAGGTATGGGTTTTCCCTTAGAACTTCTGGAAGGAACATGGCCATGCTAATTTCTTGATTTCAGCCTTAGAAGGTCTAGTTTTGGACTCTGACATCCAGAGCTGTTAAGAGTATAAATCTGTGTCCCAAACCACTAAATTCCTGGTAGTTCATTAAAAAGTGAAAGTGAAAGTCACTCAGTCACGTCCAACTCCTTGCAGCCCCATGAACTGTAGCCCACCAGCCTGCTATGTCCATGGACTTCTCCAGGCAAGAGTACTGGAGTGAGCTGCCATTCCCTTCTCCAGGGGATCTTTCCAACCCAGGGATCTAACCCAGGTCTCTTGCACTGTGGGCAGATTCTTTACCATCTGAGCCACCAGGGAAGCCCATGAATACTGGAGTGGGCAGCCATTCACTTCTCCAGCGGATCTTCCCCACCCAGAAATGGAGCTGGGGTCTCCTGCATTGCAGGTGGATTCTTTACCAGCTGAGCTCCCAGAAAGTCCATAGCCAAATAGGAGACTAAAATATACCTCATTTTAAAATTTATTTAAAAATACAGTTCTTAAAAGAGCAGTCTCACATGCTACCAAAAAAAAAAAAAAAAATTACCACATTGTAGAGCAGACCTGGGTTTCTGCTCTGGATCATGTCACCTGCTAGCTCAGCCAGGGAACCTTTGTCTAGTTAGGCAACATCCCTGAGGCTCAGTTTCTTAATCTACGAACTCAGAATCACTAAATCACTACTGCCTTGCTTCTGAGACCTATCATGAATTCTAAAAGCAATAAAAAAGATTCTGTCCACAGAAGACCAAAAAGGAAAACTTCATTATTGCTGGACTTGTCATCCATCACAAATGCATAAATGACCAATGGTGACCAGGCAGTTTGAATTTTCCCTCTGGTATAAAAGCTAATTAGAGAGGAGGGGCAAATGTCATGTGGAGAACTTATCAGACTGTCCTTGTATTCATGTTTTTAGAAACAACTTTTTGTTTTGAAATACTTTAAGGCTCATAAGACATTGCAAAATAGGTATCTATTCATTTTCAAAGGGTGCTTATTACTTCTACTTAATTTACTCCTACTGGCAATCTGGACAGGTCCTATATTTGCTGAGTGTCCAATCATATTGGAGTCACTAAGTAACAATAGTAACTAAGGTTTGCTGTGAACTCACACTGTGGTAGCATTTTACATACTTGGTTGTCATTTACACTTAATGGTAACATGAGGGAAGTACTTCAGTTTTCCCTATTTTGTAAGCAGAGAAACTGAGGCATAGAAACGGTTAGTAACTTCCCCAAGCTGAGTGTGGGCACCAGGATTTCAGCCTGGCTCCTGACTTTAGAGACCAAGCACAAACAGGAAGAAGGCATCCTCCCCATATCACAGAATCACTTAGAGACATTTCTATATTTTGTACACAAATATACATGCAAGGGGGCTTCCCTGGTGGCTCAGTGGTAAAGAATCTGCCTTCCGATGCAGGAGATGTGGGTTTAATTCCTGGATTGGGAAGATCCCCTGAAGAAGGAAATGGTGACCCACTGCAGTATTCTTGCCTAGAAAATCCCATGGGCAGAGGAGCCTGGCAGGCTACAGTCCATGGGGTCGCAAAGAGTCGGATGCAACCGAGAGACTCAACAACAATGACAGGCACAAACGAAGGGCATGTACACATATGATGGAGGGGTTTTTGTGCTAAGTCAAGGAACAAAGGCCGAAAAGGATTTATGATAAAGAGAGGGGAGGAAAAAATTGGAGACCATCGGGAAACAGTAAGCAATTTTACCAATTTTTTAAAAGCCCGTGGGACTTCCCTGGCAGTACAGTGGTTAAGATTTTGCCTTCCAATGCAGGGGGTGGGGATTTGAACTCCAGTCAGGGAGCCAAGGTCCCACATGCCTTGGGGCTAAAAAATGAAACAAGTAATATGGTAATAAATTCAGTAAAAATGGTCTGCATCAAAAAAATCTTCAAAAATAAATAAAAACAGAGGCACGGATTAGTTGGCAAATAATAAAGCGGGTGACCTGGGTGTTTTGTCCTTGAACAGTCTCACTAAAGGTACTCAAAACCATTTTCAGTTATTCATGGATTCTCCAGAACATCTTGGGTGTTTAGCTGGGGAGCAGGCAGGACAGGGGCCTGCAGGAAAGAGGGCCAGGTCCCTATGTCCATTCCTCTGTGCTAACTGGCCAGGCCTCCACCATTTTCCTCATCAGAATCTCTCCCTTGTCAGGCTTAAGAGATGAGTTCATTGCTTAATAGCAATTAAATTCATTTCCAAGTTCTGGCAAGTCTTATCCCCTAATGTTTCTTGAAAGTTTTGCTCCCTTTTCTATTTCCATGGCCACCGTCCTAGACACAACCCTCATTACTTCATGCTACATTAACTAGTTGTTGGGATCCATCACTCATCAGACACATTTTCCTCAAACTCTCTTGCTTAAGAAGTTATAAGAGGAGCTTCCCTGGTGGTTCAGTAAGGAATCTTCGTGACAATGTAGGACACATGGATTCTTTTGTCCAGAAAGATCCCACATGCCACAGAGCAACTAAGCCTGTGTGCCACAGCTACTGAGTCTGTGTTCTGGAACCTGGGAGCGGAAACTACTGAGCCCATGGGCTCCAAATACTGAAGCCCGCACGCCCTAGAGTGCTACCACAGTGAGAAGAGTGTGCACTGCAACTAGAGAAAAGTCCACATAGCAACGAAGACCCAGCATGGCCAGACATAAATAATTTAAAAAAAAGGAGCTATGAGGGTTTCCTGTAATCATGGGCAGTGGGTTCAAATTCTCCCGTGTGACCACCAAGCATCTTTTTTCTCTCCTGCCCTCTACATCTCTGATCTTTTATTTTTTTCCCTAATATATTTGGATTAGGGCAGCTTGGGCTATGTAACAAAATAATACAGACTGGGTGGTTTAGGGGACTTCCCAGGGGGTACTGGTTATAAAGAATCCATCTGCCAATGTAGGAGACATAAGAGACTAGGGTTCAACCGTTAGATCGGGAAGATTCTCTGGAGGAGGGTATGGCAACCCACTCCAATATTATTGCCTGGAAAATCCTATGGACAGAGGAGCCTGATGGGCTAAGAGTTGGATATGACTGACATGACTTAGCATGCACACACGGTGGCTTAAAGAACAGAATTTACTTCTCAGTTCTGAATGCTGAAGGTCTGAGATTAGAGTGCCAGGGTCGCAGGGTTTTGGTGACAGCTTTCTTGCAGACAGTTGCCTTTTTGTTGTGTCCTCATAAGGCACGGAAAGTGACTGAGCATGCCCTCCGATTCTGATGTCTCTTCTTAGAAGGGCACTGATCGTACCACAGGACCCCACCCTCGTGTTCTCATCTAATCCTAATCACCTCCCGAAGTCTCCGTCTCCAACCACCTTTACGTTGGAGGTTTAGGGCTTCGACGTGTGAATTTGGGTGGTGGGTACATACAACTCAGTCCATAGCACTACATTCTGCTTCAGATACAAGAATACTGCTTGGACTCTCCTGTACTTCCCACATCTCTCCTCTAACTGCATTACTTGCCCTTATTTTCTGATAATCTTCCTTTTCAAAGACAAATTCTAAAATCTAAGAAACATGCATCCAGTTTAATCCATCTCTTGTTGGACTGTTCCCTTTTCATAAAATATTCCTTTGTGCTATTTTAGTTTGCATGTATTTGATCTTAAGCATTTTGCTACATATTTTATTCCAAAATTATAATTGGGTTGTAATGAGGCAAGTGCTATTTATTGCAGAATAAATACTGTTATAAAGAGACTCTCTTTATTATGAAAAGATTTTGACAGTGCAACTAATGGACTACTTATCTTCAGGACTACAAGACTCCATTATAAGCAAGATAGGGAAAAAAAGTACAGTAACTGGGGGTCTGTTGTGGCAAGATTTACAATCATAGAATTTTCAAGCTTTATCTCTCACATTATGCATTTTTAAAACCTCATGCGTTAAGAAGTGACTTTAAGATCATATAGCAAGTTAATGATGGTGATGTAAACCTTGATCTCTTGATTTCCAGTTTATGATGGCAGTGACATCCATCATAACCAAAGGTCTTCGTTCTACGCTCCAGGCCAGGGTAGGTGCACAGTGTTATTTTTTAACAACTAGGTAAAGCAGCCACAGAGAAAAACAAAGTCACTTCCTGTTTGATTTCCTAAAGCATGTGTTTCTTTCTAGTCATTTGTACTTATTGCTGTCCCTGTGCTTACTAGAGTTTTGTCACTTTAAACATAGAGTCATATAGTGTGTGGAATGTGGAAAGTGGAACGTGTTAGTCACTCAGTCATGTCCAACTCTTTGTGACCCCATGGTCTGAGGAGCCTAGCAGGCTTCTGATTTTCCAGACAAGAATACTGGAGTGGGTTGCCATTCCCCCCTCCAGGGGATCTTCCTGACCCAGGGATCGAACCTGAATCTCCACAGCATTGCAGGCAGATTCTTTACCATCTAAGACACAGGGAAGCTCTATAAACAGAGTCATATAGTATATACAACTAAACATAGAGTCATATAGTATATACAACTAAATTTGACACTTCATTCATTTGGTTTTATTTTATAAGAATTTGAAAGTGTTAGTTTTCTTGAAGAGATCTCTAGTCTTTCCCATTATGTTGTTTTCCTCTATTTCTTTGCATTGATCACTGAGGGAGGCTTTCTTATCTCTCCTTGCTATTCTTTGGAACTCTGAATTCAAATGGGTATATCTTTCCTTTTCTCCTTTGCTTTTCACTTTCTTCTCTTCTTTCCACAGCTATTTGTAAGGCCTCCTCAGACAGCCATTTTGCTATTTTGCATTTCTTTTTCTTGGGGATGGTCTTGATCCCTGTCTCCTGTACAATGTCACTTCCACTGTATGATCATAAGGGATTTGATTAAGATCATACCTGAATGGTCTAGTGGTTTTCCCCACTTTCTTCAATTTCCATCTGAATTTGGCAATAAGGAGTTCATGATCTGAGCCACAGTCAGCTTCCGGTCTTGTTTTTGCTGACTGCATAGAGCTTCTCCATCTTTGCCTGCAAAGAATGTAATCATTTTCACTATATTGATTCTTCCAATCCACGAACATGGCACATTTCTCCATCTGTTTGTGTCCTCTTTGATTTCTTTCATCAGTGTTTTATAGTTTTCTATATACAAGTCTTTTGTTTCTTTAGGTAGAAATACTCCTAAGTATTTTATTTTTTTTGTTTTGATGGTGAATGGAATTGTTTCCTTAATTTCTCTTTCTGATTTCTCATTGTTAGTGTATAGGAATGCCAGGGATTTCTGTGTGTTGATTTTGTATCCTGAAACTTTGCTATATTCACTGATTAGCTCTAGTAATTTTCTCGTAGAGTCTTTAGGGTTTTCAATATAGAGGATCATGTCATCTGCAAACAGAGAGAGTTTTACTTCTTCTTTTCCAATCTGGATTCCTTTAATTTCTTTATCTGCTCTGATTGCTGTGGCCAAGACTTCCAAAACTATGTTGAAAACTAGTGGTGAGAGTTCGCACCCTTGTCTTGTTCCTGATTTCAGGGGGAATGCTTCCAGTTTTTCACCATTGAGGATAATGTTTGCTGTGGGTTTGTCATATATAGCTTTTATTATGTTGAGGTATGTTCCTTCTATTCCTGCTTTTTGGAGGGTTTTTATCATAAATGGATGTTGAATTTTGTCAAAGGCTTTCTCTGCATCTATTGAGATAATCATGTGATTTTTATTTTTCAATTTGTTATTGTGGTGTATTACATTGATTGATTTGTGAATATTGAAGAATCCTTGCATCCCTGGGATAAAGCCTACTTGATCATGATGTATGATTTTTTTTAATGTGTTGTTGGATTCTATTTGCTAGAATTTTGTTAAGGATTTTTACATCTAAGTTCATCAGTGATATTGGCCTGTAGTTTTCTTTTTTTGTGGCATCTTTGTTGGGTTTTGGAATTAGGGTGATGGTGGCCTCATAGAATGAGTTTGGAAGTTTACCTTCCTCTGCAATTTTCTGGAAGAGTTTGAGTAGAATAGGTGTTAGCTCTTCTCTAAATTTTTGGTAGAATTCAGCTGTGAAGCCATCTGGTCCTGGGCTTTTGTTTTTTGGAAGATTTCTGATTACGGTTTCAATTTACGTGGTTGTGATGGGTCTATTAATATTATCTATCTCTTCCTGGTTTAGTCTTGGAAAATTGTACTTTTCTAGGAATTTGTCCATTTCATCCAGGTTGTCCAGTTTATTTGCATATAGTTGCTGAAGAAGCAATATAGTGAAAATGAATATACTACCCAAAGCAATCTATAGATTCAATGCAATTCCTATCAAGCTACCAGAAGTCTTTTTCAGAGAATTAGAACAAATAATTTCACAATTTGTATGGAAATACAAAAAACCTCGTATAGCCAAAGCAATCTTGAGAAAGAAGAATGGAACTGGAGCAATCAACCTACCTGACTTTACGCTATACTACAAATCCACAGTCATTAAGACAGTATGATACTGGCACAAAGACAGAAATATAGATCAATGGAACAAAATAGAAAGCCCAGAGATAAATCCACACATCTATGGACACCTTATCTTTGACAAAGGAGGCAAGAATATACAATGGAGAAAAGACAACCTCTTTAACAAGTGGTGCTGGGAAAACTGGACAGCCACTTGTAAAAGAATGAAACTAGATCACTTTCTAACACCATACACAAAGATAAACTCAAAATGGATCAAAGATCTAAGCATAAGACCAGAAACTATAAAACTCCTAGAGGATAACATAGGCAAAACACTCTCTGACATAAACCAAAGCAGGATACTCCATGACCCACCTCCCAGAATATTGGAAATAAAAGCACGAATAAACAAATGGGACCTAATTAAAATTAAAAGCTTCTGCACAACAAAGGAAACTATAAGCAAGGTGAAAAGACAGCCTTCAGAATGGGAGAAAATAATAGCCAATGAAGCAATGGACAAACAATTAATCTCAAAAATATACAAGCAACTCCTGCAGCTCCATTCTAGAAAAATAAATGACCCAATCAAAAAGTGGGCCAAAGAACTTAACAGACATTTCTCCAAAGACGACATAAAAATGGCTAACAAACACATGAAAAGATGTTCAACATCACTCATTATCAGAGAAATGCAAATCAAAACCACAATGAGGTATCACTTTACACCAGTCAGAATGGCTGTAATCCAAAAATCTACAAGCAATAAATGCTGGAGAGGATGTGGAGAAAAGGGAACTCTCTTACACTGTTGTTGAGATTGCAAACTAGTACAGCCACTATGGAAAACAGTGTGGACGTTCCTTAAAAACTGCAAATAGACCTGCCATATGACCCAACAATCCCACTGCTGGGCATATACACCGAGGAAACCAGAATGGAAAGAGCCACGTGCACCCCAATGTTCATCGCTGCATTGTTTACAATAGCCAGGACATGGAAGCAACCTAGATGCCCATCAACTGACGAATGGATAAGAAAGCTGTGGTACATATACACAATGGAATATTACTCAGCATTAAAAAAAAATTCATTTGAATCAGTTCTACTCAGATGGATGAAACTGGAGCCCATTATCCAGAGTGAAGTAAGCCAGAAGCAAAAACAACAATACAGTATATTAATGCATATATATGGAATTTAGAAAGATGGTAACGAGAACCCAGCATGCGAGACAGCAAAAGGAATGCAGATGTATAGAATAGACTCATGGACTCTGTGGATGAGAGTGAGGGTGGGATGATATGGGAGAATGGCCTTGAAACATGTTAATTATCATATGTCTAATCAATCACCAGCCCAGGATTGATGCTCGGGGCTGGTGCAACGAGATTTCCCAGGGGGAGGGAGGAGGGAGGGAGGAGGGAGGGGGGTTCTGGAGGGGGAGCATATGTAAACCCATGGTGATATCATGTCATTGTATGGCAAAACTAAAAAAAAAGAAAAAAGAAAAAAGAATGTAATCAATCTGATTTCAGTGTTGACCATCTGGTGATGTCCATGTGTAGAGTCTTCTCTTGTGTTGTTGGAAGAGGGTGTTGGCTACGACCAGTGCGTTCTCTTGGCAAAACTCTATTAGCCTTTACCTTGCTTCATTCTGTACTCCAAGGCCAAATTTGCCTGTTACTCTAGGTATTTCTAGACTTCCTTCTTTTGCATTCCAGTCCTCTATAGTGAAAAGGACATCTTTTTTTGAGTGTTAGTTCTAAAAGATCTTGTAGGTCTTCATAGAACCGTTCAACTTCAGCTTCTTCAGCGTTACGGGTTGGGGCATAGACTTGGATTACCGTGATGTTAGATGCTAATAATGGCCCCACCCTCCAGCTGTGACAGCTAAGTATATATCTACATGTGTGTGCTCAGTTGCTTCAGTCGTGTCCGACTCTGCGACCCCATGGGCTGTAGCCCGCCAGGCTCCTCTGTCCATGGGATTCTCCAGGCAAGAACACTGGAGGGGGTTGGCAGCCCTTCTCCAGGGGGTCTTCCAGACCCAAGGATCAAACCTGCATCTTTTCTGTCTCCTATGTTGACAGGCAGGTTCTTTACCACTAGTGCCACCTGGAAAGCTCAGTAGAAGTGGTAGAAGGGGCTAAGTTTTGTATTGGGTCATTATGTCGGCTTGGTAATATGCCAACTTGCCTAGGCAGAACTGCCTGCCCCAGAATTCCTTTTCCTCTGTGTTTCTGGTTAGCATGGGTCAGAGAATTTATGTGGGAGAGGTGGAGGGCCAAAGGGAAACAGCAGCTCACACTGGTGGGGCAACTCACACACAGATCAGCTGACTCACTCCGTTGTTGTGACACAGTGGCTGGACCTGCTGCTGCTCTACTGCCTTGAATCCACCTTCAGCATCTTCATCTCTGGGTGCACGAAGGCCCCTGGAGAAGGGCTCTGGCTTCTGTAGATGCCAAAGTCATTTGTATTAGTCTGCTAGGGGCTGCCATGGGGCTTCCCAGGTGGCACTAGGGGTAAAGAACCCACCTGCCAATGAAGGAGCCATTAAGAGACTCAGGTTCCATCCCTGGGTGGGGAAGATCCCCTGGAGGAGGGCATGGCAACCCACTCCAGTGTTCTTGCCTGGAGCATCCCATGGACAGAGGAGCCTGGCATGCTGCAGTCCATAGGGTTGCACAGAGTCGGACACCACTGAAGTGAATTAGTACACAGGCACCCAGGGCTGCCATAACAAAGTACCACAGATTGGGTGTCTCAAACAACAGAGATTTAATTTCTCCCCATTCCGAAGATTAGAGGTCTGAGATTGAGGTGTTAGCAGGATTGGTCTCTTCCGAAGCCTGTAGATGGCATCTCCTCTCCACATGTTCACCGCCTCATCCCCCTGGGTGAGCTTGTGTTCTGATTTCTTCTTCTTATGAGGACACCAGGTGTATTGGATTAGGGCTCACACTAACAACCTAATGTTAACTTTCTTAAGTCTTTAGAGATCCTGTCTCTAAGCAGAGTCACATTCTGTGACACTGGTGTTTATTCGGGTTCTATTGAAGAACAGAACCGCTAGGCTATTTATTATCTCTCTACCTACCTATCATCCTGTTCATATTTATAATACATATTTATCTGATCTAGCTACTTACCTACTCACCTATCTACTTATCTATTATCCTATTCATATTTACGATACATATTTACGTGATTTGTCTTGTGGTACTGGAGGAGTCTCCTAGACAGCAAGGAGATCAAAGCAGTCCATCCTAAAGGAAATAAACCCTAAACATTTATTAGAAGGACTGATGCTGAAGCTGAAGCTCCAGTACTTTGGCCACCTGATGCAAAGAGCCAATTCACTGGAAAAGATCCTGAGGCTGTGAAAGATTGAAGGCAGAAGAAGGGAGCAGAGGTTGAGATGGTTCGGTAGCATCACTGACTCAATAGATATGAATTTGAGCAAACTCTGGGAGATGGTAAAGGACAGGGAAGCCTGAAACGCTACCGTTTATGGGGTCACAAAGAGTTGGACATGACTTAGAGATTGAGCAACAACAACAACAAAATGTGATCTATTGATCCGTCTTTCACAACAAATTGGCTCCTGCAATTATAAAGTCTAAGATGTTCCAAGGTCTGCCATCTGCAAGCTGGAGACCCAGGAAGTCAGTGGTATGGACCCAGTTGGAGTCTGGAGGTCTGAGAACTTGGGGAGCTGAGGGTATGAGTCTCCGTGCAAGGAAGAAGAAGACTGATGTTGCACCCCATGCAGGAGGGGAAGGGGTTAAATCCTCCTTCCCTCTACTTTTTGTTTTATTTAGGCCCCAGCACACTCTGTGATGCTCACACAGGTTGGGGAGGGCCACCTGCTGTACTGACTCCATCCACCCGGATGCTAATCCTGTGCAGAAACACTCTCACCAAGACACCCAGAAATAAAGGTTACTCTGGGCACCTCGTGGTCTAGTCGGTATATAAAAGGAATCACCACATGGGAGTTAGGCGTTCAACACACAAGTTTAGCATGTGACACTCACAGTCCAAGGCGACAGGAGCTGACAAGTCTGGCGTATCCCATGGGCTCTAGTTCCTTTATATGGTCTCCACAGTGTCCTCCTGTCCCATCTTAGATCATCTTCCCTTCCTGCCTGTCAGCCTCGTGGGCTTCAAGTTCTAACATCAGCTGCAAAGACGAGACCCTTTAATCAGCTCTCACAATAGGTCAGATCTCTGTGACCAACACATCCGATAGTATGTAAACGAGTGGGAACGTTCAAGGCCCTCCCTGGTGCAAAAGCGCCTCTGTGTCTTCTGTTTCTTGTTTGTCGAAAAAGGCTTTAGTCTCCTGCTTCTTGTCTGAGTTCTAAAGATCAGACCCAAGCAGTAATTAATTAGGGAGGTGAAGAGATGCAGAAACAAAGGAAAAGCAATCAAGCAATAAAAGTAATGAATTCTTAAACGTAGCTCAGCGACAGAACCGAGTTCTACTTCCTCCTCAAGGAAGACACGCAACAGTCTGACTCGTATCCTTGAGTTGTTCTGCAGAAACGAAGAGGCCCCCGTTCATGCTGCCGTTCGGGCGCGCGGTGTGCTGTGGTCCATGGGGTCGCAAAAAGTCGGACACGACTGAGCAACTGAACTGAACTGATTCAGGTGGAGGATGCTGATGACATGTGGACCACAAGCATGTAGACCCCAGACTGCAGCCAGAAGATGGAGACTCCCAAAACACTACGCGGTTACCTTGCCACCACCCAATCAGAAGAAAGTCTTAAGATGCAACCTTTACCCAAAATGTTGCCTTTAAAAACCCTTCCTTGAACCATGATCTGAGAAAGTATCAGCTGATGGGGTGCCCAGGGCAAAGGCTAACAGATTCCTCGTTGGGCAGAGTGGCTGACTCAAGTCTTCTGCATGTTTAGCCATTGGCTGAAGCCAAGATGGGAAAGACATGTTGTAGTTGTTGTTTAGTTGCTCAGTCGTGTACACCTCCTTGTGACCCTCTGGACTGTAGCCTGCTAGGCCCCTCTGTCCATGGGATTTCCCAGGCAGGAATACTAGAGTGGCTGGCCGATGCTTTCTTCATGGGATCTTCCCGAACCAGGGATCGAACCCACGTATCCCCCATCGGCAGAAGGGTTCTTTAACCACTGAGCCACCAGGGAAGTCCCAGGAAAAGCATAGTCTCTGTATGAATTCACAGTGGACCAAGGGTGCCCTTGTCACAGGTCCTTTTGAAGGGGGTTCAGTATAGCACACCCCTCACCTCCATGGCCACTGCACTGGGCCATAGGATGCATATTGCTTTAACACCAACATGTTTTCCTCACTGGTTGTAGATTTTGGCACAATGAGCAACACAGGTCTTGTTACATAGGATGCAGCTGCACACAAGACCACGACACATTTGGAGAAAGTATACTCTGCAGGCGGTGGGTGCTTCAACCATTCGTGAATATTGCCTTCCCACATGAAGCTGTTTCACTCCTTGCCTTCAAAAAGTCTTCCCTGGATGTGATACACACACACACACACACACACACACACACACACACACACACAGACATATATTTATGCTCAGCCATAAACAAGAATAAAATTCTGCCAACATAGGCAGACATAGAAAATAACATGCTTTGTGAAATAAGTTGGACAGAGAAAGACAAACACTGTAGGACATTACTTATATGTGAGATAAAATCCAAAAAATAATACAAATAAATGTATCAGTTCATTTCAGTTCAGTAGCTCAGTCGTGTCTGAATCTTTGCAACCCCCTGGACTGCAGCATGCCAGGCCTCCCTGTCCATCACCAACTCCCAGAGTTTACTCAAACTCATGTCCATTGAGTTGGTGATGCCACTCAACCATCTCATCCTCTGTCATCCCCTTCTCCTCCTGCTTTCAATCTTTCCCAGCATCAGGGTCTTTTCAAATGAGTTAGTTCTTCGCATGAGGTGGCCAAAGTATTGGAGTTTCAGCTTCAGCATCAGTCCTTCCAATGAACATTCAGGACTGATTTCCTTTAGGATGGACTAGTTGGATCTCCTTGCAGCCCAAGGGACTCTCAAGAGTCTTCTCCAACACCACAGTTCAAAAGCATCAATTCTTCGGTGCTCAGCTTTCTTCACAGTCCAACTCTCACATCCATGCATGACTATTGGAAAAACCATAGCCTTGACTAAACAGACCTTCGTTGGCAAAGTAATGTCTCTGCTTTTTAATATGCTGTCTAGGGTGATTATAACTTTCCTTCCAAGGAGTAAGCTGTCTTTTTATTTCATGGCTGCAGTTACCATCTGCAGTGATTTTGCAGCCCAAGAAAATAAAGTCTGCCACTGTTTCTCCTTCTATTTGCCATGAAGTGATGGGACCGGATGCCACAATCTTAGTTTTCTGAATGTTGAGCTTTAAGCCAACTTTTTCACTCTCCCCTTTCATTTTCATCAATAAACGTATATGCAAAATAAATGTATATGCAAAATAAATGTATATGCAAAGCAGAAAGAGACACACAGATGTAGAAAACAAATTACTAGATACGGTTGGGAGAGACAGAGAAGGCAATAGCACCCCACTCCAGTACTCTGGCCTGGAAAATCCCATGGATGGAGGAGCCTGGTAGGCTGCAGTCCATGGGGTCATGAAGAGTCCGACACAACTGAGCGACTTCACTTTCACTTTCACTTTCATGCATTGGAGAAGGAAATGGCAACCCACTCCAGTGTTCTTGCCTCTAGAATCCCAGGGATAGCGGAGCCTGGTGGGCTGTCGTGTATGGGGTCGCACAGAGTTGGACATAACTGAAAAGACTTAGCAGCAGCAGCCGGGAGAGAAGGAGAGGCAGGAAGACATGGGGGATTAAGAGATACAAACTACTATGTATAAAACAGATAAGCAACAAAGATGCATTGTAAAGCATAGAGAGCTGTAGCCATTATTTCATAATAACTTTTAATGGAATATGATCTGTAAATATACTGAATTATTATGCTATTGTCTGAGGAGGATTTACAAACAGCTGAGAAAAGAAGAGATGTGAAAGGCAAGGGGGAAAGGGAATGATATACTCAGCAGAATGCAGAGTTCGAGAATAGCAAGGAGAGGTATGAACAAGTTTTTAAAATGTGAAGATTTGAAAGGGATATGATGTTTTGGTACTTAATTTGGTTAGGAGAAAATTTTAAAATATGTCCCAAACAATTTGGATGTATAAAAATGTAGTTTCTCAATTGTAAGTTTTATGAAATGTAACTACAAATCAAGGATTTGTGATGAAAATTTAGTGTCTGCACTGAGATGTGCTGTAAAAATGTAAATATAAATATACAACAGATTTCAAAGACTTCATATGACAAGAAGAATGAAAGATATTTTAATATTTTAAAATATTAATTACATATTGAATGATTATTTGGAATATATTGGCTAAATAAAATGTTATTAAAATTAATTTTTTAAAAAAGCCTTCTTAAGTGAATAATGCACAGAAACAGAGGAAAACAATAGAATGGGAAAGACTAGCGATCTCTTGAAGAAAATTAGAGCTATCAAGGGAACATTTCATACGAGGATGGGCACAATAAAGGAAAGAAATAGCAAGGACATAATAAAAGCAGAAGAGATTAAGAGGTAGCAAGAAGGCACAGAACTACACACACAAAAAAAGTCTTAATAACCCATATATATATACAATGGTGTGATCACTTACCTAGAGCTAGACATCCTGGAGTGTGAAGTCAAGTGAGCCTTAGGGAGCATTACTACAAAGTTAGTGGAGGTGATTGGAATTCCAGTTGAGCTATTTAAAAATCCTAAAAGATGATGCTGTTAAAGTGCTGTTTTCAATATGTCAGCAAATTTAGAAAATTCCACAGTGGCCACAGGACTGGAAAAGATCAGTTTTCATTCCAATCTCAAAGAAGGGAAAAGCCAAAGAATGTTCACACTATACAATTTCATTCATTTTACGTGTTAGCAAGGTTATGTTCAAAATCCTTCAAGCCAAGGCTTTAGCAATACAAGAACTGAGAACTTCCAGGTGTACAAGCTGGATTTAGAAAAGGCAGAGGAACCAGAGATCAAACTGCCAACCTCTGCTGGATCTAGATAAAGCAACAGAATTTCAGAAAATTTCTTCTGCTTCATTTGACTATGCTAAAGCCTTTGACCACCTGGATTACAGCAAACTGTGGGAAATCCTTAAAGAGATGAGACCAGACCACCTTTACTGTCTCCTGAGAAACCTGTGTGCAGGTCAAGAAGCAACAGTTAGAACTGGACATGGAACAACGGACTGGTTCCAAATTGGGCAAGAAGTATGACAAGGTTGTATGTTGTCACTCTGCTTATTTAACGTATATGCAGAGCACATCATGTGAAATGCCAAGCTAGTGAATCACAAGCTGGAATCAAGACTGCTGGGAGAAATATCAACAACTTCAGATATGCAGATGACACCACTCTAATGGCAGAAAGCAAAGAGGAACTAGAGTCTCTGGATGAAGGTGAACGAGGAGAGCGTAGGTTCTGAAACCCATCGGGCTACATTATTGGTGGCCGCTTTGAAACCTCCTGGCAAAACTTGTTTTAATTGTGGGAAAATTGGACATTTACTCTGGGAATGTCGAAGCTAGAGAGCTGATAGACCCAAGACAAAATATTCCAAATGTGGGAAAGGATATCATTGGGCTAATTAACGCCAATCACCGAGTCAGAATCAGGGGATCAACAAGACGGGCTCATCTCCAGCCCCGGACCAAAGGAGACCCCCACACAAGAACAATTAAGAATTCAGACCTATCTGAGAAACAGGTCTGCCCGGTCAGTTCTCAGGCTCTCAATCCATTCATGCCACCCATGGAAGTGCAGGAATAGATCTTATAAATTGTGAGGAAGTCAGCATTCACTTGCCTGGGGAAGCATATTTGAGCCCTACCCAGTTACGGGGACCTCTACCAAAGATACGGTGGGGTATCTTTTAGTACCTCATTCTCATGCAGGAAGAAAGGGCATTTTTGTTGTCCCGGGGGTTATAGATTCGGATTTTACTGGTATTATAAAGGTTCAAGTATGGACATATTTACCGCCCCCCCAGAATAAATTTCAGTGAAAGTTGCTCAGTCGTGTCCGACTCTACAGTCCATGGAATCCTCCAGGCCAGAATACTGGAGTGGGTAGCTGTTCCCTTCTCCAGGGGATCTTCCCAACCCAGGGATCAAACCTAGGCCGGTGGAATTCTTTACCAGCTGAGCCACAGGGGAAGCCCAAAAGCTTTTTCAGGATCCTCTAAGCACAAGAGGATGCTTAAACCTCCTGCCTGGACAGGGACATGAACCTTGGACCCTCAGATTAAAAGTCTGATGCTCTACCGACAGAGCTTCCCAGGCTCCTGAAGGCTCTTGTCTTGCAAAGAGAAGATGGTGCACTTGCCTCGTGCTGGGTGTAAAGACGAAGGAGGCCTCCACTGGTGATGCTAAGCCCATGTCACACTCATGTTCCTCG
This sequence comes from Antilocapra americana, assembly GCA_007570785.1. Lineage (NCBI taxonomy): Eukaryota > Metazoa > Chordata > Mammalia > Artiodactyla > Antilocapridae > Antilocapra > Antilocapra americana. Next base: position 9,448,176 of record ML664173.1, on the reverse strand, counting down.
TTTGACAGACACCAGTGGACTGGCCTGCCAGGCCTGTGCCAGGTGTTTCAGGGATCAGGGCGAGTAGAAGTGGAGGCTTATAGACCATTGAATTATGTTCTATCCTCCTACCAAAAGAAATACTCCTTCACAAAAACATGTGCAGAGCTAGAGAGGTCAATACCTGAAAGCTGGCGGATATCAAAGGAGTTGAACTTAATTGTTGTCACACATGCCCGGGTGTTCTGTTGATGGTCCTGTTGAGGCGAGTCGTAAAGACATAGGTAACTTACAGGTGACACATTTATTCCAGAATTTTAATTTTTCCTGCCTTGGATTCAGCAATATCTCCACTTGGTTTGTTTAATCAAGGTTTTTCAGAAAATTTCTGCTTTGTTAAGAATGAGGGCCAAATTAGGTAATCCTTCTTAAGGCATTGGAGGTTTTAGATAGTTTTTTATTCCAAATTGGGGAAACCAGTTTGCTGAGGCTATAGCAATTTCAATTGCCAATAAAGTTCTTAAAGTACTACTTGAATTCAGAAATATACCACTAACATTATATAACATGTTCAAATATTGTGATAGGGTTGCATGTGGTAAATTGCATCTATTATAGAAAATATTAAATATTTTAATTCATGACAAAATTGCTATTTTATATCATAAAATTTTTCCTTTTAGTAATAACTAGGTCCATTCATGGATCTTCTTTCAAATTTCTCAATATGGAGGTATTATAAGTAGAACTTAAAAGTAGTGGTTAGATATTCAATTTGTTAAAAATCTCTGTTCAATTAACAAAATACCCTGATCTATGGTTTGTCAGAAGATAGGCTTTCTAACATTTGTTTTGAAAATGTTTATACACAGTCATGAAAATATTTTCATTTTTTTCTAAATTATTTATAATTATTTAGAATCTCACTTCATTGTGTATTTTATATCAGTTTCTTTCAATTTGGAAAAAAATCTCTGATATTAAAAATACATAGTTTAATAGCTTTGGAAGTGGAGTATTATAGTAGCTCTGTTTTGTTTCTTCTGTAAATGTAAACAACGGATCATTTGTATTCATTCAAATGAATACAGATAGCACACACTCAAAATTAATTTCAATTTGGATGATTATTCACTTTTTACTTGGGACTATTATTTTGCTGAACTCTCCTAGTACATCTTTGTCTTGTCTAAGTAGGATCTAGTTGGTTTAAGGAGAATATATTCCACACCTCACTATGTGTTAAACTTTTGGTTTAGGGTCAAATTTCATGTTCCATCATGGTAGTCCATCTTTGGGCAGGTCCAGAAAACACTACCTTCCATCTCTGGAATTCTTCCAAAGAGTAGCATTCCTGTTGGTTCAGATAAGCCCATCTCTCCCAGCAGTAAGTTCCAACTCTTCCACACAGCACAGACGCTTCTGGATTTTGGGAAAAATTTTGGCTGACTCATCTTGTTTGCCAGCTATGTTAGTGAGATTGGGCAAGCCTTTCAACTTGATTTTTTCATCAGTCTCTTAAGTCAATCCCTAAAACTGAAAGCTATTTTCTCAGTTTTCCAGTAAAGTCTAAACTTATCTTCACAACTGCTGTAAAACCCAGTGAAATACATAACTGTTGGCTTATTTTCCTTTCCTCTTAGTTCAGTGATACATGTAATGAGTACACATTTCTTTGATATGAATTTTGATGCTTCTACAGCCTGACTGAACTGCGTAATAATAACTTTTTAAAGTCATGTATGTTTTCTTTTCTCACTTAATTACTCATGAGATTCATGGCCTCATTTTGAATTTTCAGTCCTTGAGAATGTTCATTCACTTCATTATGTTTATCTGCATTATATTTTTGTTTATTTTAGGCACTCCAGACTGAAACCATTTGTACTAAACCTGAACGTCTTCCATTGTTTTCTGTAAATACTTTGCTTTTATTGAGCCAAAAAGCATCATTATGCTTGGCAAGTTTTAGATATAGAGTGTCATTTTTTAAAGAACATCACAGTAAGGGTCTCAATTGGAATCACTCATGTTTACTGAATAGTATTGACTGTACTTTATTCATCCCTTTTTTTCGGTGCTATAATTGCATTTGTATTTTTTCTGTGTGAGAATTATATTTTGTGATGTGTAGTTGTATCTTTATTTGGTAAAGAATGTGAGGTTGTAGGCCCTGGGGGAGCATTCTTGCCTGGAGCATCCCATGGACAGAGGAGCCTGGTGGCTTACAGTCCATGGGGTCGCACAAAGCCTGACATGACTGAAGTGACTTAGCACACATGCATGCAGGAGATTGTAGCAACTTCATCTGACCTGTTCATCTTGTGAATTGATGAGAAAAATTCACTAATTTGCATTTTTAAAATACCAATTACATTTTCATTAGAGAATATATAGTAAATTGTTCAGGAATTTTATGTGAGTTATGCTTGACAGGAATTTGCTCATTTATTTTGGTTCCTAGCTTAAAAATATTTAAGCAACATGTTGAGTTCCACATTCATATATTTCATTTCTTTCATGATCTCAATGGTCTACAGCATTAGGCAAGAGAACCCATAAGTGTGTATAATTTAGCCACATTTTCATCTAAAATATGCATGCAAATACATTTGAAAATAAAAATATTTTATGTATATTAAACATTTTTTGTTTTGAAGGACTCAAAATTATGTTAAAATGAAAGGTGATGTATACATTATAATGAATGAATATAAACTTTTAACAAACATGGGTGAGAACATTTTAATATAATTTTTCTTAAAATTCATTATCTTTTTTTTTTTATTGTTTTTGCCATACAATGCCATGATATCACCATGGATTTACATATGCTCCCCCTCCAGAACCCCCCTCCCTCCTCCCTCCCCCCCCGGGAAATCTCGATGCACCAGCCCCTAGCATCAATCCTGGGCTGGTGATTGATTAGACATATGATAATTAACATGTTTCAATGCCATTCTCCCATATCATCCCACCTTTACCCTCATCCACAGAGTCCACAAGTCTATTCTATACATCTGCATTCCTTTTGCTGTCTCGCATGTTGGGTTCTCGTTACTGTCTTTCTAAATTCCATATATATGCATTAATATACTGTATTGTTGTTTTTGCTTCTGGCTTGCTTCACTCTGGATAATGGGCTCCAGTTTCGTCCATCTGAGTAGAACTGATTCAAATGAATTTTTTTTTTAATGCTGAGTAATATTCCATTGTGTATATGTACCACAGCTTTCTTATCCATTCATCTGTTGATGGACATCTAGGTTGCTTCCATGTCCTGGCTATTGTAAACAATGCAGTGATGAACATTGAGGTATACGTGGCTCTTTCAATTCTGATTTCCTTGGTGTATATGCCCAGCAGTGGGATTGCTGGGTCATATGGCAGGACTATTTGCAGTTTTTGAAGGAACCTCCACGCTGTTTTCCATAGTGGCTGTACTAGCTTGCATTCCCACCAACAGTGTAAGAGAGTTCCCTTTTCTCCACATCCTCTCCAGCATTTATTGCTTGTAGATTTTTGGATTACAGCCATTCTGACTGGTGTAAAGAAAGGAGATGCATTTCCAGCATTCACTGTCCATATAGCTGCCAATGTAAAGAATCAATACCAAGCTTCATACAGGTTATATCTAAACCTGTTTCCACAAATTTAAGGGTAATATCAACTATTGAAAATTGCAAAATGTCTGTTATTGCCGTTTGCAACTGCTGTGAACATCTTGAAATTTGTGAGAATCTTCCACACTGTGAATCCGAATAGGAAGTGCAGTCAGGAAACAAGAGATGCTTGTCATTACTGGGAAACATAGTCTACTGGAAAGAGTCTGTCTTAGTCTCCCTCAGACTGCTTTAACAAAAATACCATTAATTGAGTGACTTTAAACAGCAGAAGTTTATTATTGTTCACAGTTCTGGAGGCTTAGAAGTCCGAGATCAGGGTGCAGCATGGCTGGGTTCTGGTGGGAGCTTTCTTGCAGACAGATGCCTTTCTGCCGTCTCCTCCCAAGGCAGGGGCCGTGCTGCCGGAGTGGAGCCTGGAGAGCGCGGGGAAGACCCGACCCCGTGCGCCTCCTCCGTCTGGATGCTCTTGTGTCTTTTATCAGGTCCTTTTATAATAAACTGGTGAGTGCAGGTCGCTCATCGTGTCTATTTGTGACTCCATGGGCTCTACAGTCCCTGGAATTCTCCAGGCCAGAACAAGGGAGTGCGAAGCCTTTCCCTGCTCCAGGGGAGCTTCCTAGCCCAGGGATCGAACCGGGTCTCCCTCATTGCAGGCGGGTTCTTTACCAGCCGAGCCACCAGGGAAGCCTAATAAATTGGTTAACAGTAAGCACACAGCTTTCCTGAGTTCTGTGAGCCGCACCAGTGAATTAATCACAGCTGGGGAGTGGGTGGCGGGAGCCTCTGATTGGCAGCTGATTGGCCAGAGGCACAGGTGGCCCCGTGGACCTGAGGTTGGCGCCTGCAGCTGAGGGCGAGGCAGGCTCGTGGGACGGGGCCCTTCCTCTGTGGACCCCGTGCCGCCTCCCGGGAGACGGGGTCTGAACCGAGGTCAGTCGTAGGAGGCCCGGATGATGTCAGATGATGTCAGAGGACAGGGCGGTGTGGGGCAAAACTCCGCTCACGTGTTGTCAGAAGTGTTGTGAGTGTGAGAGTAAAGGAGAAACCCAGGGCTTCCTGGGCGCAGTGGTAAAGAATCTGCCTGCCAACGCAGGAGATGTGGCTTCGATCCCTGGTCCGGGCAGATCCCACGTGGGGCGGAGCAACTGTAAGCCCACCTGTAAGCCCAGGGACTGCGACTGCTAAGCCCACGTGCTGAAAGTACCGGGCTCTAGAGCCTGCGGGCCGCAACCACCGAAGCCCAACACCGGCGCTCTGCAGCAAAAGAAGCCACCGAAATAAGAAGCCCCTGCTCGCTGCAGCTACAGGAAGGTCCAGCACAGCCAAAAATAAAATTACAAGCCTCACAGACAGAAGCGCCTGATAGGCTACAGTCCGTGGAGTCACACAGAGTTGCTGCTGAATCGACTCAGCAGCAGCATATACATAAAAAAGGAGACACGCAGAAGACAGGCTGCGGTATTTGTTATACACAGTGTTATTTTCCATGACACTCAACCCAATGTGTAATTAATTTTTAATTTTAATACTATCTGTTTACCATTTGTTTTCCTTTTGAGGGTTTGAGGGAGGTAATAAATCCCAGCTCCTTTCTTCTCTGAGTGTGGAATCCATTAAGAAATAAAACACTTAAGTCAGGAATAAAAAACATCAGCGTTGTTACTGATGACACTGTTGCGACAATCCCACTTGTGCCGAGGTTTGTGACTCATTCAGAGAGAGATGCCTGACTGTTGGTAAGTTCACCTGGGTCCTGGGAGGGTATAAGCGGTACTCACAATGCCCCATTCCCCACCTTTTCCAGGAGATGCTGTAAGCATTTCCAGAGGTTAAAATAATTAATCGCAATATCTTTTAATGGGGGGATAAAGAGGCCTTGCGGTCTGCTGGGAGCAGAACTGCAGGGGGGAAGACTTGAGCGTCGCCGCACCGCCGTCTGGACTGGGTCGGAGCCGAGGCGCGGGGTGCAGCGCCCTGCGCAGGGGCGCGGGGTCACGCCGGCTCTTCTCGGCGCGGCGCGTTAGCCGGTTTGCTCAGCAGCCTGGAGCGTTCTCCGGGTGAAATCTCAACTGGCCTGGGTCCCTGGAGGCACGGAGGGCTGGAAGACGGAAGCAGACACTTCAGGTCGGTAGGTGGCAGGTTTAATGCGCACGGCGACTTACCTCCGAGGGTTGAGTTGGGCGACCCCCAGACTGGCAGATTCCACACCCGACTGCCAGAATCTTCCAGGTTCATCTCGCGGCCTTCACGAGGTGCAGGCGAGTAGTGTAGTCGGTCCGGGTGGCCTCTCAACCCCTTCCTCTCTTTGAGGCTGCATCCTTGAAAACTGCAACCGGAGGGCGGAAGATACAGGGATTGGGGTGACAGTCCCTGGTGACCAGGGTCTGGCTGGCGGCTCACTGGTGGTCGCGTCCTCTAACGACCTCCTGTGACAGCCGGGGCCTTCTTTCTAGCATGTTGATCTAGGGACGAGGGCGGTGGATATTTAGGTCGAATGAGGGGGTTCACGGGGCGGGGGCAGGGGGTGCGGCGAGGGAATCGCTCAGATTTCAGAGTTCTGAGCCTGCAGGCATCTGGGGATCTCTTTCTTAAATGAGAGAGATGCCAGTTTTCACTCCTCTGGAAAAGATGGCTTGAGAGAGTTAGCCACTTCGTGAGGTCGTCTGAGGTCACCAGGGGCCTTGAACTGGAAGACAAGAAGGGGGTGAACAGAATGAAATGAGGGGTAGCTTTGGATGAATATTCAGACTGAGTAGAAACTATATGCAGAGCGTGGGTGAGCACAGTCAGACTGATGCTTGAGTGAGGCTGTGGACAGGCAGGGATCAGCCCTGGCCGGGCCCTGGAGGTGACCAGGAGGAGGTGACCGTGGTTGTGGAAGGTGAATTAAGTGAGGAGGTGTAGGAAGACAGGAGGGTCTCACCTGGCATACAGATATTCCCAATAAAGCTCCATCCCTCAAGTAAAAACAATGTTGTCTCTAATGAAATTGAGTACGCTCAGAAGCCTGCAAATCACATGAAGGGTCCTTGCTGGTGGCAAAAACAGAACAGCTTGTGCTCCAAGGGGAGCGGATACAAAGCCACAGCTAAAGCAAGGTTGAGGAACTTGTCAGTTAGGCCTGGAGGCCAAACTGCCTTCCTGCAGAGCCTTCAGAAACACTGCTGCAAATCCAAGGTTATGTGGAGTTCTGAGTGAATGCTCAGTAGGGTTTGCTTAAAGGAGGACCTCTCTGCACACAAACCAAAATGACCTAAATAAGGCTCAGGCAATGGCTTTCTATGTAAGCCAGTCTGTACACAGCCCTTATTCATCCAGTTTTATGCTGGATTCCATTTTTACTTGGGCTGCCATAGGAGATCGAAAATCCAATCACAGGGACAAAGTGGCCTTCAAAACTGTAAGTAGTAACCAAGCAAACAGTACGTGTCTTGTGCAGCTTTGCAGGGAAATAGGTAATGTTGCTGGCCAAAATCCTGGACTTCTTTGCCCACTGAAGCTGAGTGAAAAAATACACAGACAGAGTTTGGAGGAAATAGAACGGTGGCCTGAATTCTCTGCCAGCGGAGAGGGGAACACTGTAGGCTCAAGCCTCAAGAACTATGGGCCTTTCCATGAGGAGTCTAGGGCTTATCTAAGGTGAGGGCTCGCAGTCAGGAGTCTGTGATAAGGAGCACAGGTCTTGGTTTTTTCCTCTTGCCTTTTTCAGAGACAGTCATAGGTAGCATCACTAACCCAGTGACTGAGACTGGCGGTTCCATGACCCTGTGGCCTTCTTTCTGATATGTAACTACAACGAGAAGGGTGTTGTCAGGGTGAACTCCAGATACAGGATGTGTTTAACATAGAGTCAAAGGAAAATAGGTTTGAAGTGTAGCACCTGCAGAGTTAGGGGGCAGAAAAGCAAACTTTGTTACAGACCTGCAGCGTTAGGAGCAGTTAACAGAATGGCAGCTCACTCCAGCATTCTTGCCTGGAGAATCCCATGGACAGAGGAGCCGGGCGGGCAGCAGTCCAGGGGTTGCAAAGAGTCAAAGGTGACTGAGCGACTGAACTGAACTGATTTTATCCGAGGCGTTTCGGATAGTATGGCCTTTGGCCACCAGAGGGCAGCATGACCACAGTGTTTGGAACTCGCCTTTCTCCCCACGCAGATGGCTCAGCGTTGGACACAGTGTTACCCTCGTACTGTGAGTTTAAAGCAACATTTAAATGCCTAAGCAGCTTCGTACAATGTTTTAAACGTGGCAGGTTCTAACCTCAAGGCTTCTGTTCAACTGGGTATCGATAGGAATGATCAATTAAGTATTCCATATCCCAGATGTTGAGAATATTTTTGCCGTTAAGACTCAGCTAGAGCTGGCTTTTTGAGTCTTAAAAATTAGGCCAAGTTTATCTAAAAGCATCAGGCTGTTTGTGGGTATATCCAGAGCTTTATGGAGAGTTGGTCCTGCTGTTCATCCCAGGCCTCCTGGCAGTCATGTAAAAAAGTAAATTCTTTACTCTGTGTAAGACAGTCTTTTCTTCAACAGTTGTTTACTGGGGACCTACTATGTATCAGATGCTGTTCTAGATGTTAAATATTCAGGAGGAGGTCAAAAGAACCACATCATCACTATCAGTAAGCAACATATGAGATTTATCAAATTCCTGAATGAAAGTAGCAAGTGGCAAAGAAGCAGCACAATGTGCTGAAACTGTAGGGCAGGGCGGCCCGTTCTCAACCTTGGAAATGGGACTGTTGTTGTCCTTGGTGGAGTGACCCAGTGCTGGCGCTCACCCACGGCTGAGGCCGGACTTTGCCAGTGTGGTGTCCAGCAGGGAGCATTTGTATTGGTGCCTACAAACCTTTGTGCCACGACACACAGCTGTCTCATTGTTCAGTCGCTCAGTCGTGTCCAACTCTTTGCGACCCCATGGACTGCAGCACGCCAGGCCTCCCTACCATCACCATCTCCCAGAGCTTACTCAAACCCATGTCCATCGAGTCAGTGATGCCATCCAACCATCTCATCCTCTGTCATCCCCTTGTCCTCCTGCCTTCAATCTTTCCCAGCATCAAGGTTTTTCCAGTGATCAGGTAGCCGAAGTATTGGAGTTTCAGCATCAGCATCAGTCCTTCCAATGAATATTCAGGACTGATTTCCTTTAGGATGGACTGGTTTGATCTCCTTGCAGTGAGAAGTTCACCTCACTGGAAGGATTTCACCTAAATTCCTATATGCTCAGTCACTTTAGTTGTGTCCAAACTCTTTGCAATCCCCTGGACTGTAACCCACCAGGCTCCTCTGTCCATGGGGACTCTCCAGGCAAGAATACTGGAGTGGATTGCCATGCCCTCCTTCAGGGGATCTTCCCAACCCAGGGATCGAACTTGTGTCGCTTATGTCTGCTGCGTTGGCAGGTGGGTTCTTTACCACTTGCACCATCTGGGAAGCCCTAGTCTTGTAGAAAACCCCAATCTAGAAGGAATCTCTTATTTTTTTTTTTAATAGGCTTGTTTTCCTTTTTATTTACGTAGTCTGTGCTGCGTGTTGGCTGCAGACAGGGACTCTCTCTAGCTGTGGGCATGGTCTCCCCATTGCAGCGGCTTCTCTTGGTGCAGATCGTGGGTGCTACTGTGAGCAGGTTTCAGTAGCTTTGGCGGGCGTGGGCTTAGTTTCTCTGGGCAGATGGGATCTTAGTTCTTGGACCAGGGATTGATCCCATGTCCCCTGCAACGGCAGGTGGATTCTCAACCACTGGACCACCAGGGAAGTCCCTAGAATGAGTCCGAAAAGGCTGTTCGCTTTTCCCCTTGCGTCTCTCTGCCTTCCTTCTCCCTGCAGAGGAAGCCCAGGCCAAAGTTGCTGCTCAGGCGTGAGGAGAAGGATAGGAAGGTGGAAGGAAACATGGGAGGAGAGCATCAGTTGATACTTCAAATCCATTATCCTGCCACACCAATAATAAAGCACCTGCATTTGTGAATGATTTGTCTCTTTTATGAATTGCAGTGGTTTCAAGGTTGTCCTGTAATAACTTCCATCCTATTGTTCCTTTGGACTTCAGCTCGATCATTTCTTCCTCAGGGAAGGGTATTCTGACCTATCCTCATCTGTGCTTTCATTGCACAATTTTTCTCCCTCTCAAAGTACTTACTCGTTAAAAAAAAATCATGGCAAAGTACACATAACAAAATCTTCCATCTTAACCATTTTTACGTGGGCAGTTCAGGGACAAGAAGTGCATTCCTATCATCATGCCACTATCACCACCAGTCCATCCTCAGAATTCCATCCGTTATACAAAACTGAAATAGTTTCACGTTGTTTGTGTGGCTCTTTGATTGATGTCCGCGTACGCCTCTAGGCTCTGGGCTCCACAAGGGCTCGCCCGTTGTCCTCACTGCTGTTTTAGTGTCGGTCAGAGTGGGTACCGGGCTTCCCTGCTGGCTCAGACCGTAAAGAATCTGCCTGCAGTGCAGGAGACCTGGGTTCCATCCCTCGGTGGGGAAGATGCCCTGGAGGATGGTGTGTACCACAGAGCAGTTGCTCAGCTGATGTTTGCTCACTTGCTTTTCTTACGTGCATTCTTGACTAGGAAAGGAGGGAAGCACAGCTAGTGTGCCAGAGAGTTCTCACAACCCCGAGTGTACATGGGCATGCTGTTGTATGGCTTCACATCTGGAAAAGTTTGAGGGCTTTGGTTTAATGTGGCACACTTGAGCTGCATCTTGTCCCCCAAAACCTAATGAAATAAGAAAATAACGAAACCGCTTTTTGAATTGAAGACGAAACTGATTCTGCATATGCAAAGGGTGTATATACTGTGTTCTTAGGGCATCCCTGGTGGCTCAGATGGTAAAGAATCTGCTTGCAATGTGGAAGAACTGAATTAGATCCCTGGGTCAGAAGGATCCTCTGAAGAAGGGAGTGGCAACCCACTCCAATATTCTTGCCTGGAGAATCCCATGGACAGAGGGGCCTGGTGGGCTACTGTCCATAGAATCAAAAAAAGTCAGACACGACTGAGTGTGACTGACACTTTAGCTTTTGGCTTTATACTATGTTCTAGGGAAATTAGAAGCAGAAAGCTCGACACGAAGACATATTTTAGTTAGGAAACTGAAATTCAGTGATCAGCAATTCTTTAGGAATCTAGAGAGAAAAAGAAAGTCCTTTACAAGGAGGAAGGAACAGCAAGTTGGTCTCAGGTTTCCTCATGATATTTAATAGCAGAGGACAGTGGGACCTGAGCTCTAAAATCCTGATGGGGAGATATTTAGGTTCTTTTACCTAAGATGATGTTCAGGTGCAAAGGGATTTTGAAACAAAAAAGAACAACACCTGTAGGAACTTCTTGGAAAAAAAACTGTCAATATATGCAAATAAAGTTAGCCACTCAATGTGAATCAGAATACAGAGTACGGGAGTGTTTTAAGCCCTGGTGAATACTGGTGGCAAAAACTGAATTCAGATAAATTTATAATTAAACAACTACAGGAAATATAGGAAAATAACAAAATGTAAGTGTCATAAACATGGACAGTGTAAAAATAACATAACTAGCAAATATCAAGAAAGGGCAGGGTAGAAGAGGAAGAAATATGGAAATAGAGTGAAGAAACTCTACTGAAATATTCAGCTTTAAACAAGATTGCAATTCTCTGATGTTTTTAATAAATTAATTTCTTAACCTGAGAGACCTTAAACTTTTTTTTTGAAAAAGTGAGAAAACATTCTTTTGATGTTCAACAGTTCCTTCTGTTTCATTGTGGTTTCTTTTACTTTCTTAAAATCAAAGTAAATTTGAAAGTAATACTTTTAAATGAAAAAATTCATATATAAGAATAAGCTCATTTTAACATACACGTTTCCCCCTCTTTTTCTTTTGCCATTTATCTTTCCTTTTTTTCTGTACTTATGCTTAGAAAGACATATATGGTCATTTTAACTTATTTAATATTAAAAGTTATTCCTAGCTGTGGGATTTGGATTTTTTTTTAACCTTTGGCTTTGTGATTTTTATACATTATTTACACATTTTCTAATACATATGTACCAGCTTTATAAAAAAGAGTAGATTTTTATTTAAAAGAAAAGAATGGAAATTAATATGATGCATGAACAGTGGTTATCTCCAGGTGGGTGGAGACTGGACCACTGTTAGATTTTTCCTTGTACTTTTCCGTATTCCTTTTTTAATTTTCAAAAACTTTGTAGAGAGAAAAGTGAGAAGGATAAGTTGAGAATATCTGCTTTAAATCAACTGAGTAGCAATCATGTGAGTGTCATTTATGGGCTGCCTAAGAAGCTCAAGGACAGGTTGATGGGAGTGGCTAGCCAGAACGGATCTGTCACCGTCAGCTTTGGGCTGGCGTGGCACATGGCCACTCCTGGGTGGCCCAGGAGCGAGGGAGCAGCATCTGGGTGCTGCCAGTCCCTTTCAGAGCACTGGGAGAATCTCAGAGCTTTCAGGAGAACACTCAGACCCATTCATCATTGCGTATACTTAAACACGCCATAACTCAATTTTCCCCTTGAAGCATAACACCTAGTAAAGTCTGGAAACACTCAGGGGTGTTAATTTTTTCATTGACTTTTTAATGGAATTTTATTCTGCTTATTAAGTGTTCATCACAGGAGGAGGGGGATCTGTCAATGAAAACTGGTGAAACAAAAGTTTTATACCAAATAGAAGAGCAGATTGATTTTGTTTCATTAACAGGAAGAGGATATGATGCCCAAACAATCAATAAAACATTAAACTAGTATGGCTAAAAAAGTAATTGCAAGTTATGATGTCCTTAACTACTCTGAAATGACCCTTCCCTTGGTGCTCTAAGACAGGCAGGCATGGTAAAATCAAAAGAGCGTGAAATTTATAGTCAAATTCCCACTCTTCTACCTCCAGCTCTTCTAATTCCTATACTGTCTAGTAAGTGGAGAGCCTATGCCCAACTTTGCTGGGTTTGATTCAGAAGATGACCTGTATGTGATGAGGAGCTAACAGTTCAAGGGAGGGAATGGCTGTTGGGGCACGTGATGAGCAGCTTCCCAGGTGGTGCTAGTGGTAAAGAACCCATCTGCCAATGTAGGAGACTTAAGAGAAGTGAGCTCAACCCTGGGTTGGGAAGATCCCCTGGAGGAGGGCATGGCAACCCACTCCACTATTCTTGCCTGGAGAATCCCATGGACAGAGGAGCCTGGTGGGCCAAGTTCCACAGGGTCACAAAGAGTCGGACATGACTTAGCCCACACTCATGCATGTGATGAGCAGGGAAAACCTCTTCCTCTTCTCTAGAATGACCACCGACTAGCTATTACCTGAAAAGTGTGATCTGTTTTCCTTACTGCTGTCTTGATTTCCAAATTGACTGATTACTAACCCACACAGTTGACATTTTCCAACAAAAGTCCATCTAGTCAAACCTATGGATTTTCCAGTAGTCATGTATGGATATGAGAGTTGGACTATAAAGAAAGCTGAGCACCAAAGAATCGATGCTTTTGAACTGTGGTGTTGGAGAAGACTCTTGAGAGTCCCTTGGACTGCAAGGAGATCCAACCAGTCCATCCTAAAGGAGATCAGTCCTGAATATTCATTAGAAGCACTGATGGTGAAGCTGAAACTCCAACACTTTGGCCACCTGATGCAAAGAACTAACTCATTGGAAAAGACCCTGATACTTGGAAAGACTGAGGGCAGGAGGAGAAGGGGATGACAGAGGATGAGATGGTTGGAAGGCATCACTGACTCAATGGACACGAATTTGAATAAATTCCGAAAGTTTGTGATGGACAGGGAAGCCTGGCGTGCTGCAGTCCATGGGGTTGCAAAGAGTTGGACATGACTGAGCAACTGAACTGACTGACTAAACCCACACAGGGAGGCCACTGGGGCACCTGCAAAATGAAACACAAATTAAACTTTATTCAGAGGGAGAGGTGGGGTGCTCTACCCCTGATGCTGTAAGAGAAGAACGTGTGTGTTAGAGGCCCATGTGTTAGCTTGGGTACCAAGAGCTGGACGGAGCACAGGGATAAGCTGGTCCACCATTCTCGTTTTCTAGGTAAAGACACTGAGACCCAGAGGAGAGGGGGCTTGCTTCCTGTGTTGCTAGCTGGTAGTGATGCTGTGGGCAATAGATATGGAAACAGTGGAAACAGTGTCAGACTTTATTTTTTTGAGCTCCAAAATCACTGCAGATGGTGATTGCAGGCATGAAATTAAAAGACACTTACTCCTTGGAAGGAAAGTTATGACCAACCTAGACAGCATATTTAAAAGCAGAGACATTACTTTGCCAACAAAGGTCCGTCTAGTCAAGGCTATGGTTTTTCCAGTAGTCATATATGGATGTGAGAGTTGAACGTTGAAGAAAGCTGAGTGCAGAAGAATCGATGCTTTTGAACTGTGGTGTTGGAGAAGACTCTTAAGAGTCCCTTAGACAGCAAGAAGATCCTACCAGTCCATCCTAAAGGAGATCAGTCCTGGGTGTTCATTGGAAGGACTGATGTTGAAGCTGAAACTCCAATACTTTGGCCATCTCATGGGAAGAGTTGGCTCACTGGAAAAGATCCTAATGCTGGGAAGGATTAGGGGCAGGAGGAGAAGGGGACGACAGAGGATGAGATGGTTGGATGGCATCACCGACTCAATGGACATGGGTTTGGGTAAACTCTGGGAGTTGGTGATGGACAGCGAGTGCTGGCGTGCTGCAATTCATGGGGTCACAAAGAGTTGGACACGACTGAGCGACTGAACTGAACTGAGTGATGCTTTGGTAAAATTACTTAGCGTCCTGACTTGGCATAAGTACTTCTCCTTTGGGCTATGAGGGGAGTTTGAACGGAAAGCTGTGTGGTGCTCAGTCATGTCCAACTCTTTGTGACCCTGTGGGCTGTAGCCCATCAGGCTCCTCTGTCCATGGGATTTTCTAGGCAAGAATACTGCAATGGGTTGCCATTTCCTTCTCCAGGGGAATGGAAGGACTGGCTTGTAAAGGAGTGCAGAAGCTTAGAAACTAGAAGAGGGAGAAGGAGTTGACCTTGAACACTCCTCGCATGTCCTCTGGGCCATCCATGAGGATGCTTTAATTCCAGCAGCCCATGTTCCTGTGGGAAAAGGGACACTCCCTTGTTGTCTGGGAGCACTGGTGTCTTTTCCCTTCTTCTCGGTTCACCTGCTGATCAGCATATTGTCCATTTCTAGAAGCACCACTGGTCAATAACTGTCCTCTGTGATGTGTCTGTGGAATAGACTTGAACACTGCATTCCTGAGCCTTGAAAACTCATGTGGAGGAACACAGCCAGATACAGCACCAGGAGCATTCCTGGACACAAAAGCAAGGATCCAAAGACAGGGCATGATCAGCAGTGAGGGGGTTGGGGGCAGCATCAGTTCAGTTCAGCTCAGTCGTGTCCAACTCCTTGAGACCCCATGGACAGCAGCACACCAGACTTCCCTGTCCATCACCAACTCCTGGAGCTCGCTCAAACTCATGTCCATTGAGTCGGTGATGCCATCCAACCATCTCATCCTCTGTCGTCCCCTTCTCCTCCTGCCCCTAATCCTTCCCAGCATCTAGGTCTTTTCTAGTGAGTCAGTTCTTCGCATCAGGTGGCCGAAGTATTGGAGTTTCAGCTTCAACATCAGTCCTTCCAATGAACACTCAGGACTGATCTCCTTTAGGATGGACTGGTTGGATCTCCTTGCAGTCCATGGGACCCTCAAGAGTCTTCTCCAGCACCACAGTTCAAAAAAACATAGTCAGAAACAAAGTGGATGGCTGGCTGACGTAAGTGTTGAGGTCTCTCCTGTGGGTTTATTTCTATAACCTGAGAATGAGAGGATTAGTGAAGAGGTTTACTGAAGGGAATAAACAAGTCCACAGAGGCAGGATTTGCTGTCTCTTCAACCTGCTTAGGGCGCTTCCCAGGTGGCTCAGTAGTAAAGAATCCACCTGTCAATGTAGGAGACATAGAAGAGGCAAGTTCAATCCCTTGGTCTGGGAAGATTCCCTGGAGAAGGAAATGGCACCCCACTCCAGTTTTCTTGCCTGGAGACTCCCATGGACAGAGGAGCCTGGTTGGCTGCAGTCCATGGGGTCACAAAAGAGCCAGATATGACTTAGCGACTGAACTACCACCATCACCACCTCCCCCACCTTCTTAGATGTAGGGGAATTTGACCGACTGACAGTCCCTCACTTGGGATTGCAGCTTTGTGTCTGGGAAGTTTGTGCTTCTTCTGAGCCAAGCTCCTGGTGACAGGACTGGGCTGAGGTTTGTGCTTTGCTGCGTTTGTATCTTCAGGCCCACCTGCCCCCTTCTCCCCTCACTCCTTTCCTTTCTCCAGGGTCTTCCCCTTTGCAAAACCCAGAAAGCACACATTTTGAAATTCCAGGAGCACAGAACAAAGATACTTTATGAAAAGGAGACATGATCTCATGGAAGAGGGATGTTTATTTACTCCAGCCCTGGAGAAGTTCATTCTAAGGGCACAGTTTTAAAGTTGGTGAGTCAGACACCTGTGAGGGAGCTGTGTGCTTAAACTATATTACGAATAAGAAATAGTCTTTGCCCTGAGGCCCTGAAATCTATAGGAACTAGCCCAGAGTTAAAGACGAACTCTCAAACTTACTCTTTCTTCCCCACTGGCTTTAATTTCTAATTTTGCTGTGGTTTTTCTTGTTTTGTTGTTTCTTCTGAACTTCTTTTTCATGTGTGGAGAGAGGAGGAATGTGTTCTTGGAAATTTGAGAGAATTGAGTAAAAACTAATAGCTCCAGACATCAAGTCTTAGTGATGGCTCTTGCAAAGTTGGTCATGGCCGAAGAAGGTAGGTGTGGAGTTGGGTTGGCTCACCTCCATGTCCATTTTCTGCAGAATTTCCCTCTGCCTTAACTTGTTCCCCTTTTGGCCTCCTCCTGAGGCTGTGGCAAGTCCATTGGCCTCCCTGGCTTTTCTGTTCTGAATGAAAGATTCCATGAGCAAGATCACCCCTCCACCCCTACTGCTAATTCG
This sequence comes from Antilocapra americana, assembly GCA_007570785.1. Classification (NCBI taxonomy): domain Eukaryota; kingdom Metazoa; phylum Chordata; class Mammalia; order Artiodactyla; family Antilocapridae; genus Antilocapra; species Antilocapra americana. The sequence continues at coordinate 9,431,564 of ML664173.1, read as the reverse complement.
TGGAGAAAAGGATTGTTGTTAGGCCTGATGCTTAGTAGGTACTTAGATATTCATTCCAGTAATAAGTAAATAAGAGCTTCCCAGGTGACTCAGTGGTAAAGAATCTGCCTGCCAATGCAGGAGACACAGGTTTGATTCCTCGGTAGGGAAGACCCCCTGGAGAATGAAAGAGCGATCCACTACAGTATTCTTGCCTGGGAAACCCCATGGACATAGGAGCCTGGTGGACTACAGTCCATGGGTTGCAAGAGTTGGACACAACTTAGCGACTAAAACAACAGCAATAAGTAAATAAGTTCTAGGTTTAACACAAATGGAGAAGATGAAGCTCCCAGACCTTCTCACTTTCTCCAAGGTTGCATCTTAGCGGGCAGCAGTTCTCAGTCTGATGGAAGTCAGGGAAGATGCCTCTCAAAATAGTGAACTAGAGGGTGCAGGGTCCCTCAGTGTTCTGGGATTAGTAGAGGAGTTACAAGAGAGGGCAGTGTAGGCTGGAGCCACCCGTAAGACTTCCTGGAGGAGGTGGGGCTTGGACTGGACGAGAAACAGAAGCGGAGGGAGGAGCAGGGTGTCCCAGGCAGGAGGCAGGCAGTGAGCCGAGGCTGAGAGGCAGGAAGGTTTGTGGGTTCTTTAGGAAGCCTCTGGAAGGGAGACCATTTAGCCGAAGAGGTCTGGGTAGAGGCACTGCGGTAGATGAGTTTGGAGAAGCCAGTGGATGCCCGGCTGGGAAGCAACTGAGCATCTATCATTTGTACCATTCCGGTTCTTGACTCCCAGGGATGAAGTGGTTATGCTGCCTGGAGGCCCTGTTTGGGACCGAGCACGCATTCCCCCAGCTTTCAGGAGTACTGCCTGCTATGAACTCGTGTCTGAGTCCGTCTCCAGGAAGGAGACTGCCTCATTCCATGTCTGCCCTTGGGTCAATGACTAGTTGATGTGGGCTTGCAATGGACTGGTCTTCTTGCCCCCAAATGTAGGCCAATTCCTTAGAGCCATTTCACCTTCAGAGCTCCCCTGGGGTAGGTCAAGGACTCTGTCCAAGTTCAAGGTCTCCCTCTGCCTGATCCTGCTCCTCACTCCCTTGCAGGTGTGGTTCAGGGGAGCGTCCCCAGGACACATACAGGTCTCCTGCCTCAGGACCTGCTTGCTAGGGAACCTGCCCTAAGCCAGGCAGGCTAAAAGGTGTTCTAGAAAGCAGATGCTGAGAAGGCCGTCTGCAGTGGCCGTTTGCCCCCCTTTGCTGGTGGTGGTGGAGTGATGCAGTGACATGCAATGACGGTGCAGTCCTTAGAACTGTCACCGGTGGGATGGGACTCCAGTGAAAGAGGGCACACTGGTGAGCTCAGTAGCTCAGGCACAGGGACGCCTTGGGGGAAATGGTCGTTATAAGAAATACCATCTGAATTGCCCTTGCTGGGGGCTGTCTACGCACTGGTGACAAAGTGAGGGTGATCAGTGGCACATTTAAGGTCACCAGCCAGTGAAAGCTAGAGTTCCTCCTTCGTAGATGGAAATACAGTAAGTCCCTATACATGAACCTCTAAGTGGCGAACTTTCAAAGATGCCAACATGCCCAGTAATACAGGAATGTACCACTGTATATTTTAAGGTGTTGTGCTGTAAGATTGCAGATGTTTTCTATAGTTTTTGTACTTGTTTTTTATGCATTATATATGTGAAAGGTACTACAAATCTATTGTAGTATGCGTGTGTGCTAAGTCATGTCAGTCGTGTCCGACTCTGTGCGACCCCAAAGACTGCAGCCCACCAGGCTTCCCTGTCCCTGGGATTCTCCAGGCAAGAGCACTGGAGTGGGTTGCCATTTCCTTCTCCAACGCATGAAAGGGAAAAGTGAAAGTGAAGTCGCTCAGTTGTGTCCGACTCTTCACAACCCCATGGGGTGCAGCCTACCAGGCTCCTCCGTCCATGGGAGTTCCCAGGCAAGAGTACTGGAGTGGGGTGCCATCGCCTTCTCTGAAGTGCCTTCTGGGAACCCCCTATTATAATATAGTACTATGTGTAGCTGATTGTGTGGGTACCTAGGCTGGGTACCTAGGCTAACATCATTGGACTTACGAACATGCTCTCAGAACAGAACTCTTTCAGAGGCAGGGGACTTACTGTATTATTTTCTGTTGCATCCAGAGGGCAGAAAAAGCTGAAGAGCAGGTTCAGTATTTAATGACAAGAACTGCAGATCTCCAGAGAAGGCTGATTTCACAGCTGGGCAGGTACATCTCACCAGGTCGTGACCCTCACTGCGGGCAGAGAGCACTCTGAGACATAGGATGGGGATGTCTGAACTGGTTCACTTAGGATTTTTTTTTAATCCCCTGACTCCTCTGGACCCCCTGGATCTACAGAAGTAGCTGCTCTGGCCTGCAGTAATCGGAGGCTTGAGGGGATAAGTTGGGACAAGGATATTATAGTGCAACTATAAGAAAGGGATGTTGTGGAGATGATAAGAAATGAGGTTTGTGTTCCAGTGGTCACTAATGCTCCAGTGGCTCCTGGAGTAGGAGGCAATTTAATACCTTGATGAATAAGGGATTGTAACAGAAATAAATGGGGTTTATCTATGCACAGGATACGAATAGTAAATCTTACATGTCCTCAAGTTTAGAATGTATTTTTCTCTTTCCTCTTTTCCAATTTCCATTTTCAGTTTTATGTCATGAAATAATAATAACGGTTCTCACAACAGTGATTAAACTAATAAATAACATTGTGCATTAGTGCATGAGAATGAAGAATGTACATTATAAATAATAATAGTTTATTTATGATACTGTCTCTACTTACCCTTTCTACTCTCCCCAAGAGTAGATGCTTGGGGATCTCAAAAAGCTAGTAAATAAATACATTCCTCCACACATATACACATAGGTGATACAGTATATAAATATTATATCACTAATAAGAAATTTTCCAAATGACAATTCATAAAGAAAGTGGTCATCCTAGAATAAAAGTCAGAGACAGATATTTATTAAGTTTATATACTACTAAAGCTTGTTTATTTTTGAATCTCAAACTTAATTTAGATGTTTTTGGAATAAAAACAGATACAAATATTAGTAAAACATTATTGACTCTCAGGTAGAAAAATACATTCATATGTTTTTTTTCTCCCTGGCAAAGCTATGCATATCATATAAATTTTAGTGGTTTACAGATATCTAAGTTTTTGGACTAATACATTAAAAAAATCTTTTGAGGATCAACATAGGGAACAATCTGTTTTTCCAATTAAATTTATTTATTATTTCAAATTATTAACAATGAAAAGTTAACAGTTAAAAAGGTGCCTGTGTTGCTTCAGTCGTGTCCGACTCTTTGCGACCCTATGGACTGTAGCCCACCAGCAGGCTCTTCTGTCCATGGGATTCTCCAGGCAAGACTACTGGACTAGGTTGCCATGTACTTCTCCAGGGGTCTTCCCAACCCAGGGATTGAATACAAGTCTTCCCCACTGCAGGCATATTCTTTACTGTTGGTCTACTGGGAAGCCCCAATTTCCTTGGTCAAAAAAAGAATATGCTTTGTGAGAAACTCTTGGTTTTTTCACTTATTTCATTAGTGATCAGTAGAAAATTTCATCAAGATGGGCGTTGATGTTGTACATGGACAGAAGTTTAGGAACCGGTAATGTTATATATTTCTATAAATTAGATTTAAGAAAGCTTTCATTATTTCTGTTGGAAAGATACAGAAAGCATATCACAGGTTGGTACTCCTACTGGGGCAGTTGTTCTCAAACTTTTGCATCAGCGCTCCCTGGAGCATCTTAGAACACTCTGCTGCCTCAGCACTGAAGTTTATGAATCAGTGGATGAGGGCAAGAACCTGTGTTTCTAACAAATTGTCAGGTGATGTTCATGCTGCCTGCCTGGAGGCCACTCTTTGAGAACCACTGTTCTACATCATTGTTATTGTTCAGTCGCTCAGTCATGTCCAACTCTTTGCAACCCCATGGACTGCAGCACGCCAGGCTTCCTTGTCCTTCACCATCTCCCAGAGTTTGCTCAAACTCATGTCCATAGAGTTGGTAATACCATCCAAACATCTCCTCCTCTGTCATCCCCTTCTCCTCCTGCCTTCAGTCTTTCCCAGCATCAGGGTCTTTTCCAATGAGTTGGCTCTTTGCATCAGGTGGTAAAAGTTTTGGAGCTTTAGCTTCAGCATCAGTCCTTCCAATGAATATTCAGGGTTGATTTCCTTTAGGATTGGCCAGTTTGATCTTGCAGACCAAGGGACTCTCAAAAATCTTCTCCATCACCACAGTTTGAAGGCATCAGCTCTTCAGTGCTCAGCCTTCTTTATTGTCCAGCTCTCACATCTGTACATGAGTACTGGAAAAAGCATAGCTTTAACTCTTCTGACATTCATAGGCAAAGTAATGACTCTGCTTTTTAATATACTGTCTAGATTGGTCATAGCTTTTCTTCCAAGGAGCAAGTGTCTTTTAATTTCATGGCTGCAGTCATCATGCAGTGATTTTGGAGCCCTAGAAAATAAAGTCTGTCACTGTTTCCATTGTTTCTCCATCTATCTGCCATGAAGTGATGGGACCAGATGCCATGATCTTCATTTTTTGAATGTTTAGTTTTAAGCCAGCTTTTTCACTTTTCTCTTTTACTTTCATCAGGAGGCTCTTTAATTCTTTGCTTTCTGCCATAAGGGTGGTGTAATATGCATATCTGAGGTCATTGATATTTCTCCTGGTAATCTTGAGTCCAGCTTGTGATTCTAGATCATTGTGCTTAGTCACTCAGTCGTGTCTGACTCTCTTTGATCCCATGAACAGTAGCCCACCAGCTTCCTCTGTCCGAGGGCTTCTCCAGGCAAGAATACTGGAGTGGGTTGCCATTTCCTTCTCCATCTAAATCATTAAAAGAGACAAGTGTTCAAACATATTTTCTGTTTTGGGGGCTTTCCAGGTGGATCAGTGGTCAAGAATCAGCCTGCAATGTGGGCGATTTGAGTTTGATCCCTGGGTGGGAAAGATCCCCTGGAGCAGCAAATGGCAACCCAGTCCAGTAGTCTTGTCTGGGAAACCCCATGGACAGAGGAGTCTGGTGGGCTACAGTCCATGGGGTCACAAAAGAGCTGCACGTGACTTGGTGACTAAACAACAACACAAACAATAGCAATTTTCTGTTTCTGAGGGATGTTCTACTGATTTTGAAGTCTTTCTTCTACTCATCACTGACTGCAAACTCTAGGAAACAGAAGATGGAAATGTCTTACCCAAGCATAAAGGCCCCAAGCACCTTTATCACCTTGTTGTTTGAGTAAATGTTGGCACGTCTTTCTAGAGCCTGTTTGAACATCACCTCCTCCTTTCTTATCACCGCCCCCCCAGGTAGGTTCAATCCCCCCTTTTATTTCTCTATATCCCTTATTTCCTCCCATTTCCCGCTTCTTTTCCTCCCCCTTTCCCCTCCCCCACCTCCTTTCTTCCTACTTTCCTTCCTTCCATGGTTGACTGCATTAGGCTGTGGCTTTGTGAAGAGCAGGTGCTATACAGTTCATTTATTTTTGAATCCTAGAATCTAGCAGCATGCCTGCAGTTGATTTTGTCCATCTGTTTGGCATATCACAGCAACAACCAGATTAGTCAGTTGGGTAATTATGTAGTGCATTTGCTCTCTGTAGACAGTCTGGATTATTCCGGTTAAACACTTTGTCTTCTTCCCCTTACCTCCTTCCTGTCCCCTATAACCTATAGCACGGTGTTACTTTTTAAATCGTATGACAGCTGCTTAAACTGCCCACTTCTGTGTCTGCTGTACCAGGCAACAGGGCAAATATTGGGATAAACATATGGGTATCTCCAGTTCTCATATTTGTCAATTGCTAGCCTAACTGGCTTTCCTAGTGTATGCTAAGTCACTTCAGTTGTGTCCGACTGTCTGCGATCCCATGGACCATAGCCCGCCAAGCTCCTCTGTCTATGGGGATTCTCCAGGCAAGAGTACTGGAGTGGGTTGCTGTGCCCTTCTCCAGGGGATCTTCTAGACCTAGGGATTGAACCCACATCTCGTAGCATTGGCAGACAGGTTCTTTACCACTAGCGCCACCTAGGATTAGCATCCTATTCAATATATCCCTAGCAAAAATCTGTATACTCTGCCTACCGGTTTTGGGGAACATCAAAATGTGATGCTTAGGTATATAAATAGCAAAACTATTCAAGGTCATTTTGATTATAAAAATATTGAGTAATGTGTGTATACTTTGAGTGTTTTCCAAATTTCCTTAGGTAGGAATAGAGGCACCTGAGTTTTCCAGTGGTTCGAGGTCCTTTGTCTCCATTTCTTATACACTAAGTTTCTTTTGAAATCAGGCAACATTATAATTAGCACAAATACTGACAGGTACAAACATATGCTAGATAGAGAAGCTGAGCAACTGTGGAAAAGGTAGGTTCTCAACCTGCTTTACATTTATCAGTGTCTCCAAGTCCATGAAGGCAGAGATGAGGGAGCAAAACATAGCTGGGCTGTAGACCTGCGCTGAGAAACAGAAGGGCTTCCTTGATAGCTCAGTTGGTAAAGAATATGCCTGCAATGCAGGAGATTCTTGGGTGGGTAAGATCTCCTGGAGAAGGGATAGACCACCCACTCTAATATTCTTAGGCTTCCCTTGTGGCTCAGCTGGTAAAGAACCTGCCTGCGATGTGGATGGAGACCTGGGTTTGATCCCTGGGTTGGGAAGATCCCCTGGAGAAGGGAAAGGCTGCCCACTCCAGTATTCTGGCCTGGAGAACTCTATGGACTGTATAGTCCACGGGGTCGCAAAGAGTTGGACGCGACTGAGCGACTTTCACTTCACTTCAAGGAACAGAAAGATGTGCAAATGAAAGAATGGAATAGAATAGCTCAAGGGAGTTGGGAATCCCAGAAATTTTAAGGTGTTTCCCTCTAGCTCATGGGAAATGTAGTAGTTCTCTACATGCATGGATTAATTAAATGAAACAAAAAGGAGAATACCGTCTTAAAATTTTTTGTCAAAAGATGCCATTTTCCATAATATTTCCTGAACAAGAGTCACTCAGTGCTTCTTCGGCGTGTTTAGGTTGCTCAGACTCTTTCATTTAAGAAAGGTGTATTGGGTTGCCCTCCAAAAGAACTACGCAGCTAATAGACTTTTGTTTAGCAGGCTTTGTTATAGTTCATTCAGAGTCTACGAAATGCCACACGCTATTAGAAGCAGCCACCCTTGTTTTGTCTGTTGACAATTCAGTTACAGGAAATACTCAGAAAGAGGTTGAGAAAAGAATTTCATTAAGCAGCCCAACAGCTGTCTTCTCGCATGCATGCTTCAAAGAGGGAGCAGCCTGTGAACCTGCTGATAACTGACCGCCTACCTGGGCTGCGCGTTGAGCGGCGTTTGTTGCGATGGTATGGGCCGAGAAGGGGTACAGAGTGGGCCCCCTTGGGAGAATGTGCGGGTTCAGGGGGAGAAGGGGAGGAGCAGGTTGATTACTGGCTTTCCTTGACGGGGGGAGCTCTCTATGTTCAAGGCAAGAGCACCTCTGTCAAATAACATCTCACTACCTCTTTTATTATCCTGGCACAGAGTGACCTCACTCTTCTTTGTTTTATAGTGTCCTCTCTCTTCCATTTTCTTATCAGATTATGATGCATTGCTTCATATTAGCATAGGGGAAAGAGGTGAGATTTCTGTCCATCAGTAGGGCCCGTGTTTACCAAGGTCAGGGCAACTGCATGTTAAAAAGGCTCAGATACTGAACCAGTGATTGGAGAGGCCTTACCCTCTCTCTTCCCCGTCTCCTGTGACCCGGGCTGTGCTTTTAGTCAGAGGGTGGTGCAATCCCAAGGTTTGGGTTTGGGGGGTAGGAAGATGGCAAAGGCCCATTTGGCCTTCGGGTAAAACATGAGCACCCTTCAGGCATCCCACCAACTCTTCATAGGATTTTAGAGCCCAATTTCAGGTTATTAAAAATGGCACAGTTCTTCAAGTCCTATCTGTCATCGTCCCTCATGTGAGGGACTTCAAGGTGTGGAAGGAAGGCTGGCAGGATTTCGGTATTGCTAGATCCCTTTGACAAGAGCATCTTAAGCCCCATCAAAACCCTGACAATATTTTTTAAACTTTTCATTGTGTTTATGTCTGTGTTTCTTTTAACAAGCTTTGATTGAGGATGTAATAGGTTTCTCTGTGCTAGAGGCAGGTGGATTGCAAATTCCTGGAAGGACAAGAGGCTCCATTTTTCTCTGTAGCTCTTCTCATCCTCATTTTAGAATCTAGCAAAGGGCTCCCCACTTCATAGGCACTCAATAGTTATTTCTAGTTAAATGAAACACTGAATAAAATTCCAGCTTCCTGAGAAGGTTTCAGACCAGAAGAAGCGTATTAGGTACAAGAGAGGAACACCTTGTGATGACTGAGCATTGCATGCCTTGCTGGACACATTATCTAATGGGGACAGAGTCCAGGGTCTAGTTCTAGGAATTTGGAGAGAGACTGTCAAGGCCCTCCATAGCAATAACTCATGAGGGAGAACATTCTGAGGGTGTCCCAAGTATTTACTGATTCTTGGAATGACAGTCCATGAATGTCCAACCAGAGAGCCAGACAGAAGAGTGAAGTCGGGGGACAGGGGATTCCAGGGACCCCAGAAAGACCACAGTGGCAAGGCTCTGGGGACAGATGTGTGAGGGCCTTGACAAGAAGAAAGATAAGGCCAAGCGGTTTGGGACAAGTCTCGTATTTGCTAGGGTCCCCTGTGAACTGATGAAAGGGACTGTTGGATGCACAGGACTGTTGTTCTCATCATGGTCTGGGTCAAGAGAGGTCTGGGATACACGGAACGGACACGTGTGCAAATGACTGAAGAGATGCACAAAAGTGTATTAAAAAGCAGGTGTCTTTTAAACCTTAAACTATGTATCTAAATATATATATTTGAAGATAGCGTAAACCATCCAAGTCATGTCTGACTCTGCGACCCCATGGACTGTAGCCCGCCAGTCTCCTCTGTCCATGGGATTCTCCAGGCAAGAATACTGGAGTGGTTGCAGTCTTCTCCTCCAGGGGATCTTCCTGACCCAGGGATCGAACCTGTGTCTCTTGCATTGCAGGTGGATTCTTTTCCACTGAACCACCAGGGAAGCCCGTGAGACTCTTCAATGTGAGCCAGTGTCCCCCATGCTGACTCTCTGAGAGCCCCGATCCTCATATGACCGATAGGGAAATTGAGGCTCCAAAAGAATGAATGATTAGAAGAAGATCACACTGGGAAGCTGTAGACACAGGATTGAACCTGCATCTGTCAGAATCTAAAGCCTTTTTTTTTTTAAACTCTTATATGATCAGAGCAGCATTGGATCAGACAGCAAGGGCTGTGTTGCTGGTCAGAGCATCCAGAACACCCCACAGCTGTACCTCCTATTTGATCCTTGCTCACAGAGCCCGGGGAATGGTGGCTGTCCCCTACCAACACCGATGCCCCGCTGGTTGTGGACTTATTTTTCAGATCAGATGAGAAATGTGTTTGAGAGTGTTGTGCCTTTTGATTTTGTCAGGTGAAAAGGATCTGCCTTTGCCCCGGAGCAGAACAAAATGTTTCAAAGGGCCACATCAGTGGCCTTAATCAAGCCTTTAATGACTTGATAATGAAGACAACACTACATAAGTATAGTTTAGATATAAGCAAATTACTTGGAAAGAAAAAAAAATAAGCAAACTTGAATGATTTGCTATGTGTGTAATTAGAGCAGAATCCTTTCTGTTTGTCTTTTAAAGCCATTAACAATGGACTCTAAAATGAATTGATGGAAAGCAATAGTAATTAAAGACAGCTTTGATAATAGCCCAGGAAGAAAAGCTCAGCGTGAGTTGTTAAGTCAAAGGATACTTGGCATGGGTCCTAGAAGGAGGGATTATGAGAAGGTTCCAATTGTTCTCTTGGTTCGGACCCCCTGAAGCAGAGCTGAGACAAAGACTGGGGGTCAGAGAGCTTCCAGGAGGCGTGAGTGAGAGGAGGGAAGGTAGGAGGGGAAAGGGGTCACTCTCTGTGTTAGTGAGGAAGGCGTGCTGTGGACCTCAGGGCGCGATCTGCTGGGGGCCCAGGGAGACCATAGAAAACACCGCTGAGGGGCTGCTTAAGGTGGCATTTACTCACCAGCCTCTCTTGGTTCAGGCTCCTCCTGGGAGCATTTCTGGGCCCTTCTGAGCTGCCCTGACAAGCTCCTAGGCCCAAGAGCAGGCCTGTAAGCTGAGAAGCAGAGGGACATCTCCCAACAGTTAGGAACCTGTTGGCCTGCATGTCCTTGGAGGTGGCTGGTGAACTCAGAAATGGGCCACGGGACCAGGGGCAGGACATCAACAGCATCTATTATAGATTGACTTTACCAAGATGTGACTTCCCTGGTGGCTCAGACGGTGAAGCATCTGCCTGCAATGCGGGAGACCCAGGTTCGATCCCTGGGTCAGGAAGATCCCCTGGAGAAGGAAGTGGCAACCCACTCCAGTATTCTTGCCTGGGAAACCTCATGGACAGAGGAGCTTGGTGGGCTACAGTCCATGGGGTTGCAAAAGAGTCCAACACGACTGAGTGACTTCACTTTCTTTCATTTTAGTAAGATGTCATCCTGCTGAGACCAGCACCATATAATGGGAATATAATGTAAGACCCAAATATAAGCCACATGTGTCGTTTTATATTTTCTTTCTTTTTCAGTTGACTGCACCAGGTCTTAATTGTGGTGCGCAGGATCTTTAGTTGTGGCACATGGAATCTTCATTTGTTTGTTTATTGTTTATTTAGCTGCGCTGGGTCTTCTTTGTGACACGTGGGGTCTTTGATTCTTGTTGTGGCAGGCGGGCTCCTAGTTGTGGCATGTGGGAGCTTGTTCCCTGACCAGGGATCGAACCCAGGTCCCCTGCGTTGGGCGTGTGGAGGCTTAGCCACTGGACCACCAGAGAAATCCCTAATTTTACATTTTACATTAGCTACATTAAAAAAGAAGGAACAGGTGATACTAATTTTAACAATATTTTATTTAATTCCCTATGCCCAAACAGTTGTCATTTCAATTTGTATCTAGTATAAGAAATTACTAATGAAATATCTTACTTTTTTTTTTTTTTTGCTTACTACAGCATCACCAACTCAATGGACGTGAGTGTGAGTAAACTCTGGGAGTTGGTGATGGACAGGGAAGCCTGGTGTGCTTCGTTCGGTCCATGGGGTTGCAGAGTCAGACATGACTGAGATTTCTAAATAAGAGCAACTGAACTGAACTGAAACCTTTGAAATCTTGTATGGATTTTACACTCATAGGACATCTTGGTTTGGATCAGCCACATTTCAGCTGCACAATAATCACACATGGCTCATAGATACTGGGCCACACAGTTCTAGATGAATATAAGGACACTCATTTGGAAATGGCATAAAGCAAAAATCTGTGCTTTTCTTTCAAATGTCAACATCGAAGTCATAATCTCCCCTAAATGTTTTAAGGTTATCCTTTCTTATTTTGTGGCATTATTAAATGATCTCTCTTTATAGATCTTTTTAGGAACTTTCTCTGTCCTTTTGATTTCAGATTCCCTTCTGGTTTATGCAGCGAAGACTATCATGATGAATTTTTCTTGAGGACATTGATTATTATTTACAGCTTATGGGGCTCCTACCCAGCACTTGCCATGGAGGTTTGGGGGAGCACTAGGAAGGCAGGGCTCCATTTGACCTGGCTTCTCAAAGGCTGGTACCACCAAACAAGATTCTATCTATAGTTATTGCACCGAAAAGAAAGCTTACTTGTTAGTAAAAATAATATATATATTTGAACTACGCTACAAGTATTGCAACTTTGTTTTTTTGATATTTCTTCCTTTGAAAACTGTCTAGGAACTTTAGAAATGGCCTTTCTTTATAGGTGAGTGGAATGACAGATCCTCTTACCTGACTAACCTTTTACTTCCAATCTCTTTCTTTCTCTCTTTTCTCTAACTCTATTAGGCTGTTAAGACAACAAGAACAAACATTAGTTTTCCTGTCTTCCTTGAAGTCAATAGGTTGGCCATGTGACAGTGTTGGCCAGTGAGATATTAGCTGAAGTCTGCTAATGTCTCTTCTTCCTTATTCCTTTCTGGAACTCAAACACGAGAGCTGGCAATGTGGCAGCCTTTGGCCAGTACCCTGTGGTTGGTAGAGAAAAAGATAGATTTGGTGTCTGATGGCAATTTTGAGCTTCTTTGCCAGGCCCATAAGTAATTTCAGACTTCTTGTTACATGAGACAAACAACTTTATGTTTAAACTACTGTTAATTGGCTTTTCTTATACCTACAGGAAAATGAATTTCTGTCTAATGTAGAGGCCCTGACAGAACCACTGCTGAAACAAAGTATGCCTTTGCTTTCTTGCCCCTCCCTACAAATGGCTAATTAAGCAGTCACCCAGAAACAATCAAAACAAATACACAAAACACAACAAGTCTGAAGTTAGCAATTCTCCAGAGACCCAATTAGATATTTCTTTGAAAAGGTAAAGACTAATCAAATCGTTTACCTTTGTGTTCCAGCCCAGCACCACATATTTGAAAAGACAATAATTTCTTACTCAAAACATCACTCTGTTCATTTAAAGGGGGGAGAAATCATTTAGGATTTCTTATCCTTGGGTCTCCAGATCTTGCTTGAGCCTGGCATATAGAAAACAATCAGCGAATGTTTGTCGTATCAGTAAGTTGATAAAATCATGCAAATAAAAACAATTTCTTATTCAGGATTTGTTCATTTTTTAATCCCTTTTGGGGAAGGCTTCCTCAAACTTTTAGCAGGCTGCCCCAGCCCACAGACTGTATTGGCTCAGGATGTCACTACCCCAAAGATGCCTTCTGGAAGTTGTGTGAGACCTTCCCACAGGAGCAGGGAGGTGGAGAGACAGAAGCAACAGGTAGCCTAAATTTGGGGGTTGTTTTCCTCTGATGACTTTCCCCTCCCATAGTGACTACCCAGCACTTCTAATAACTGTAAATAAGAAACTGTTACTTTCCATGTCATCTTCACTTTCTGAAACAAACAACCCCGAATGAGTACCTCTCAGAACCATTGTTGTTGTTCAGTCACTCAGTCTTGTCTGACTCTTTGCGACCCCATGGACTGCAGCATGCCAGGCTTCCCTGTCCTTCACTATCACCTGGAGTTTGCCCAAACTCATGTTCATTGAGTCGATGATGATGCCATCCAACCATTTAGAACCATGTGGACATTTTATCCCTTCTTCATGAGGGTGAACCTGAAGACATCTATGGTTGGAGGACGGAAGCCTCAGAGATTTGGATCCCAAACAGGAGGATCAAAATCCAGCTTAACACTTTCTGACCAAATCCACCTTCCGTGGTTGAACTATTATTAAAATATTGTAAATTACAAAAATCATTATAAAATATCATAAATATATTACAGATACACATTATATATTATAAAATATTATAAATAGTATAAATTTATTGCTAAAATAAGCTTCTCTGTTTGCTCATCCAAATTGTCTGTGGTTTCCCCGAGGACAAAAACCTACAAGCTTCGGCCTTCCAGTTTTACCTGTCAGGCTATCACTTGATGGCTGAGCAGCTTAGCCTTGGGTTGGAACAGCTATGCGAGCTGTCTGACCTTGGATAATCTGAGTGTCAGTGCTCTCACCTTTAAAATGGGAATTATGAGAGTATCGATCTCATCAGGCTGTTGTGATGATTCAATGAGATAATACATGTATAAGGCTTAGCACAGTGTCTTGTATAGACTAAGCCCTCAAATTGTATTAAATTGTTAATTTTGAATAATCGATATTTCCTAGTAAAATAATGTTCACAGCTCTCTGACGAGAATTTATTTTAGATTAAGGTATGTAGTGCTGACTTGTTTACAGGAGGACATGAGCTCCACTTTTTTTTTTTTAAACAGATTATTATAATGACTTTCAGAGTCCCTTTTGTTCTCTTGTTGGATCTGCTGAATGGCTAGTTTAGAAACTATGTCCAAGAACTAAAGCATTAACTTGAAGGAAGAGGTTAAGAGGTTTCTTTCCAAGCTATCCTAAAAAGAAATGAGAAGTGAGTCATTTAGGACTTCCCTGGTGGTTAATATGCTCTGCTTCTAAAGCAGGGGGACCTGGGTTTGATCCTAAGATCCCCCATGCCGTGTGGTGTGGCCAATTAAAAAAAAAGGGGGACTCATTCAACTCTCCTTTCCCTAACCTGTGCACCTGGATCAGAACAATACCTAGTATCACTGTGTTACTACATCTTCCTTTTTTATTTTTTCCAGAATTCTTCAGTTGTGTCTTTAGAGCCATGGTAAAAATAGAGTTGGGATTCCTAATGACCAAAGAAACTTCCTTTGTGTTGGTTCTGACCTTGCTTGGGCCTGAAGAGCAGCTAAGGGCTTGGCAGTCATGGAAGAACAAAGTTGTTCAGCGTTTTTAGAGTTGAGAAAGTTTAACCCTTAATTCAGTCAGCACCTGGGAGAAGAAGGGAGAGGAGGAGGCATTCCTTGTTTTGTTCCAACTAGTTTACCCTGAGTCTGCAGCTGGTTACAGCTTCTAAGAGGCTGTTAGTTCCAATCAATTTGGCATACACTCTTGTATGTATGCTTGATGAATTAAGAGGCAGCAATGAATTTGTGCACCAGCCATAAAATTTCCATTACTTTTCTTAATGAATTTTACATTTGATTCTGAAAGCTTTAGAAAAAGTTGCTCATTCGTTTTTCAAGGCCTTCTGCTCCTCCTTCTATATAATTCGTGTCAAAATAAGGACTTTGCTTAGAGATTGGACATTTCTATAAGACATTTTGCTTTGGAGACAAGGAGATTTTGCCCTTCTCAGTGTCTGGAATGTCAGAGGCCAGTATCGTCAGACACTGAAAATGAGGTATAGATGCCATCCTGAGCTAAAGAATGGGATAAGGGCCTGGGACTTCCAAGAACAGGAGGGCCATTCACAGGACAGTAAGGAGAAAAGTAGATGTTTGGTAATTAGTGGTTTGCCCTGCCACATAGAGGAGGCCATTAAGTAAATTTATCTTCAATCATACTCTTTTCTGGGAATTTTAAATTTCCAATTTAAATTCTTCTGGGTAGTTACAGGAGGGGTAGTAGTTTCTCTTGAATCCAAGGGAGGGGGGTCTCAGTTGCATTTAGCTCAAAGTAATCCGCATACAAAAGCGACACATTTGGGGGAGGCTTATTCTGAACTGCTGCTTTGGGTAAAATCAGAACTTCTAAGCTGAAGAGGCGAAGAATGGGTTTTCCAGAAAGTTCAGTCATCAGTTGCAGAGTGGAAAAGCTACAATCTATAGAGCAAGTTGGTGGGGAGGAAAATAGATATTCAGCTGCGGTAAGATCAGGTCTGATTGGTCACTGCTCAGCTCCGTGCTTCTGTTTAGCAGAGAAATTTGGCAAGAGGAGAAGCACTGAGTGCTGTGATTGGAATCTTGGCTACAATCTGACCCTGAGAGTCTCAAAACCTGGGGGCAGTGACAGAAGCTGATCAACCTGCATTTCAAAGCTCCAAGCAATTTTCTGTCTTGCATGAAATAATGACTGGAATACATTTTTGAAAGTAGCCTGTTTCTTTGTTCTGGAAAGAACCCAGATATGCAATTTTATTAGGTAAATGCAATGTACACCATAATCAGGTGCTGGAGAGGCTGTGACTCTGAGGAACTAAACTGCAGATGTTTACATTGTTGGCTTCTTGCATCTCTGAAGACTTGTTCTTTTAGAAAAATGCTACTTTTATGTGTATTCATTTAGAATGGGCTATGGCTGGATGGCATCACCTACTCGGTGGACGTGGGTTTGGGTAGACTCTGGGAGTTGGTGATGGACAGGGAGGCCTTTGCGATTCATGGGGTCGCAAAGAGTCAGACACGACTGAGCTACTGAACTTACTGATGGCTATGGAACAGACCCTGACGCTGGGAAAGGTTGAAGGTAGGCGGAGAAGGGGACGACAGAGGATGAGATGGTTGGATGGCATCACTGACTTGACGGACGTGAGTTTGAGCAAGCTCTGGGAGTTGGTGATGGACAGGGCAGCCTGGTGTGCTGCAGTCCATGGGGTCGCAAAGCGTCGGACACGACTGAGTGACTGAACTGAACTGATAGCTAAAGAGTGTTACCGACCCTCTTGCAGAGGTATGGAGACTGGAAGGGGGTGGGAAGGACAGCAAGAGTGATCTTTCCTTGCACTGGAGCCAGGCAATGAGAAAGGAGCTGGATTAAGATGGGGCAGTGCATCCTGGACTGCACCTTCAGTGCTGCATGCTCCTTAGACTCAGATCTGGAACAGTCTTCCCGTTGGTGACTGTGTCAAGCCCATCCTAGTGGGTAGTAATGGGTTTCTTTTGGAGAGAGTAGGAAACACATTCTGAGATGGTAGACTTTTCACATGGAGTGTCTCTGGATTTGTTCTCCAGTCCTGGTCATGACAAACCTAGACATGCTGGGAACACTCTAGAAGGCAGAGGAAAGATGGCCTGCCGAGGAGAGCAATCCCATGGAGATTTCTGAGAATGGACTGGACTCGGAATCCTTCAAATAGCCAAATCTAGGAGCTGCAGTTTATTCTGTGCATCTCATTTTTATCTCTGAGCCTAGAATAAAATCATGTTAAATATTACAGCCCGGTCTCCAACATGTTGTGGAAAATGAAGGTAAAACTTGTAATCGCCTTGGTTCAGAGAGTAGGTACTGCTATGAGTAGGAGGAATCCTGTAGTAGAAAGTGTCTATAAATGAGAGGATTCCAAATTTGGAGGGGCCTGAATGTGGGGTGGAGCCTGATAGTAGGAGGGGCCTGAGTGTGGGTGAGGCCTGATAGTAGGAGGGGCCTGAATGAGGATGGGGCCTTATAGTAGGAGGGGCCTGAGTGTGGGTGGGGCCTTATAGAAGGAGGGGCCTGAGTGTGGGTGGGGCCTGATGGTAGGAGGGGCCGGAGTGTGGGTGGAGCCTGATAGTAGAGGGGCCTGAGTGTGGGCAAGGCCTGATAGTAGGAGGGGCCTGAGTATGGGCAGGGCCTGACAGTAAGAGGGGCCTGAGTGTGGGTGGGGCCTGATAGTAGGAGGGGCCTGAGTGTGGGTGGGGCCTGATGGTAGGAGGGGCCTGAGTGTGGGTGGGGCCTGATGGTAGGAGGGGCCTGAGTGTGGGTGGGGCCTGATGGTTGGAGTGTGAAAGTCGCTCAGTCTGTCTTTTTGTGGTCCTATGGACTGTAGTCCATGGAATTCTCCAGGCCAGATTACTGGAGTGGTTAGCCGTTCCATTCTCCAGGGGATCTTTCCAACCCAAGGATCGAACCCAGGTCTTTGGCATTGCAGGCACATTCTTTACCAGCTGAGCCACCAGGGAAGCTGAGCAACCAGATCGCAGGAAAGACCTGAGAATGGATGGGGTCTGATAACAGGAGAGGCCACCAGGAGGCATCCTCTCTGAGTTTATAAATGCCAAGTGGAAGTAGTGCATCTTGGAAAATGGACAATGTAAATTTTGACCTGATCTGTGAGAAGTAGAAAGACATGATAAAAAAACATTAGGGAAGAACTGGAGCAAGATAAGTAGGTAGGGAGACTAGTAAGGTTTTATCTCTGTGGTAGAGAAAACAAAAGAAAAGGGTAGGTTTGAGACAGAGAGACTCAGGACCATCCATCCTTTAGAAACTGGTCCACGTTACTGTGTCTAAAATAGGAAGTTATCATCTCTGCCTCATTTTTCCCAGCACAAAATATTGTTATTGTTCAGTTGCTAAGTTGTGTCCATGAACTGCAGCACACCAGCCTTCCCTGTCCTTCACTGTCTCCCAGAGTCTGCTCAAACTCATGTCCATTGAATCAGTGATGGCATCCAACCATCTCATCCTCTTGTCGTCCCCTTCTCCTCCTGCCCTCAATCTTTCCCAGCATCAGGGTCTTTTCCAGTGAATTGGCTCTTTGCATCAGGTGGCCAAAGTATTGGAGCTTTGGCTTCAGCATCAGTCCTTCCAATGAATATTCAGGATTGATTTCCTTGAGGATTGACTGGTTTGAACTTGTTGTCCAAGGGACTCTCACACCACAATTGAAAAGCATCAATTCTTCAGCACAAAATGCGGCCTTTGTAATGGAGCAGATGTAAATGTTTCCTAGGGGTCTGGCATCTTTGAAGCACTTCCTGCAGCCTGAGAAGTAGAAACTGTTACTGTTACAGATGAGGAAACTGAGGCCCGAGCAGTTCAGTGACTTCCTGAGGCTCTTAACCACCACCATGCTCTCACAGCATCCTGTCCCAGTTACACTCCTCTTTCCCTTTAAGTGCTATTTCCTGTTGAAAAAGAAAGGACTAATTGTGACGTTTATTGATTCTCTCTTTGAGGACAAATGTAAAATAAGTCTCCTTTATTATTTGCTTGAGCCTCCCCCAAGGTTAAAAACAGATATAAAACTTGCACAGGCATCACACAGAAGTTCTGCAGGAGTACTCCATCCTACATTTCCCTGCTCCTGGCCTATGAAGTCATGATGTCCGAGAGCGTTTCGCTCCTGGGGAATGTTTGAATCAGCCACCTGAGAGCAAGGGGTACATGCCAACATGACTCTCCATTCACGGAGCTCATTCACCAGTGTCGCCTCGGTTTATCCCGACAGCTTGTAAGGCAGGCTGTATTTTGTAGATTAGGTGACTGTGTTCCTGAGAGACTGTGATTTGCCCACGGTCTGACCACCCTGGCCCAGAAGACTCAGTCTTTGACTCTCTTGCTTCTGTCTTCTGTCCTGACCTGTCATTGCTGTGCTGGTGGCGAATAGTGAGGGCTTCTCTGCTGACCCTGCCCACTTGATTCGTGGCCTGCCCGGTATTCCTGTGAGGCTCTCTGGGTAGTGGTTGTGAAGGTGGGGGCTGTTCCATGCTGTTCGCATGGAGAAGGCCCCCCCCGGGGGCCTGTGGAGAAAACACAGTGTGACGGAGAAGAGCCCGAGGGGGTTCCTGAAAGTGGTACTCACTCTTGGGCCCTGGGCATTTTCCTCTGCCCATCCTAGTGGAAGTTTCCTCATCTTTAATCTCTGCCCCAGCCCATGAAATCTTTTGTCTGGATCTCTGCACAAGACCATATTCCCAGCAGGATGGGACCACACCACCTCGTTAGTCCCATCTGCTGATTTTCAGGTTGGTCTTTAGATGCTGGATGGGCTCCTTGACCCCAGTCTTCCCCTCTGAGAGCGGGGCCCACATGGGGAGGAACGCAGACTTCAGAGTCCTGTCATTAGGAAGGATGGGGAGCTGGGGACTCACTCAATGGCTGAGTCAGTCCTTATCAAACGAGCTTTCCTGACAAGCCGGGTGTCAGCACGCAAGTGGGGTTGAAGGAAGGGGCAGTGATGCTTTGCGGATAATACTCGTTACACAGCCATCGCTGAGACCCCTCTGCCGTCATGAAAGGCTCAGGCCTTTGAGCTCGCTTTGCCTCATAATTGCTCCAAAGCTAAGGCTTAATAGACTTGTGGTTCCCGTGGAGCGCGGACTCATATTTGAGAGCTGGATCCCTTGACCCAGGCTGTTTGAGAGATGAGCTCGAAAGGTTAACGTTCCAAGTGACTGACAAAGACCTTTCAAAGTAAGGCTGTATTCCAGTTCCTGGGGGAGCTGTGAAGACCCCCGTCCCCTGGGGTTTTTAGTCCTGTGTCTGAGATCACACGAAAGGCTGTGGTTTGTGCTCGTGAGTCCAGTGTGGGCTACTCTGGAGTCCTGCTTCAGGCAGCACTGGGTATCGCAAAGGATGAGCTCTTTGCTGTCGTGCCCATCTAGGTGGGCAATAACTTATCTGGGTGCCTGGCTCTCTTTCTGTCTCTCTAGACGTAAAGTGAGCTCACAGAGGACCGGGTTGCAGCTGTGGGCATCTTTCTGTCCTCAGAGTCTGGTTAATAGTCCATCTTCAGAATGTATTTGTTGAGTAAAACTTTTGATTAATTTTAAGTGGTAGATGAGCCCCTATTTATTTTTTTATCTTTGAAAACTAGATTTTCACTGTGAAAATAAAGCAAGTCCATGGTGGAAATGAAAAGAGTAAAAAAGAAGGAAAATATGAATGAAATTCCCACTATGCAGAGAAAAATCACAAGAAAAGTCACTATTAGACATTTCCTGTGGCTCTTTCCAGAAATGTCAGTAACCTGCATCTCAAGCACATTTTTATTTTTGTAAGTGAGGTCATACCACACCCAGGTTTCTGCAGGTAGCCTTTGTATAATTAGCTATCTGTCTTGAATATCTCTTTATAGTAGTGTACATAGATCTATTGCCATCTTTATAATCACTGCAGTCTATTGTATTTTTTTCATATAAATATATATGAATAAATATATATAAATGTTTTTCATAATTTATTTGAGCAATTCCCTATTGATCTGTATACAGATGCTTCCAGAATCATTATTACAAATAATGTTGTAGCAAATATCTGCTTATGTTTATATTTGTGTGTCCATGGGTTAAGTTTCTAGAGGTGTAAGTTTATTAGTTCTTGCCAGTTGCCTTTTACTGCCAAAAAAAAGGGTTGCACCAATTTGCAGTCTCGTGAGTATTGTGTGTGAATGTCTGTTTCTTTACACCCTTGGTAACACTGAGGATTAGCAAATGCTTTCATCTTTGGTAGGATGATAGAAACGAATTTTTTTTCAAATTTTTATTTCTTTATGAATGCTTTTAATTATGAGTGCTTTCCCAAATTTAGCAGCTATTTTATTTTCTATGAACTACTTGTTCAGGTCCTTTACCGAGTTTCTTGTTGGGTTGTTTCTTTCTCTCTTTCTCTGTTTATGGATTTGTAAGGGATCTCAGTTTCCTCATGACATTCCATCTTTGTCACACGTTAAAAATTGTTAGTGTTGCATGTCTTTTGACTTTGACTATGATAGTTTTGTCATAAAGAATTTTAATGTCTTATGTAGTTAAATTTACCAGTCTTTTCCTTTATTCTTCTGACTTTGGTGTCTTGTTTAGAATGGATTTTGCCATGTAAGATTTTAAGCAAAATGCACTTAATTTTTTTTACAGCTATGTATTGTAACTTCATTGAAATAGTTGATCCATCTGGAATATATTTTGGTGTGGAGTCCTATAGGCATTCAGATTTATTTTATGCAGAAAGATCGCCCGTTGTCCCACCTCTCTCTCTCCCTCCCTGATTTGAAATACCACCTTATTACATGTAACGAATAAATATTTATGAAAATACATGGTAGTCTTTAAAGGAGACCAACAGGTCCTTTTCCAAATACATACGGCACATATGTGTTTCCAGTTTCCCCACATGAGTTCTTAGGAATTGTTTTCAAGGATGGAATCAAAGATTTTTTTTTTTAAGCCATCGTTTTCTATGAGATAAGAAGTGGAAAAAGTACTTGTGAACAGTTGTGTCTTGTAAGGAAAGACTGGGTGAGTTTTGCATTTTAAGAAGCTTCCCTGGGAAGGTGGGTGTTGAGGGAAGGCTCAGATCCCCTGGCAAAGCTGCAGGCTTGCTGGGTATCTCCTCCCTCGAGCCCGGCCTCACCCCCGGCCAGGCGAGCCCACTTGTCCGCTGTGTGCCAACAGCGCCAGGGTCCACATCTGCCTCCGTCCCGGGATGTGCAAGTCACTGTTTGTGGAGCTGGCCCAGTAGAGAGACTCCCTCTCCCTAAGTCCTTCCCTTCTGAATGAAAAGGCTTTTGATCACACTCACTGCTGTTTACCCTGCCATCATCTGTCTGCCTCAAAGCAGAGGGTTTGCCTTCCTGAGAAATTACATGAACCCCAGGTCCAAACCCGAAGAAACAAATGAATCTTGTCCCTGTCTTAGGGAAAGTTTCCTCTAGGCAGGAGATATGTATTATCGGGGGCATTTTCTTTCAAAAGAAAGAAATTTGAAATTTGGGTCCCAGATGTCCCCTTAGAAGGGTTAACTAGATACAGGAGTCTGGGCAGGTTTATCCTTCGCTCAAAAGATTCAAGGTCCGCAGACAATAACTTGGTAATTTACATCCCACAGACCCATCACGGAGAACTTGAAGGTGTCCTGCAGGGGGGCAGTTCAACCTGGCTTCTTTATTTACAGTTAGAATAAAAGTTAAAAAAACAAAAAAAACCCCAAGTTCAGTTTTTGTACCATACCACACACAGACTGATAAAAAGCCCCCAAAGTTTACTTGTAAACCTTAGCCGGATTGTTAAAGCTTTCTAATTTTCCTGTGTCTTTTGAGCCAAAATTGAAGACATTCCCTAGAGATTTCTCTAGCACTTTTCATCCGATGCTGTCAAAGCACTTTATACTCGCTATCTAATTAAGGCTCTGAACACCTCAGTGAGAGAGGGACACATCAACACCGTAAACCTGACAAATAGAAGCTGGATTCCCTGAAAACCTAACTAAATAAAACAGCTCTGGTACATGACGAGAATGCACTGAATTTAAAACATTGAAAAGTTTGCGTTTTGCCTAGTTGTAAACTCCTTAGTGTCTCCTAAAGATCATTGCCTGAAACGTCTATATTCCTGGAGTGTTTGGGGCAAGTGGAGAGTTTGGAGAAATCTCTCAGGCATTGTGGGTTCAGTCGTGTCCACCTCTTGCGACCCCACCAGTCTCTGTCCGTGGGATCTCCCAGGCAAGAAGACTGGAGTGGGTTGCCATTTCCTCCTCCAGGGGGTCTTCCCGACCCAGAGACTGAACCCACATCTCCTGGGTCTCCTGCATTGGCAAGTGGATTTTTTACCAACTGCATCACCTGGGAAGCCATAAAGTACCTCAGGAAAGGGATGGAAAGGCAAAGAATACGGAGAAAGAACTTAGGAAACTTGCTGCTTGTGTGATGGGAGCCCAGACACAGCTGCTGTCAGGAACGGTTCTTGCCAGGCTGGGCAAGGTTCACCAGGGGTACCTGGGGGCACTCCAGAGTCCGTAATGCTGTCAGACTTCTCAGTTGCGAGGAGCAAAACCCAACTCTGGCTAACATAAGCCAAAAGGACCTTTCTTGGAAGGATACCAGCGTCTCTCAGACTGAAGAGGAGACCCAGAGAGGGGGCCTGGAAGATGGGGAGGAACAGGAGGTGAGGTCCTGATTTAGCAGCAGAACAGTCTTGTCTGCTTCTTGCTGCTACCTTTCCACCAAGAGTGACTTCTGCCATTCCAGAGCTTTCTGACACTCACCCCAGAGTCTGTGTTTTGGGAGACAGCACTCCATCAGCCTGGCCCAAGTCCTTTGTCCACTTTAGGTTGTGGACAGGGCTGGAGAGAAGGAAGCTCTGATGCCTTCAGCTTCCACAGTGGTGGTGGGGGGTAGTGTCTTTGACACAACTGCGGCCTTATGTGTGTTTCCACTGGATATATTAGGGAGCCAGGAGTCTGGAATGGGGACAGCCAAAAAATGAAAAAATCCACAGAGACACCCTCTCTATTTAAATGTTCTTGCTTGGGACCAAAACCCAGAAATTGAAAGTGTAGGGTGTGTAAGGTGTGTGTGTGTGTGTGTGTGTGTGTGTGTGTGTGTGTGTGTGTGTGTGTACATAGAGACTGCTCTGGCAGAGGGATGACTGGATTCCTTCTATCCTGGTAGTAGCGGGGGATGCATGATGGACAAGGTTTGTTCTCCGCACACCCTCCCTTCTCTGTTGGCTCTTAGTAAACGTCCACCTCGGTGGGTAATTCTAGCAGGGCCAGGCACAGCTGGATGCAGGTCTGGCCTTTCTGTTCTCCTTTGGTCAGCAAGGACCATAGTGCCTTTAGGCAGGGACTAGAACTAGACAAATATACCTTTATTACTTATGCTGATATAAATATTAATTAATTTGAAAGCTGGATTCTAGTAAACATCCCAGGCCCTACCTTTCCTGAGCCTATAGTGCCTGCTTAATGCCCCCTCTACTAAATTGGTATGGACATCTGAGGATACGGCTTTAAGTGATTGCGACGTGGCTGTTTGTAGATGTTCAGTTGCTAGGTCATGTTTGGCTCTTTGCAACCCCATGGACTCCAGCACACCAGGCTCCCCTGTCCTCTATTATCTCCTAGAGCTTGCTCAAACTCATGTCCGTTGAGTCGGTGATGCCATCCAACCGTCTCATCCTCTGTTGCCCCCTTCTCCTCCCACCCTCAATCCTTCCCAGCATCAGGGTCTTTTCCACTGAGTCAGCACTTCACATCAGGTGGCCAAAGTATTGGAGCTTCAACTTCAGCATCAGTCCTTCCAAAGAATATTCAGGGTTGATTTCCTTCAGGGTTGATTGGTTTGATCTCCTGCAGTCCAAGGGACTCTCAAGAGTCTTTTCCAGCACCACGATTCGAAAGCATCAGTTTTTCGGTGCTCAGCCTTCTTAATAGTCCAACTCTCACATCCATATGGGACTACTGGGAAAACAATAGTTTTTACTTTATGGACCTTTGTCAACAGGGTGACATCTCTGCTTTTTAATATGCTGTCTAGGTTTGTCATTGCTTTCCTTCCATGGAGCAAGTGTCTTTTAATTTCATGGCTTCAGTCACCGTCCACAGTGATTTTGGAAACCAAGAAAAGAAAATCTGTCACTATTTCTACTTCTTCTCTTTGTATTTGCCATGAAGTGATGGGGCCACATGCCGTGATCTTAGTTTTTTGAATGCTGAGTTTCATGTCAGCTTTTTCACTTTCTTCTTTCACCCTCATCAAGAGCCTCTTTAGTTCCTCTTCGCTTTCTGCCGTTAGAGTGGTGCCATCTGCATTTCTGAGGTTGTTGATATTTCTCTTGGCAGGCTGGATCCCAGCCTGTGCTTCATCCAGCCTGGCATTTTGCATGATGTACTCTGTATGTGAGTTAAATAAGCAGGGTGACAGTATACAGCCTTGACGTACTCCTTTCCCAATTTTGAATCAGTCCGTTGTTCCATGTCTGGTTCTAGCTGTTGCGTGTTGCCTTTTTTTTTTTCCTTTTAAGTTGTTAAAGTGGATGTTAGTCTTAATCATTTCTTCTTTCCAGCATTTGAAGAGCTCCTGAAACATAATCTTCTTTGAGAAACTGATTTTCAGAGTGACATATCTGGATGAAATCCAGGCCAGTCCATCATTCAGATGTTTTGATGCCCCTCTTCTGAGTACGCGGCAGCCCGGGCTCATCAGCTGTGGGTGTCAGTGTTCACGCGTCCTGTACATCTAGTGCTCTGCAATACCATCAGTCCCAAAGGGGAATTTCTTAGTTCCGTCTCCATCCTGCATCCTGGAAGGCGTCTGACCCTAGGTGTGGATTCCTTTCCCTGTTTCCGCTGCTCCAGGCTTCTCTGCCTGATGTATTTTTAGGGCGATAGGGGTCAGTGTTGTGCAGCTCAGAGATCCCACCAGCAGGGACCCCGCTCCTTCGTTCGGCGTCCAGCACAGAGTGCAGATGACTTCTGGTGAGAATGATGTTATGGGTGCTGATGATGGTTTGCAGAGAAAGCAAGCCTGTGGCTCGAGTCGGATCAGGATGAAACGGCTTTCATCGCCTCACAGAGAACGCAGCCCATTTATGTCTCTTGTCAAACACCAAGCTTCTGATGTATGTCACCCAGTCCTGAATACTGTGTTTCACATCAGCTGAGCCTCTGGGTACTGGGAAGACAGTTTTCTTCTCTAAGCTGGGTTCTGTCGGAGGACTGCCATTTTCTTCTGCTGACTGAGTTTTTGTTACAGGTTAAAGGATTTCTTTTTGTGAGGCTTATTGAGCACTTTGGCTGTGTGGGGGAAACGCGTGCAGATCTTCAGCTGTTAACCTAGATGCTTTTGCGCCCCTGAAGTATTTGGTTTTATTGAAGGTGCCGGCTGGGGTGCAGCAAGGGAATCCAGAGATTTGTGCAATCATTGTCACATTAAATACTCCACTCTGTGGCCACTTTTGCATCGTTAACCCCCCTGCACAGCAGGACTGGTGGGGTGGGATGGGTGGGGCTGCTGAATGCTCAAAGCGTCTCATCCTGCGACGCTGACAGGGTGGGCACTTCTTGGTGGCAAGGGTACACAAAGGTTGTCCCAGCGTGTGACATACCAGATGTGAGCTCCGTTCTTCAGACGCACACTGTACCGGTTTTAGCGAATTTTAGTGGGCAGGCGCAGTTTGCAATGCTGAATCCGCATTCCACATGTAGGAGATCCAGATATAGACAGTAGTCTCTCAAGGCCCAGTTTCCACCTCAGGCACTCCGGCCTAGCCTGTGACCTTGGCAAAACCATTCAGATTGCAATGTGCCCTCTGCTTTCTCCTTAAGTGGAGAGAATTACATCACACGCTTCCCTTATGATGCTGCAGGAAGGCTGAACCAGGCCTTGTTGGCAAAGCCTTCCCCGCTCAGGGCAAAGCACTGATGACAGGCTGACTCCCTTAGCTCAGGTCGGCATTGCCCTCTTCTTGTTTTTTCCTTTTTATTATTTATTTATCTCATTTGGTTGTGCTGGGTCTCAGTTGCAGCCTATGGGATCTAGCTCCCTGTTCAGGGATCAAAACCTAGGCCCCCTGGCGTTGGGAGTGTGGAGTCTTTGCCACTGGACTGCCAGGAAGTCCCTGAGCTGCACTCTTAATTAAAAGATGGTTTTCCCTCTAGGTTGCTATGGTCCAGTTTAAGGATGGGAAGAACACTGTGTAGCTAGGA
Source organism: Antilocapra americana (assembly GCA_007570785.1). Taxonomy (NCBI): domain Eukaryota; kingdom Metazoa; phylum Chordata; class Mammalia; order Artiodactyla; family Antilocapridae; genus Antilocapra; species Antilocapra americana. The sequence continues at coordinate 9,404,934 of ML664173.1, read as the reverse complement.
AGCAGTCAGGCATTTTATGAGCAAGGGCATCATTGCCGCTGGCTGGACCTGGGAGGCAGGGATGAAGCCTGAGCCGACATTGCCGGGGAGGAGCTCTTGGTCCAGGCCTGTGTCTTTGCACCCCCAGGCTCTGCGGCCTGGCACACGCCTCCTTCGCCTTGTCTCCAGCCCACATTCAGGTCATAGAATCACTTGACCTCTTCATCTGTCTTCGCTTCTGTCTCATGAACCATAACAACAGAGCAAACAAACAAAGCCTTGGTTTTTGTGTGTTTCTTTAGGCCCCGATTGCATTTTTTTTTTCCCCAGGGGAATTTCTAAGAAAAGAATGGCAATGTACCAAGAAGCTTAGAAACGAGGAAGAACAGATTTCTGATTCAAACTTAAACATGGTCCACAGGGAGGGACTGCGAGATTTGTTTCCAGGAGATTTGGTGACGGTGGTTAATCCGTATAAAGGCTGAGAACTGTGCCTGGCACACACCAGGCCCAATAAAAGTTGCTGCTGTTACTGTTATTGCTTCCTTCACTCTGTCCAGGGTGCTGGCATGTCCCTTTTCTGAGGTTGGGGATTTTTTTTCTCTTATTTCTTACTTGCTAGGAGCAAGGCACCCTGTCCCTTAGCCAGAAGGGCAGTGGAGTTTTAAGGGTCCCAGAGGTGGCTGAGTTGTTTAATATGCTGCAGATTAACAGATATTTTTTTTAAGGTCAGGCTCGGGGATTAAAAGGATGAATTTAATATCTAGTCTGTATCATCAAGGAGATTTTTATCTGATGGGAGGAAACCGACAAGTACAGTCTACTAAACTGTAAAATAATTGGTGATTTTAGAAAAGAAAACAGGTGGTTTTTTTTTTTTTTTTTTTAACGTTGGCCCCATGAAGAGCCTGCAAAGCAGGAAATTAGGGTTCGACCCCTGGGTCAGGAAGATCCCCTGGAGATAGGATTGGCAACCCCCTCTAGTATTCTTGCCTGGAAAGTCCCAGGGACAGAGGAGCCTGGCGGGCTACAGTCCATGGGGTGGCAAAGAGTCAGATACAACGGGGTGACTAAGCACACACACACAAGCATCAGAGAAATTTTACCCAAGGAGCTGTGTGCTGACTCCCACTCTCACTCATAAAGGCCCAAGGGAAGTGTCGCCTGGCTGGAGAACCTCTGAGATGTTGCAGAAACAGCGCAAAACAATGTTTCCACCATCTCCGGGGCCATGAAAAAGGATAAGATGGACGGGCAAGGGTTTAGGGAGCTCTCACGTGTCCCAGCTGCCGGTGGAAAGGGAGGTCTGTCCTGGGCTTATTCTGCAAGGGGAAGGCTCAGACATGGAAGGCTTTGTGCTGAAGGCTTGCTGGTGGCGGCTGCTGGTCTTGGCGTCTCGGTATCGCTATTAATGCCCCAGGCACACAGCCCAGATGATTCACGGTGGTGTCAAGCGCTCTGGTAGTTTGAAATGTCACATTAAGCATTTCTGGTTTGTTCACGAAACTGTTGTGGCGTTAGCAGTTTATAAAGAGCAGGGCGGGTGTGTGTGGGCTTTGAATTTCTACTTTGAATTATGTTTCCAGCGTTGACTATGCTTTTACCTTTCTTTGCATTTTGATGCTTTGCTATCTGGGGACTTGATGATGCTGGAGGGAACTGCCCCTTCCAGGGCTAGCCGGCGCCTATACACAGTGAACAGTTCTGTCTCAAGTCTGCCTCTCAGATGCAGACCAATTGAAACAGAGCCTGCATCCCAGCCACCTCCTCTATCAGACTGTCACTCACAGGACTCCTGTTACCACGCCTTGGTCATGTCAGGGCCAAATAACGCATGCCTAGGGACAGTCCCTACGGCCCAGAGCCCCCCTGAGATGAGTTAAAGTAGCTAATTCTCAACCTGTTTACTTTGGTTTGCCTGTTTCTTCCTGGAGAAGCCACAGTAAAGGTTCTGGTCCCTGCCTGCTTAGCCCCGAACCTCTTGATCAATTGCCATGCTTTCCTATGAAACGCACACTCCCCACCCCCACCCCACCCCCACTGCCATGGAGAGCTGTGGCCCCATCTCTTGGAATATGTGAGTATAACCAACTATCTTTTCAATGGCAGTCGTCTCCTGACCAGTTGGCCTTGTCAACAGATAATAATACAACCTACATTTTGAAATCCTTCCCCTCTACCAGAATCCTCGGTAAGACAGAAAGATCTAAGTGTATAACTATGAATGCAGATGTGGCCAAATAGTATTGAATACATTGAACTGGATGAAAACATTCATTAAATCTTTGGGAAGTGGGGACCTGACATATACTAGGGCATTCATTTTTTAACATTTGAGAGTGGATATGTATGTATATTAGACGAAGGCTGGACCATATTTGACAATAGAACTCTGACCCACAGTTCAGTTCAGTCGCTCAGTCGAGTCAGACTCTTTGCGACCCCATGAACTGCAGCACGCCAGGCCTCCCTGTCCATCACCAACTCCCAGAGTCCACCCAAACCCAGGGCCATCGAGTCGGTGATGCCACCCAACCATCTCATCCTCTGTCGTCCCCTTCTCCTCCTGCCCTCAATCTTTCCCAGCATCAGGGTCTTTTCCAATGAGTCAGCTCTTTGCATCAGGTGGCCAAAGTATTGGAATTTCAGCTTCAACATCCGTCCTTCCAATGAACACCCAGGACTGATCTCCTTTAGCTCCGCAGCAACTGGCCCAGAATAATCAGGACTTGGTCATTGACTGCTGGCTTCTTTAATTTTTGTACCTGCCTCCAACTTGGAGCCAGCCAGAGAAAGGTAGATATGCTTGTCACACCAATCATCTAGGGTACCCTGCTTCTAGTTAGAGGACCCTCACCCTCCCTATGCCAGCAGCCCCAATGAGGGCGTACCTTAAATTAAGCCTTCTCTTTCTTTCCTATGCCCCTGTCTGTCTTCAAGTCTCTGCCAAATGCAGAGCTTAGTGACTGACTCCCTTGTATAGCAAGCTCTGAATAAATAACATCTGTATCTTGTTTAATCTTTGTTTTATTTTTTCCTTGATTTTAATAATCAACTATTGTATCTCAAATGTCAACACTATATTTTTTCTACTGTCTTAGAAGTCTCTAGAGAAACAGAACAAATCTATTTTACAAATACGATTTCTTATAAGGAATAATAATGGTGTGATTCCAGTCTGTGGTTTTGGAAGGCTTGAGATCCAGGAGGAATCGGTGCTTCAGATTGAGTCTGAAGGCAAGAGAAGACCAAAGTTGCAGTCAGGCAGGGAGTGTGTATGTGTGCGTGTGCAGGTGTGTGCTCAGTTGTGTCTCACACTTTGCGACCCCACGGACTGCAGCCTACCAGACTCCTCTGTCCGTGGGGTTCCCCAGGCAAGAATACTGGAGTGGGTTGCTATTTCCTGCTCCAGGGGATCTTCCCCACCCAGGGATTGAACCCCCGTCTCCTGCATTGGCAGGCAGATTCTTTTACCACTGGCACCACCTGGGAAGCCCAGTCAAGCAGAGTGAGTTCTTTCTTACTCAGGAGAGGGTAAGGCTTTTTGGTTTATTCAGGCCTTCAACTGACGGAATGAGAGCCGAAGGGCAGTCTTTCCAAAAAAACCCTCACAGAAATACCCAGAATGTTTGACCGGATGTCTGGGCACCTCATGGCCCAGTCAAGCTGACACAGAAGATTGACTATCATACCCCCCAAATTAGTTCCCTTTGCCAAGTTTTCAATTTGGGGTTGATTCTGCCCCTTCCACCATCTTGTAGGCTGTTTCTGTAACCTGCTGTATTTTCTCCAGTCGTAATCCTAATTAGTTATCAATTTTTTTTTTTCTGATCTTTACCCTTACAGACCTTTTCTTTCCTGTCCGTTCTCAGGAATTCCCAAACAACTATCCCAGGCACTTGATCATGACCACTTAGCTAGGATGTATCTTTAGATTTTTTTTCCTTTGTATTAAAAAAAAATAGAAGTTTTATGTATCTGTTTATTTGTGGCTGCCCGGGGTCTTCGTTGCTTTTCTCTATTTGCAGCACCTGGGGTCACTCTCTTGTTGCAGAGCCCTGGCTTAGGGCTCGTGGGCTCAGTAGACGTGGCTCGTAGGCTGAGTTGCTCCGCGGTGTGTGGCATCTTCCTGGACTAGGAGTCGACCCCGTGTCTCCTGCATTGTCAGGCAGATTCTTAACCCCTGGACCACCTGGGAAGTCCTCTTTAGATTTTTTAAATACTTAATCTGTAGTTTATGTTTTATTGTCAGATAACACTTCATCACATGTGTCCCTCCTCCTTCAAGGGGCGGTAGCTCCCTAAAATAGTGATTTTTCAACTCTGCGCAGTTAAATTAGCTAGCATGCTACAAACTAACCGACCAACTAACAAAACAAAAACACCTATGCCTAGAGCCAGACCAGACAGTCTCTAGGGGGTGGGGTGAAGATAGCTCTAGTTTTGAGAAGCATCTTCAGGTAATTTTATGTGTAGCTTGAGTTGAGAACCACTGTCAAATCAAGCAAAACTTCCTTCAGTCCGAAGGCCAAGGCTGTCAGCCAACCTACAAATGAGAAACTGCTCTCAGCATCTCCCAAACTTCTGAAAGAATGTCCAGGATCCCTTGTTCAATCTCGCCTACTATTGACTATCTCTGAATCACTAACCCTGAAGGGGAGGGACCTGGGACTGTGGCATATTGAGAACATGCAGCAGTTGTTTAAGTCAGGGATGGTGGGAATGGCCGAAGGAGATCTCATAGTCTCTCAGATTTTCACGTGCAGGAAATCAACTGGGATCTTGTTGGTATGCAGATTCTATCTGAGAAGATGGGGAAAGGGGCTCTGAAATCCTTGTGATCCAATGGAGTCCTAGGTGTTGTTGATTTTGCCAGGCCATGGGCCACACTTGAGTAGCCCTGGCTACTCACTGAAATCACCTAGGAAGGGTCACAAACTACTGATGTTCAGGTCCCACCCTTGAAGAAACTGATTTTAATTGGCCTGGGTGCAGCTTGGGCAGGAGTTTAAAAATCTTAAGGGAAGTGAGTTGAGTGAGTGCAAGTCTCTCAGTCCTCTTTGTGACCTCATGGACTATACAGTCCGTCTCCAGGCCGGAATACTGGTGTGGGTAGTCTTTCCCTTTTCCAGAGGATCTTTCCAACCCAGGGATCGAACCCAGGTCTCCCACGCTGAAGGCAGATTCTTTACCAGCTGAGCCACAGGGAAGCCCAAGAATACTAGAGTGGGTAGCCTATCCCTTCTCCAGAAGATCTTCCTGACCCAGGAATTGAACCAGGGTCTCCTGCATTGCAGGCAGATTCTTTAGCAACTGAGCCATCAGGGAAGCCCTGTCTTAAGGGAAACCAACCCTGAATACTTGTTGGAAGGACTGATGCTGAAACTGAAACTCCAGTATTTTGGTCATCTGATGTGGGAAAGATTGAGGGCAGAAGAAGAGGGTGTCAGAGGATGAGATGGTTGGATAGCATCACTGATATGATAGAGATGAACTTGGGCAAACTACGGGAAATGGTGAGGGAGAGGGAGACCTTTCCTGCTGGGGTCCATGGGCTCACAAAGAGTCAGACATGACTGGGTGACTGAACAAGGGCCTCACAGACAGTGATGAGATCTTCCCAGTCACTTTCACTTTTTTCCACTCACTGTATGTATGTACCTCTTCTACTTCAGTGTCTTAAACATTGTCAGAAAATTAACCAAAAGCTTGGAAATAAGCAAAAGATATCACAGTGTGTTTAAGACCAGGTCTGGTGTTGATTTTCTATTGATTGTTCTATTTTGCAACTCTTTATGGGCATAGGTTAACCTGTCAACTTTTTTCCCAGTAGAGATGCAAATAATACCTGTCTATCGGAAGGGACAACCTCAAAGGTTATGGGTTATTGCCCTGTAAGGCATTAGTCAATTTTGTATGTAAGCCAGCAAACTTGTCTTAACATCCATTTATTAAATTAGCTATATATCTCACTTAGTCACTCATTAATTAATGAGTTGAATAAAATCTTTGACCTATATGATTCTGAGTGAAAGTCATGACTTTACCATCTGAAAACTGTGTTTTAAAATGCTGAAATGCTTAAAGAGGAGTTTAATCAATGCAGAGCAAAATTAATTGGATTGAAGAAGTCAATAGGAAAGTCTCATGTCTGAAGAGACCCTTATTTCTTACAAGTATAAAATTGAAAAACCAATATACCAAATAACACGTGAGAAACTCAAAGTAGTCATAGTTTCAGATAGGAACACGCCATGGTGATTTGGATGCTCTTAGTCATGGACTAGGGGGCTTCCTTGGTGGCTCAGTGGTAAAGAATTGGTCTGCAATGCAGGAGACCTGAAGACATGAGTTCAGTCCCTGGGCTGGGAAGATCCTCTGGGGAAGGAAATGGTAACCCACTCTAGTATTCTTGCCTGGGAAATCCCACAGATAGAGGAGCCTGGCAGGCTACAGTCCATGCGGTCACAAAAGAGTCGGACACGACTGAGTGAACAACAGTCATGGACTAAGAAGATCATCGCTCTGCAAACAGTTTTTGGTCGTTCCTTCTACCATGTGTTTAATCAGTGAAAAAACAGAGGTTCAGAATGGTAGAAGGATAGTGGGCGGAGTCCTAGCCATAAAGTCAGACAATCACTTCTAATGTTGGCTCTGCCCCTAGTAGCTGTTCCCTGTAAACAGAGGTAAATACATCCGTAGGAAAAATATCTAGCACATAATGTGTGCTTAATCAATGTTAGGGCTCTTCCTCGTGAGCATTTCAGAAGATGAGAGAGGTGGACAACAGCAGCCTGGATTGGAAACCTGAGTTATGGGGCAAGAGTTAAAATGACTTAATACTGTTTATATAGGGCCATAAAAACACCATCTGCTGGCTCTTGCCAGTTAAGCTATTGCAAAGCTGACATCCACTAACTCTGTACTGATGGGGGAGGGATGACCCAGGCTTTGCTCGTTCTATCATTATCCCACGAGCTGCCATCTCGAGACAAGTCTCCAGTTTACCCATCACTTAACCTGGTTGTTCAACATTTAAAGATTTATTTTGGCCTTTAAATATTTATATTCTCCTTCCAACCTTTTATTGCTCTAGTTACTGCTGAAGGAAAAACAAGACTCAGGAGGTTACTGTGTGGTGTATCAGTGGTTCCAGACTTTGCCGTTAGATTGGGGGATATTTGACATTTCGTTAGAGTCAGCTGAGTGGATTAATATTAAATCCTTATTTTTGTATGATGAGGCTAGATGTGCCTGGGATAAGAGAGTCATTTCTTTTCCCTTTTATACTCAGTGTTCAGTGAAGAAAAGACCATTTTCCCTGCAGTACATGTTGCTGAGCCAAAAGTGAATAACAGCTGATCCTAGACTGGGGGGTGTCTGTAGGGTGCAGCTGAAGGGTGTCCCCGTGGTGGAAGGAAGCTCAAAGATCTCTCTGGTTGCTGCTCTCAGCACCTGTGTTTGGATCCTCAGCACCATCATTAGGTATAATGACGGGCTGACTCCACATCCCTGGGACATTTGGCCTCATTTGAATGATTAAAGAGAATCAAATGTATGTCCTCGACACCTGCCAACTTGCAATAATCATTGTCTGCATTTCCATAATGTCTTTCTCTAAGAATTTCAAAGCTCCTTGTCTTTGAAAATTTATTTATGATAGGCAGGAAGAGATCATCACTTTTATTCCTCAGAGTCTTAGAGCCATAGTAGGTTCTAAGTCTTTGGTTCTTTGGGTAACTGTTGTCTATCCTAGACTTTGCTGCATATTGAAATCCCCCGGAGATCTTTAATAACTGTGGATGCTTGAATCACATGTCCAGGTATCCTCATGGAACTGTTATCAGGATCTTTAAAAGTTTCTAAGGTGATTGGAATGTGCACAAAAGCTCGAGGACCACATAGGTAGCGACATTTGGTCTGGAACATTTCTGTGAAGTATTAACAGAAGGAAGCATTTCAGATGACAGAGCTGTTAGAATTATTCTTCCCCACTGGGTTCTTCATCCTTGGTGGTATTTTCACCCATGACCAAGGGATAAAAAGGAGGAGAGACTCTTAAAATACAGACAGTGCCAGAGTCATTGGGATGACCTTGGCCTTATGCTGTAACCACTATTAGGTTAGCTCAGATCACTGTCCTTTTCCAGGAATTATATTTTGGTGGAGTATTCAGAAAGAAAGTGATTAAATCAGCATATAACTGTGGTTTTAGAGGAAACAACACCAACAAATTCACCCCTTAGGAATCTGTATATCACTTAAAATTTGTAGAAAATATTTGGGAAATAGTTTTTTAGTCAGCAAATCAGGTTTATAAAGGAGAGAAGATATCTTTCAATCACAGTGGGGAAAGAATTCTACAAATCATGACTGGGTACAGCAGGGGCTTGTGGTGGTGTGGCTAGGAAGTGTTTATCATTATATGTACTTGTTCCCTGACTTTTCACAGAGATGCTCAGGCAGTCCTGAGGGTTGGAAAAGCCAAGGGGTGGCCAGCATATCTTTGGTCCCTGCATCACTGCTGGTGACTCAGCTGTGACTTCTGGTCCAGGACCAACTTCACTTGAAGATGTATGGATCTGAAGCTGACATTTGCAGGGCTGTTTGGTGGAAGCAGCTGTTGCCTGGAGGGGAGTAAGACTAGCTTCTCAGAGGTTGGGCTGCCTCTCCATCTGTCTGGGTGAAAGGAGGAGGAAGCAGAAGTACAGGAAAGACAGAGAAGCTATGAAAAGTGGGCTCTGTACAGAGACCACCGGAAGGAGGGAAGACAGCACAACTTTAATGCCTTCAGGGGAGAGTTCATGCTCTTAACATTTTTGGTGCTAAGGATTAAAATCATGTCTACCGCTGCCCTGAATGGAGAGAAAATGAAGTGGTGAGTAGACACTTCAGAAGGCCTGCGTGGATTCCTTCCTGCTGACGGGTCCATAGGCCCCTGGAAGATCCCAGATTCTCATGTTTGTCTGTGTCCCTTGTGCGTAGTTATTTTCCTTCTATTGTCCTTTTGGTGCCTCTAAGTGTTAGGGAATTTTTCAGTGTGTTTGTGGAGACATGAGGACCTCTATGGACGTTTGAGCAATTTTTGATGGATCTTAGGTGACTGGGAGGATGTGTTCATTTCCTGGGCTTCCCAGGTGCCTCAGTGGTAAAGAGCCTTCCTCCAGTGTAGGAGCCAGGGGGTTGAAACCTGGGTAGGAAGATCCCCTGGAGTAGGAAATGGCAACCCACTCCAGTATTCTTGCCTGGGAAATCCCATGGACAGAGGAGCCTGGTGGGCTGCAGTCCCTGGGGTCCCAGAGAGTCAGACGCAACTGAGCAAGGGTGCCCCACCATGAGTTACTGTTGGGATGAGGTTATTATTATTATATTGCTGTTGTTCATTTGCCAAGTTGTGTTCAACTCTTGGAGACACCATGGGCTGCAGCACCCCAGGCTCCTCTGTCCTCCACTATCTCCTGTAGTTTGCTTAAATTCATGTCCGTTGCGCTGATGATGCTATCTGACCATCTCATCCTCTGCCACCCCCTTCTCCTTTTGTCTTCAGTCTTTCCCAGCATCAGGGTCTTTTACCATGAGTCAGTTCTTCACATCAGGTGGCCAAATTATTGGAGCTTCAGCTTCAGCATCAGTCCTTCCAGTGAATATTCAGGGCTGACTTCCTTTAGGACTGACTGGGTTGATCTCCTTGCAGTCCAGGGGACTCTCAAGAGTCTTCTCCAGCATCACAGTTTGAAAACATCAATTCTTCAGCCCTCAGCTTTTATGGTCCAGCTTTCACATCTATACATGACTACTGGTAAATCCATAGCTTTGACTACATGGAACTTTGTCAGCAAAGTGATATCTCTGCTTTTTAATATGCTGTCTATGTTTGTCATAGCGTTCCTTCCAGGGAGCAAGCATCTTTTAAATTCATGGCTGAAATCACCATCCACAGTGATTTTGAAGCCCACAAAAATAAAATATGTCACTATTTCCACTTTTTCCTCTTTTATTTTCCATGAAGTAATGGAACCTGATGTCATGATGTTAGGTTTTTTGAATGTTGAGCTTCAAGTCAGCTTTTCACTCTCTGCTTTCACCTTCATTAACAGGTTCTTTAGTTCCTCTTTACTTCCTGCCATTAGAGTGGTATTATCTGCATATCTGAGGTTGTTGATATTTCTCTTGTCAATCTTGACTCCTGCTTTTGATTCATCCAGCGCAGCCTTTTGCATGATGTACTCTGCTTATAGGTTAAGTAAGCAGGGTGACAATATACTGCCTTGACATACTCCTTTCCCAATTTGGAACCAGTCAGTTGTTCCATGTCTGGTTCTAATTGTTGCTTCTTGACCTTCACACAGGTTTCTCAGGAGACAGGTAAGGTAGTCTGGTATTCCCATCTCTTTAAGAATTTTCCAGTTTTTTGTGATCCACATAGTGAAAGGCTTTAGCATAGTCAGTGAAGCAGAAGTAGATGCTATTCTGGAATTCCCTTGTTTTCTGTATGATCCAGCAAATATCGGCAATTTGATATGGTTCCTCTGCCTCTTTGAAACTCAGCTTGTACATCTGGAAGTTCTTGCTTCACATACCGCTGAAGCCTAACTTGAAGGATTTTGAGCATAACCTAACTGGCATGTGAAATACGCACAGTTGTATGGTAGTTTGAACATTGGTTGGCATTATTATAAGTAAATGTTTATTCTCTTTCTCTTCCTCTTCGCCATTGTTTATTTGATCTTTTTACTGTGTGCTGCTGTTATTTATCATTTGCATAAAATGATAATAGTACTAATAATAGCTGACATTTTCTGAGTACTTTATATGTGTTTAAAGCAAAAGAATTTGACACTGAATTTCACAATTCCATTTACTTATTTGTAAATAGGGATAAATAATATAGATATTATATGAAACAGTTAAATGTATTTTAAAAAGATAATTTAGTGATACAATTTAGATGATACAAGCAGACTTTATATAGAATTTCACATAGTGGATGATCTTCTTTTGGAGAACTGCAAAATGGAGTGGAAGACAGGGAGCTTTTATAAGGTGAAAAACAAGGGAGAGAAAAAAAGAAAATATCTGATTGGCTGGGGCCACAGAGTTAATCTTCTTTGGGGTGAGAACGCCCAGAGGTGGGTTGTTTTTGGGGGGTTGGTTGATTGGACCTCCTGAGTTTCTGGTCAAGTGGAAAATCTACAGGACATGAAAGCTCTCTGAGGTTTACTTTGCTGATGTGACTCCTTGGTCAGGGGTGGCTCCATCTTGGGCCTGGAAGTTCATTTCAGCAATATAAGTGATATGTATTTATATATGTAAGTTGCACACACATGCATATACATTATACATATAATTTATCCTTCTTTACAAGTGAGGAAATTGTAACTCAGAGGCAGGAAGAGATTTGCCTAAGAGCACATAGGTCTTTGACTCTGGAAACTGCACTATAATCCATTACGCGTGTGTGTGTGCTAAGATGCTTCAGTCATGTCCGACTCTTTGTGACCCCACAGACTGTAGCCTGCCAGGCTTCTCTGTCCATGGGACTCTCCAAGAAAGAATACTGGAGTGGGTTGCCATGCCCTCCACGAGGGGACTCTTCCCGACCCAGTGATCAAACCTGTTATCTCCTGTAGCTCCTGCATGGCAGGCAGATTCTATACCGCTGAGCCATCGGGAAAGCCTTTTATCCACTGTACTCTTCTCCCGACTTATGAACGATGTGAGAACAGGACCTTCCTTCCGGTGAGGCCAATGACCTACACATGGTTGCCTTTCAGGAGGTTCTTGTAAACACCGAGGGACAGGCTTGCCTTCTGAAGGCCCAGACAGAGATTGCTAGGAGTCCTCCAGGGTGCTCTGTGGGCCTTTGTTTGTATTCACACATACAGTCCAGTGTTTTCGTTTTACATGGTGAGCTATCAATTGTGAAAGCTAATTAAAAAAACCCAAGCAGGTGACATTCATTAATGTTTCCTGAGAAACAGCTGTATTTGCTTCGTTATTTCTAATGTATTTTTAGGTTATGGAAATAAAGGCCAACAGAATCTATAGATCCATAAAGTTGGTGAACTATTAAGAAAAGGATAAGAGTAGAGAGAGCAGGCACCATCTTTTGGTGGGTAAGGTTAATTGGTTTCTTATCTTGATGTAAAATTTCATGGCCTAGATATTAATCTTTAAGATGGCATATCATGTTTTTATAGTCTGAAATAATAAAAATACCCACACTGCTCGGGGAACATGGTAGGTGCTCAGCAAAGTGTCTGTATCTCTAATGGATTAAAAGAAAATTATGGATAATGTTTTACGTATCTCTGAAAATACATACATGTATATAGTCAACCAAAATGCTGGTGGACAGAAGTAGAATACAAATAATGTAGATAAACCTCATTGTATTATAAATTAATAACATAGCCACTCTGAAGGGTTTGGGCAAAAAATAACCTAGGTAACTTTGGAAAAAAGCATTTTGAAAGGCAGCTGTAAGCTTAGAGAGGAAAGGACTGTATACAAGGTCGTACTTCTGTAACTAAAAGCTCTATGTTTATACTAAGATAAAGTGAGTATATTGTTAATGATGAGAGCTTCTCACTGTTGGAGAATAAGATTGCTACTAAGAAAAATGGGAAAGTTAGAATTATCCTTGTGGTGTTGGAATTGGAAGGATCAGTATGAACATCTTTAGAAGGCCAAGGAATAATGATGCTCTGGTAGCAGTGACTTGCTTAGTGCTTAGATCTTGGTTTCAAAATCTCATTTTTGCTAAAAGGAATCAGGACCTCTTGGAGCAGAAATGACTGATTTTAAGGCTGGAGCAAGGAAATATAAGATAAGCCTGGGGAATCTTCTGGTATCAGAAAGCAAAGAAGTAATAAAAATACTAATTAAAAGGATGAAGTGATGTCAAAAGGCAACAGAAGCCCACCTAATAGAGCTTCCAGTGGCAAAAGCTGACAATTTGAGCAACATAAGTAACAGTAATATTGGATTATGACTCAAATAATAAAATAAATATTCAGGTGTTCATCCTGATATAAATACTTGGATAAATAAATGAGGAGAAGAGACAGCTCTTTTTGTCAGAAGAATTCTAATTAATATACGCTAGAAGGGATGAGGGAAGTACTGGATCACCACTGGGCAATACTGTGGTAGGCATTGTTGCGAGGAAGGTCTGTGAAAGGATGCTAAGGTCAGTGGGCAAACACTGAAGAGAAATAGTATGATAGCGTAGTCTCAAAATATCTCTCCCAATATATTTTTCAACTACATAGGAAGAAACTTTATAGGAGAGAAACTCAACAGCCATTGTGTTAACCATGTAATTAAAGCTATTGTCATAAGTTCTGAGAGATTCATAGTTGGTAAAGAATCTGCCTGCAATGCAGGAGACCCTGGTTTGATCCCAGGGTCGGGAAGATCCCCTGGAGAAGGGATAGGCTATCCACTCCAGTATTCTTGGGCTTCCCTTGTGGCTCAGCTGGTAAAGAATCTGCCTGCAATGCAGGAGACCTGGGTTTGATCCCTGGGTTGGGAAGATCTCCTGGAGAAGGGAAGGCTATGCACTCCAGGATTCTGGCCTGGAGAATTCCATGGACTGTGTAGAACATGGGGTCGCAGAGTGGGACATCACTGAGCAACTTTCACTTCACTTGATACAGTGTTCTTAGAAGGGCATAGCATCACTTTTGTGATGTGATATTATGTCATATGCGTAGAATGTGTAACCTCAAACTAATAATGAGAAAGTATTTAGACACACTCAAATTGAGAGACATTTTGCCAAATAAACTAACCAGTTCTCTGCAAAAGTATCAACATCATGAAAGACAAGTGTAAACTGAGGAAATGTCTCTGATTGGAAGTTAAAGAGGCAAAACAGACGAATGCAATGTGGGGTCTGGGAATAGAGAAAGGATGTTAGGAGAAAAATGGGTGAGATCTGAATAAGATCTGTGGGTAGTTATTAGTACTGAATCAATGATATTAATGATTTTGGGGCCTGCTAATTGTATTTATGATTATGTCTGTTGTTACAATTAGGGGAAGCTGAATGAAGGAAATATGGAAACGGTACTATTTTTGCAAATTTTTTGTTAGGTCTAAAATTATTTCAAACTAAAACCTAAGAAATAGTGACAAGGGATTTATCTGAGCAGAGGGATTATGGGTAATTTTTGGTTTTAATTTTTCCCCTTACAAACAGTAATATTAGTTTTTGATTAAAATGAAATACCTTGAAAAAAGAAACAAAAGACCCCCCTTTAGAATGGAAGATTTTAAGAGTTTAGGATAAAGGTGAAAGATTAGGCATTTAATATGCAATATTTACTAATCTTTGTACTCTTTTTCTTTCTTGTTTTTAAGGTGTTTATGGATATCAAATGCCATATATAAAAACGCTTTGGAAAACATAAAAACATGCTATAAATATTATCCTTTCTTCTATGGGCCCTCATTTTCTTCTTGTTCATACTATTATTTACCAATGCTAATTTTATTCATGTTATTCATTTTTAGGGTATTGTAGAAAAAAATTGTTCCCCTGGTAGCTCAGGTGGTAAAGAATCTGCCTGCAATGCGGGAGACCCAGATTCAATCCCTGGGTTGGGAAGACCCCCTGGAGAAGGGAATGGCAACCCATTCCAGTACTCTTGCCTAGAAAATGCCTTGGAGAGAGGAGCCTGGTGGGTTACAGTCCATGGGGTCGCAAAGAGTCGGACATAACTGAGCAACTAACACTTTCCACTTTCCAGGGAAAAATGATAGGAACTGTGGTGCAAGACAGACCCACCGATCACAGGGGAGCTGCAGATTATGGCCACACCATCACCGTCCTCATTGTTCTAGTCTTTGTTTCCCCCTGTAATTGCTTTCTCTCCTTCTGACTGAAGTGTTCCGTGTCTCTCTCTTCCCTTGGCCACAGATCTTCTTTAAGCTTGAGGGCACCCCTCAAGAAGTCTTCACTTAATCCTCTAGCATTTCACTACTTCCTTTTTTGTGGTTTATTGTGACATGTGTAAATGTGTGTGTGTCTCTTTTATACTGTATACTCCTTGGGGTGCCGTTTTGGTTTTTGTGCCTGCCACTTAGTAAATGCCAAACTGTAAGCTGTATGGAAGGGAGGTCATGTTTGGATTGTTCAGCATGGTTTCTCCAGAGCCTCCTCTTGTATCAAGCCCACAATAGGCATACAGTTAATATGGAATTGAATAAATATGAAAGTAAATCAGTTGTGAATATTCATTGGAAAGACTGATGCTGAAGCTGAAGCTCCAATACTTTGGCCACCTGATGCAAAGAACTGACTCACTGGAGAAGATCCTGATGCTGGGAAAGATTGAGGTGGGAGGAGAAGGGGACGACAGAGGATGAGATGGTTGGATGGCATTACCAACTCGATGAAGATGAGTTTAAACAGGCTTTGGGAGTTGGTGACGGACAGGGAGGCCTGGCATGAGGCAGTCCATGGGGTCGCAGAGTCGGACACGACTGAGCAAGTGAACTGAAGGCAATGGATAAAGGTATTTAAAAAAATGTTTATTTGGCTGTGCCAGGTGTTAGTTGTGGCACATGCAATCTTCCAGTTGTTGCATGCAAGCTCTCAGTTGTGGCATGCAGGTCTAGTTCCCTGACCAGGGGCTGAACTCTGGCCCCGTGCATTGGGAGCTTATACTCTGGACCACTAGGGAAGGCTTGGTAAAGGGATTTTGAATATTGCATAATTTCAGCCTTCACTTTGTTCTTTCTGTCCCTCTGTGATTTGTGATTACTTAAATTTGCTCTTAATTTTTAGACCAGATCCTTGCCCTCTCTCTCTGAAGTATTCAAATACTTTGTGATGGACTCCTACTTCCTTGTCAGTTTTAATTCCCACCACCTATTGTACGCCTCACATCCTAATTCATTGGATTATTTCCAGATTCCCAAATAAACTCTCTCCTCTTATTTCCATGAGATTTTGCCCAGGTTGTTCCTTTGGCCTGGAATGTCATCCCTCCTGTTCTCAACCATCACCTTCTAGTCACCTTCACGGGCAGCTTAAAGGACATTCCATGCATTTCTGGTCCCCTCTCGTCTTCTCTCCTGTTCTACAGCAAGTTGCCAGTAGTTTTGTTCAGCCTCTATTTCATTCTTGTTTAATAGCCTAAGTCAACTTGTATATCCCAAGTTATCTACTTGTTATATCCTTTCCAGATTAGAGGTTCTCAAACCTCCATGGGCAAAAGAATTACCCGGGTAGTTTGCTAAAAATGCAGATTCCTGGAGCAAAGTCCCCCGTGCGCATCGCTGTCCCAATCAGGGCTCCAAGTGCAGCTCAGAGGCACTTGTTACAAATGAAGATCCTCTGGTCAGAGACTCGCCTGCCATACATTCGAGTCTCTAGAACCTGACAAAGCCTGGCACTCACAGGCCTGCAGTCAAAGAAAGGGATGAACGGCCCGAAGTCAAGTCACAAAATGACTTGAATGGCCCAATGTCAAGTCACAAAATGATGCCTCAGGCCTTTGCCAAATGGAAAGAGATTTTTCTCCACTGGAGGAGAGGAGTGAAGTCCTCTGCAGAGAAGGACCCAAGCGCACTGTAGCCTCATTTCATCAGCAGAAAACTGCTCTGCAGCTCCGGTCCTCATCTACTTGAAGAATAAGAGGACCCGTATGTGTCACACGGTAGCGGGAAGGCTAATATAGGCAGCAGTAATTGATGATTTGCTAGGTCAGAGACCTTTAAGTCAGGCAATAGAGATGACCTTTGCTTATTGATTATCATCCAATAGCTCTAAATTACCTCCGGTGTCCTAGAAGGCAGACTGAGCGGGGATGGTAAGGAAAGGGGCTTTAAGGAAAGGCAATACGTCATCCCCGACAAGTTAAAGGCTTGAACTCGGCATGCGCATTCCTTTCAGGAGCATTTATAAGAGGGAGAGAAGAAATGAAATAGGATTCTAATTATTTACATTGGACCTACACTCTCTGTTGAGCTGCATTAGCTAGCATTCTTCCCCCGTGTGAACTGACAGGTAGGCCAGGAGAAGGAGATTAAACATGTCAGCAATAGGTGTGAAAATAATTGGGGGCGGTAATTGGGAGAAGTCCGTGCCCCTTGATGGTGACTGCTGTCTCGTTTTCTCTTTCAAAACCTGAATTCACATTAACCTGTTGATGGCCTCATCCAAACTGGGTAGAATTTATGAGCAATAAAAATAATGACAAAAGTGACTTGCATTTAGATAATCTGATAACGGGCCACAACCTCAATTCAAGAGTGGCTTTGCCAAATGCATACCCTATTCCTGGTTCCCATGCAAAAGTCCCTCCATTGTTAGTTTTTTAATTTTGTTTTTCAAGTTGAATTTGGGCTTAGATCTGGTGTCTGGTTTTCCAATCTGATAGTATGTATATGTTTATAGTTTGTTTTAGGCTGTTAGGTGTATTTTCTGTTCAGTAGGTATTCAGTAAAGCGTAGTTTAATCTGATTATTTCCCTAAATAAAATTCTGAAGAAAGTGGCATTTTCCTTTGCGGCTCCCAACTTAGTTTTTGTTTTAGAAACTATGGGTTTCTTTTAACCTCTTTTTCAAGGCCCAAGTGTTAGTTGCTCAGTCAGGTCCAGCTGTTGGTGACCGCACAGACTGGGGCTCGCCAGGCTCTTCTGCCCATGGAGTGGGTTGCCTGTTCCTTCTCCATTCAAGACCCAGAATTCTTCCTTTTTGAAACTCCTTTCAGGAAGCGAACCAATAATGTGTACTCTTAAAGTATTTTAAATTATATCTATATTGAATGTGGATGGAAACCTCTGCCTTGCATTACAGAAATGCCAAGCAGTGTGATTTAGGAAGAGACGTTATTTTGGAGACTGGGATGATCTTTCCAGTTAAAAGTCCATGCAGGGTAGACTAGGCCGTCTCATTGTGGGCACGGTAGCCTTGCCCATCTCGAGAAGACATAAAGGGGATGCGTCGGCCAGGTACGAAGGACGATGTTATGTTATGCTGGTCTAGGACTTTCCACTTTCAAGTTGAGTTTGCCCTCATCTCATTAGGGTTTGCCCTCAGTCCCAGGAAGAAATCAGGGCAAATGCTTTTAGCCTTGTTTGGGTTCAGGAGGAAATGAGGGTCAGAGAGTTGTGATAGACCCAAATGCCAACTATGGAACTGGGACTGTGTGTGTGTGTGTGTGTGTGTGTGTGTGCGCGCGCGCGCGTGCACACACACGCTGATTTGCTCAGTTGTGTCTGACTCTTTGTGACTCCCATGGACTGTAGCCCACCAGGCTCCTCTGTCCATGAAATTTTCCAGGCAAGAATACTGGAACAGGTTGTCATATCCTATGTCAAGGGGTCTTCCTGACCCCGGGATCGAACCTGCATCTTTTGCGTCTCTGCACTGGAACTGGGACCAGGATCTTTCTACTCCAGGTCCGCACTGCCCTCTTGCTCCCGCCTCTCTCCCTCCCTCCTTGCAGGGCATGTGTGCTATGTGCCAGGCATTATGCAAGCAGCAGGATTTCCATGAGTTTCCTGGGAAGCTTGTACATTAAGCCAGTTTCCTGATTTAAAGGGGCCTACAATAAAGTAAAAAGAGACAAGCATAAAATCAATTAAGGGCACTAAAATGTGTGACAGGGAGTTGTGTGAGAAGATGAGGAGGGTATGGAAGTGAGAGAAGCGGAGCGCTGATAGATTCAGAAAAGCTGCACGAAGCCTCTTGATGATTCCAGCAAAGCCCGCCATAAGCATCGGCCTCAGACCTACATGAAAGTCGCCTTTCTTGAAGTGTATTTCCAAGAGAAAATCTGTGTAGCAAGAGGTTTTGCTGCCAGATGATTTTGTGAAATATAGCATGTTCTGGTATCAGAAATTCTTATTAAGATATTGAGGACATAGAAACCCTTCCAAAAGAAGCCTTGTTTGAATGTATGTCTTCCAGCCACAGTGTGGAATTACAGAGCTTAACATTTTTTTTTTTTAGAGAACAATTAAAATTTTTGGAAAGCACTGATGTAGGCAGGCAGATCTTCTCTGCAGGCAGCTGTGATCTGGCTGTGTCATGTGTAGAGCTGGTCAGAAATCCGGGCCCTCTTGGATGGCAGTATCCCCCAACTCAGGTCAGTTAGATCACCGAGAACGCTGCTGCCTGGACGGAACACTGAGCCACCAGAAGACAGGCCTTCACGATCGGAAGGAAACAGGAGGAAGCAAGCTGGAGGGGCAGCCTGAGTTTGGCTGATTATTCTGCCATTCAGCTGGCCCACGGTTCGCTCAGAGGCGGTCCTGAGATGGAGCTGCATTCCTGGATGGGTGACTGAGAGGTCGCTGGGGTGGGGATGGTGTGGGGTCCCCAGCGAGGGCAGAGGCGACGTGCTTGACGGGCTGAACGCCGCCTTCACTTAGAGCTCTCCGCACCCCCCTTTTCCAAGTCACTGGATTAGACCGCAACCCGGCCACCACTGCCTCGTCTTCTAGGAGAGCGCAGAACCACCTTGGAGCGTGCTAAAAGATTATGTTACACGCTTTTCCTAGAGTCCCACACTCAGGGCTCACAATACTCCCCAGCAGTGGGTACTGTTGTATCATCATTGCCATTTTGCAGATGAAGAGACAGAACGTCAGAGGGGTTTTCCTTTGCCCTCGGTCACCTGACACCAAGGGCAGAGCTGCGTGTGTGTTGGAGATGATGTCCGAGTTTCCATCTGTCTGACGTCCCAGAGAGGTGCTGAAGTCAGCATCAGGAGATCTATTGTAGATCTTATCACTAATTCGTGTTAGGTTCTAGTTATTGAACATTTGACTCCAGTGGAAACCATCGATTTCCTCTAATTTCTTGATTCTGTTTACACAGCCTACATTAAGATTCGCCCTAAACTTGGCAGTATTGGATCACGTGGAGGGAAGTCCTAAGGGCTGGTGATGACACGATGCCACTTCATTTAATACCATCCCTTTTCTGCGCTGGATCTATCTGGGTGAAATGTATGAATCTCACATTTGAGCTAGCTCCATACCCTTTTGAGGTATGGATGCTTGTCACCACTAGATGGCACTGTTGCATTAACTTTATTTTATAGTCCTGCTTAGACGCCCCAAGAAGTAGGATCTGTGATACTATAGCTATTGGACTGTCCAGTTCCAAGTGTGGGTACAAGGGCAGGGTGGAGACAAGCTTATAGAATGTATATGTTTCATTATTATGGATCCTCAACCCTAGTTTAGATCTTAGACCATAACAAAACCAGGTTCGTGGCCATAGAGTAACGACTGAGTACCCTGACACACTGAAAAATAATGCCAAAATGATGGCCTCACTGCATTGTGGGAGGTCTGTGGTGTCTCCCGTGGGGACAGTTTCTGGCAGATACTAGAGGCAGAGACAGAGAAATATAAACAGGCCTGAGTACACAGTAGATGCTCTAGAACACCTAGGTAATGGAATCGTCCTTTTTCTTATTGTACTATTAGGGCACAGCTGCCTTACGATGCCGTGTTAGATTCCGCGGTACAATGAAGTGAATCAGCTGTGTGTATACGTTTGTCTCCTCCCTTTTGCACCTCCCTCCCTCCCTTCCCCGCTGCCCCCTACCTCTCTAGTTCACCTCTCTAGAGCACCAAGCTGCGCTACCTGTGTTATACAGAAGGTTCCCTCTAGCAGTCATCGCGCTGTTTTTGACATCGAGACATGCAAGCAGCCTAAAAGTCCACCGACAGATGAATGGACAAAGATGTGGTACATATTCACAACGGAACGTTCAGTTCAGTTCAGTCGCTCAGTCGCGTCTGACTCTTTGTGACCCCGTGAACTGCAGCACGCCAGGCCTCCCTGTCCATCACCACCTCCCGGAGTCCACCCAAACCCATGTCTCTGAGTCGGCGATGCCATCCAGCCATCTCATCCTCTGTCGTCCCCTTCTCCTCCTGCCCTCAATCCCAGCATCAGGGTCTTTTCCGATGAGCCAGCTCTTCGCATGAGGTGGACCCAGCCATTAAAAGGAATGAAATGGGGTCATTTGCAGTGATATAGGTAGAGACTGTCAGAGTGAAGGAAGTCAGAAAGAGGAAAATATGCTAATGCCTACAGGGATTCTCTGTAGCCTGCAGTGCAGGAGACCCGGGCTCAGTTTCTGGGTCTCCCTTTTGGAGAAGGGAATGGCAGCCCACTCCAGTGTTCTTGCCTGGAGAGCCCCATGGATTCTTTCCCATGGGGTCCCAAAGAGTTAGACATGACTGAGCAACTAATACTACTAATGCCTATGTGTGGAATTGTCATTTTTAAGCTAACTGAATGCATCTCTTCCCTTGAACACCAGATATCCTTATGATGTCCCCGTTTCTCCCAGTGTCACCATCATGTTCCCAGTTCCCTGAAAAATGTCATTCTTGACTATTTACTTTTCCTTGTCCGTTTTCCATACCCTGAAAGGTTCCTTCTCTAAAATCTCTCTCCCTGCCATTGCTTGCTTTTCCTTCCCACCACGATTGAGGTCTTCATCATGTACTTCATTTTGTATCGTCTCTCGCTTGAGGTCGCTGAGTCCCCTTTCTCTACTGCCCTTGAACTCTGTGGTCAGAATGATCCTCCTAACGTAAGTCCCATGCTGACAGGTCAGTGGTGCCTCCCGTGTGAACACGACCTCTTGGCCTGTCATCTGGGGCCGCCTCCCTCCAGTCCCCCAGATCTCCTGCATCGCATTGCGGTTTCCTTTTGAGACCCATCTTCAGTCCTCCTAATTAAATGGAAAGCGAGTGGGAAGGATGAACTCACTGTCTTGCACACAGGAGGTGCCTAGTAATAGGTAACTGCTGCTGCATCCATATGTCTTCCCAGGGGGCGGTAGTGGCAGCGGACCCCCTGCCAGTGCAGGAGACAAAGGAGACGCGTTTGATCCCTGGGTCAGGAAGATCCCGTGGAGGAGAGCCTGGCAACCCATTGCAGTCGTCTTGCCTGGAGAACCCTGTGGACAGAGGAGCCTGGTGGGCTGTACAGTCCAGGGGGTGCAAGGAGTCGGACACAACCCAAGTGACTCCGTGTGTGCGCACTCTGTATCCATTGTTCTGCTTAGCTCTTTTCTCCACTAGAGCGTGAAAACACTCATTCGTAGCATCTCTACATACCAGTCTTGGAACGTGGCGTGCTGTTTCCATTACTGTATTTGGTCATCATGACCTGTCCACCCTGAGCACCTGGCAAGGAGGCTCCATGGCTTGCTCTCCCTGGAGTGTCCCCCTCCCCAGGGATTGAGGATCCTTGGGCTGAGCATACGTGCTCATCCCGAGTCTGCCCCCAGCCTAGATAACTGGGGTCCTGGACCTCCTTTCTCTGATATTCCAGAGTCTACTTCCAAAGCTGGCATGGGTCTCTTTTCCTGGTGTCTTCTCCTGAGATAAGACCTGTCACTCACGATCCCAGGGGGTGAACACGGTGCAGCTGATTGCAGTGGGGAAGCATACGCAGATGGGACTTGGACTGGGGTGGCCCCTTGGAGGTGTGTGAGGTCCCAAGCCGTGCATGATGGAGTTGGGGATGGAGAAGAAGCAGGCCCCAGTCTTCCTGTGCTTCATGTCGGGGTGGGCTTATCTGTGAGCGAACCCCATGGCTTGAGGGTTCTCATCCCCATGCTATAGAGAGACCTGAGGCCAAGAAAGATTAAGAACAGTGTTTCATGATTCTAATATGTGTAGTTTTCTTTTCTTTTTTTTCTTTAACTTACTAATTTGGCTGTGCCAGGTCTCAGTTGTAGCATGCGAGGTCTTCTTCATTGCAGCATGCGGGGTCTTTGAATTGGGGCATATGGGATCTAGTTCCTTGACCAGGGATTGAACTTGCCTTGGGAGTGTGGAGTCTTAGCCACTGGACCACCAGGGAAGTCTCTGCATGGTTTCTTATATTTAAATATTTCTAGATCAAGGAGGCCTCTTGCAAGCCACACCCTCTGCGTTGTGTTTAGTCGGTTGTTCCTTTTTTAGCTGTACAGTACATCGTGTGTGTGCTCAGTCATGTCCTACTCTTTTCAACCCCATCGACTGTAGCCCACCAGACTCTTTCTGTCCTTGGGATTTCCCAGGCAAGAATTCTGCAGTGGGTTGCCATTTCCTTCTCCAGGGGACCTTCCCAACCCAGGGATCGAACCTGCATCTCTTTCGACTCCTGCATTGGCAGACGGATTCTCTACCACTGCGCCACCTGGAAACTGGTGGTATCACACAGTCAGTAAAATCGATAGCTTGGCTGGTTCACACAGGTAAATGGTGGGGCTGGGATTTAAGCTCCTGTTAAGCTGACTTCAGGGCTCACACCCTCACTTGGCTGCCCCAAGCACATCTTCCTCACGTCTTTCTCTACCCTGCTGTGTCCTCTCAGAATTTTGATACTGTTGAGAGGACACCATAGAACACATGCTATGAGAACACCATAACCTATTTTGGAAATACATGCTATTGGTTTTAGTAATGTATTTCCTGATTCTTTAGCTCATTGTGAGTTTCTTGGGAACAGGGACCATATACTTACTAGATGTTTGTATATCGTGCATAGTAATAACAGTAGAGAATTCTCAGGTCAAACCTAGATGTGAGTTCCCTTTCTATTCCTTCCCAGTGTGGTGATGCATGGAGCTGCTTTAACCTTGAGCCTCAGTTTCCTCATCTGTGAAATGGGTCTAATAATATCTATCTCAGAGATCTGCAGTGTGATTAAAACACTTGGCAAATGGTAGTTCTCAGTACACAGGAAATTCCTTCAAGTGAGTACCCTTAGCACAGTGAAAGTTAAATAAATGCACAAATTCATAGCTCAGTCTCCACAATAGCTTATGCACTAGGCTTCCTTGTGTCTGTGTCCTATCCAGGTATTCCACCAGCATTCATTCAGCAAATGTTTGCCAATTGTTTACTGCAGATGAGGCATTGTGCTAAGTTGTGGGGATACAATACTGACCAAGGGAGTCAAACTCCCCGCTTGCATTACAATTGGTGAAAGAAACTGGAAGGAAAGTGGAAGTGAGACGGAGGATAAGACAGAGCTGAGGTTAGGGACTCAGGGAAAGGCTGGCTAAGGAGGTTGTTTGAGCCGAGTTGTAAAGAATGAGAACAAAGCATCCATGTAGCTTGAGGAGTATTAGTCTGGATTTCCAGAGAAACAGATTTATTGTAAGAAACTGCCTCATTGTTTACAGGGGCGGAGAAGTCCTAAGATCTGTAGTCAGCAAACCAGAGACCCAGGAGAGCTGAGGGTGTAAGTCCTAGTCTGAGTCTGAATGTGAAGGCAGGAGAAGACCAGTGTCCCAGGTCGAGGACAGTCAGGCAGAGAGACAGAGAGAATTCTCTCTTATTCCACCTTCTTGTTCTGTTGAGGCCTTTGCCAGGTTGGATAAGGCCTGCCCACACTGGGGATGGTCTTCCCAGGTGGCACAGTAGGAGTTTTTTACTATCATTGCATTTACTGCCCACGCAAGAGACACAGGTGACGATGGTTCGATCCCTGGGTTGGGGACGAAATCCTGGAGTAGGAAATGGCAGCTCACTCCAGTATTCTTGCCTGGAGGATTCCAAAGACAGAGGAGCCTGATGGGCTACAGTTCATGGGATCGCAAGGAGTCGGACATGACTGAGTGACTGAGCACACACGCACCCACACTGGGGAGGACAATCTGCTTTTCTTAGTCTACTGATTCAAATGTTAATCTCAGCCAGAAATACCCTCCCAGATATACCCAGAAATACCAATTAATTAAATGCATGGGAACCCCATGACTGGTTCCATAGGCTTCATAAAATTAAGCATCACATGGTGGAAGTATTTTGTACCCTGAGACTGGGCTTTCGATTTTTGAATAGAAAAGATCCCAGAAGCCTCATTGCTCTTCCCTTGATGAGAAGTTGGGTGGTTTGTGGATGGCAGCCCTTTACTTAGGAAAGTATACATCCTCTGACTCCCTTTTCCCCTCCACCCATCCTAGAGGAAAGGAGAATGTAGCATCTTCATTTCATAAATGTATCTTATCTGCTCACTTCTGTGATGGATGTTATAGACCCTCAAGATAGCCTATTTCACTGGGGACAGCAGTTTCTAAGTTTTAACTTACGCTTTTTAAGGTATGTGTTTGGGGTCTCTAGTCAAGGATTTCTTAACCTTGGCACCATTGACATTTGGGGTTGGATAATTTTTTTGCTTTGGGGGCTCTCCTTTGTAGATGTTTAATGCACCCCTGGACCAATCCCTGGGTTGAGTGGCAGACCCTTTTTGGTTGTGACAGCTACAGATATGAGTCATCGCCAAAAAGCTGGTGGGGAGTAAAACCTACTCGGGTTGAGAACCCCGGCTGTGATCCCCATGGAGACTCGCTGTACGGAGTCTGTGCCTGGAGAGGCGTTTCCTCCCCAGGGAGAGGAACCTTCCTTGACTTGACCACGGGAATTGGGAACACAGGATCTTCCTGTCTGCCGAGTTTCCAGTAAGAGAATCAGATTGCCAAGGTGATTGGATTGCATTTCTAATGAGTCGAGCTGCCAACAGCTGTTTGCGGTAATTGAGGACAGCTGTGATGCGGGCGCCCCCAAAACCTCCACCACCTTCCCTCGCCCCTCCCGGTATTTGAGCCGGCCCCCAGCCATCCTGTGCATTAACCTCTTGCAGGAAGATGCTGGCAAGGTCCGAGTGTTCGCTGAGAATGGTATCAAACCCGACGTTGTCTTAGGTTTTGATGCTATCGCTTTCACTGGCGAGCAGAGCAGTGTTCATTCTTGTAAACTGCCTCTGAGGCCCAGGGAAAAAAAATGTGAATATGGTATAAAAAAGAATATCACAACCAATAATGATGATAATAAAATAGCAACAGTAACAGCTCACGTTTATATTGATTCATCCCGTGTGTACTATTTCCTGTTATCAGAGCCTTCCTGTATTATTTAATTTCTTCTTTATGAGAACTCTCTGATGTAGGTAGGTAGGTCTGTAGGTAGGTGGGTCTCGTCTGTTACAACTGAGACACAGCAAGAGACAGGATTACACCTGAGCAATTGATTCTAGAGTTTGCAATGTGGGCTAGGGAAAAGGAGAAAGTAGTTTGCGTATCTCATAAATATATCCTATCTGGTCACTTCTGTGATCGATGTCATAGACCCTCAAGATGGCCTATCTCACTGGGGACAGCCATTTGTCACTTTTAACTTAGAGGTCGTTAGTGGATGTGTTTGGGGTCTCTAGTCAAGGATTTCTTAACCTCGGCACTATTGACAAGTTCTATTTTAATTCCATTAAATTACATATGGATGTATTTATTAATAACTAAGCTCACAATAAAGTCTGGAAGCAGACACACCAAAATGTTAAGTCAGTCTCTCTCAGGGTGGCTGCCTTGGGGGTTATTGGTTTTTTTGGTTTGTTCGTTTAAGTATTGTTTTTATTGGAAGCTATATAGAAGTTCTCAAAATTATGTATTGAAGAGATGATGGGAAGAGCAGCAGTGAGCTGGGAGGATATGTCAGAGGCAGAGTCCTCCCCAACGGAGTGTGTTCTAGGGGAGAAAGGTGGCCCTCGACCACCTGGGGCTGATGCCTCCAGGGTTGTGCCAAATAACTGCTCTCTGGTTGAATTCACACTGAATCACATTACCGCCTGTCCTGGTGCTTCGCACACCTTTTGGTGGGACTCTTGAATTCCTCTGAAACAGCTCACCTCCCCCTCCCTAAAGTCCTGCTGGCCGCTGCAGGGCAGTTTTCTGCGGGGCAGCCTGAGGCAGTCTGTGTTCAGCTCTGCATTCCTCCCCCAGGGAGGCTGCGCTCACAGCTTGCAGACTTTAGTCCTGACCTGCCCTTGGGCTCAGCTCTCTAGGGAAGGGTGGTGATTTCCCAGCAGCAGTCGAGGCTGCAGCTGCCCCCAGCCTGCTTTCTCCGTGGCAGGGTGGAGACCCCTCTCTCAGGTACTGCATCAGCTCTGCTGGCCTGGGTCTGGACCCCCTCCCAGATCACACCCTGCAGATCATTCTCCACGAGAGGAGCTGCCTTGTGGGGCGTGAGAGTACATTAACATTCTAGTTTCTTGAAAATCCTCACAGTACTTTTTTTTCTCTGGAAACCTCATCGCTTTCTGGGGCTGATTAGGGGCAATTACAGAGTTGGCTTTGCATAGAGTGGAAATTGCAGGGCAGGTAAATTTTGCCCAGTTTCACCCTCCGGGAGGTGGTGGAGGCTTCTGGGGGAGGACCGTTTTGGCTTGGACTCACGGAGTGCTATAGGGATGAATGGGTCCATCTCCTCTCCTCCATGACCATCCCACCTCCTTCAAAGGGACAGGAAGGAAGGAAGGTATGGTTTAGCATGTTTCTCATGAAAAGCAGAGGTGACCAGAGAAGCAGGAAGCTGCTGGAAGGCAAAAATACTTTTCAGATTATCTCCATTTACTGAAACCCCGACAAAGCCCTCAGTGATTCTAGGTATCCACCCTGATGGTGTGCCTTTAAACTCAGACAGCCTGCTGTGTCCCTCACTGGTGCTGCCTATTTAAAACCATCAGGTCCCAAGCCCTGTTCTTGGTAATTACTTCATTTTTCTTGGGTTAGTTCTTGCCCTTGCTCTACACACACGGACACACAAACACACACACTCTTACTCACTCACTCACACTAGGCACCATCTTCCCTTTCCCGTCTCTTGTGCAGCCTTGGGTTCCCGCAGCTTTTGTATCTCCGGTCTGCAGATAATGCTGCTGATAATGTAATTGCTCTATTGAAGCATTTGAGTGCTAAGTCGAGTCTAACTCTTCGTGACTCTGTGGATTGTAGCCTGCCAGGCTCCTCTGGCCACGGGATTCTCCAGGCAAGAATACTGGAGTGGGTTGCCATGTCCTCCTCTAGGGCATCTTCTGGACCCAGGGATCAGCTCCAAGTCTCTTATTGACTCCTGGATTGGCAGGTGGGTTCTTTGCCACTAGTGCCACCGGGGAAGCCCCTATTGGAGCGTAGCCTGAGACATCTTCAGTTTTCCTATGAACCTTCACCTATGCTATGCTAAGAATCTCTCTTCTCCAACCTCGCTGACAGATTCTGTAATTTCCTGGCCATTTTTAGATTTTTTGGGGGGTTATGGATTGGGAACACATGTACACTCATGGTGGATTCATGTCAATGTATGGTAAAACCAATACAATACTGTAAAGTAAAAAAAATAAAATAAAAGATTTTTTTTGACCATTTTAAAAGTCTTTATTTTATTTATTATACTATTGCTTCTGTTTCATGTTTTGAGTTTTTGGCTGGAAGGCATGGGAGGGTCTTAGCTCCCCAACCATGGATGGAACCAAGACCCCGTGCGTTGGAAGGCAAAGTCTTAACCACTGGACTGCCAGGGAAGTCCTGCCATTTTTAAATGTTAAAAGTTGAGATCAGTTTAAACTTCAGTCTCCAGTATGATTTCAAGCTGATCCCCAACACCCCGCCCCTCTTACCCTGACAGAGGTTTGACCCGAGGTCCAGGGTTCCTCCACCTCCAGCATGTTGCTGTGGGTGGGAATGGCCTTCGTGTAGATGCCCTCTTTTCACTTGCTCGTTTTGGGGATTGGCTTTGGGTTGGAGGGTCATGGGAGTCTGGCAGGGAGAAGATGCAGGCAGGTTTATCTCACCGGCTGCATGCACGGGGGGAGCTGACCCGGGTATCTGCAGGCACTGCGGGCTCTGCCTCCTTCCTGTGCTGAGTTTAGTGGTCAGCCCTCCCCAACACTGAGGTTCCCCCAGAGAGGGCAGCTGTGTTTCCCGCGGCCCCGAGCTAGGCCCAGGCCCCTTTCCGGGGAGGCAGCTCCTCGGTGGGCGGCCACCAGAAGGGCCCCACGGGGCTCCAGCCTCTCGTCGGTGCTCTTTCACGTGAAGAGCTGTCCAGATGTCTGCTGCAGGAGCCTGGCGGGAGGAGGGCCCACCCTCTCCTCCTTGTGCACCCTGCGCCTCCATCCCTTCTCACCCCGACGAAGCGGGCTCTGCTGGCAAACTTGACACCTTCACACAGGGACGCGCCTCCACGGTCAAGAATATCGTCTCTCGTCACGAGTCATCGGTGAAGTTCCCCAGATAACTCTCTGTGATAGCTGCGGGAAACGGTTTCCGCAGTGGAATCTCTCTGATAGTCTCTTTTTTTAAAAAATCTGTAATTTTTGGCCACACTGCTTGGCATGTGGGATCTTGGTTCCCCAGCCAGGAATCGAATCCATGCCCCCTGCACTGTAAGTGTGGGATCTTAACTAGTTGACCACCAGGAAAGTCCCTCTGAGGGGTTCTTGCCAATCCTTTTCTTGAGTGTGGAGAAGGAACCTGCGTTCACAGACCCTCCATGCTCTGACAGGACCCACGGCCCCAGTGCCTCTGTACTCTGCCCTTCTGGCCTCTCCAGGGTCCTCCTTTATGGATTAGGAAGAGGTGGAGATTTGTAATAGTGAGTAGTGGGGAAGGGCAGTTCGGGCTTTGTAAACTAAGGGACTCCAGGTATTGCCAGCTTTCTTTAGAATGTGGGACTCATGGAACCTCTTCATTTATAGCCTGGGGTCTTTGTTACCAACTTTGGGGACTCACAAAAATTATCAGTCAGCATCCTGCTACCATTAATGGTTCCAAATAGGGAAAGGAGTACGTCAAGGCTGTCTATTGTCACCCTGCTTATTTAACTTACATGCAGAGTACATCATGAGAAATGCTGGGCTGGAGGAAGCACAAGCTGGAAACAAGACTGCTGGGAGAAATATCAGTAACCTCAGATATGCAGATGACACCACCCTCATGGCAGAAAGTGAAGAACTAAAGAATCTCTTGATGAAAGTGAAAGAGGAAAGTGAAAAAATTGGCTTAAAGCTCAACATACAGAAAACTAAGATCATGGCATCTGGTCCCATCACTTCATGGCAAATAGATGGGGAAACAGTGGAAACCACTGTTATTATTATTTTGGGGGGCTCCAAAATTAATGAAGTTGATGACTGCAGTCATGAAATTAAAAGACGCTTACTCCTTGGAAGGAAAGTTATGACCAACCTAAACAGCATATTAAAAAGCAGAGACATTACTTTGTCAACAAAGGTCCATCTAGTCAAAGCTATGGTTTTTCCAGTAGTCATGTATGGATATGGGAGTCAGACTATAAAGAAAGCTGAGCACAGAAGAATTGATGCTTTTGAACTATGGTGTTGGAGAAGACTCTTGAGAGTCCCTTGGATAGCAAGGAGATCCAACCAGTCCATTCTAAAGGAGATTGGTCCTGAATATTCATAGGAAGGACTGATGCTGAAGCTGAAACTCCAATACTTTGGCCACCTGATGGGAAGAACTGACTCATTTGAAAAGACCCGGATGCTGGGAAAGATTGAAGGCAGGAGGAGAAGGGGACGAGAGAGGGTGAGATGGTTGGATGGCATCACCAACTCAATGGACATGAGTTTGGGTAAACTCCAGGAGTTGGTGATGGACATGGGGGCCTGGTGTGCTGCAGTCAATGGGGTCGCAAAGAGTCAGACATGACTGAGTGACTCAACTGGACTGATGCTGTTACTTTAGATAAACTTCTTAGTGCTTATATGCCAAACACTGTGCTGGACTCTGCATTGATGCGTTCATTTAAACTCAAAGTGAGCCCATTAGGGAGAGACTATTACCATCCGTCTTGTATAGATTAAGAAACTGACGCACATAGAAATTGTGTTAACTGTCCAGGCAGTGCAGCTGGCCAAGATTTGAACCTGGCAGTCTGATTTCAGAGCTCATGAGCTTAACTCCTGCCCTGGGTTCCTTTCTAGCTTGAGAATTTAGCTTAAATTCCACTTGGCTCATGGACCCTGTCTTCATATTCCTTTGGTTCTGCAGCTGGGGGCCTGTGAATTAAACTGACAAAAAACAGATTAACAGGAGAAAAAAAGGATTTATTCCTGTGTATATGGGAGTTAAAAAAAGAAGTAGCTCACCATTTAAATGATTAAAGTGAGAAGCTTATATTTTTAAATTAGTATAAGAAATAGAGGAAATGAGACTTCTATATTTTTCTTTGGGAAAGACAAATGAGTTTTAGAACAAATGGAAGATGCAAATACCTGTGACAATGTTTGTTTATGCAGGTGCCAGGGGTCTTTTGGTCTCCTTTGTGGCCACAGAGCTCCTAGGGAGAGGGAATTCATGGTAAGTTTCCCCTCCATCACCTTCCTGGGAGCAGATCCATCCCCTGAGAGGAGATTTATGCCAGCTTCATTTTTCAGAAGTTGATGCTTTTAGTTAGATAAGGAAGGCTCTGAGACAGCTTGAATGCACTAGTTGAATCTCAGATATCTTCAGCTTAGAGTGGTCTTTATGCCACCTCTGGGGTTCTGAGTGGGTTCCCATGGTATCATTCTGCCCAGCACAACAGTTCTTCCAGGTGAGGCATAAGCTGGATCAGAAAGCCACTGACCCAGGCAGAGGATGGCTGGGGAAAAGCCAGGAATAGTGGGGTTGGCATTGTTTTCTGCTTCAGAGCACGTCAAGCCCTGGAGAAAGTCTGGCAGGAAGGAGAGGAGATTGGGGTCAAGGTAGGGAGGGCTGCTTTAACTATATCCACATGAGCGAGAAGTGCACCTCAGGGTGGTGGCAGGCTTTTGTGCAGGGTACCCACAGTGGGGAAAAGCCAGTGGGATGGAACGCTTGGGCACTTGGGTTCAAGTTCCAACTCCTCCATTTACTAACTAAACAATCCTGAAGATTTGACAGAGCTGTGGCTTCTCTCTGAAACAGTGAAGGTTCTTTTTCATCTTGTGGGGTTATAGTGAGGTGCAGAAACAATAGTGGGTGGGGTTTGTGCATTCATGCACTGATATATATATATATACACACATATATGAAATATTGTTATCCAGAATGACCTATTCTCTTAGTGGGCTGGATAATTGAATAGCTAATTAAATTTTGTCCTCTGAGTCTCCTGCAAGGACTATGATGACACAATGGATAAGGTTGAGTTATGGCCTTCAATGCCTATAATACTGCATATGAACTGAAACATATTCACCAGTAATTGTAATAAAGATACAATTTGATAGGGCCTGGAAGAAGTTATAGAAAAAATGCCACAGAAGATCAGAAGATTGGAATCCTTTTTGACATCAGTGATCATGGAAGGTTTTAGAAGGAGATGTGTTTTGAGGTAGACCTAGGGAAATTGTCACAATTGAATTGGTAAGTAATTTTTAGCAACAGACACAGCATGACTAAAATATATTTATTAGAAAGTTATGTTGACTTGTAGGCTTCCCTGGTGACTCAGCTCGGGAAAATCACCTAGAGAAGAGAATAGCTACCCACTCCAGTATTCCTGCCTAGAAGTTCTTGGTTCACATATTGCTGAAGCCTAGCTTGAAGAACTTTGAGCATTACCTTGCTAGTATGTGAAATGTTGACTTTAATGGGTTGTTCAGCAGAGAGTTTGCAGAAAAATAATAAACTGGAATTGATGGGTTGAAACTAGACCCTGGAGGCCACAGAATGCCGAGTCATGGAGTTGACTATGGGGAACTCTACAAGGAATTTGAACAGTCAGATGTCATGGTCAGAGCTGTCCCTTCGGCAGAGTGTTCCATAGGCCAGGGTCAGATGTGGATCTGAAGTGACGAGACCACGTGGCCATGGCCGTGATTCAGTTGTGGCCGTGAGTCTAAATAACCAGCGATAGTAGTAATGAGAGAGACGATACTTTGGCTAACACATTTCTCTAGCTCCAGGAGACATTTGCTTTATTCTCTTCACGTACTCGTTGGCTCTTTCAACACATACTACTTACTCAGTGGTTACTACATGCCAAGCAAACTTCTGGGAGAGAAAAATTGCATGATGCCCTTGGCCTAGAGATTATTGTCTGGTAGTGAGTGATGAGTAAGCTGTTTGCAGATAAGCGATGGGGTTTGGGAGGAAAGCCAGTTCAGATGGGGGAGTAGACGCACGGGAGTGTGTTTAGGATCTCCAGGAGCTCACAGGCCTGGTCTTCCAAGAGAGGGTCAGATAAATGGTCAGGAGTGAGATCACAGGCTCATTTGAGAGATTCAATTTAGTCTTTATTCTGTAGGGATTGACCAGTCACCAAACTCCTTTCAGAGGAGCGGTAATAAAACACACTTTGCATTTTAGAAAGGTTGCTATGGTAACAAGGTGGGAGAAACATTGGAGAGTCAGGGACTAAGGATGAGGTGAGTGGAAAGGGGTCATTTAAGAGACCGTGGCAGTGATCCAGGTGAAGGGAGACGTGACCCGAGGTAAGTGGGGGTGGAGAGGGGGGCAGATGCAAAGACGTTGAGAAATGGAGTTAAGAGCTTTTAGGCATTAACGGGCTATAGAGGATGAAAAAAGAGTGGAGGTGGATCTTCAGATTTATAGTTTGGGGTCTGGTTGTCTGCCATGGAATGAAACCCAAGTGATGTGGTTTAGTTCACCCCTAGTCTGTGTGGACTGATTTTACCTAGCACTTGCTTGAAATGTACGTAACAGTCCTAACCTCTCTGCCTTGCAGAGACAAACAGCTGTAGTCAATCCGATGGGCCAGGAACATGTGTGGTCAGCTGTGGGCAATTCAGTATTCCTGGCTAACTCACTATTTCATCAGTGAGACTGCTCACAGGTCATCTGTCCATCCTCCCAGAATGCCGTCAGAGGACGGACCAGCTGTCAGGTGTCCACGTAGTTCTCCAACTGAATCACACCAAAACATTTTTAAACCATCCTTTTAGTATCTGCTGAGCTTGGGGGCTGTCATTTAAAATGGTTGCTAAGCTGGGAAGAAGTTGTTGCTTATTTACCTGGAGGCAGCCAGCAATGTGGAGTCCATCAAATTGGTTAAGAGCTGGACTGCAAAAGAATTGTGGACAGTCTGGAGTTGATAGGGTCTGTGTAACCTTGGCAGCAGAAGCAGCAGTGAAATATAGGAAAGTTTAAAAGTTGCAGAAATAACACACCAAAGAAGCTTCAGATTGACTACTCTGTGTTATGGGAGTTCTCACAATTTCATATCACAAGCCTCTTAATTCTCACAGGAAGCTTTGCTGTATCCCAGGTACTTCTCTCTAGGCCCAGTGTCATAGGTAAAACTTCTCAGTGGACTTCACTTCAGGGTCTCAGTAGCCTTCCATGGAATCTTGAATCAGTTCAGTTCGGTTCAGTTCAGTTGCTCAGTTGTGTCTTTGCGACCCCATGGACCGCAGCACGCCAGGCCTCCCTGTTCATCACCAACTCCCGGAGCTTACTCAAACTCATGTCCATTTTGTTGATGATGCCAACCAACCATCCCATCCTCTGTCATACCCTTCTCCTCCCACCTTCAATCTTG
Organism: Antilocapra americana; assembly: GCA_007570785.1. Classification (NCBI taxonomy): domain Eukaryota; kingdom Metazoa; phylum Chordata; class Mammalia; order Artiodactyla; family Antilocapridae; genus Antilocapra; species Antilocapra americana. Next base: position 9,370,654 of record ML664173.1, on the reverse strand, counting down.
AATGGACTATTATAATTGCTCTTTAGAGAAGATGAAGCAATTGTCACCCTTGTGAGAGGGCTTGCAAATAAAATTCCATACCCTCTAAAATTGTTTCCACAAGTGGGTAAAATGTTGGCATGCTTGAACCTTGACCTTTATGGAAAATGAGGCTCTTCAAAGTGGTCCATAATGTGAAGGGTAAGAAAGGCGTAAATGTCGGTCTCCATCCTGGGGTTTGAGGGAGAGCCCTATTGTGTGCTCTGCAGGAATCAAGGCAGGGCTGAGTTTCTCTGCTGAAGGTGTGGTGTACTTGACATTGTGAGTGTTTGCTTGCTTTATTATCCATTAGGCTAGAAAATGGCTTCCCAGGTGGCTCAGTGGTAAAGAATCCACCTGCCAAGCAGGAGACATGGTTTGATCACTGGGTTGGGAAGATCCCCTGGAGAGGAAAATGGCAACCCACCCCAGTACTCTTGCCTGGAGAATCCCCATGGACAGAGGAGCCTGGCGGGCTACAGTCCATGGGGTTGCAAAGAGTCAGATGTGACTTAGCAACTAAAGAGCAGCAGCAGCAAGAGAAGTTAAAAGAGAAGTTAAGGGGACTTGTCTGTTTTGTTTTTCACTGTGTCTCAGTGCCCAGAACATCGTGGGGTCCATAGAGACTCTCCATTCATATTTGTGGGTTGGCTGAATGATGAGCAAATGAACTTAAGAGGTATCTGAAGCCCAAAGAAGCTAAAAGAGCAATCCCTAGGGAGTTACCATGTAACCATGGGAACGTGTTGCTGTGTTCAAAAGATTCAGAAACAGTTCTGGAGTAGAGATGAGGCCCTCGGATCATGGAAATGAAGTCAGGTCTAGCAGGTCAAATGCACCCGAGGAGAGATGGAGAATGAAAGGAAAGAGCTGTGTTCACATGTCCAGGCAGGAGAAGGGGGTGCAGAGGTGCAGGCTGCTGTGCCTGGTGGGGTCCATGGGCCTCAAAAAGGCAGAACAGTCGGCGTGAACTCCAGCGTTTTGGTTTTGCTTTTCAACATGGCCATACGGAAACAGTTTGTCTTATTTAAAATTTCCAGAAAAGCTCAAACATCCTGGGTACCCATCTTCCACATTTATTTCAGAACAGTGAGCTGGGCCTTACTTTGCACAGTTTTGGTAAAGCTCTTAGTGCCTTTGAAACATCACTGAAAGGGGAACCAATATTTATGAAGCCTCTATGCTTCACCTCACTTTAGGTATTTCTAGGGTGCCTCTGTGACTTGGCATTTCCAACACTGAAAGTTACAATCTGTCTGGTACTGCCCAAGGTGCTTGACCTATATAATTCATTGAATTCTCACAATAGTCCTGCAGATTAGACATTCAGTTCAGTTCAGTCACTCAGTCATGTCCGACTCTTTGCGACTCCATGGACTGCAGCACACCAGGCCTCCCTGTCCATCACCAACTCCTGGAGTTTACTCAAACTCATGTTCATTGAGTCGGGGATGCCATCCAACCACCTCATCCTCTGTTGTCCCCTTCTCCTCCCACCTTCAATCATTCCCAGCATCAGGGTCTTTTCAAATGAGTCAACTCTTCCCATCAGGTGGCCAAAGTATTGCAGTTTCAGCTTCAACATCAGTCCTTCCAATGAGATTTGAAATTACTAGCTGTATTTTAGGGGCTTCCCAGGTGGCGCTAGTGGTAAAGAATCCAACTGCCAATGCAGGAGATACAAGAGATATGGCTTCAATCCCTGTGTTGGGAAGATCCCCTGGAGAAGAGAATGGCAACCCACTCCAGTATTCTTGCCTGGAGAATCCCATGGACCAAGGAGCCTGGTGGGCTACAGTCCATCGGGTGGCAAAGAGTCGGACATGACTGAGCACCAGCTATATTTTACCAACGAATCTCTGAGGATTAAGAAGTTAAGTAACTTGCTCAAAATCATATAGGGAACAGGTTATATTTGAACTCCAATTTACTTTATTTCCAAGTCCATATTAATAAGAGCACTACAGTCCTGAGGCTGGGAAAGGTTGAGGGCAGGGGGAGAAGGGGGCTACAGAGGATGAGATGGTTGGATGGCATCACCGACTCAATGGACATGAGTTTGCACAAACTTCGGGAGATAGTGAAGGGCAGGGAAGCCTGGCATGGTGCTGCAGTCCATAGGGTCACAGAGAGTCAGACACTGAGCAACTGAACAACAGCAACAGTCCATTGGAGAGACCAGTGGAGGGAGCAGAGTCCAGAACTCATTGTAACCACAAATATCCAGCAGTACCTCAAAGCTGCATTACCCTTACAGGGAACCCCAAATCCTGCATCTCACGTGAGTCCTCAGTGCTTTTGCACATTCTTGTTTGATGATCTTATTTATTTTATTTTTTACTTTCATGCCCACAGCTTGTTAGTGCTTTTCCCCCACCCAAAGAGAAAGTGGTTTAAAGGATTTTAAAAACTGAATTATATCCAAGGCTTGGCTTTTTTGGCAGACTTGCTTCTGTAGCACAAAAGCAGCTTAATGTCAGCTTGACAACTTGATAAGTCTAGTGCCAATTTTTACGATGGAAAAAGCCATACTGGATTTGAGATTCGATATGCCACTTTGAGAAGCAAGACAGAATGACCTCATGGCTCTGCCCTCAAGTGGTGTTGGGGGGCAAAGGATCCCTCAATGGTCAAGTTAGCATTCAGAGAGATAGACAGGCTGACTCATGAAGGGCTGCCCAGCCCTGCAGACCCCCTAGTGCCCTGGGTCATGTCTCCTTAGCCACCTTCGCTTTCAGCTGTTTGCAGGGGATCGCTCCCTGTGAGCTCTGCTTCTGCCCTGCTAAGAGCGTTCTGCTTGAAATGTCAGCCACGTGTTTCCACTTTCTGTCCTAGTGACAAGCAGCCCACTCAGCATGCTCAAGCGCAGCTGGGAATTGTGTGTGTGTGTGTGTGTATTGAACACTCTTGGGGTCAACCTCCAACCAGTGGGGGCTGAGAGCCAATGGATAAACGCCCAGCCTCAGGTCCTTCAAGCCGGTAATTTTAGGAGATTTTCTCTATGGCTCTCAGAGGGTCCCATGTACTGACGTGTAGTGACCTCAGTAGTGTTCCCCCTGCACTGGCTTCTCTTTTTCTCACTTCTCCCACCCTCTCATTTCTGTTGCCTGGGATTACCTTCTCAATAAATTGTTACACCAAGTTCTTCCCTGAGGCTTTGCTTGGGGAACCCAAAGTGAGATTAACAATGTAGATCTGAAGCAGAATTTTTAGCACTGTCAGAGGGAAGCACTTTCTCAGCAACTCACTCCAACCAAACTCACAGGACACTAATGTATAGACTGCAGTGAAAGATACTAATTTATGAAGATGACAGTACTACCAAGTGGATCAGAATACTCATATCTACTGGACAGAGCACACTCTTAGCTTCTGGACAGAGTGACTGGTAAACTGGTACTCCTGCTCTTTGACTCCTCTTTCTGTAACATCCATGCTACAGAAGTTACATCCATGCCACTTCTACTCTGTCAAGGCACTTGTCCCTTGTGTGTCTCGGGCTGCAACTTTCTTCCCTTACACACAACAAAGCTTCCGTTTGATTTTCAAAATCTGTTTAGTAATCTCTTAGAGTGCATCTTGAGTTTACACTTCTCAGGGACTCACTTGACTGAATTTTCTTGTACTAATAAAAATCTTCTGGTGCTCTCCCTCCTTCAGTATGTCCCTGGTGGCTCAGATGGTAAAGAATCTGCCTGTAAAGCAGGAGACCCAGGTTCAATCCATGGGCCGGAAAGATCCCTTGGAGAAAGGAATGGCAACCCACTCCAGTATTCTTGCCTGGAGAATCCTCATGAACAGAGGAGCCTGGTGGGCTACAGTCCATGGGGTCGCAAAGAGTTGGACACAACTGGGTCATGTCCAGCTTTCACTTTCACTACCTTCCTCAACCACCTTCTGTTGGTGGAGTGAGAATATGGAAAAGACGGAAAAAGGAGGAAAGTATACGGGAAAACATGAGTGTCTTTCTGTTTAAAGCTCAGTACACAAGATGATATTCCAAATGATGACCTGCAGCATCTGAAACCATTTCAGTATACTCTGTAAAAGCTTAGAAAGATTATTATCTCCAGTTAAATGTGTCTGCAATTCAAAGATCTGTAGCTTATTTGTAACTGAGGCACATGCCCTGGTAATTTTGGATAAGCATGTGTCACGTGTATTTCTTGAAAATTCATCTTGCAGAAGAAAGTCATTGCTGGCACACGCTGAGAAAGTTCCTAGCCCCTGCTTCCTTCTGTTCTTACTGGCATAACCCATTTTGATCTCTTCCTTTCCCTGGACCATATTAAGATCTTCCAGGCAGTCTCTTTGGTTAGAGGGATTCCTCTAATCCAGTAGTCCCCAATCTTTTTGGCCCCAGGGACAGGTTTTGTGAAAGAAAGTTTTTTTCCCACTGAATGGGGAGAAGGGGTATGGTTTGGGGATGATTCAAGCACATTACATTTATCATGTACTTTATTTCTATTATTATTACATCAGCTCCACCTCAGATCATCAGCCATTAGATCCTGGAGGCTGGGGACCCCTGCTTTAATCCATTCTTAACAACAATGCCAGGCAGATCTTTCTATCTGATTGTGTCACAGTGCTGCTTAAAACCCACTGATAGCTCTGGGTGGATATAACTGATGCTTGCAGTATTTTATGTTTTCTTCTCCTTGCATGAATATTTGAGGAAAGTTTTGCTTTCTTGTTGAATCCAGACTTCGCCACACCAATTGCTTTGCCAACCCTGGTCACCTCTGGGTAAAAGCACCTGCCAAGGATTGTTCCCTCAAAATTCATATGTTGAAGCCCTGATCCTTCATGTGACAGTGTCTGGAGATAGGGTCTTCAGTTCAGTTTAGTTCAGTTCAGTCGCTCAGTCTTGTCCGACTCTTTGTGACCCCATGAATCACAGCACGCCAGGCCTCCCTGTCCATAACCAACTCCTGGAGTTCACCCAAACTCATGTCCATTGAGTCGGTGATGCCATCCAACCACCTCATCCTCTGTTGTCCCCTTCTCCTCCCGCCTTCAATCTTTCCCAGCATCAGGGTCTTTTCAAATGAATCAGCTCTTCCCATCAGGTGGTCAAAGCATTGTAGTTTCAGCTTCAACATCAGTCCTTCCAATGAACTCAGGACTGATCTTCTTTAGGATGGACTGGTTAGATCTCCTTGCTGTCCAAGGGACTCTCAAGAGTCTCCTCCAACACCACAGTTCAAAAGCATCAATTCTTTGGCACTCAGCTTTCTTTATAGTCCAACTCTCACATCCATACATGACCACTGGAAAAACCATAGCCTTGATTAGACAGACCTTTGTTGGCAAAGGAATGTCTCTGCTTTTCAATATGCTGTCTCTGTAGGGACAGCAGAGCCTGGTGGGCTGCCGTCTGTGGCACTGCACAGAGTCGGACACGACTGAAGCGACTTAGCAGCAGCAGCAGCAGCAGCTTGTTGCTCATAACTTTCCTTACAAGGAGGTAATTAAGGTTAAGTCCTTAACAGTGAGGCTAAAGATTGAGACTGTGAGACTGTGCCTTTATAAAGAGAAGAAGAGATCTCTCTCTTTCTCTCTTCCTGCCATGTGAGGACTTGGCAAGAAGGTGGGTGTCTACAAGTCAGGAAGAGAGCTCACACCAGAATCTGACCTGTTAGTACCCTGGTAAGCCTTCAAGTCTTTAGGACTGTGAGAAAATAAATTTCTGTTGCTTGAGTTGCCTAGTCTATGTTTTGCCGTTATGGCAACTTGACTCTTCTCATAAACTCTGAAGCGTTGTCTTGACATAGCAGCATCATTATGTGATGGAACTTCCATAGTCTGAGTTTCTGGGTGTGGTCAACAGAATAATGAACACCGGAGAAGTCCACACCATATTCCCTGGATCCTGTGCCTGTGTTACCTTATATGGCAAAAGGGACTTTGCAGATGTGATTAAGGTCATGGGATTTGAGATATGGAGATTACCCAGGACTTATCTGGGTGGACCAAAACCAATCATGAGTACTTAAAAGTGAAGAACTTTCTACCCTTGAAAGTGTTAGTCATTCAGTCGTGTCTGACTCTTTGCAACCTTCTGGACTCTAGCCTGCCAGGTTCCTCTGTCCTTGGAATTCTCCAGGCAAGAATACTGGAGTGGGTAGCCAATCTCTTCTCCCTAGTCCTCTGGAAGGAGATCTTTTGGACCCAGGGATTGAACCCAGGTTTCCTGTATTACAGGCAGATTCTTTACTGTCTGAGCCACCAGGGAAGCCCTAGTCAGTCAGAGGGAGTCACTCTCTTAGCAACTCACATGACACTAATGTATAAACCATAATGACATTAATTTATGAAGATGACTATACTACCACGTGGACTGACTGATTCCAGCTATAGTCAGACAGAAATGTTATTCTGTAAGAATGGTCAGATAGATACTTTGAAGATACCAGGCAGGAAGCCACAGACCAAGGGATTCAGGCAGCTTCTAGAATCTGGAAAAGGCTAGGAAGTAGGTATTTCTCTAGAACCTCCAGAAAGAGATGCAGCATTGTTTACATTTTGATTTTAGGCCAGTGAGATCTGTGTTGATTTCTGAACTACAGAATCATGAGAAAATCAATTCATGTTGTCACAACCCCCTAAGCTTGTAGTGATTTGTTACAGCAGCAGAATTTTCTATTTATATTTCTAATATATTGAGTATGATAGACTGCATAAATGGTCGTAAATCCTTCCTTTCTTGCATCCATATCTCTACTAGATGACCTTGTAGATTCTTCTAGAGGTGGAGACTATATCATTTTCCATGCCTTCATTCTGAGTTGATCATTCCTTCCCTTTCTGAATGGGAATGGTTACTGAGATTATCTGGTCTTCGTTTGCCCATTGGGTGTTGAATGTGTGGCTGTGGTAATGGGAAGATGGGGCAGTGGTTCAGTTAACTTAACATTTTTAATTCCCAGGTATCTGGCCCAGTGGGAGCTGTGTGTCAGGATCTGATGTAAAAACTAATGTCACCCTCCCTCCCTTTCAATAAAGAAGACTGTGAAAGGTTTCCAGTGTCCTCAACTTTGAGCTCCATGCTATGATTGGCTGGGTCCCCAGAGTACTTTAAAAAGGGGAAGGGGTTCTAGGGAGGCTATGTCCTTCCCACTCTTTAACTAACTCTGAGTTCAGGGGAAGGGAAGAACCATCAGTGGATAAAGTTGGTAAGGCAGGATATGGAGCAAGGAGCAGGCTGAGGCCCAGGGCTCTGTGGGAAGAAGTGGAGAATATTGGAGCATGTGCTGGGCACTGCATGGCCCTCAGACTTATGCTGTGAAAAGCCAACGTCAGGCCCCTAAAGGGCACACTGGCAGAAGGGAAAAGAGAGTGTTCAGAGCCCACTAGACAGGAAGGAGATGAGTGGATGCTTCGATTCAAAACAATAGAGGTTCGGTGCTTCTGGAGTTGGATTAAATATAATCCCTTGCACCAAACTCTCAGAAGACAGTAATAAATTGTAGCATTGCCAAATAAGTGCTTTTTTGATCATCCTAAGCTATGTGGGGGAAAAAAGTTATGCTTTGAATCTGCTTTTTAAAAAAGGTAGATTGGTATAGAAATACGCTTTATGAAAATCTCAAGCTCAGTAAAGCAAAACTAAAACAAAACTTATATGGATTTAAAGAAGAGAGTTTCATTTATCTGGAACATTCCTTTATGGAGAAAAGTTTTCTTTTCTCTGATGATTTATTCATTCACTAGATCAGGGGTGGGCAGCGTCTGTCCTGTGGACCAAATCGATCCACACCCACTTGTTCTGTGGGTGCCTGTGGCTACTTTGGGGCCACAGTGCAAAGAGCAGCAGGATAGCTGAGTAATTGCAACCCGGGCCACCTGAACTGCCAGCTCGAAATACTTCCTCTCTGGCCCTTGACAGGAAGTTGGCTGACCCCTGCATCAGACAGCTGTGGTGCATCTCCAGCGTACCTTCTAAGTTTGCTCCAAATGTGCCAAAAGTCCTACTTGCTGCCCATCTCTCGGAGCCCCCATCGTAAAAGGCCTCATTTGTTGTTTGTCATTTAGTCACTAAGTTGTGTCTCTTTCGTGAGCCCATGGACTGTAGCTCACCAGGCTCCTCTGCCCATGGGGTTCTCTAGGTAAGAATACTCGAATGGGTTGCCATGCCCTCCTCCAGGGGATCTTCCTGACCCAGGGATTGAACCTGTGTCTCCTGCATTGGCAGGCGGATTCTCTATCTTCTGAGTCAGCAGGGAGGCCCAGCATTCTTCTTGGGATGTGTTTAGCAAAAGCTCCCTACAAAAGAAGGGCAGTGAACCTGCAACAGGATGGAGGGCACATAACAGACCGGTGGGCTCAAGTTGGCTTGGATTTGGGTGCTAATTCTGGGCAGTCCATGGCCTGACTGGTCTTCATGTGAAAAGTGAAAGCATGAGTCACTCAGTCGTGTCTGACTCCTTGCGACCCCATGGACTGTAGCCAGGCTCCTCTGCCCATTGAATTCTCTAGGCGGGAATACTGGAGTGGGTAGCTATTCCCGTCTCCTGGGGATCTTCCTGACCCAAGGATTGAACCTGTGACTCCTGTGGCTCCTGCACTGGCAGGCAGATCCTTAACCTTCTGGGCCACCAGGGAAGCTCCAGAGCATCCTCCAAAGTGAGCACTCCTGAGAAGGTGCCTTGTGGACTAGGCAGGGCGGGGCGAGGGGGATGTGTGACCGGCTGGCCCACCTTGCAGAGGCAGCTGGGGTCAGTGGGGCCCCCCGCTGAGAACTCAGGAGGAAGTGTGAATAGGAAATTGCTGGAGGACTGAGTGCTATGAAATGGGCTCTTAAGGCTGCTAAGCTTGCTAATATTTGTAAAGAATGGCCGGAACCTCGTTTCCAAGTTAAATACTCCACTGAGATTTTGTTTCTGAGTGACATGCCATTGTTTAAATGGACTTCTTCAGGTCATCTTGATTCTTAAAGGAAGTCGTACAGCCAGCCTCACTTGTCCTAAGGGATTCCACTCTCCCTGAAGTGACGGAGATGACACTTTTCAAAGGAAACTCTGACCTAAGCAATAAGCAATAATAACTATAACAATTGCCCATAAGAACTGGCTCTGGAAGATACTTAACAGCTGGAGAAGTTGACCTCTAACCTTATCCAATCATTATCTCCCAGAAATGCCCCACGCAGGGAAAGAATAAACATGCAAAGAAAATCAGTTATATACACATATGCAAAACAAACCCATAATTAAGAAAAAATAAAATAATCGCTTTCAACACCAAGCAGCTTTTTGTTGTAGAGCCTAATTTTTGCCTGAAAGACCAGTACAATACTTTATAAGAAAACAAAGCACTTCTCTTAACCTTTGGTAAGTGCATAAATAGGAGTATCATATGAAAGATGGTGCTGTACTCTGCTCACAGAAGTCATGTCTTTTGAGGGTTTGGAATTACAACAAGCTGGTTGAAAGAAGCTAATTAGAAATGCAGCAGCCGGGGCTGAGAATAGCTAAGCTTTCCAGAAATTATTCGAGCTAGAGGGAGTGATCTCGTTTTGTCTGGTTCCAGGAGCGTTCTCATTTGAGAAAGAAATAACAATGATGGAGGCAACCAGTGTAGTATATCTAAGATGAAACTGGCCTGTGACCTTTGCAAGGGGAAAATCCCCTGCTTCTCTGCCTCTGGTCACATTTCTAAAGCAGCTGTTTGAAGCATCTGGAGATTTCTCTCAAAGATGCCTGCCAGGCCTTTGCCCTTTGGTTACTCTTCTACTATTTTTCATTTATTTATTTTTTTGTACAACTCTTTGGGTTAACAACCTGGTTAAGTTTTAAAATTACCCATGAATGCAAAAAGCTATATACATGGAAGAAAAGCATATGAATATAGGTTCTTTGTCAGTAACCATTTTTTTTTCCCCTTAAGTTTCCTTAGTACCTAGCATGAATTCTGTAAGTAATAGGAACTGGGTAAATAATTTGGTGAATAAACGAATGTGTTATAAATTCAATGTGTTATCATTTACTACCATGGTCAATTAAAAAAATCAGCTGAGATTTTTGTATCCTAGTTTGTCACCCCCCTGCCCCGCTTTTGGTGCTCTGTGGAGATGTTCTGTTCAGTGCTTTTGGTCCCTGGAGAAGAAAAGTTCTGTTTAAAATCTTCATGTTGGGTGTGGGTTGAATCCAGTGTGTAAAGTATAATCTTAAGTATGATGGTCTAGAAGATTCCTGTCTTCCTATTCACAGAAAATGAATACAATCTCAAATAACAATTTCCTTCTTATTCTGGATTGAAGTAAACTTTTCCTTCTAGAAACTTTCTATGGAAGACTTTTTTTAAAATTAATTTTTATTGGAGTCTCTGGTGGCTAAAGAATTTGATCCCTGGGTTGGGAAGATCCCCGGGGAAGGAAATGACAACCCATTCCAGTATGCTTGCTTGGAGAATTCCATGGACAGAGGAGCCTGGCGGGCTACTCTCCAGGGGTTGCCAAGACTTGGACAGGACTGAGAGACCAGCACAGCTGCTTTGCTAACACAGTTGTGTTGGGCTTCCCTGGCGGTTCAGTGGTAAAACCTACCTGCGAATGCAGGAGACTCAGGTTGGATCCCTGGGTTGAGAAGATCCCCTGGAGAAGGAAATGGCACCCCCCTCTAGTATTTTTGTCTGGGAAATCCCATAGACAGAGGAGCCTTGTCGGGCTACAGCCCATGGGGTCACAGAGAGTCGGACATGACTGAGCGACTGAACAACAATATCCTTGTGTTAGTTTCTGTGTGTGCACATGCTGAGTTGTTTCAGTGGTGTCGACTCTGTGCGACCCTGCTGATTGCAGCCTGCAGGCTCCTCTGTCCATGCGTTACTTTCTAGTCGTAGTAGTAGTTTAGTAGCTAAGTCCTGTCCGACTCTTGCGACACCATGGACAGTAGCCCGCCAGGCTTCTCTGTCCATGGGGTTCTCCAGGCAGGAACACTGGAGTGGGTTGCCATTTCCTTCTCCAGGGGATCTTCCCAACCTAGGACTTGAACCCGTGTCTCCTGCACTGCCAGCAGATTCTTTACCAACTGAGCTACGAGGGAAGCCCATGTTAGTTTCTACTGTACAGCAAAATGAATCAGCCAGACATATACATCTATCCCCTCCCTTTTGGACTGTTTTCCTATTCAGGTCACCACCTCTGGCACTTTCTGTAGCAATTTTTGCACTTCACGACTTTCCCTCATTCATTGACTCATTCAAAGACATTTGTTTTAAATTGAAACTCTTTAGCATCTTGACAGTTTTTGGTTCATCTCTTGAAGGAGATGAAGTGCTGCCATTTACTGTTCTTTTGACTCTGGGTGGGTTATTAAACATGGCCTCAGTTTCCCTGTCTGCCAACTGTCTGCTGTGATAGACTCTAGATCACAGGGTTGAATATTTTAACCTGTCCGATGGCAAGTGCTTAACACACGTTAAAAACAATTAAGTAGGGACTTCCCTGGTGGTCCAGTGGTGAAGATCCCGTGGTTCCACAGCAGGGGGTGCAGGCTTCATCCCTGGTTGGGGAATTAAGATCCCACGTGACACAGGGTGCAGCAGAAAAAAAATAATAAATGCACTTTAAAAAAGCAAAAACCAAAACCGAACATCAAAAGCAAAAAATAGTAATGGTATGATCCAGATGTTTGAGGACAAAAAGAATCTGACATTTCACAGCAGCGGCACAAAGTTCAGTCGACGTTTGCTGCATTGGTTTTATCTTACACGGCAGCAGGAGGTTTCCATACAGTGCAGGCAATAACTCTGGGATTGGTGTTTCTCCTCAGCATCATCACAACAAGCTGCCCAGCTGATTGGAGCCCTAAGTCTTTGATGCGAGTGGCTTAACCTTTGCTTTCTTTTCTCAGAGCCTCCAGTTCAGGCGCTTAGCTCTACCTCCCATTGAGTCTCAGAGGATGAGTTGGTTTAGGCTGACCGCTGGCTCCTGATCTTTGGAGAAAGGCTCTTTATAGATCTCTGCACTTAGGAAGCAATTGTATAGAACCCTGGCTGAGAAGAGTTGTACAAACAGTAATGAAAAGAAGCGGGTGTCCCTGGGCTTATTGCTAGGGTAATAAAGGAAGGAAGTCCAGCAGAATTATGAAGGATCTTGTTATTAGGATCACAAAGTTCTTTCATAAACGATTTAGAGCACATTCGCAGGTTTAAAAGAAACTCTCTCTTTCTAAATTGCCTTCCTCAGTACTATGTTAATACGAATGCAGATGTCAGAGTTGCAGACTGCCTCTAATGTGTTCATAGTCGAGGTCTGAGCAGACTTTCTCCCTTTCTGATAGGTAATATGTTGTTTATTGGTTAAAATCCAATATCTTTATTAAAAAAATGTATGTAAGATGAAGTCAGGGCTGTGATGCGCACATACCCCACGCAGGTTAGCATATTTTGGGGAGCTCCCGGCAATGGGGAATGGGGCTGGAGATGGAAAGAGTCTAGAGTGTTCTTGTGTCTTGTCCAGGGAGGGAACTTTCCGTGTAGGTGATGGGGAACTGCTAACAGTTTTTAATCAGAGGTGGGTGTGTGCTTGGAGTTTGCTTTTGGGCCTTGGTGCTGGTTGCTTAGACTTGAGCCTTCTCAGTGAGCTGGAAATGTGTCAGCTTGGCATTCTTTCAGCTGCCAAAACAGAAAAGCCAGCTGGTGGTGGCTTAGGCCGTTAGCCCTCCTCACTTCCTGCATTTGATAAGAAGTCTGGAATCACGAAGCTCTTGACATTTGTTGATGGTGTCAGGGCTCTCTCTTGCCCGTTTGGCCTTTCCCTTGGGCTGCAGTCTCTGTTCAAGGAAGAAGCAGAGATATGTTGATACCAGATGTATCTTTCCATTTTACTGGGGGATCTGAAGCTTCCCCGGAAGCCCCAGTAGACTTAAGTTTGCCTCTTATTGACCAAAGCTGAGTAATATGGTCAACTAATTGCACGGGAATATGTGGAAAAGGAGGGAAATGAGTATTTAGTGAATATTTTTAGTGGTCAGACTCTATCATAGAAGTGAGAAATGGAGAAAAATGTTGAGAAAGGTACAGACAACCTACACTGTCTGCTATAGTGAGCTGTGCAATGTCCTTTAAGAAAACTCTTTTTATTGTTGATGTTTCAATCAACCAGAGTCAACCTCTGTTGTTTTCCACAGAGGACCCTCTATGATAATGCAAAGCTTGGCATCTAATACAAGTGAACATGGAGTGATTCCGGAATTAAGATGGTTCTAGAAAGCTTGATTGACTTAGAGAATGCACCCTCCATTGAGTGAAATAGGAATACTAAAGGGTAAATGGTTTATGTTGTTCAGTCACTCAGTTTTGTCCAACTCTTTGCAACCCCACTGATTGCAGCACAGTAGGCTTCCCAGTCCTTCACTATCTCCCAGAGTTTGCTCAAACTCATGTCCATTGAATAGGTGATGTCATCCAACCATCTCATCCTCTGTCATCCCTTCTCCTCATCCCTTCAATCTTTCCCAGCATCAGGGTCTTTTCTAATGAATTGGCTCTTTGCATCAGGTGGCCAAAGTATTGGAGCTTCAACTTCAGCATCAGTCTTTCCAGTGAATATTCAGGGTTGATTTCCTTTAGAATTGACTGGTTTGATGTCCTTGCAGTCCAAGGGACTCTCAAGAGTCTTCTCCAACACCACAGTTCAAAAGCATCAGTTCCTCAGTGCTTAGCCTTCTTTATGGTCCAGCTCTTACATCCATACATGACTACTGGAAAAACCATAGCTTGGCTAGATGGACCTTTGTTGGCAAAGTGATAGATCTGCTTTTTAATACTCTGTCTGGGTTGGCCATAGCTTTTCTTCCAAGAAGCAAGCATCTTTTAATTTCGTGGCTGCAGTCACCATCTGCAGTGATTTAGGAGCCCAAGAAAATCAAGTCACTGTTTCCTTTGTTTCCCCATCTATTTGCCATGAAGTGATGGAACCAGATGCCATGATCTTCATTTTTTGAATGTTGAGTTTTAAGGCAACTTTTTCACTGTCCTCTTTCACCTTCATCAAGAGAATCTTTAATTCCTCTTCACTTTCTGCCATAAGGGTGGTGTCATCTGCACATCTGAGGTTATTGAAATTTCTCCTGGCAATCTTGATTCCAGCTTGTGCTTCATCCAGCCCAACATTACTTTATTTACTGTATCCTCTTCCTAAAAAGAGAGGTGGGTTGACACAGTTGAATCTTTCACTGGTAAAATTTATGGCAAAGATAGATATATGTAGATATAGATACATAGCCATGTATATAGATGTACTAGAACTTGGTTTATTTAGTGGATGTCTATTGCCCCCCACCCCCGGCCTGCTGCCCCCACCCCTGCTGGCCCTGGACTATGGTCGGTCAGTTTGAAATCTGTGTTCCCTTGACTGCACATGCAAGTACATTTTCCCTACCCATGCACCCATGTGAGATTTGGTCATGGCCTATGCAGAAACAGATTTTTGTTTCTCCTTGTAGGAGGTCAGAGTGTATCTTTCCTTTCTATTTTAGTTTCTGGACTTTGGCAAAGGTATTTTTTGAACTGAGGAAACTCCCTTTGCCTATTTCAGGTGCCATGGCTACCTCTTCTGCCTTCTGGTTAGCTTTTCCTGGGACATTCTTAGGTCATTTTGCATTTTCAGTATTTTTATGGTTGTTTTGAGAAGGGAATTCCAGCTTGTCTTTGCATAGGCCTTGTTCCATAAGTAATAGAATTAAGTTTTCATTAAGGCAGTCAATGAGGTTGACTAAGTGATGATTTAGTGAATTAACTACACTACAGGTTCTTAAAAATGCAATCCTTTGTCACTGATTTTTTTTTCTTTTATTACTTTTTTTCTTTGGGGCAAAATGTTTTGAAAATTAACAATAAGAAAACCCTCTCTTGGGGCCATCTTAGAAAATGTCAATGTCTTCACAGTGTCAGTTACTGTTTTCTACCTTGGTGCCTTTGCACATGTGCCTTCTGTGCCCAGCTAACTTCTTCTCTTTTAAGGCACTGAGTGGTATCACCTCCTCCAGAACGTCTTCCTGATTCCCTAAGTTTAGATATTCATCCTTTGGAGAGGAGGCCTCTTGTTTTATTATCTATTTATCCCATATAGCCAGAACAGAACCAGAAACATGTTAGTTTCTCAGTGCTTGCTGGCTGAATGACAAGGGTGAGTCAGTATTAGAGGACTTAATAGCTAACGGATATTAGTCTTGATCAATGGGAGAAAGAAAGTGCATACTGAAGAAAGAGAAACCGAGGGAGCCCCAAGCCATTCCTAGAGTCTGAGAGGACCAGGAAAGAGGAGTGAGGAGAGGTGGAAGAAGTACAGACAGTGTCTCTCCATCCAGCTCATATTGCCTTGGATATAGGAGTATAAGGGGTTTTACCTGGCAGTCATGATGGGAGATTTTTTTCACTTGTCTCCAACTCTAGATTTTTTCTTGTCTCCTTGCCACACCCTCCAATTATTCAGATCTGCAAAGGCCTCGCTTCCCTAGCAGGGCAAAGTCTCTCAAACCATGGTTTTCAATTTCCCATACCCTGATGGGAAAGCTGTTCCTTTCCATCTCTCTCTCTTCAGTTTTAATAGCTCTGGAAAGAAGCTATGATGCTGGTATCTCTCTACCCTCTTTAATCTTCTGGGTTGTCAGGCCAACGAAATAGCTGGATCTATGCTATATACCAAATGCTTCTATGTTGCTTCAGAAGCAAAAAGGTTATTTAGCAGTTTAGAGGCACACAGACCTGGTTTATGACGAAGCTGGCTCATCCAGTGGATTCACATACTTTGTACCTTTAAAGGCAACAGTCATTCACTGCTACAATGGTGCAATATTGAAACGTATTGCAAGTAATCTCAACCTTCTGGGCTCCTGAACTATTCTGAGCTTCTTTCTCTTCCCCAAGATTCTTTCCCTTCCCCCTGCACGGCCCCCAACTTTGTCCATAGTCAGTTGCCTTTTTCACGTTGGCTGGTGTAAGGACTCTGAAGCATTTCAGCCTTCTTCATGCATTCTTTCCCAGCTTGAACCAGCTGTCCTTCTTTGTGGCTGCATTTTGATGCTTGAGATGACTGTCTGTATTCTGATTTGAAAAGTGCTCTTCTGTTCTTGGGGAGTTAAGGTGGTATTTGGAAATCTGATGAATAAATAGACTCAAGTTTCCTCTTCCCATCAGAAGGGGGAATAAAATTCTTCCCTTCCATGTTTCTGTAATTTTTTCCTGTAGAAGGGAAGTTAAATCATTCCCTCCTCTGCCTGCCATTATCCTCTTCCTTGTTTGGAGAGGGCAGTGGCTTAGTGGTTCCTGGCTGAAACAGAACTGCCCCACTGATGAGAAAATGACAGTCAAACTCAATTTTCTAATTTTAGACTCAAAATCAAGCAGCTTTTAAATTTTGAAGGATATCATGTCATTTATTTCAAGAGTGATGTGTTATTTAGTACTTGGCCTAAAGTGGGCCAAGCTATTGGAGTGTTTTGTGATCATCATGCTGCCCGGGGTTCCAGAATTTCTGCTGGGTCTTTATAAAATGGCTGCCCTTTTCTCCTTGTGGATTTTGAAACTGTACAAAGAAAATCACTGTGGCTGGGAAAATCTGCTTTATTATTCAGAAAGCACTGCTGCTCGCTTCTGTGGGAGTGTTTCCCAGGGATAGTCTTAATTATTGATGGCTAAATTCTCATTACATTATGGAAGTTGAACTTTTAAGGGGAACAAGAGGGAACTTTCCTTTGCTAATTGGTAGCATACAACGTCTTCTTCACATCCATGTGCTGTGTGCTAAGTCGCTGAATTGAATCTAACTCTCTGCGACCCCATGGTCTGTAGCTTGCCAGGCTCTTCTGTCCATAGGGATTCTCCAGGCAAGAATACTGGAGTGGGTTGTCATGCCCTCCTCCAGGGGATCTTCCCGATTCAGGGATCGAACCTGTGTCTCTTAGGTGTCCTGCATTAGCAGGTGGGTTCTTTACCACTAGCGCCACCTAGGAAGCCCCCACATCCATAGATGAAGTTACTGGCAGAAAACTGAGGTCAGAAAGTATGGAGAGAGGAGAGGAGAAGGGGAGGAAAGAAGAATGGGAGACAGGTGAGGAGAATATAAGCTGACTTCATGTCTGGAATCCTTTGAGACACTTCCTAGTTTAGTAAGAACATAACAGTACTTATCTCTTTCATGTATAAGTATGTAACAGAGAGACAAATCCTTGTGGGAAAGCACAGCACCGCTGCCTTCTGTAAGGATGTTTCTCTTTGTAGGAGAAGCATCCTTGTTCTGCTAGATTCTTGGTAGGCTTGAATATAAAATCTGAATATGAAGAGATAGCCGAGCCCTGAGGTTGTGGGGTTGAGAGCAGGGGTTGAGAACATAGACTTGCTCTCCAAAATACGTGGAGGAGATATTAGAGTTCAAGGTGCAGAGTAGGATCTTGAAGAGACAGCACGTGGAAAGGGATGCAAGTGGATGGAGAGCAATAGTCTTTGTGGTGACCCAGGAGGGGAGTCTTATAGGTTGAAGTGGCTCTTGACAACCTCCTATTGTTGATCAGTCGCTAAGTCTTGTCTGGCTCTTCGTGACCCCATGGACGGCAGCATGCCAGGCCTCCCTGTTCTTCAGTATCACCTGGAGTTTGCCCAAGTTCACGTCCATTGATTCAGTTTTCGTTGTGCAACACCATTTTGGCAAAAGTTGACTTACACAAAGAACTCTTAAGTCACCCTCCAAGTGGTGGGTTTTTCAAGGCCCTTTTAGTCTGATGCTTAATGTGATGTTTGTATTATTGTGATATAATCCCCTTTCCCAGAGAGTTCTTTGTGTAAGTCGACTTTTGCCAAAATGGTGTCGTGCAACAAACAATACTCAGACCTCAGAGACTTACAATAGAAATTTTTCTTTTTCATCCGTGGGTCTCTGGGGTTGGCTGCGGTGACTGTGCTACAGGCTGCAGGTCTCTCCCTGTGGGTGTTATTTTGGGGGGCCAGCAACCTTCAGTCTTCGGGAAAGCCCTCTCTGGGCATGGTCACCACACATGTGCAGTGTCCTGAAGTAGGGTTTTATTTGCTTGTTTCTTTGTTTACTTATTAATAAAATAAGGGAAAGGGGTGAGTTGTAAATCATGTTGCCTCCATATAAATCAGGATGACATGATACTGGAAATCATTCAACAGCAGTAGGAGCACAAAGCCAGGTGACCGAGACTACGGAAGTTGCCCCACACCTACGTCTTTTCATTTGCAGAAATCTTGTGTTTGTAGAATAGTTGACCTTTCTCCATCCACACCATCCACACTCTGAGCATTCACACTGATCCGTTTTTATTTTTTTAAGGGGCAAGAAATTCTGACTTACATCTCTGTTACATGTGAGCTTTGAGACCAGTAAAGTTATTCACTCTGACCCTACCCATAGGAAACCAGCCCACATTCTTGAGCCCATTTCATATTATGCAGTCATTTTGGTTTTCCAAATAAAAAAATCACCTTACTGATTCTCAGGCAGTCATCCTGCTAGACCCCTTGGATGAGTCAGCTTCCTGTTCAGGTTTTCAGTGTCACCTCTGCCTAGGTGGTTCACCAGGTGAAGAATCCACCTGCTATGCAGGAGACCCAGGAGATGCAGGTTTGATCCCTGGGTTGGGAAGATCCCCTGGAGAAGGAAATGGCAATCCAATCCAGTATTCTTGCCTGGGAAATCCCATGGACAGAGGAACCTGGCAGGCTACAGTCCAATGGGGTCGCAGAGGGCCAGACACATCCGAGTGACTAAGCACACATGCCTCTATAAATATGTCTGGCAAGGAAAGGGGGAGACTTTTTTTTTTTTTGCTAAATGCTGTGAACTATTGAATCTTGAAGTTCAGCTCCTGTGTTTTCATGCTTCTTTTCCAGGCTCCACTACGGGACTCAAGGAAAAAAATTGAAAACCCAACGCTCAGTGTGTGTTTCAGTTTTCACCAGCTTTCTGTGGATTCCCAAGTACAAAGTAGTTCTGTTTTAGATTAGAACATTTGCTAGTTGGCAGTTTTTGATAAGTGTATCATCCATACAGTCATTTTTAGACAACTCACCACCATAATCTTTTCCCCAAATGGAATCTTATTTTCTGTTTCATTTCCTTTTTCTTTTTTGCAGAATAATCCTTTGCCTGATCTGAGAAAGAGAAAAAAGAAAACACTAATATTCTTCTTCTCCACAATGAGGCAGGGACAAAGGGAGAGTAAAGTATGTTTTTAAAAAAAGGAAGGATGAGGTTAAAGGAAATAGATCAGTCCCTTGAGTGGATCACTTCTGTCCTGAAGGATCTCTCTGAGTAGCTCATCTCTGCATGGCCTTGCTATTTCCCTTGTCCCTTTCTTCCTTTTCTTATGCAGAGAAGGGGGTGGGGAAAACAATTTCGGTCAATTGTCCTCATTATTGTCCCCTTTACCCCTATTGCTGACTCTCCTGGGACTGCCTGCTCACAAGTGTGGACTTCTCTTTTCTGCTGTTGCTCTTTCAAAGGAGAGCTGTGTATTGAAGAAATATTGTATTAGGTTCTGGTTGGTTAGAACTGAGTTAACCAGCTGAGAAAACTATTGATAGAAAACTATTTGCAACCGATTAGCTTCTAAATCTGATGGTTCGTTATTCACACTGTAAACTGTTCCTTATTCACACTGTAACCTACCTGGGTTCTTGGACTCTAATCAACAGAGATTGTTAGGAGCCCAGAAGACAAATTCACGCAAGGACGCCTTACTGGGACTGGTGATGCAGCCCAGGGGAGGAAAAACAAGCGGCAGGTTTCCTCGCTGGCTCCCTGATGGGGAATAAGGGGGCTTGTGGAGAGCTGGCCCCTTGAATGGGAGGGCAGGGGCGGATGGTGGATTGGCTGAAGGGCTGGCTTGGGTGGTCCACCCACCCTTTGGTGGGACAGTAGGTGCAGGGGTCACGTGCAGTTGCTTGCATTTGCTTCTGGCATCTCAGAAGTGGCGGTTTGGATTTTAGCCTTCTTGTATCTTTTTGTTCAGAAATTTGCCCGACTGCACATGCTTGTAGTTATTTTTAGCTCCTTATTGTTTCTTTGTATTCTGTCACCTGAGGAGATGGTTGTCCAGGTGCAAGCTCGGTGGTAAAGGGTCCCAGGTCCCAGCCTATCTCAATACAGACAGAATTTTAAAGCCATAAGAAATTCAGAGATTGTCTATTTCTACCACCTTGTTTTATAGATGAAGTTCCAGAGAAATTGAAGGCCTTCCTAAGGTCAGACAACCAGTTTTTGGTCGTATGGGGACCAGCGCCCAGTTGTCTGAATTCTGTTCTTTCCATTACATTTGATTTAATTCTAGAGTTTAGATTACAATGAAAGGCACAGACGTATTAAAGTTAATCATTATCCTCTAAAGTGGCAGATTGAGTTTTAATAGAGAGAATGCGAATATTCTCCATAGGGAAAACAAGGAGGCAATTGGGAGTGAGTAAAGCTGCTCAAGAATAAAACAGCTTACCAGCCTCTCACTTTTGTTGGAAATCTATCTAACAAGGAAGTCTATTCCAAGGCAGGCAAATTTAAAGAAAAGGGGTTTGACACAAGAGCAGAGAGTGACTGGCATAGCTCAGCTGGAAAAATTTTCCCTGTATCATTCTAGGAGTCTCCAGAACAAAGAAACCCAATGTCATTAACAAAGGAAGGAGGATTGGAAAGGACTCCAGTGTTTTTACACTTAAAACGTATCCTTTCTTCTTTCTAGGTTTACGCATACGATTTTGGAGGTTGAAATTTCTTACAAAACAATACAACAATATAGTCTCTTCTCTTTTTTCCTGTAACGATAATGCTGAATTAAAAAAAAACAAACTCGAATCTTCAAAAAGACTGCAGTACCTTTCAGATATTTTTGAGTTGCTTGACTGCTTCTTCCTTGTAAGGAACCCCTGTTTCGCTCAGCTATGCATTGACTTTTAATTTTTTCCCTGACATTTCCTCTTCTTTTTACATTTATTTTTAATTGCTTTACAGTATTGTGTTGGTTTCTGCCATATATCAACATGAATCCGTCATAGGTACATGTATGCCCCCTCCCTGTTGAGTCTCCCTCCCACCCCCCACCCCCCGCACCCCATCCCACACATCCTCCACATTTCTTTCTCATGGCAGCCTTTTCTAATGGTGAGAAGGGGCTGGGAAAAGGGATTTCTGTGATTTTCCTCATAACTTCCTTGGAAATCGGGTAGTAGTTGAGAACCAACAGTTGTGAGTACAGGTGACGAAGCAAGAGTTGGGAAGATGTGAAAATATTGATTGTTTGGGGCTTAATTGTTCTCCCAAAGAAAGAAAACATACCGCTCCCCCTAGTTGAGGAAATTATATACAGTTGAGTGGTCAAATTGGTGGAAGGGGAAGAGGTAGCATGAGCAGTCACAGGTAAATCTGGAGACAGAGGCGGGAGTTGACATTTCTAGACATCATTGGAGGAAAGGTGCCTTTCCACCCCGACCAAGACCCAGAGTAATGGTGCCCAAGTAGAGAACTTCCAGGGAGGCGCCCTTCCATCACCAAACCTATCTCTTCCCTCCTGCCTCCACCACCTCCCTCCCTTGCTGGCTTCTTTCCTTCTGTCCTTCATTGCATCTTTATCTCTAAGACTGTTAAATATGTTTTTTAATGTTTATTGGCACTTTTGAGTTTATTTTAAATAGTATTTAATTTAAAAATTTAATAATAATATCAGCATCAATAATGGCTACTTTTTTTTTTAATTGAAGTAGAGTTGATTGACAGTGTTGTGTTAGCTTTGAGTGCACAGCACAGAGATTTGCTTTCAGATTCTTTGCCCACATAGTTCATTACAAAATATTAGTATGGTTCCCTGTGCTTGTTGGTTTATTATATATATAGTCATGTATCATCTTAATCCTAAACTCCTATTTTATGCCTCCCCCATCCCTTTCCTCTTTGGTCACCACAAATTTGTTTCTGTATCTGTGGATCTATTTCAGTTTTGTCCATAAGTTCATTTTTTAAAAATTTAGATTCCACATTTAAGTGGTATCATATGGAATTTGTCTTGGGCTTCCCAGGTGGTACTAGTGGTAAAGAACCCACCTGCCAATGCAGGAGATGTAAGAGATGTGGGTTTGATCCCTGGGTTGGGAAAATCCTCTGAAGGAGTGCCTGGAAACCCATTCCAGTGTTCTTGCCTGGAGAATCCTGTGGACAGAGGAGCCTGGCGGTCTGCTAGTCTATAGGATCACAAAGAGTCAGACATGACTGAAATGACTTAGCACGCATGCACAGTTTACTTCACTTAGTTAAATCATCTCTTAGCCCATCCATGTTGCTAATAATCTCTCAGCTCATCCATTATGCCATTCTTTTCTATGGCTGAGTAATAAAGTGAGAAATAGATTTAAGGGACTAGATCTGATAGACAGAGTGCCTGATGAACTATTGATGGAGGTTCATGACATTGTACAGGAGACAGGGATCAAGACCATCCCCAAGAAAAATAAATGCAAAATAGCAAAATGGCTATCTGAGGAGGCCTTACAAATAGCTGTGGAAAGAAGAGAAGTGAAAAGCAAAGAAGAAAAGGAAAAATATACCCATTTGGATGCAGAGTTCCAAAGAATAGCAAGGAGAGATAAGAAAGGCTTCCTTAACAAACAATGCAAAGAAATAGAGGAAAACAATAGAATGGGAAAGACTAGAGATCTCTTCAAGAAAATTAGAGATACCAAGGGAACATTTCATGCAAAGATGGGCTCAATAAAGGACAGAAATGGTATGGACCTCACAGAAGCAGAAGATATTAAGAAGAGGTGGCAAGAATACACAGAAGAACTGTGTAGAAAAGATCTTCATGACCCAGATAATCATGATGGTGTGATCACTCTCACTCACCTAGAGCCAGACATCCTGGAATGCGAAGTCAAGTGGGCCTTAGGAAGCATCACTACAAACAAAGCTAGTGGAGGTGATAGAATTCCAGTTGAGCTATTTCAAATCCTAAAAGATGATGCTGTGAAAGTGCTGCACTCAATATGTCAGCAAATTTGGAAAACTCAGCAGTGGCCACGGGACTGGAAAAGGTCAGTTTTCATTCCAATCCTAAAGAAAGGCAATGCCAAAGAATGCTCAAACTACCGCACAGTTGCACTCATCTCACACACTAGTAAAGTAATGCTCAAAATTCTCCAAGCCAGGCTTCAGCAATACATGAACGGTGAACTTCCAGATGTTCAAGCTGATTTTAGAAAAGGCAGAGGAACCAGAGATCAAATTACCAACATTTGCTGGATCATCGAAAAAGCAAGAGAATTCCAGAAAAACATCTATTTCTGCTTTATTGACTATGCCAAAGCCTTTGACTGTGTAGATCACAATAGACTGTGGAAAATTCTTCAAGAGATAGGAATACCAGACCACCTGACCTGCCTTCTGAGAAACGTGTATGCAGGTCAGGAAGCAATAGTTAGAACTGGACATGGAACATCAGACTGGTTCCAAATAGGAAAAGGAGTACGTGCTGTATATTGTCACCCTGCTTATTTAACTTATATGCAGAGTACATCATGCATATAAGATTGCTCAAGATTGCTGGGAGAATTATCAATAACCTCAGATATGTAGATGACACCACCCTTATGACAGAAAGAAGAAGAACTAAAGAGCCTCTTGATGAATGTGAAAGAGGGGAGTGAAAAAGTTGGCTTAAAGCTCAGCATTCAGAAAACTAAGATCATGGCATCTGGTCCCATCACTTCATGGCAAATAGATGGGAAAACAATGGCTGACTTTACTTTTTGGGGCTCCAAAATCACTGCAGATGGTGATCGCAGCCATGAAATTAAAAGACACTTACTCCTTGGAAGGAAAGTTATGACCAACCTAGACAGCATATTAAAAAGCAGAGCATTACTTAATTTTTTTATTAAACATTTTTTTTTATTAGTTTTTCCAAACAATGACATGATATCACCATGGGTTCACATATGCTCCCCCTCCATAACCCCCCTCCCTCCTCCCTCCCCCCGGGAAATCTCGTTGCACCAGTCCCAAGCATCAATCCTGGGCCGGCTATTGCTTAGACATATGATAATTAACATGTTTCAATGCCATTCTCCCATATCATCCCACCCTTTCCCTCATCCACAGAGGCCCTGAGTCTATTCTATACATCTGTGTTCCTTTTGCTGTCTCGCATGCTGGGTTCTCGTTACCGTCTTCCTAAATTCCATATATATGCGTTAATATACTGTATTGTTGTTTTTGCTTCTGGCTTACTTCACTCTGGATAATGGGCTCCAGTTTCGTCCATCTGAGTAGAACTGATTCAAATGAATTTTTCCTTAATGCTGAGTAATATTCCATTGTGTATATGTACCACAGCTTTCTTATCCATTCATCAGTTGATGGGCATCTAGGTTGGTTCCATGTCCTGGCTATTGTAAACAATGCAGCGATGAACATTGGGGTACACGTGTCTCTTTCAATTCTGGTTTCCTTGGTATATATGCCCAACAGTGGGATTGCTGGGTCATATGGCAGGACTATTTGCAGTTTTTTAAGGACCCTCCACACTGTTTTCCATAGAGGCTGTACTAGTTTGCAATCCCACCAACAGTGTAAGAGAGTTCCCTTTTCTCCACATCCTCTCCAGCATTTATTACTTGTGGATTTTTGGATTGCAGCCATTCTGAGTGGTGTAAAGTGATATCTCATTGTGGTTTTGATTTGCATTTCTCTGATAATGAGTGATGTTGAGCATCTTTTCATGTGTTTGTTAGCCATTTTTATGTCTTCTTTGGAGAAACGTCTGTTCAATTCTTTGGCCCACTTTTTGATTGGGTTGTTTATTTTCCTAGAATGGAGCTGCAGGAGTTGCTTGTATATTTTTGAGATTAATCGTTTGTCCGTTGCTTCATTGGCTATTATTTTCTCCCATTCTGAAGGCTGTCTTTTCACCTTGTTTATAGTTTCCTTTGCAGTGCAGAAGCTTTTAATTTTAATTAGGTCCCATTTGTTTATTCGTGTTTTTATTTCCAATATTCTGGGAGGTGGGTCATGTAGGATCCTGCTTTGGTTGATGTCAGAGAGTGTTTTCCCAATGTTATCCTCTAGGAGTTTTATAGTTTCTGGTCTTATGCTTAGATCTTTGATCCATTTTGAATTTATCTTTGTGTATGGTGTTAGAAAGTGTTCTAGTTTCATTCTTTTACAAGTGGCTGTCCAGTTTTCCCAGCACCACTTGTTAAAGAGGTTGTCTTTTCTCCATTGTATATTCTTGCCTCCTTTGTCAAAGATAAGGTGTCCATAGATGCGTGGATTTATCTCTGGGCTATCTATTTTGTTCCATTGATCTATATTTCTGTCTTTGTGCCAGTACCATACTGTCTTAATGACTGTGGATTTGTAGTATAGCTTAAAGTCAGGTAGGTTGATTCCTCCAGTTCCATTCTTCTTTCTCAAGATTGAAAAGCAGAGACATTACTTTGTAAACAAAGGTCCGTCTAGTCAAGGCTGTGGTTTTTCCAGTAGTCATGTATGGATGTGAGAGTTGGCCTATAAAGAAAGCTGAGTGCTGAAGAATTGATGCTTTTAAACTGTGGTGTTGGAGAAGACTCTTGAGAGTCCCTTGGACTGCAAGGAGATCCAACCAGTCCATCCTAAAGGAGATCAGTCCTGGGTGTTCATTGGAAGGACTGATGTTGAAGCTGAAACTCCAGTACTTTGGCCACCTGATGCCAAGAGCTGACTCATTTGAAAAGACTCCGATGCTGGGAAAGATTGAGGGCAGGAGGAGAAGGGGACGGCAGAACATGAGATAGTTGGATGGCATCACCAACTCATGGCCACGAGTTTGGGTGGACTCCAGGAGTTGGTGATGGACAGGGAGGCCTGGTGTGCTGCAGTCCTTGGGGTCGCAAAGAGTCAGACATGAGTAAGCTACTGAACTGAAGTGAATTGAATATTCCATTGTGTGTGTGTGTATACTGTTTATTGAACATATCTGTAATATCTTTCTATGCATTTAGTCATCATCAGAAGACAATATATAACTGTGTATGTGTTTGCTCAGTCGCTCAGTTGTGTCCTACTTTCTGTGTCCCAGTGGACTGCCACGCTTTTCGTACGTGGAGTTTTCCAGGCAAGAAACCCGGAGCAGGTTGCCATTTCCTACTCCCAGGGAATCTTCCCAACACGGGGTTGAACCTGTGCCTCTTGCATCTCTTGCATTTGCAGGTGGATTTTTTATTACTAGCACCACCTCGGAATCCATAACTGTGCTTTCCTCCATTTTTGAAATGAGACAATAAAAGTTAGAGAGGTTAAATCACTTATGTCATTTCTGTCAAAGAGGCATTAATTGGAAGAGCATTAATTGGAAGACATGCTTCCCTCATTTGAAAGCCTGTTTTCTAGACTTTATTATGTTATCAATATCATGTTATTATGTTATCAGCTGATCCTCCCCCTGATACCATCTCCAAAATTCCTGGAACTCACATCTCTGCCCCCTCTTTAATTTCCATATGTAGTATCAGAGTTTTTAGCAAAGAATCTCACTGTGGGAATGTATTTAGCTTTAATAGAGATGCGGCTATACTCATGACTGGGTCTGTGTGTCAGAGGTTTGCTGTGCAAAGGAAGAGATGCTTTGGTCAGTTGGAGTGTAAGATTCCAGAAACTTTGTTTGAGAATATACGGAAGACATGAATCCATTCAGTGTACTCCACAGTTGTTATTTGTGAAACTGTAGCCTTCAGAAAAGAAAGGATTCCACTTGAAAACAAAACCACCCAAACAGTCCTCCCCTTCTTACTTCCAAGTGTTTGTTAAGTGAGTTTTATTTCAAAATACTTGTTTTTTTTTTTTTTTTAAATGGAGAAGAATCTCAGTGTCAAGGGGTCCTGGATCAACACATCTGATGGAAGCTCAGTCTTTATTCTCAGCAAGGGAGGAAAACTCTAGGCTGAATTCCCAACCCATCTGCCTTCCACTCCTCTCTCCCCCGCCAGCCCCACCGTCTAAACATTTGTGCCCAGAGGACAGGGATGAGAGACTTACAGGTAGCCAGGGCGAGCTGTTGCAGTGCTGTTTAGCAAAAGCTCTGCGTGGTAGGCAAAGTGGTCTGTTTTCTCTTTGTCAGTCTAGTGAAAAGTGAGGTTCACCAAGAGAAACACACCTCTCCTGCTCCCCCAGTAACTGAGGCCTATACCTTGGACAGTTGTGATTACGTCTCCTGCGTGCCACGGGTCCTGTGCTCGATCTCCAGGTACTGGGAACCCACACCCTCACAGCAGCAGGCGTTTGCTTGGTCAGTCCTGAAATGTTTGGTTCATTATGACGTCTGGCAGTGATCGATATACAGGAAAAAGGATAGTGAAAAAACTCATCGAATTTAATTTTATTCCAGACTCTAGATGGAATTCTACTCCTGAATTCCAGAGGTTCAAAGGCCAGAGCTAGTTCCCTTGCCTGCTGGTCTTTGTAGAAAGCATTGTAATTAAGATTGTTGTTGTTTAATCACTAAGTTTTGTCTGACTCTTTTGCGACCCCTTGGACTGTAGCCCACCAGGCTCCTCTGTCCATGAGATTTCCCAGGCAAGAACCCTGGAGTGGGTTGCCATTTCCTTATCAGGGGGATCTTCCTAACCCAGGGATTGAACCCACATCTCCTGCATTGGGAGGCACGTTCTTTACCACTGAGGCACCAGGAAAGTCCATGGTAATTAAGATGGCCCTGTGAAAATGACTACTGTGCTATTTGCCTAGCTTTACCTATAATACAGTTAAAGATCATAAACAGTATTTACTGAGTCTACTCTGTGTTAATGGATTCCCAGGTGGCATTAGTGGTAAAGAATCTTCCTGCCAGTGCAGGAGATGCAAGAGGCATAGGTGCGATCCCTGGGTTGGGAAGATTCCCTGGGAGTAGGAAATGGCAACCCGCTCCAGTAATCTTACCTGGAAAATTCCATGGACAGAGAAGCCTGGCAGGCTACAGTCCATGGAGCTGCAGAGACTCGAACATGACTGAGTGACTGAGCACACACACACACACACGCATTCTGTGTTAAGTTTATTTGTATATAAACTTATTTAACACTCTGTGTTCAATATTATTTCTCTAAATCTTCACAACAGCTTTATGAGGTTGGTAAGCGTTTACCCATTTTATGTACAAGGAAACTGAGGCTCAGAGTAGTTGGGAAATTTTCTCAAAGTCGTGTTGAAAGGACTAGGACTCAAAAGCCCATGAATGCTCTTTTAATACAATGTGCCATTATAATAGCCAGGATTTGCTGGAGAAACAGAACATTTTCTCTATTTTTTATGACAGCGTTAGTTACTCAGTCATGTTTGGCTCTCTTGTGACCCCATGGACTGTAGCTCCTCTGTCCATGGATTTCTCCAGGCAAGAATACTGGAGTGGGTTGCCACTTCCTTCTCCAGGGGATCTTCCTGACCCTGGGACTGAGCCTGCATCTCTTACGTCTCCTTCACTGGCAGGCAGGTGATTTACCACTAGTGCTACCTGGGAAGCCCAAGTCTGTTTGTTGGTGGTACCCAAAGATACCTGACGGGTGTTGCTTTTCTTTAAAATATTATGACTTCTCCTCAGATATAGTCCAGATTCTTTAAGCAACCCATTATGGATTTATTTACCTATTAATTTGTTCCAAGTACTTTTTAAAAAATAATAATGTTTAAAATCCTAAAGGCAATATTCCTGGTACTGAAATAGTCAAAAGTGCAGATGAGTATGGATTAAAAAGTAAACACTTCTCTTTTCCCCCTTTTTATTCTTCAGGGCTATTTCTCAGATGCAACCATTATAAATAATTCTTTGCATTTACACCAGAATTGTTTCATGCTCATGCAAGCACATGTGTGTATGTATGGGGACCTGTGATCCATCTATCTCTTCATTACTGGGGAGGATGCACTCAGGAAAAAGAATCCTAAGCGGATGATCCAACCTTATCTCCTTATCAGCATGGTATCTAGATCACTGAGCAATAGGCTAATAATACTTAGCTGGAGAGTCTTTATCTATGGAATGTTTCGAGTAGAACAACCCTGAATTAGGATTGCTTATGGTAAAGAAATGTACAATCCATGGACTTATGAGGCATGACTTTCTGGAGATATCATGTAAAGGAAGCTTTGTGGTTCAGATGGTAAAGCATCTGCCTACAGTGCTGGAGACCCAGGTTCGATCCCTGGTTTGGGAAGATCCCCTGGAGAAGGAAATGGCAACCCACTCCAGTACCCTTGCCTGGAAAATCCCATGGAGGGAGGAGCCTCGTAGGCTACAGTCCATGGGGTCACAAAGAGTCAGATACGACTGAGTGACTTCACATATGATTCTCTGGAGTATAAAATGGAGGAAGTGTTTATAAACTAAAAATCTTCTTGCTATTTGGGATGACCCATGAAACTCATCAGAGAAGTTATCTATTATTCTGCACCAGAACATCATGCCTGATAAGAGAATCTGTACATATGTAGCATGATTAATTAAACCAGTACTCTACTGATGGAATTTGGGTTGTTTCAGTTTTATTTATTTTGCTATTATAATGCTACATGGTACATCTTTATAAACATGTTTATATATTTGTTTCAGTGTATCTGCAGTTATTAAGACCATATTTGGTCAAAGATTATGTTTACCTGCATCTTTACCCACCTTATTCTTTCTTTGCCCCACTACAGCCATATAAAAATATTGTAAAGACAGCCTACGACCTGGTATCATTTCATCTGTAAAAACTTTAGTGCATAGCTCTAAGAATTATGGAATCTCTTTTTTTAGCACCACATCTTAGATAAAAGAGTATTCCATTCATACTGTTCCAAAACTTGCACTTTTCTCTTAACATATCTTAGAGATCATTGCATAGCAGTATGTAGAGATTTCTTCATTCTTTATTACAGTTGCATAGTATTCCACTTGTGGATATATCATGTGTTATTAAACTAGCCTCTTATTAGTGATATTTGAGTTGCCCTGAGTTGTTTACAGTCTTTTCTATTACAAATAATAGTCTTGTATGCAAATTATTTAGTAATGTTTTCACAGTATATTGGAATAGATATTTAGAATTGGAACTGCTAGTTCAAAGGGTATATCAGTAAGGAAATTCTTGTCACAGAGAATCTGAGTTTAATGCATTTATAGTATGATATATTTATGTAAGTTTCTCTCATTTTGTGTGTAGTTAGATTACTAGCCGTCCCAGTGTAGGAATGCTTTCTGGGAGGATTCCTCCTTCCTAATGTGTCAGCTACCACTATCATGACACCAAGTTTCAGGATCCGTTATAATACTCTCACTAGGCAGTTGAACAGGGATATCAATGACAAATTAGTTAATGTTAATAAGTGTGATACATCCAAAGTATTTATGATTAGTCATTATAAAAATTGCTAATAAAGAGTTGTGAGGTTGAAAGAAATTTTTCTCAACTACAGTTAAAACACAAATTTTGATCAACCATGGTAAAGGAAAGACTAGGTTCTTTCTTTTCACTTGAAAGCAACTTTTCTTAAAAAAACCAAGTTATTATCATATTAAGAGATAAAGAGTGTGTAGGCAAGAGATGTAGAAAAAATTGTTGTAGATGTGTATTGGATCAGTAAATTTAAAAAAAGATACTATGTGGGGTTTTGTGTGTGTGTGTGATGTTTGATGAATTTGTGAGCTTTTTAATATTTGTGACTTTTAACTTCTAAGTTTTAAATAAATATTTATTTCTAACTATTAGATTATATAGTCTTGCCTTTAACATGACTCCCCAAATCCCATAGGCTTCAGGCCACACAAAACTGCTATATCCTTGGTTGTTGGAGTGATATATATGGTGACTTTCAACAATGAACCAGGTAATTATAGGCTGGCTTCTGGAAGGAAATGTACTCTTCTCTTAGGAGACTTTGCAAGTCATGGCAATAGGTTAGTATGTATCATCTGCTGTGGGAGTATTTTTCTGAAGAGGATTATACACTGAGACAGCAGGCAGTAAATATTGGGGGAAAATAATACACCCTATATAGTTGTACTCTGTTTTCTTCCTACATGGAAATGCATTTACTGTTTCCCAAAGTAGATACCACATAAGTTCCATCCAGTCACAGCACTGGCTTAAAGTCCAGGATTTTGTCATCATATTTCATCAGCTTCACATGTGATTCTTGACTGGGAAAATTATAAACAGAAGCAA
This sequence comes from Antilocapra americana, assembly GCA_007570785.1. Lineage (NCBI taxonomy): Eukaryota > Metazoa > Chordata > Mammalia > Artiodactyla > Antilocapridae > Antilocapra > Antilocapra americana. The sequence continues at coordinate 9,339,454 of ML664173.1, read as the reverse complement.
AAACCAAGCCAAAAAACCAAAACCCAAGGTACCACCAAAAAAGATGATTTGTCAGTAACCATTGCCCTTAGCATATCTGCATGGAGTAGAGACAGTAATTTCAATAAGCATTCTTATTTGGAAGAAGGAAAGATGGGTGGCACATAGTAGCCACTCCTCCATAACTGTCCTAAAATATTGCTGAATATACATTTTAAGGATGCTTACCTGGGGGTAAGCAATGTTCCTTGTGTCTTCTCTCCATGGCTCCTACTTTTTTTTCTTTATTGTTCTAAAAATTTACCAATCTTTGAAATTTTCAAAGGAGCAGATTTTGGATAAATTGATTCTCTCTCTCTCTCTCATCTATTTCATTGATTTCCTCTCTTTTTTGTTTCCATACTTTGTTTAATTTGGATTTAACTTGCTCCTACCCTAGTTTCCTATGTTTGAAGTTTGGATTGTTGGTTTTAGACCATTATGTTTTTAAATATAAGCATCTCATGCTATACATTTTCCTCTAATAATTGTTTTAGCTGCATCCCTGAAATTTCAATACACTCTATTTTTGTTTTCATTTAGTTTAGTAACTTATAATTTCCATGTGATTTTCCCCCATCTTTTATTGTTATTTACTGAAGTATAATTGATTTACAATGTTGTATTAGTTTCAGGTGTACAACAAAGTGATTCAATATTTTTGTAGATTATACTCCATTTATTGTTACTACAGAATAATGTCTCTATTTCCTTGTGCTGTATGGCATATCCTTGTTGCTTATTTATTTTATACATAGTGGTTTGTATCCCTTAATATCCTACCCCTGTCTTGCCCGTCTCCTTTCCTGCTTCCCGCTGGTAACTCTTAGTTTATTCTCTATATCTGTGTGTCTGTTTCTGGCTTGTTACAGACATTTGTTTATTTTTTAGATTTCACATATTTAGATTCCAAATATTTGGAGATTTTCCAGGTGCCTTCTCGTTATTGAATTCTAGTTCAGTTCCTTTGGGGCCAGGTAACCTACTGTGAATTATTTCAGTTCAATTTATTGGAGACTTGGCCCAAAATAAAGCCTTTCATGGTGACTATCCTTTCCTTACACATTTGAGATGAATATTTATTTTACTGTTCTTGGGTTGAGTTTCTTTAAATAGCAGTTAGGTTAAATTGTTTCATAAGGTTAAAATCATCTAAATACTGACTGATTTTTTTTTGCCTTATTCTTTTACAATTTATAGAAAGAGTATGCAGTATAATTATTGATACAGTATAATTATTTGTCTGTATCTCCTGTCAGCTCTCTAAGTTTTTTTCCATATATTTTTAAATTCTATTATTTGGTAAATTAAAAATGTGAAAATTTAGGATTCTTATTTTTTCTTTTCATTGTTATAAAATGTTCTTCTTAATCCCTGATATATTTACTTGTTCTGAAGTCTATTTTGTCTGATACTAATAGAGTTACACCAACTTTTTTTGATAGAGAGATATTATGTTTATTTGAATCCAAATTCACAGTTTCCAAATTGTGTGCTGATATGTCCTGGGAGTGGGGTGGAGTGGGGACAGGGAGGGGAGTCTGTCATGGGACACCATGGGATATTTCAAAATTTCATGGAAATCACAAAAAATACTCAACCTCTAATTGGACACTGTGCAAGGTCAGGGTCAAGATATGTCACTGTTTACCAGTTAATTAGAGCTATGTTTCTTTGATGGTATCATATCTTTGCAAAGCTGGGTTTTCTTTTTTTTGTTTAACTTATTTTGTATTGGGGTGTAGCCAGTTCACAGTGTTGTGATAGTTTCAGGTGAACAGCAAAGGAACCAGCCATACATACACATGGGTCTGCCTTCCCCCAAACTCCCCTCCCATCCAGGCTGACACATGACATTGAGCCGGGTTTCATATGCTCTACAGTAGGTTCCTGTTGGTTCTCCATTTTAAATGTACCAATCACACCAGCTTTTTATTACTGCTCACACGGTATGTTTTTAGTACTTTTGCCTTTAAGCTATCTGTGTCTTTATATTTAAAGTGGATATCTTGTATACAGCAATGTAGCCGGTTCTTGGTTTTCTTAGACCATTTATTGGTGTGGCTGGACGTGTTGTTGAGCAGTCACTAAGTTGTGACTCTTTGTGACCCTGTGAACTGGAGTATGCCAGGCTTCCTTGTCTTTCACCACCTCCTGGAGTTTGCTCAGATTCATGTCCATTGAGTTGGTGATTTCATCCAACCATCTCATCCTTTGTTGCCCCCTTCTCCTCTCGCCTTCAATCTTTCCCAGCATCAGGGTCTTTTCCAATGAGTCAGCTCTTTGAATCAGGTGGCCAAGAAATTGGAACTTCTGCTAAAGCATCAGTCCTTCCAATGAGTATTCAGGGTTGATTTCCTTTAGGGTTGACTGGTTTGATCTCCTTGCAGTCCAAAGGACTCTCAAGAGTCTTCTTTGGCACCAGAATTCAAAATCCAACTCTTACATCCATATGTGACTACTGAAAAAACCATAGCTTTTACTATATGAATCTTTGTCAGCAAAGTGATGTCTTTGTTTTTTAATATGCTATTTATCTTTGTCATAGCTTTGTTCCAAGGAGCAAGGATCTCTTAATTTCATGGCTGCAATCACTGTCTGCAGTGATTTTGGAGCCCAAGAAAATAAAATCTGTTACTGCTTCCACTTTTTTCTCCTTTGATTTGCCATGAAGTGATGGTGCTAGATCCTGTAATCTTAGTTTTTGAATGTTGAGTTTTAAACCATCTTTATTACCCTCCTCTTTCACCTTCTTTAAGAGGCTCTTAAGTTCCTCTTTGCTTTCTGTCATTAGAGTGGTATCATCTGCTTATCTAGGTTGTTGATATTTCTCCTGGCAACCTTCATTCCAGCTTGTGATTCATCCAGCCTAGAATTTTACATGATGTACTCTGCATATAAGTGAAATACGCAGGGTGACAATATACAACCTTGACGTACATCTGTTGTTTCGTGTCCAGTTCTAATTGTTGCTTCTTGACCTGCATATGGATTTCTCAGGAGACAGGTAAAGTGTATTTTGCTGTATGTTTTCTATTTGTTCCACTGTGTTTTGTTCCATTTTCTTGTCCTCAGTGGATTAACTAAATCTTTTCTGTCCCTCGATTTTTGTCTCCACTTTTGTTTTTTTGGGTATTTTTTTGTTTAAGTGTTCAGTGATTGCTCTAGGAATTACAGTATACATCTTTAACTCATTACAATGTAATCTGCCTTCAAATAATATTATGTAAGTGTGTGTACAAAAATCTTAAAGCAGTATACTTGTAGTTTTTCCTTTGTTTTGTGCTTCTGCTGTCAGATATTTTACTTCTATTTGAGTTATAGGCCCCTATTTTTTTATTATCACTATTTTCTCTTTAAACACCCAATTATATTTTGGAGAGTTTTGAAATGAGACAAATGTCTTTTTTTAATAACTATGGAAATTTTGGGGGGGTTGTTTGTTTGATATTTTAGTTGTATTGTCTAGTTTTTGTTTGTCTCTTTTGAAGAGATTCAGAAGTTTAGCCACATGGCCACCTTGCCTCTGTCCTCAAGTCATTTTCTAATCTGTTCACATGTGCAGCCCGTGCTACTTCTCTGGGGTCACGAGTTAGTATGTTGTACTTCTTTGAGGTAATACTTCCTTTTGTTTTCCCTTCAATGCTAGTGTTTAAAAATGTGTGTGCGTGATCTGGGACAAAAGACTACTCTAAACTTAGTAGTAGTAGTTTCGTCACTAACTCGTGTCCGACTCTTGTGACCCCATGGACTATAGCCTGCCAGGCTCCCCCGTCCATGGGACTCTCCAGGCAAGAACACTGGAGTGGGTTGCCATTTCCTTCTCCAGGATTCTCAACATAGATACCAGTTTTTTAAATGGGGATTTGAAGGGCAGTCTTCGTTGCCAAAGCTATTGCAAAAATACCATAAACATTGCTTAAATATTCAGGCTGTATGTTACAGTCTCCTTTGGAAGTGTTGGCTAACTGCAAGGCTTTTTGTTTACTATAATACAGGAATTCCTCACTTATTCACTGGTCATTACTCTGGCAACCTCATCTCCATGGAACACTGGAGAAAATAATGAAGTAAAACAAATGGTTTCTAAACAGTTCAACTAGATGTAGCAAGGTCATTAAAAAGAACTTTCACATATTTGACTAAAGGAAGAACTCCTGATTCAAAATATGCTTGCTTTCATTAAAAAGTGTCATGCTAACCAGCTGGGCTGATCGGTTTCTTTGCCTTCAGCAAATGGAAGGGAGAGGGAGGTGGGGCTGGTAGGGAGAGAAAGGAGGAATAAGCACGCGCGTTGTGTAGAGGAAGATACAATAGCCAAAGTTCGTTGCTCCCTTTAGACCGCAGTCTCCCTCAGCACAGCTAACGTGGTCCATCTGTGTTCCCTGCGCTGTCGCTGACACACGACACTGTCTAAACAAAGAAACCAACATGTGACTCCGAGCTGAGGGGACATAGAAGAACTGCATGATGCTGAAAGAAGAATTTAAAAAAGGTAACACTTACAGGCTACTCTGCAATAAGGCAGAGAGTTCTTTCTACTACATTGTATGGTGCAGCAGGAACATTTCTATTTAGGGAGAATAGAAGTCAGCATGAAGCACTGGCTCCCAGTGATGTGTTATTCAGAAAAGGTTACATTTTGAAACCTGGGCGAGTACTTATTGCCTTCAGAAATGATTTCTATAAAAACTCCACACTTTCCTTCCTTCCCCCTCCACCCAGCCAAATCTCCATTTCTATTTTTGGCTCTCTACCTAATTATTTCACCTCTTCATACTCAAGAAATCCATTTGTGCCACAGATATCTCCTTTACCTGATCATGTTGCTGAAGTGCTATGTTTCTGTACACAGAGTAGGTGTTAGAAGTAATTCTTTGTTCAACAAATTCATGGAGGAAAAAAATGTTCATAGTGATTTATATGTACCCATACCTTAAATTCTAGTAAATGTGCACCCTTTGTAAAGACAGACAGATCTGCTCTTTTAATGATGATCTATTCATTCAGTTTGCCCCCTATGTTATTCTCCTCAAGATCTATAAACTGAAAATTGCTACTGATAATAATCATCAAGGTGGGGGACACTCACTGAGTGGTTAGTGTGTGCGTGTGTGTGCACGCGTGCACGTATGTGCCCCAGGAACTCTGCAAAAGGCTTTCACGGATGATTATTTAATTCTCACTACACTTGAGAAAGTAGGATATCTAATCTTATACGTGGGGAATTGAGACTTGCAGAGGTGAGTTTACGAAGTCCAAGTTTACACATCTAGTCCGTGGCAGAGCTGGGACCTGAGTCTCTGTGAACTCCCAAACCTGTGTTTTCACATCCATACGATGTGCTTCTTCTTTTTCCCATCATCTCCAGAAATAAAGTAGCAAACAGTAGCACAGGATCTGTTTTTATCACACTGAATAAAATATAGCTTTCCTTCGCTGTCATTCAGTCATGACAATGGCAGAATGCAATTAAACTAACCCTTAGCTTGAGAAGGGGCTCCGTAGGTGGCTCAGTGGTAAAGAATCTGCCTGCAATGTGGGAGACCTGGGTTCAATCCCTGGGTTGGGAAGATCCCCTAGAGAAGAAAATGGCTAACCACTGCAGTATTCTTGCCTGGAGACTCCATGGACAGAGAAGCCTGGTGGGCTACAGTGCATAGGGTCACAAAACTGTTGGACACAATTGAGTGACTAATAGTTTGAGAATAAAGTAGGAAAATACATGTATCTATCCACAGACACAGTTAATTAATTTGATAATGGTCAGTTACTTGTCTCTCTCCACCCTCCCTCTCCCTTTTCTTTTGAATTTGATGGATGTATGTAGGTAAAACAGGTAATTCAGGAAGCGTTATCTTCCATCTTGCTCCTCTCCAGTTTGCTGGCTGTTCTGAATAATTTGGATAATTTCATTATTTCCTGATTTCCCTTTCCTTTTGGAGCACTTCGGTCACAGTCTTCATTTCTCTTCTCAAGTAGCTAAATCTTAATTCATATTAGAATGTCTTTCCATCCATCTGGATAACATTCACGAAACACACTTTTGAAACTGTTTTCATTCAGAGGGCCCAAAGAATAAAACAAGCCAGGCTGATTGTATGGTTCTTGTGTAGCAACTGACAGGAAGATACTCAGTTTAATTTTCTTGGTGTCCAGATAGGGAACAAAATATGCCACCAATTTCTTTTCCTAAACAGAGCAAACCAAATGTACACACGCCTGAGGGTTCAGGGACACAGGGATGCTTTGTATATGACTTTAATAAAAAACATGTTTTTCTTTTAAAATCTTCCATGAGTGAGATGGGAATCTGGGGGTTGAGGATGAGCAAAGGATGCCTGCAGTTGGGAATAAAGAAAAATGAGGCAAGCAAGAGCGAGAGGAGCTGATAAGATAAAATGCATTTAGGCTGTCGATCAGATGTCAGAAGCCATGCACTGCTGTTCCAAAATTGCCTTTTTATGTGGCATTTCTCAAAGGTGAGCTCAGAGTGCAAGCTTTAGTGTTCTTCTGGGAAAGAGCGAAACAAGAGTAAATACAGTAGCGACAGCGTATGCCTATGGTTTCTTCCCATTCTCAGTTTATCAAGATTATCAACAGATACTTTTTAGACAAAACTGAGAGGAATGGTTTATTTTCTGATTATATTGCTTCTCTGTGCTGCTTCTCTCTGTTGCTTCTTACTAGCCTGGTCTTTCTTCTCGAGGCTCCCCATTTTGAGTATCATTAAGCATGTCAATATCTGTTCTCCGATCCTTGTCTTGACCTTAATAGTCATAGCTGAGAAATTATTTTCTTGCCTTCTTTGTTTGGCTGGAGTAATTCCACTCATTCTGTGAGCTTATTAATTTCCACCCTTCATGTTTGACAAGGACATTTTACAGGGCAATCATGACTCAGAGTGCAGAATGGAATATAAAGTTAGAACTCCATTTTTTTTTTCTTTAAGCAGTTAATCAGAGGGTGAGCAATCTGAAGTTGTTCCCTGACTGAAATGTTCACATTTGATTGCTTTCCTACTCAGCTCCATTGTCAGCCGCCTCTGGGTGTCTCAGACAGCTCAGTAATGGCAGCACCTGGCTTGGGGTAAATGGTCACAGTCCTGTTTTGATGGTTTGCTTTATAGTTTTTCACAGACTCAAATAGCCTGAGTACAGGTGCCGTCTGAGGAAGCTAAAGGCAGCGGTATTAGATCTAGAAACAGTTGAGATCTAAATGCCTGTGAACTCCGGGTCTTAACCCTCTCACCTCCTTATGCTTCCCTTGTGGTCTTAACTTGACCCAAGAGGACGCTGACAATCTGCTATCTTCTTTGCTTATTGATCTAAAGACAAGGGTGACCTTGATAGAAAACTTCTGGTTTTTTGCAAGCAGTGTAGGTACTTAGCAGGAATTGCAGGCTCTCAGCTCTACTTTTATTCTGGGATCCAGTTGGCAGGCAGATCTATTTACTCCCCTCCCTGTGACTTGTCATCAAATCTTCCACCAGGAGGACCTCGACTCCCAGGGGAAAGGGGAAATGAGGGATGAATGAACCTTCTACTATAAGAATGTGACCAGTACAGAATTTCTCCTTTATTTTTCTAAAGCTCTTCTGCATTTTTCAGTCTACTTCTCTGAGCTAACCCAGGCCAAAAGGAAGATGATTAAGTCTCAGAAGAGGCATGAATTGGCCTGAAGCTATAGAGGAAAAAGTTTTGGGGTGGGCAGTTTGAAAGATGGAGAGCAAGAGTGATTAGGCAGTGGAAGAGAAGTCCCACCACTGCTGAGAGCTGGGGAAAGATCAGATATCAACATTAATGAGATAGAGCGAAGCTCCAGAGAATAAGCCAGGCTTGACTGAAAAGAGGAGGGTGGGAGAAAATCATAACAGGCTGATGACAAGGAATGCTTTTCTGCTTGCTTCCCACCTTACAGTTTTCACAGGACAATTTTTTTTTTGAGAGACAGTAAAACATCTTGATGGCAATTCTAGGCTATGTGTTTAAACTGTGAAGATGATTCTTCATTTATTCAACACATAACTTTTTTTTAGCTCCTACTCGATGCCAGGTACTGAGTCAGCCTCTGAGAATACAACTGTATAAGATAGAAATGATAGTCTTGTAGGGAGAAAAGTTGGGGCTAGTGGCTCCCTGTGTGGAAGGGAGATAAGGAAGATGGACTAAGTGCTGGGGAGAACGCTTCTCCTTCCCTGGTGGGAGGCACTGTCCTCAAACACAGCTTCTTATGGGACTGGGGACCCCACCCTCCAGCTGCCTGCTTCTGCCATCTTGTTAGGTTGCCAGGTGCTGGCAGCTGGTACTCTGAGGATTCCTTGCAGGGTTGGTACTGCTCCCTTTCCCGATTGCCTAAGACCTACTTCCTGTCTGTTTTCCCACTGATGAGCTTGCTTTCCTGCTTGTTCTGGAAGAAGGTGGAAAATAGGGGCTTTTCTGGTAGTCCCATGGGTAAGACTCTGCACTTGCACTATAAGGACTGAGAGTTCGGTCCTTGGTCAGGGAACTAAGATCCCATATGCCAGGCAGTACAGCCAAAAAACCCCCCACAACGTTGGAATCAGTACATGACTTTAAAAAAAAGAAGGTAGGCTAGCAGGAGGGCAGCCCTCCCTGTCCCTCCCACAGCAGAAACCTTGTGTCCAGAGGCTCCTCCCTCACTCTGCAGGCTGTGTGAGGGATGACAAGAGAATGTCGGATGGTAGACCTGTTTTGGTTGAGCCTGTTTGCAAATCTGCTCCATAAGGTTCGTACCTTGACTCTTGCTATGGGGTTTGACCTTTGTCTTTCCCATTGCTCTGCAGCCAGTTAAATTGGAATAGCAAATGGGTGTTGTGGCCGGCGCGCTTTTTATTTTTATTTTTTTTGCCTGAAGGTATTTTCTTTTTACTTTTTTTTAATTTATTTTTTAAATTGTTTTTGCCATACAATGTCATGATATCACCATGGGTTTACATATGCTTCCCCTCCAGAACCCCCCTCCCTCCCCCCTCCCCCCCGGGAAATCTCGCTGCACCAGCCCCGAGCATCAATCCTGGGCTGGCGATTGATTAGACATATGATAATTAACTTGTTTCAATGCCCTTCTCCCATATCATCCCACCCTTACCCTCATCCACAAAGTCCACGCACGAGTCTATTCTATACCATCTGCGTTCCTTTTGCTGTCTTGCATGTTGGGTTCTCATTACCGTCTTTCTAAATTCCATATATATGTGTTAATATACTGTATTGTTGTTTTTGCTTCTGGCTTACTTCACTCTGGATAATGGGCTCCAGTTTCGTCCATCTGAGTAGAATTGCTTCAAATGAATTTTTTTTTTAATGCTGAGTAATATTCCATTGTGTATATGTACCACAGCTTTTTTATCCATTCGTCAGTTGATGGGCATCTAGGTTGCTTCCATGTCCTGGCTATTGTAAACAATGCAGCGATGAACATTGGGGTACACGTGGCTCTTTCAATTCTGGTTTCCTCGGTGTATATGCCCAGCAGTGGGATTGCTGGGTCATATGGCAGGACTATTTGCAGCTTTTTAAGGAACCTCCACACTGTTTTCCATAGTGGCTGTACTAGTTTGCATTCCCACCAACAGTGTAAGAGGGTTCCCTTTTCTCCACATCCTCTCCAGCATTTATTGCTTGTAGACTTTTGAATGGCAGCCATTCTGACTGGTGTAAAGTGGTACCTCATTGTGGTTTTGATTTGCATTTCTCTGATAATGAGTGATGTTGAACATCTTTTCATGTGTTTGTTAGCCATTTTTATATCTTCTTTGGAGAAATGTCTGTTAAGTTCTTTGGCCCACTTTTTAATTGGGTTGTTTATTTTTCTAGAATGGAGCTGCAGGAGTTGCTTGTATATTTTTGAGATTAATTGTCCGTTGCTTCATTGGCTATTATTTTCTCCCATTCTGAAGGCTGTCTTTTCACCTTGCTTATAGTTTCCTTTGTTGTGCAGAAGCTTTTAATTTTAATTAGGTCCCATTTGTTTATTCGTGTTTTTATTTCCAACATTCTGGGAGGTGGGTCATGGAGGATCCCGCTTTGGGTTATGGCAGAGAGTGTTTTGCCTATGTTATCCTCTAGGAGGATATAGTTTATAGTTTCTGGTCTTTTGCTTAGATCTTTGATCCATTTTGAGTTTATCTTTGTGTATGGTGTTAGAAAGTGTTCTAGTTTCATTCTTTTACAAGTGGCTGTCCAGTTTTCCCAGCACCACTTGTTAAAGAGGTTGTGTTTTCTCCATTGTATATTCTTGCCTCCTTTGTCAAAGATAAGGTGTCCGTAGATGCGGGGATTTATCTCTGGGCTTTCTATTCTGGCGCGCTTTTTAGAAGAGAGCTGAATGTCTGCGAGTGGCATGTGCTGCTGTGGCCTCCGATGATCCCCATGGGCTCACTCGTGTGTTCAGTGCCTGGCCTCTGTGTGCACTCGAAGTTGCCTTCCTGGTGAGTGCAAGCGTGGTGTGTTACACACGGGGGCCTGTTGGGGGCGCCTGACCGGTGGGACTTCAGAGGGCACGGCGCTGAGGCTAAGACAGGAGGGCTGCGAGGGAGTTAGGTAGGTGAAGAGATGGGTGCAGATGCGGTGGGCACAGACGTGCGAGTGTTTCCGGTAGAGGGGCCCATGGAGACGACCCTCAGGAAGACAGACTTGGTGTCTTATAGGAAAGGGAAATTCAACGTGTGTGTAGCTTAAGCCCAGAGGATCTGCAGTTAGAAGAATATTTCTCGGATTAGTGATAAATTGCTCTAAAGTCTTTTACACTTTCTTTCCTGCTTCCTGTGGCCGACATATAGCGGAATCTCAGACTGGAGTTAAGGTAGAATCTGTGTATAGCCTCAGAGTAGAATGGAATTGATGGAGACAAAAATCTTTTGTTTCTCCTCCATTTTCCCCTTTTTAAGGCCACGTCTCCTTTCTACATTAGAGAACCATTTAAAAATGCTAAATAACTTGAAAGAAAATCCATGAACTGTCGTGTAATTTCCTTTTAAATTTCTTTATGTTTTCCCTCTTTAATCCCTCCTTGCCTTTCTTCTTTCTTTTTCTTTCCGAAGGACTTAGGTATAAAAGTGAGCAAAATAATTCATTGCAGTTAATTTTATCTTCAGTGGTTTGGAAATCAGGTACAGCCTGGTCCCTAGAGAAACTCTAATACCTTTTACTGGAAAATAAGACCTACAAGGACAAATATGATTGAAAAATAAGAGATTCGGTTTTCCCCGTTGAAAATAAAGAGCTTCCTCTCCTGTCGCTTCTTGTCAGAACATTTACCCTAGAAAACTTGGAAGCAGGTACCTTTTCTCTGTCTTTGAAATGCGTCATTTTAGAAACAGAAGAAGCCTTTTTGTCAGCTTTATGACCCAGGACTGTCTTTCTGATGACCTGGAAGACTTCTCTTTGAAACCCAAACATCAAAGGGAATGGCCCCCTGCCTCCTCCCTCCTCTGGGAGGGTGGTGGACTAACTTCAGTGGGTGCCTTGTTCCAAGCTGTAAAACTACCACCGGTCACAGACATCCCTCTCTGCTCCCTTGTGAATTAAGTTACTGAGCTAACATAGATGGTCACCCCAACTACTGGGTAAAGTTAGGATGAACTGTATGTGACAAATGGTGCTCTCCAGTCCTCTTACTTGAGGATTTGTTGTAGTTTACCTTGAAAACACTTTCTCTCCGCCCTTGAAAACTCTTAGCAGTTGCCTGTGACACACATCACATTCTGGTTTCTCAATAATGAGCGATTCTTTTCTGTACTACCTTTATAGAGAGGATTTGGGGGTTGGAAAAAGAGGGTTTTCCTCCATCTATTTCCCCAGGAGATTTTAAAGAGGGTAGCTTTTTTTTCTTTTTCTTTTTGGACCCTGTTCCAGAGCCACACACTGGCCTTTCAGGAGAACCAAGTACTTTGAGAAATGGAAGCTGTCCTCCTCTAGTGCTCAGTTGCTGGGCCTGATACAAGTTCTCTTTGGCAGATGGAATGCCAGCCCTTTCAGATTTTCCCAGGTGGACCAAGTACTGTTTGCTTTCAGAAGTTCTCAGCGAGGCTTTCATTTCAAATTCATAAAAGTTATCAGCCAACTTCCAACAATTGTTTAATAAGAAGCGATCAGCCAGCCAAAAATATAATGGCTTTTATGTCAGAATATACTGGAGACAGCTGCTAAGTGGGCCACTTGCCGCCCCTGGGCCACATGCCCCGAGTCCCAGGCATATGCCCAGACAGGCGCAGCAGAGCAGAGCATATTGGGAGTAATAAACCCACTCTCCTCTCCTGCCCTGTCCCCCCCAACACAGTCTCCCCACTCCAGAGAAAGCAACAGAAGGAGACTCTCTGGAGTAAATTGCCACAGTCAAGATGCGAAAATCTCATTCATTAGGCAAGGATCTAATCTGGCGATAGACACCGAAAGCCCTAGTTCTCTAGCCTGGTTTGGATAAAATCCACGCGAATCTTATTGCATTGCAGAAAAACGATTTAAAAAAAAAATGCTTCCACCAAACAACTAATACAACAGCATTCATCAAGAAAATTGAACTCAGATGAGAGACTTTTCTTTATCTGTTTGCTTCTTCCAGTCTAATATTGATAGCGAAAAAGTTTCTGGAGTTTTCTCTTCCTTGTGAAGATGGTTTTATTCTCCCCAGTGTATTTTGACACAGTCATGTTCATTGCTCTGCTTTGCTGCTCGGGAGATGTTCCAATGATTGAGATATTCATGATGGCTTCATATGTCTTTTGTTGTCATTAGAAGCACAAATCCAGATAGTGCTGGTTTTAAGCATGGGGGTGGAAAAAAAGGAAACTCTAGTGAAATTTTTCACCAGCAAGTAAGGCCATTTTTTCCCCCATCAAAAGCATTTTTATTTTGAGGACAAAGTGTAGGCAAATCACCTTTTGTTTATAGAGCGCTTTCCTATCCCAAAGGGTGCCATGGTTTGTAAACACTCTGAGGCTGTTTTTAGAGCATTCACATTGTCTGTCTCCTAAGGACAGATCCTGGAGGCTGCTCTGTATCCACACTTTCTGGCCTTTTCGGAGTGCCAGCAAAACCTTATTCCATAGCTAAGAAAAATGTGTAATGTTTTGGAGGATAATGGGAATATTTTCCCCCAAACATTAAATAGCGTAGTGTGGGCCATAGAGTTCCAGAATAATCCTTGGAATTATTCTGTGGATCTCCAGAGGGTCTCCAAACTTCATCCTTCAGTCCTCTTTCTTCCCCCAAGAAAATTTTCAGCAGAGCTGAAGAATACCTCGCATTTCAGTAGTTTGCTGGGAGGACTCACAGGACTCAGCACAGAGTGGACATGGCTAAGATTCATTATGGTAAAAAATACAAAGTGAGTCAAGGGAAAGGGCATGTGGGGTGAAGTGGGGAGGAAACCAGGCTGAAGCCTCTCCCAGTGGAGAGGACATGCTTCACTCCCCGGTGATGAGTTGTGGCAACATATGTGAAATGTTATCTACCTGAGAAGCTTTTAGAGATTTAGTATCCAAGTTTTTAAATTGAGGACCAAGTTTTTAAACAGAGGATCACGTAGGTACCCTCTGCCTGACATGTACAAATTCCAGACTCCCAGAATAAAAGCAGGTGTTCAGAATAAACTATATTGTTTGTACAAACAGTTTAGGCACAGCGAGCCATTCTTATCAGTTCTGGAAATTTGTGGGCAACCCCCCCAAATCCCAGCTCCCAGATGTCAGACAAGGGTCAAGCTTGCAGCAGGCCTTTCCAAAGATTGCAGTCTCACACACAGACAGTTAACTGTGCTAACTCTTCTTTGTACAAGTAGCATTATGGACGGATCATTCCAGCCTCTCTTCTTTCCTGCTTCATCCCCTGAGGTGGGGAGTGGGTCAGGGGTTAGGAGGCGCCAGGTGGGGCCCTACTGTATAGCACATGGAACTCTGATCAGTGTTATGTGGCAGCCTGGATGGGAGGGGAGTTTAGGGGAGATGGAGACACGTGTATGTATGGCAGAGTTCCTTCGCTGTTCACCTGAAACTATCACAATGGCTGTACCATTGTATCACAACTATCGGCTGTACCTCAACACAAAATAAAAGAAAACTTTTTAAGAGGCACCTTGTGGGAGTCAGCTCCTGGGAAGAGGGTAGATGAGGGGCAGAAAGGTTGGTGGGAAGTAAAAGGCAAGGCTTAGACTCTTAAGATGGGTCCAGGGTGGTGAGGATTCCAAGAGGAAGTGTGGTGAAACTTAAAAGCAGGCATTTTAGAACTGGGCTGAGTTAGGTTCAAATCCTGCTTGATATTTCTATATTACTTAAAGAAAAAAATTCAGACCTTTCTTGTCTCTGCTCGTACAGATGAGCCTGTCGTTTGGTAGGGAGTGAGGTTGTGCATTTCAGGGGCAATATCAGAAAGAGGAGACCTCCAGGCTGCTAGTTAGTAGGTGAGTCAAAAACGAAATTAGTACATGCAGAGTACATCATGAGGAACGCTGGACTGGAAGAAGCACAAGCTGGAATCAAGATTGCCAGGAGAAATATCAATAACCTCAGATATGCAGATGACACCACTGTTATGGCAGAAAGTGAAGAAGAACTAAAGGCCTCTTGATGAAAATGAAAGAGGAGAGTGAAAAAGTTGGCTTAAGGCTCAACATTCAGAAAACTAAGATCATGGCATCTGGTCCCATCACTTCATGGGAAATAGATGGGGAAATAGTGGAAAAAGTGTCAAAGTTTATTTTTGAGGGGTTCCAAAATCACTGCAGATGGTGATTGCAGCCATGAAATCAAAAGATGCCTATTCTTTGGAAGGAAAGTTATGGCCAACCTGGATAGCATATTGAAAAGCAGAGACGTTACTTTGCCGACAAAGGTCCATCTAGTCAAAGCTATGGTTTTTCCAGTAGTCATGTATGAATGTGAGAGTTGGACAGTGAAAAAGGCTGAGCACCGAAGAATTGATGCTTTTGAACTGTGGTGTTGGAGAAGACTCTTGAGAGTCCCTTGGACTGCAAGGAGATCAATCCTGGGTGTTCATTGGAAGGTCTGATGTTGAAGCTGAAACTCCAATACTTTGGCCACCTCATGCGAAGAGTTGACTCATTGGAAAAGACCCTGATGCTGGGAAGGATTGGGGGCAGGAGGAGGAGGGGACGACGAAGGATGAGATGGCTGGATGGCATCACCAACTCAATGGACATGGGTTTGGGTGGACTCTGGGAGTTGGTGATGGACAGGGAGGCCTGGTGTGCTGTGGTTCATGGGGTTGCAAAGAGTCAGACACGACTGAGCGACTGAACTGAACTGAACTGAACTTTTGAGTGCAGGTCCAGTGTTTTAACTTTGGGTTGATATTCTCATTTTTTTTAAATGATTTTATCTGAGCACTTAATGTTTATAAGCGTTTACTGGTGAGCATACTAAGGGTCATATGAGGATGTTAGTGATGTGATCTCTGCTTTCAGGATGCTTACAGTCTAGCGTGAACCTCATGGGGCACAAGAGAGATTTTAAATGCAACAAATGCATTCATGAAATTACATGCATTTTAACTCTATGATGACAGAGGATAGTGATGACAGAGAGCAAAGTGAGCTATAGAGAGAATATTTGCCCATGCACAACAGCTTCTTTCTGTAACTTACCATTAATGTATCACCTATAAATTTAACTCCTCTTGTTAGACTTGTCTTTCAAATCTTTGCATTTCAGATTATATCATCTCCTGAGTAAACCAATTAAAGTAGCACTCTTTGGGAAGAAGCATTTTGATTTACTTGTCTGATGTGTTCATCCAAATATCAATAGCACCGAGTTTGATTTTCTATTCTCTTATTTCTTTAGACTGAGGGTTCTTATCTTCCTTACCTGTCTACAGATGTAAAGTCATCTTTCTTTTTAATTGTTTCTAAGCTTTATTCAGGGACTTCTCTGGTGGCGCATACGTTAAAGAATCCGTCTGCAATGCAGGAGACCTGAGTTCCATTCCTGGGTTGGGAAGATGCCCCAGAGGGAGAAATGGCAACCCACTCCAGCATTCTCAGGAATTCTCTTGCCTGTAGCATTCCATAGACAGAGGAGCCTGGCAGTCTATAGTCAGGCTAGCAAAGAGTCGGACATGACTGAACGACTAACACTTTCGGGCTTTATTCAAGTCTGTCCATGAAACATGAAAATCACAATAGCAAACGTTCTCAATTCAGTCTTCCTGTGGCTCTGAGAAATGTTTTGCTAATTTCATGGGAGGAGTCTCACATTAGACCTTTGTTTTTAGGACCACCAGACTAATTTCTCAAGCACCTAGCCAGTCTCCTGGTTTTAGGTTCTCTGCTACACTCCATGGCATCACGTTCAAATATACAGACTTATACAATTAGAGTTTTGTGTATTCATTCTAATAAAGGCTTTTGATTGATCTGCTCTGTATTTTACAGTCATTTTAGAATAGAGGCCAGATCACACTGTGATTGAGGATATCAATTCTTTAATCATAAGTGCTTTGTTCTAATCCCAGCCCAGACATTTGGCAGCTGTGAGACATTGGGCAATTTACTTAATCCCTGTTTTCAATTTCCTCACTTGTAAGATGGGGAATAAAATATTAGTACCAGTCTTAGGATTAAATAAGAATATTTTTGACACGCTTTGAGCAGTGTCTGACACTTTGTTATGTTTGAAAAATACAGGAGTTAGAACAATTGTCTTATTCCATATTACACTGTCTCTTAGATTCTTTTTATTATAAATAATTGCTTTGAGTTGTGTCTTTCTTGATAAACCTTTTACTAGTTGAAAGAAACTGTTACAGAGATCCAATCTTCTTACAAATTCACATCTTTTTAGTTTGTAAGGTAGTTCCCCCATGTCAGAAATCTGATTTACACCAAATCAGAACCAAAACTGAGAAATTCTGTTGAAAGAAGCCTATGCCTGTGATTAACAGGAGAACGCCAAGAGTTCCCTTTTTCTTCTGGTTGAAAATGTGCTTACAAAGCTCTTATCCTGACAGAGTCTACAAAGTCTCTTCCTTTTTTTTTTTTTTTTTAATTTACACTAACATTTTGAATTCATTTTTCCCAGCAAATAAGGCAGTTGAGGCAGAGACATTAGTTTAAGTGGGTGCATCTAAAGAAAAAAAAGTATTGATGTGTGATCAGGTGCAACTGTAACATACAAAACAAAAATTTAGGGAGAGAGACAGAGAAATTCTCTTGAAATGAGAAAACAGAAACGGGGTGCCCAACACACAGTAGGTATTAAGCAAATGTTAACTCCAGTCTGTCTCTTTGCTTGGCTGCCAGGAGCAATTTCTTCCCTCTCAGTATTTGTGCTGACCTTTCTTTCCCTTTAGTTGAGAAAACACAGGGGTTTTTTTTTTCTTTCTTTTTTTTTTTTTTTTAAAGGCTGGTACCATATCTGTGTGATGTTTAGCTTCTGCAGAGGTGTGAAGAAGTCCTGCTGTTAAAATGGGAGTAAGGTTGTTTTATTTTTTTAATTGGGTGGGAGCCCAGAAACTGTTAGACAAGCCAGGCGAAAACTCATCCTGACTCATGACGACGTGCACACACCTGTGTATGTTTAGGGGTGTGAACGTGTGTGCCAAGAAGAGGAAAGGAATTAATCCAACGTGTGAGACGGCAGAATGGTCTGACCCACCCCTCACCACCCAGCGTGTGGTTTCCCTCCTTTGCATTTGTTAGAGGCCAGGCTTAGCCAGCTTTAAATTTCCGATCTTAGAAACACACAGTCTAATTAAAGTAGCATTTTGTGAGCTGAGCAGACAGATCGTGACCATTTATCTGGTCAAACCAGAGACCAAGACTTAATTATTTGAACCTCACAGACGTTTCAGAACTTAGGATCAGAGTAGCGGCTCCTGTCCATTGAAGTTTAGTACAGCAGTGGGTGCCCTTAGGGGAAAAGGCTTGTGGTTGGACAGACTTCCTGTTTAAAGATGTTCCTCCTGAATCTGGTTCCCTGAGCTGTCAGGAAGGTTCTCATTAGTTATCTATTTAACACATAATATCAATAGTGTATGTATGTCAATCCCTACCCAGTGCTCTGTGGTGAGCTAATGGGAAGGAAATCCAAAAAAGAGAGGATATATGTATATGTACAGCCGATTCACTTTTCTGTCCAGTGGAAAGTAACAGCATTGTAAAGCAGTTAGAGGGCAATCAAAATTAATTAAAAAAATAAATAAAAGCACTCCTCATATTTCCTTCAGTTACAGACGCAGCTTTAAACAGGAACATGCTTACAAAAAGCTTCAGCAGCAGATGTTCAGAATATAAACCCCTTGTTCCTAATAGGTTGTTGAAGGGAGTGCGATATGAAAACGTAGAGCCCTGAAGATAACTGGAGATCAAAGGTAAAAAGTTCTGTTTCCTTTTCAACTCCTTCTAGAAAAGCTTATTTTAAACCCAAATGCTGCAAACTTGACTCTCTGGGTAGAGACACAAATTTGTATCTTCAGTCAGTCCATCCTAAAGGAAATCAGTCCTGAATATCCATTGGAAGGACTGATGCTGAAGCTGAAACTCCAATACTTTGGCCACCGGATGCAAAGAACTGACTCACTGGAAAAGACCCTGATGCTGGGAAAGATTGAGGGCAAGAGGAGAGGGGGACGACAGAGGATGAGATGGTTGGATGGCATCACCGACTCAATGGACATGGGTTTGAGTAAACTCTGGGAGTTGGCGATAGACAAGGAGGCCTGGTGTGCTGCAGTCCATGGGGTCGCAGAGAGTCAGATACGATTGGGCGACTGAACTGAACTGGGGACACAAATGTGTGGGCTTCTCCTTCCTAATGAGGAAACGTAGAGGCTTTTGAAAAGTCGGTGTCAGCCCTGCCCCAAGCCCGCGTGTTTTGCCGGAAGGATCCGGGTTAGGGAGGGTGGCACACACTGCAGCCACCTCGAGGCCTCCGGTCGCCCTGTTATCTGATCCTCACCTGCTTCCCTGGGAAGAGGAAAAACAGATTTTTCTCTAATGGCCCAGATCGTCTTCGATACTTACCAGCAGGAGTCTCTGACAACTTTGTTCTCTCAGGTTTTAGAGATTTAAAGAGAAACAAAAGATTACACTTCCAACTGGTGCAGGAAGAAGCCAGAATCTACCTCATTAGTGAGTGGAAAACATGGGCCCCTTTGGGCCAAATCAGGAGGTCAGTGCATGTCTGGCTGAAAGGCCCGATTTATTAACCAAATACCCATTACATGGGTCACGTCCAAGGCCAGCATGATGAGGAGGCAGCTCCCCAAATGGTTTCATTTCAGGGGCTGAAATACCACTCCCTTGATCCTCCAAATGGAAAGTATGGCTCCTGTGTGCCCAGTGACGGCTGAAATGTCTTTTATAGGAAAAAATGCCTTCCATTTGGAAGTCAATAATAAGGTTCATAATGAACACACCTTAGGTGTGACCCGAGAACACACGGAGGTGTGAGTGACTGAGTCTGGACTCTCTTGAGAGTGAGTTTAATGGCCCAGGGAAGAAATAGCCTCTGACTTGAATGGGAAGAAAGATATAAACAGGGAGCACGTGTGTGTTCTCCATCGTGTCCGACTCTTTGCAACCCCATGGACTGCAGACCACCAGGCTCCTCTGTCCATGGGACTCTCCAGGCAAGAATACTGGAGTGAGTCACTATTTCCTCCTCCAGGAGATCTTCTGATCCAAGGATTTAACCCATGTGTCCCACAGCTCTTGCATTGCAGGTGGATTCTTTATGACTGCGCCACCTGGGAAGCCCGTAAACAGGGAGAAGGGAGCAAAAAGGGAAGACCGGAGAGTGGCCAGCCAACTTGCTTCATTTTTTGTTGGTCACTTGCAAAGTGAGATGGAAAGCACTCACGGTGTCTGGCACACAACAAGCTCTTAATGTTAATTATTCTTATTTACAGTTATGGCAGCTAAAAGGCCTCAGGGTCATACCGTTTTGGAGGTGAACGTACAGGCTCCCTACTCTGAAGCTATATAGTACCTTGCACATAAAATCAATTGAAAATTATTCCTGTTCCATTTTGTTTAACTTCTCTCCATCCTAACATTTTCTCTTTGTTAATCTTTTGCTTGAGGGAATCTAAAGAAGTCTTACAGGCTTTATCCTAAGAGTGAGGGTACAATTAGAAGCATATCTAAGCTAACTGTTGGCATTCAGTCGCATGCCACATGTCTCTGTCACATTTGTGTATCTTGTCTTTCCTAATGTCATGAAAGAATCCTTGATTAATATCTGCCTAATTCTGGAGCCTTGTGACTGTAATCATCTATTCAAATGGCTCACATCCAGGCACATCACCTGCACACAGCCTTCTCTGATTATTCCAGTTCACAGCGAGTTCTTTATCTGAACTCCTTGAATGGCACCAATTACTCTCACCTCTCATCTGTCGTTCATATCTACAGTAAGTTGCCTACATATGAACGTGCAAGTTGCAAACTTTCAACGATGTGAATGTGCAACCACCCAGACATCACTGGATCCTATTTTCAGGAGGGTAGATAGAACTGAATCCAGCAAGGAACCAGAACCTGTACCATCAGCATCAAGTATGAATGACATTGCAGCTTGCCCTCTGTCTCCTACTGCTGATGATCTTTCAACTCCACCATCTCCCAGCATCCCTCCCTCCTCCAGTCAGGAAGTCTTCTTGCTTGTTCACTCAAGGCCAGCCCCCGTATGCCAGCTGTTGTACCATACTATGGTACTTCTCAAGGTATACTGTAAAACTTAAAATGTTTTCTTTATTTTTTATATGTGTTTGTTTTTTATGTGTGGCCTGTGTGAGAAGCGTTATAGACCCATTGCAGTATAGTACTGTATAGCCGATTGTGATAGTTGGTATCTAGGCTAACTTTGTTGGACTTAATGAATAATTTGCATTTATGAATGCTTTCTTAGACTGGAACTCGTTAATGTGTAGGGGACTTACTGTATCTGCCTCCTAAGTAAAAAGCTTAATAGTTTTATCTAGTTTTGTTATTAACATATACATGGTTGTTGAGCATTTAAAATGTATGTGTGTTTTTATCTTTCCAACTGGACCGTAAACTACTTGATAAGATCCAGGTGGTCGGTGGCCTCTGAGATACTCTGCAATGATCCTCCTGTCCAGGCTTTCATGCCCTTGTGTAATCCCTTCCCCGCCTCTCTCCCAGCTGTCCAATGAACCTGCTCACTTGATTGCAATGAATAGAATAAGGCAGAAGTGTTAGGATGCCACTCCAAAGGCTAGGCTACAACAAGTCCGTGACTCCTGTCCTGGTAGCACTGACCCCCTTACCTGCCTGATGTGGTGGAAGCCGGTGTGGTAAGCCACCCTGTGGAAGGGGTTGAGGAACACCTCTGACTAATAGTGGGAAAGAAATTGAGACCCTCAGTCTCCCAGTATATAGGGAATCAAATCTGGAGAACAACCACACGAGTGAGCTTGTAAACAGCTTCTCCATCAGCTGAGCCTTTTATGAGAGAGCAGCCCTGCTTGATACCTTGGCTGCGATCTTGTGAGAATCCTGGAGGCAAAAGCACCCAGGGAAGCCATGCTTGGATTCCTGATTAACAGAGACTGTGAGATAATAAATGTTTGCTGTTTGATGCTGTTGATTCTTAGATTAGCTTGTTATCCAGCAGTAGATCATTAATGCAGTCCATGTCTTTCGGTCCTCTTATGGGCTAATAACTGTAAGCCTGGAACAAACATGGAGAAATCTGTTTTTGGTTATCTAGAGAATATCTGTCCCCCCCCCCTTATCTGGTGGGCAGGGTGAGAGACAGAACCTTGGATTTGGTCCCACAAGGCCTGAATCCCTTAACTGACTTCTTGGTATATGAGGCCAGGTCAATGAACAAGAGAAGTTCAGGAATAGTGACCAAATCAAGAAGACCCTTCAAGGGCTAAATGACACTGTGCCTCGATGTTGAACAATCTTGAAGGCCCATCTCTGTTCCAGAGCCCCTCACAGGATTGCCTAAGAGCTCAAAGACCCCAGGGCATTACAGGCTGCCTTTCCCCTCTGCCAGATTCTACCGTCTTCACCTTCTTACAGTGTACCGCTCAAGAGCACTTCCAATAAGCCCTTTGTGCACAGCTCCTCATCTCATCCTAAGACAGTCAAGACAAAGGAGAAGCAACCAGTGAGCTCTCCACTCACTGCCCTGTGCAGGGATGTGGACCCGTCATCAGATCTTGTTGCTCAAGAGAAGATGGAAATGCAAGTGTGTAAGTGAAATATTCCAGTCTTTCCATATCGGCAGATAATTCAGATTCATGGGAAAAAGGCATCTCTGAAGTGAAACAAAACACATCTGTGGGCCAGATTCAGTTAACGGATCATGGGTTTGAGTCCTCTAATCCCTGTATCTGCAGATGGCTTTGATATCTCTGTTTGTATTGGCCCACCATGTGGTTTCCCTGGAGGTTCGGTGGTTAAGACTTTGCATTCCCAATGCAGGGTGCACAGGTTTGATCCTTGGTTGGGAAACTAAGATCCTGCATACTGCAAGGTGCGGTCAAAAGAACAAATAAATAAAAAACCACAGAAACCATATTGGTGCATCATTTGCTTAAGAGAAGAAACGGACATTTTGTGCAGAAGTGGGCGAAGCTGAGTTTTCTTTGGCCTTGGTGCCCTGTAACTGAATCCTTAAATAATATGGTTCCCCACTTCCTGTTCCTT
Organism: Antilocapra americana; assembly: GCA_007570785.1. Lineage (NCBI taxonomy): Eukaryota > Metazoa > Chordata > Mammalia > Artiodactyla > Antilocapridae > Antilocapra > Antilocapra americana. Next base: position 9,316,771 of record ML664173.1, on the reverse strand, counting down.
CCTTCCCTTCAAAATGCAAAACCAACACAATAAAGTAAAGAAAATTTAAGAAAACAAAACAAAACAAAACAAAAACCAAAATGTGCTGAACAAGTGGGTTTCTAGCTTTTCTGGAATCTGAGGGGCAGAGATTCCCTTCTCCTGTCATGTTTTTGATACTCTTCCTAAAGGTGTCAGATACTTAGGGTGAGCAAACACCCTGATTTACATGTGTCTCCCCGATGTAATTCTCTCCTTTCCTCTCCCTGACATGTTCCAGTGTGGATAATGAAGTTTGCCTCTGACAGGGGAAGGATGTACTGTTACCTCTCTGGGTATCTTTTTTCTTTCTCTGTGAATAAAACCTTTGGACTTTCAGAATAATTAAGATATGCTGCCTTCTAAAGAATGAAATTCATTAAAAGTAGCATTTTTCTCTTGCAAGCTGACATCATCCCCAATGTCCCAGAGCAGCAGTTTGACCCAGTACTACTTTCCAGGGGAGTAGTTTTCACACTCACTTCACAGTTCAAACCAATTTCATTTCACTACTAATTTGCCTTATTTTAACTTGAATATGCTGAAGTAGTCCAGGCCACTTCCAAACACTTACTGCCTCATTAGCAGATGGCTGTAGTCTAATGACTTTCAGAGCAAATGAGCGCTTCCAGGGTGGTGGACGCCAGTGGAAATAGTTCTTTGCAAACTAAAGGAGAGGACGTCAGAATTGGATTTAATTCCACCCTTTGTTAGCTTTGGGATAGTTAGCATTTATTTAAATAGACTCGTAATTATTTTCAGATCGATAGGAGATTTCTGGGTAAACAGACTGAAACCATCCCTTGGCCTTCTGTCTAAGGCAGGTAGTATCGTCCAGTTCTCTTTGCTGGTGCTTGCTTTACAGGCAAGGATGAGAACAGCTTCTAAGCCGTGACGCATAGAAGAAAATCAGTTGTGGTAATTTGAGAAAAGTTTTGCTATCTGGAAAGACAAGAGGTGGTGATGAGGCTGGTTTTGTTTTTCTGCCACGAAGTGGTGTGCAAAGGCTTTGTGTTTGGTGTTATGGCAGCTCTCTTGAAAGCCTGAGGTTAAAAGCTTAGAAACAAAGAACCAATATGTAGAGGAGAATCTTGCAGAAGGATAGGAAAGAGTCTAGGTGTTTGCTAATGTTCTTAAACAGTTTCTCTACCTCTAGACCAGCTCCCTCCAGACTTCTTGTCCTGTGAGAAGGTGAAAAGTCTTTATTGCTTAAGACACTGTTGATTTGGAATCTATCAGAACATCTCTGACAAGGTCCAGGGAAGCTCAAGGAACAAGATTGTTTTTGCCTGTAAGTGCCAGAATTTTCTGGATATTTATTTTCATATATTTAGGGTGACTTGAATCAAAATTGGAGAAGCCTTCTGAGCATCAATGTTTCAACGTCTTAGCTACTTTACTTCCCTATTATGCTTCATAATTGAGCAGTGTCACAGCTCTTCCTTTGTCATACGGCAGGGTCATCAGTTAGACATGTCAGGTGACAGCATGAAAATTTTTAGCTTTGGTACATTTTGCCTTCACGCTTCCCTTTGCTAATTATTCATGCAATTGACATGTATTTATTGAGCACCTGATATGTGTTAGGTTTGGGAATTTAGGCAGAAATGTTCCCCTCCTTCTTAGACTTTACATTCTAGTAAGGTTATATAATTTCCATATTCATCTAGGCTTTTTAAAGAAACTTATTTATTTATTTGATTTGGATCATTTGAAATCTTTATTGAATTTGTTACAATATTGCTTCTATTTTATGGGGCTTTGTTTTTTTTTTTGGCCATAAGGCACGTGTAGTCTGTTGAAGCCATGCCCCTGCATTGGAAGGTAAAGTCTTAACCACGGAGTGCAGAGAAGTCCCTCATCTGGCCTTCTGATGATGAAGAAATACATTCCCCAGATGTTGAGGTGCAAGAAAACCTCCCAGGATAGATGTGTGGCTCTTTAAAAATGATGTTAGTAGCAGGAAACTCTTTGTATTCCTTTTATTTTCTATGATGTTGGAAGATATTGAGATAGTGATGAAATGTTGCATTGAAATTTTCTTATCATTACTAAAGCTTATTCAAAAGAGCTAGTCTGGAATCAGGATATTGTACCCTTTGTAGACAACGTATCTGGCTTTTTCAGATTAGTAATAGTAACAGGGGCTTTCCAGGTGACTCAATGATAAAGAATCTGCTTGCCCATGAAGGAGACGCAGGTTCAATCTGTGGGTCAGGAAAATCCCCTTGAGAAGGAAATGGCAACCCACTCCAGTATTCTTGCCTGGGAAATCCCATGGGCAGAGGAGCCTGGAGGGCTACAGACACAACTTAGTGACTAAACAACAGCAATAGTAATAGATTAGTAAATAGAAATTGCTAATCTGAATTTCTTTATGTATACACATATATAAATACACATTCAACTCCCACCATAATATTCTCAAATAATCCAGGTCATGCATACCTGGATTAAGTGGGTGATCATAACTCATAACAAAGTCTCCCAGCTTTTATGTTTGTACTGAATCAACTACGAATCCTAGGAGTCCAGGACTTTCATAGGGATGAAAGGGAAGTAGCTGTACCTTGAGTGGATCTTCCATATTCATATGTGGGTAAGGACAATCAATTTGAGAGTTCTTGCCAAGCAACTCTACTCCCATAATCACCTTCAATTTATCTGGATTTTCTGGATGGGCGAATCGTTACTTCTGGTCCTAAAGTAGCCTCTCTTTATCATGAAATGAGTGCATAGAGCTAGTGAGTTGTAACTTTTTGCTTATTTATCTCCTTCATATCTTAGATCCTCATGGGGCTGTTCAACTACCCAGAATTAATATTTATAGAGAGTGCTGGGTCAGACAAGAATGGATCTTTGTTTGGCAACTTTCTGTGGTGGCTTTGGTATTCTGTGGTACAAAAAATACACTCCCTTGTAGTTGTATTTATGGAAAGTAAGTGGATAGGGTTTTCTTTGACACCCCTTTGGCTTTTCCACATAGTCTCCTTTTATTCTCCTTTGGTTGAAATTTTGATTAAGGTTATCTTCAAAAGTCCTTTTAGCAAAATTTATTTAAAACAAGGATTTATTTTTAGGCCAGTTCTCTCCATTTCTGATGCCAACCCAGAACAGTGATTGTCCTTACCTGTCTCCCAGCTCCCTTTAAATGTCTAAAGTAAACCTCTTGGTCACCTACTTCCATCATGGCCAGATTTTCCAGTCTGTATTTCAAAAACGGTGCCTGGAATGGGTGACCGTGATCTTGTTCCAGTACTTATTTTAAGAATCAAGTTATATAATGGTTGGAGGCATGCAAATCAGCCTGTATTATTACTATTTTTTTCAATTTTCCCAGGGAAACATTCATATTTATTTGTGGTCCTGTGTTTCAAAGAAATTTGCTTCATTAAAAAAAAATTAATCAGTTAGAGGCAATGGGGCAGAAAATAGATTAGTTGTGATGAACTGTTTGCCATGTGTGTGGTTATAAAAACCTTTAAGGTAAATTTGAAACAGAAAACCAAGCGACAGTCTGTACTGCTGTCTCAGCTGTGTCTAGGAGCTAGACCCATGGATGGTGAATGGCGAGAAATAGTTTACATCATTAACGTCTACTTTTTCATTTCTAAAATATATACCCTTACTGTAAGATGTGTTTATATGTGAAGGATGAACATTTTTCTGGACATTTTGTAGATCTGATCAGCCAGATTATTAACAATATTACCTCTGTTTTATATTAATTAATTGATTATTCAGCTTCTGCCTTGATGTGAGTTTGACACTCAGACTTAAAATAACAAGGACTGGGAGCCTACCTGTGCTTTTAAGGAGTAGAAACCAATCGCAGCAAAAGTAACAGACTTCTTAATTTTAAAATATGCATATTTCTGATGTGGAAATTAGTAATTCTTCTAGCAAAATTAGGACTTGACTTTGAGATGGTTTGATTACAAGGCTATTAGGCTTCTTCTCTGTTCCTTGAAGACTTTCCCCTCTCTCAGTTACTCCCTGCTGCTAAGATGATGTTACTGCTGTCCCTTAGGCAGACCTGAGTCCTGAGACCCAGCACTTCCCTCTTCCCTCCTTCCCTGTCCTCTCCCTCTCCCTCTCCCTCTCTCCAATTCTCCATAAGTAGTTCTCGGTGAGGAGTGGAGAGGCTGTATTAAATGCTTTGATTTCACAGACCCTTAAGCTCTTGCTGGCAAGAGAGGTGAACAGAAATAATATTGTTTAAAACTTCTGTAGGAAGAATTCATTGACAAGAAGCCGAAAGACTTGAGTAACACAAGATCAGGTGTGCAAGGAACATGCGTGTGTGCTAAGTTGCTTTCGTCGTGTCTGACTCTGTGCGACCCTATGGACCATAGCCTGCCGGGCTCCTCTGTCCATGGGATTCTTCAGTCAAGAATACTTAGAAAGATGGTAACGATGACTCTATATGTGAGACAGCAAAAGAGACACAGATGTAAAGAACAGACGTTTGGACTCTGTGGGAGAAGGCGAGGGTGGGATGATTTGAGAGAACAGCATTGAAACACGTATATCACTATATGTGAAATAGACCGCCAGTCCAGGTTGGATGCATGAAATGGGGGGCTCAGGACTGGTGCACTGGGATGACCCTGAGGGATGGGATGGGGAGGGAGGTGGGAGAGGGGTTCAGGATGGGGGACACATGTGCACCCATGGCTGATGCATGTCAATGTGTGACAGCAATCACTACAATATTGTAAAGTAATTAGCCTCCAATTAAAAATAAAAGAACACTGGAGTGGGTTGTCATACCCTCCTCTAGGGGATCCTCCTGACCCAGGGATCAAATCCGACTTCTGCATCTCCTGCACTGAAGGCAGATTTTTTTTTTTTTTAACCGCTGAGCCACTGGGGAAGCCCATGCAAGGAATATTGCTTCTTTATTCTTCTATAACATGACAGTATTTTTCCAACCCTCCTTCAGCTGGGTTCTCCATCAGGTGCAAGGTTAGGAGGATTTATGGGTTGCTATGGCCTTGTTTGGGTGTGTTGGGGAGGGGGAGGCTTGTAGCCCTCCAGGTCATGTGCCTACCCAAGAATCTGCTTAGACATGCCTCGCCAGGTTTGACCCTTGATTGTTGGTCGATATAAGAGCGCTGTGGAGATGCATCTGATCTGGGCAGCAGAGTCTCTGCTCTGTTAGCAGCCTTTGGCTCTGTGCCATGCTTGGTGCTGGTGATTATTCTGCTGCCACTGACGCCACCTGGTACACAGGGTGATCTAAGAGTAGAATCCATATAGCCACTCGACCGCACCCCCATCCCCAGCCCGCCTCCAGGGGAGTCTTGCTGAACATAAACTGCTGTGCCAGCGAAGGAGGGCCCTGAGGGCCTCTTGGTGGGATCCACCACCTTCTCCACGCCTCTTTTCTGGTGGCTGTCATTTCGTTTAGCCAGGTATAGAGAAGTTCTCTTTGAAATAAGAGCCCTGGCTACATGGTGTGAGAGAGGGCTTCCCAACCGAGCTCTCTAGCCGGTGACTTTTCTTCCCCCACATCCATCCCTGGGCTTGGGCTGTCTGGCCCAAGATGAAGGAGGTGGGTGCTGACATACAACTCTACAAAACGTATTCTCTTTTATAAATCATTTCTAGCTTGTGTTTATGCATTTTCCATTGTGTAGATAAGCCAAGAGTTTGTGTATCTTGTCAGCCTTCCCCCTTTGCTGATTCCTTCACATCAAAACCCCTTGGTTGAGTCGTGACTGTCTTTGGGCACCAGACCTCACTAAGCAGTTTTTCTTCCCTGCCACTGGCTAGCCAGGGAGCATGAGGGCTGCTTGCTGTTGAGCGTGAGTGATTCGTCCTTTCTCCCTACTGAGCAAGCTCCTGTAGTGCTCACAGAATCCGCCTTCCAAAAGTATGAAGTGGCTTCAGTGTGGCCTGGATGTTTCATGCAGCGGTAGCCAGGATGGTAGCCTGCTCTTATAGCTTCTTCCTCATCTACACCTTGGTCCATGGGTTAAACAGTAGAGCCAGAACAGCTTAGTGCATATATTCTTAACAAGCTAAAGAACATCATTTTAAAGATATTTCATGTTTCTTTCCAGTCAGTCCTTACCCCTTCTTCCAAAGACAACCAGTGTTCTGATTTCTTTAATCATGGATTAATTTTATCTGTGGACATAATTAGAATGTGCTGTCCGGCTTCCTTCTCTCAGAGAGAAAGTTCATCCACACTGCATGTCTGAGTAAATCATTGCTTCCCTTTGCTGAGTAGTATTCTCTGTGTGGCTAAACTACAGTTTGTCAGTTCTTCTGTTGAGGGACATTTGATACATTACTAGTTCTCAGCTATTGTAAATAAATCTGCTATGAACATTTATGTTCAAGTCTTTTTATAGACATAGGTGTCCATTTCTTTCTTGGATATATATAGAAAGAAAATACCAAGAGTGGGAATGCTATATCATAGGATACTCATATATTTAACTTTTCTTTCTATTTTAGATTGGTAGTTTCTTGGTACTTTTCTCATCTGCAGTCTTTTCCATCCTGTTATTTCTGACATGCACAGTTGAATATATATTTCTCTAATGTTATGTGAAATAAAGAAATTAACTAGATCTCTCAATCAAGGTTATTTACTGCTTCTGATCATTATGTTGAGACTTAAAGATATAGGATGATTATATGTCCTGATTTGCTTATGCAACTCCTGGTTTATTTCTATTTTCTTGGCATGATTTGTAATTGTGCCTCTTTAAGGCTGCCCCTGTTTGTTCAGTAAGTTACATATATACAATCAAATGTGCACAGTCAACTAAACATTTTAGATCACTTTGTCTTCCCCATGCCTCTTCTATGTAGGCAACCACTAGAATGCCTTTAATTCTTTCCTTTTGGCAGCCTAGTGCTGTAGATAAAAACAGACTCTGGAGTGACTTACTAGGTTTGTAATCATGGGTAAGATGTTCTCTTTGTCTCGCTTTCCTCATCTGTAAAAAGATAATAACAGTGTGACTTATTCATAGGGTTGTTGTGATGATTTAATTAAATGAAGTGCCTGGAGCAGTGCCTAGGCCATTCTTATAAATGTGCTATAAAAATGCTGCTTCTGAATGGATAAAGAAGATGTGGTACATAATACAATGGAATATTACTCAGCCATTAAAAAGAATGAAATAATGCCATTTGCAGCAACGTGGCTGGACCTGGAGAGTGTCATACTGATGGAGAAGTCAGGCAGAGAAGGAGAAATATCACATGACGTCCCTTTTGTGCAGAATCTACAAATGAACTTATTTACGAAACAGAAACAGAGGCACAGACTTAGAGAATGAAATCATGGTTACCAGGGGAAGGTTGCGGGGAAGGACAGTTAGGGAGTTTGGGATGGATGTGTGCACACTGATGCATTTAAAATGGACAACCAACAAGGCCCTGCTGTATAACCCAGGCAACTCTGCTCAGGGTTTTGTGGCAGCCTGGGTGGGAGGGGAGCTCGGGGGAGAGCGGACACATGTATATGTGTGGCTGAGTACAGTTGCTGTTCACCTGAAACTGTCACAACATTGCTAGTTGGCTACACTCCAACATAAAATGGGCTTCTCTGGTGGCTCAGTGGTAAGGAATCTGCTGCAGTGCAGGAAAATTGAGAGATACAGGTTTGATCTCTATGTCAGGAAGATCTCCTGGAGGAGGAAGTGGCAACCCAAATCCAGTATTCTCACCAGGATAATCCCACTGATAGAGAAGCCTGGAGCGCTGCAGTCCGTAGAGTCACAAAGAGTCAGACACGACTGAATGAGCACAACATAAAAAGTTTTAAAAAATGGTGCTTCTGATTCCCTGCTGTCTAACAGGTTTTACTGAGATACTTTACCTCTTTTAGTTCCACACTCTTGTTAGTTTCAGCTTTGTTATGTGACTCTTCTGCCTTAAGAATTCTTAATATTGCAAATTCCTAATTACTCTGTCATTATCCATTCAAAGTTTATTGCCTACTGCTGTTTTCTCTCCTTGTCATTGACCTTATCTTGCCATCTGTTCTGTTCACTTATTTGATTAGAGTCCTTTCCTAAGTATTTTCCTCAGTTGGGTTCTGTAGGTGATATACTCTCAGAATCCTTTATATATCTGTAAACAGACTTCTTTCCTCTGAGTATAAGATTATTTTCTTGTAATCCTTTTCTCTCATTATGCAGATAAATATTATTCTCCTGTTTTCTAGCACCTAAAAATTACAGGTAAAAGATTTTTTTTTTAATTGAAGGAGAGTTGATTTACAATGTCATGTTCATTTCAGGTATGCAACATAGTGATTCTGTTATACATACGTGTAGGTATTGATTTTTTAAGATTCCTTTCCTTTATAGGTTACTACAAAGTATTGAATATAGTTTCCTGTGCTCTAGGGTAGGTCCTTGTTGGTTATCTATTTTATATGTAGTAGTATTTTGTGTGTTAATCTCAGCCTCCTGATTTAGCCCTCCCCTCACTTTCCCCTTTGGTAAACATATGTTTGTTTCCTGTGTCTGTAAATCTCTTTGTCTTTGTAAATAGGTTCCTTTGTATCTTTTTAAAATTTTTAGATTCTGCATATAAGTGATATCCAATGGTATTTGTCTTCCTTTGACTTACTTCTTTTAGTATGATAATCTCCAGGTCCATCCATGTTGCTGTAAAAGGCATTATTTCATATTTTTTTTTTATGACTGAGTAAAATATATTGCATATATTTCACATCTACTTTATCCATGTATCTGGCAATGGACTTTTAAATTGGTTCCATGTCTTGGCTACTGTAAATAGTGCGTAAAGTCAAATAGTGAAAAACTTCATGCTGGTTTTTGTATTAATTTGCTAGGACTGCCATAACAAAGTACTGCAGACTGTTTGCTCACTTATTGGAAGTTTATTTTCTTGTGGACTAGAAGTTCCATATCAATACGTTGGCAGAGTTGATTCTGAGGCCTCTTCCCTGGCTTGTAGGTCGCTGTCTTTTCCCTATGCTTTCACCTGATTTTCTGTCTGTGTATGTCTGTGTCCTAATCTTCTTTCAAGGCAGCCAGTCATAGTGATTAGGGCCTAACCTAATAATGCCATTTTACTTAATTGCCTCTTTAAATATAGTCACTTTTTAGGTACTGGGGGTTGTAATTTCACCATATGAGTTTTGGGGTAACAAAATTGAGCAGATAACAATTTTACTCTTTTTCCTTTTGTGAAGGTTCCTCTTTCTCCTCCTCCTTCTCTTTACCTCTCCCTCTCTTTCCCATTACCCTTTCCTCCATCTCCTTTTTTTCCTCTCCCCAAAGTGTTCCCACCAGGAACACTTCTTTCCTTTTTTTGCCTATCTTCTAGCTTTTCCTTTTGCTTTTTCTGAAACTCCCGTAACTTCGTGATCTTTTAAAATCTTATCCTTCCTGTATCATCTACCTCTAAGTATATTTTCTCTACATTGTGAGATATATATTCTAATTGATGTTCCAAGTTGCTAGTTTAGTTTCCAATAATGATAATCCTTTCCTTAGATCAACATGTTCTCTTAATATAAAAGCTACTTTGTCCTCCACGAGTCCAGTGTTCCTTGAAGGTGTGTAGTTGGAAATATGTTTTCTTCAGTGTTGGGATTACTAGGTTTCCTTGGGCACATTGTTCATTTCCTTTGCCTTTTAGCTTTCTTTCTTTCTTTCTTTTTTTTTAAAGGACATTTATTGTTTTAACTTCTGGCCATGCTGCATGGCATTCAGGATCTTAACTCCCCAACCAGGGATTGAACTTTCACCCCCTGCAGTGGAAGCAAGGAGTCTTAATCACTGGACCCCCAGGAAAGTCCTAATCTTAGTTTTCTCCTGTCCAAGTACTAGCCAGGCCCAACCCTGCTTAGCTTTGAGATCAGACGAGATTAATCTTAGCTTTCAAATGAGGACTTTGAGAGTGGCAAGCCCAGGGGTGTTGGTTTGCATGGCAGCACATGTAGCTAAAATGGTAAAGAATCTGCCTGCGATGCAGGAGACCAGGGTTCGATCTCTGGATTGGGAAGTTCCTCTGGAGAAGGGCATGGCTACCCACTCCAGTATTCTTGCCTGGAGAATCCCGTGGACAGAGGAGCCTGGAGGGCTACAGTCTGTGGGGTCGCAAAGAGTCGGACACAACTGGGCCACCAATACACACACACGTGTTCCTTCCCTGTGGACTGAGGGTGCAGCAGGCGGTAAGCTATTGGTCCTCTCTTGAACACCAAGGGAACGCTTCTTGTTCTCTGATTTCATTGGCTGCAGCCCCTGTAAGTCCTAGACTCAAGAAGGGACCCAGTCCACCTGTGTAGTGTTTTACAGCTCTTCATGAAACAAAGAAATCTGCAGATTTCCCCAAGACCACACACAGGGATTGGAGCCCCTTTTCTTCATTGATGCCATGGATTTCTTAAGTTCCAACTGTCAAGGAACATGGGATCCAGAAACTTGCTCTGCGTTTCTTGGCTTTAGGTTTGCAAGATTCCCTTGGAATCATGAGGGAAATTGTCCTGTACCTGTGCTTTCTTCCATGACCTCATCAGAACCCCAGGCTTCAGATCCTCTTTCTGTGATCAATCATCCTGATGATCTCTTAGCTGGTGTTTTGCTAAAGAAAGCTAGACTATGGTTAGGTTAAAACTGGGAATGAAGAACAGCTGGAATTCACTTTAAGACCACCATGGACTCTGTGCTGAATCTGAAAGCTTTCATCTTAACCTGTGTCAAAACTTTCTACTTTCTTAGAATTATGTAAGAATATTCATTATGTATTCTTTTCAGTACTTATGACATTCATCTTATATTTTGTAGACACATTGATAGCAATTACTTAGATTTAATTTCATACATTAATGGTTTCAATGTCAATCATCATCAATCCTACTCTGCTTTTTTTATTTTTCAGTGACAGTTAAACAATTCTTGATATCTTTATTTTGGTAAATCTCTTAAATTGGTAAATCTTCTGAAATATGAGTGATTAGTCTTAATTAAAAGATTAATTCATTAAAGATCAAAGGTTAAAGTGTTAGTCACTCAGTCATGTCTGACTGTTTACAACTTCATGGACTGTAGCCGGCCAGGCTCCTATCCATGGGATTTTCCAGGCAAGAATACTGGAGTGTGTTGCCATGCCCTTCTCCAGGGGATCTTCCAGACCCAGGGACTGAACTCAAGTCTCCTGCGTTGCAGGCAGATTCTTTAATGTCTGAGCCACTAGGGAAGTCCTAATTAAAGATGAAAATCTTTTGAGGTGCTGCAAATTTTAAGACATCTTCACTCCTTTCTGACCTTCCATTACACCTTACTTTTCATACTAGAATCATACCTTTTGTGGTTTTAATTCTTGGATCACAATCTATTGTCAACAAAGCCTTATAGATGTTGTCCTATCTTCTTTCGACTAGGTTTTGTGGAGTCTGAAGCATACAGTTTGAGGGAACCTCTTTGAGAAAAAGAATATAAAACCCGGACCATAAAGCTAGTTATCAAAGTTAAAACTTATTCAGAAAGTCACCATGCAAGTGTTGGGTCTTGAAACTTAAACTTGATTAACTTCATAGCCAACTTGCTTTTGTTTATGGCACTTTATCTTGTGAAGGAGAAGTCTAAAGCTACTTTGATTTTGGTTGCTTAGTGGTCAATGTTTCACTCCTCTGATGAATGCTATTGAGTTTATTTTCTTTATGTTTGAAATTTAAGATTGTCGTGGGATATGTTTAGATTTTGGTCTCCTTTCATCAGTGTTATCTGATATCTGGTGAATTTGCAGACCTTTCATCTCAAGAAAGCTTTCTCCCACCATATTTTTGATTTTTTTGTTCAGTAAAAGTTGTTTCTTCTTTTCCAGTGAATTTTTTGTTGCATCTTTTATTCTCTGCCCAGAGCTATTGTCATCTTTGTTATCCTTTTTACTTTCTTCTTTTTTCATTTGGGCAAGCAAATTTGTCATCTATTTTATTTATTTTCTTTAGCATCAACTTACTATTTCTAATAGATTTTAAAATTCTAGTAGAATTATCATTTTGTCAATATTTTATATCACTTGGTTCTAATTTTTATTCCTTCCTGCCTCTCATTCATTTCCATTTTCATCTCTATTGAGGATATTAATTTTTTATCTTTTGTTTCCTAGAGTATACATATTTTGTTGCAAACATAAAATAAAGGCTAAGTTTTATTTACACTTCCTATCATAAATATTTTTCAAAGGCATGTTTTGAAAGCATATTCCCTTTTTTGCATATTATGGAATCTCTCTATTTTATATATATTTAAATTTATTCATATTCATAGAATGAATATGTTATATTTAGGTCTGGCATTTCCTTTTAAAAAGTACTATTTATTTTCCATTAAAATTGTTGTGAAAATCCTTTTTGATCTTAAGTTGTAGGGCTGGCTACCAGTTTGGGAACTCATAAATGTTAAGAAAGAGAGAGGAATTTTGTTTATCTAAAGAGCTTTTCCTGCATTTGATTTTTTTTTTATTAGTTTTGCCTTACAATGACATGATATCACCATGGGTTTACATATGCTCCCCCTCCAGGACTCCCCTCCCTCCTCCCTTCCCCCGGGAAATCTCATTGCACCAGCCCTGAGCATCAGTCCTGGGCTGGCGATTGATTAGACATATAATAATTAACATGTTTCAGTGCCATTCTCCCATATCATCCCACCCTTACCCTCATCCACAGAGTCCACGAGTCTATTCTATACATCTGCGTTCCTTTTGCTGTCTTGCATGCTGGGTTCTCGTTACCATCTTTCTAAATTCCACATGTATGCATTAATATACTGTATTGTTGTTTTTGCTTCTGGCTTACTTCACTCTGGATAATGGGCTCCAGTTTCGTCCATCTGAGTAGAACTAATTCAAATGAATTTTTTTTTTAATGCTGAGTAATATTCCATTGTGTATATGTACCACAGCTTTCTTATCCATTCGTCAGTTGATGGGCATCTAGGTTGCTTCCATGTCCTGGCTATTGTAAACAAAGCAGCGATGAACATTGGGGTACACGTGGCTCTTTCAATCTGCATTTGATTTTTCATTCCCTTTCTGGTGTTGTATCTCCCCATCAGGCAAGACTGGTACTGCTTAAGAAATGTTGGGACTTCCCTGGTGGTCCAGTGGCAAAGAATCCAATGCAGGGGACATGGGTTCGATCCCTGGTTGGTGAAATAAGATCCCACATACCATGGGGCAACTGAGCCCGTATGCCACAACTAGAGAGCCCTCTGGGTTGCAGTTAGAGAAGCCCTCACATGCAACAAAGACACAGCACAGCCAAAAAGTTAACTAACCAACAAAAGACATGTCATCAGCACTTCTATAGGCAGTAACCTGGGTAAAGCTCACCTCACTGCAAATAGTGATGGAAATTTGAAATAAGGTATAAGTTCCGGTTTATAGATGGTTACCGTAAATCAGTAAAGGAGAGCTTAAGAATCCCCTGGGACCTTTTGACTCTAGTAATAGAATTAGAGTGACTATTTAGCACTGATTAGGGTACCTAACCAGAGAAAGCAATGGCACCCCACTCCAGCGCTCTTGCCTGGAGAATCCCATGGATGGAGGAGCCTGGTGGGCTTCTGTCTATGGGGTCACACAGACTCAGACATGACTGAAGCAACTTAGCAGCAGCAGCAGCAGCAGGATACCTAACCCAGGCTTCCCAGGTGGGGCTAGTGGTAAAGAACCCACCTGCCAACACAGGAGACATGAGAGATGTGGATTCAATCCTGGGTTGGAAGGATCCCTTGGCACAGGGCATAGCAGCCCACTCAGGATGCCTGCCTAGAGAATCCTGTGGGCAGAGGAGCCTGGCGGGCTGCTGTTCACAGGGTTGCAAAAAGTCAGGCATGACTGAAGCGACGTAACATGTACCCACATGGTACTTGACCCAGAAAATAGCACTCTGTTATGACTTCACATGGTTAGTTTCAGGTTACTTTTATATACTGTGATGGTCGATTTCTCTCCTATTGAGCAGCCTCTAAAATTCTATGGCTCTCTCTGTGGGACTGTGACCTCTGCTTGTACACATCTGTTTGGGTGTTTGACAGCCTGAATCATGACAAGCAATTCAGTTTCTGAAGTGTGCTTCTGCTGTGGAATTGTGCTTAAGAAAAACATCTGCAGATCTGTGATAGTGTATGTGAAGAAAGAGGGATGATGAAAAAGCCTAAAGGAATTTATCAGAGGTATCCCAAGAAAAATGAAGAAAACAGGCAGAACATTTTTCTCTACTTATTCGCTGATGAATGTAAGAAGTTTAGAATTGAGATTGTGACCCGTTCTCTTCTTTTATTGCCATCACAAAGGATGTTGAGAGCGTGTGCTTTCAAAGGAAATCTTAGATCCTAATTTCAGCCTGCACAAGCAAACCTGACTACTAGCCCTTGTCTATTATTGGTTTCCCGTGTATTTGCTTTCCTACAATTTGCTGCTCCTCGAACCTCCAAGTCCCTTTCCTTTGTCCTGTCGCTTCTCTTTAAATGTATCCTCTTTTGTCCAAGTGGTACAAAAGCCTCCAAGCTTAGTTCTTTCTTTGGGGATTTTTCTCTTATTTCCGTGAAGTCCCTTGTGCCACACAGACCTTTTAACATCAAATACATTCACAAGCCTTTTCTCCTGTTAATCTGTCTGTTGTCAGTTTGTTTCATAGACCCACCCAGAGAACCTAGAAGGGTACAGGAGAATTTTCCTCCCCTGCAAGTTGGTTGAACAGTTCCAAGCGTCATATCAGAGAAAGAGGGAGCATCGTTGTCCAAACTGGCCTGGGAACTTGTTGAGATCCTAATTGGCCAGCTTGGGTCACTTCCTCCCACCACACACACACCAAAGCATCCTCTCGTGCATTGGGTTGGGCCTGAGACGGAGCCCTGCCTTGACTTCATTGGCTGAGAGCGGGGTAGGGGTATTGAGAGAAGGGAGCATGGATACTGGGAAGGCCATCAAAAGATGTCCAGTCTGTTACGAAAAAAGTGTAAGTGGGGAGAGTTCTTTCCCAATTCAACCTGCTCGTTCAGCTTTTACTGTGGTTTTGCAAACAGAGGATCAAGGGATAACCTAATAGTGACCTCCGAAAGTAAGCAATATTAAAAATTAAAGATGATGAGGGCTTATCACTTTCCATGTCCACCTAGGACTGAACTGACCCCAGTTGGAGACAGGGGAGTGATGTGAAGTAATGAAGAGCTTGGGGCGATGGGGAGTGACGGGCCCTGGACTGGACCATTCCAGGCAGTGAAGTGGCCGGACGCAGCCATGCCCAGATCAGATGAATTCTGACCAGGTTTAACGGTGCCCAGACTGTGGGAGGGACAGTTTCCGTTTGAGTCGAGCTCTCTGTTGTATCCCCTGTTCCATTTTTTAATGCTTCCATAGGGCCCTCTCACTTTTTCTAAATTATATGCCTCATTGTATTTGCACTCCTCCTGCTCTTGACAGCTCCGTGGCTTCCAATTTTGCTTCTGCTGCTTTGATGATTATTCCTGATTTGGTTGTTGATGAGACATGTGGTTTGCTTCAATTAGCTCTGTCACTCTAACAAATGTGTGTGTCTCGCAAGTGTCCTAATTGAAGTCAGGAGGAGGAGGGGGCGAAAATTACAGGCAACTACAACCGTGCCATCCTCCGCACTCACCGCTCTTTCCCCCTCATCATCGGGCGCGTTCTTCTGTATCTCCATTTTGCAAGCACGTTGAGCAGCCTCTGTCTTTAAAATCCCATTCATTTTCGCAGACCATGATGCTGCTGTCTCAGGGTGTCATACGTGAGCGCTCCAGAAACCCCACTGCTTTCATTTAGTTTCATCGAGTAGTCTCTTCTCTGCCAGTTTTGACCATGTTTCACCTTCATCCTGAGATGGCAGACTACCTTCACCGCCTCGTGTGGTCTGGTTTCCCCAGACCTGTGGCCTCATAAATTCAGCCTCCTCCTGTGCGGGCTTATATTTGGTGCCCATTCCAATTTAATGCTCCACAGGTCTGTTGAGCATCTGAGACCGCTTAATGTGCCAGGCGGCGTGCTAGGAACTGAGACTGTGAAGATGATTAAGCACAATGAGGTGAAGACAACATGGGATGGGAAAAAAAAATGGCCGGATTTCTGAGCCTGACGAGCTATAGATTTAAATCCCACACTATCTGTTTGGCCTTGGGCAAATCACTTAGCTGCTTTTTTTCATCTGTTAAAATTATGCTAATAATACTTACTTGGCAGGGTTGTTTTAAAGATTGGAGATAATGTATGCCAAGTAGCTAGCTTAGTGCCTGCTGTACCTCAATGAATGGGAGGTATAATTATTATTATGAATAAGATACAGTGTACTTAAGGAACTCACCATCAACTCACAGAGAGAGAGAGGAGTAGATTAACTTGAACAACATATTGTTATATGCACAGTAACGGAAAGATGTCGGTTGTCATGGAGTAGGCCCTGGGGCTCTGTATGTCCTCTCTTCCACTCACCTTTCTGTCCTCAGCTACTTCCTCACCCCTCCCTCCAATCTCCAGCATGCTTCAGCTACCCAGCCTCTCCCCTTCTCAGCCTCTTTTCAACCATCCCTTCTTTCCTCTTCCCACAAAGCTCTTTGTCCAGGTCCCTACATGCAGGCTCTTTCTCATCATTTAGGTTTCAGGTAAATGTCACCCACTGAGGAGAGTTTCCATAACCATCCAATCTAAAGAAGCCCCATCCCTTCACCTCTAATTTTGTTTTTTACTCAGTTTTGTATGCTAAGTCACTTTAGTCATGTCCGACTCTTTGTGACCCCATGGACTGTAGCCCGCCAGGCTCCTCTGTCCATGGGGTTTTCCAGGCAAGAATACTAGAGTGGGTTGACATGTCCTCCTCCAGGAGGTCTTCCCAACCCAGCGATTGAACCAGCGACTCTTGGGTCTCCTGCAGTGGCAGGGAGATTCTTTACCACTAGTGCCACCTGGGAAGCCCTGCTAACAAAACAAAACAAACAAAACAAAGCCCCAGTTTTGTTGACTTTATAGAATTTCTCTGTGGTGGTCTAGTTTGTTGGTTTCGATGTTTATTTTCAATGTTTATTTATTTACATACCCTTTAGGAAGTAAGTGCCGACAGGGCAGAGATCATTTCTGGTTTTGGTCAGAGTCGTATTCTCAATGTGGTTGAGAATGGAATTCCCGGCCACGGCTGCAATCTAGAGCAAGTGCAATAAGTGTTCAGGGGAATGAGCAGTGGTAGGGAGATACGAGAAAGAGATTTCAAAGAGAAGGGTTTGGTAATGATGGGTCTGCACTTTGCTCCTGCTGCTGTTGCTGTAATTGACAGCAGCCCACTGCTATCTACACGGATGCCATCGTGGGTTCCCGAGTCTAAGACAAGAGGCTGAAGTCATGGGAGGTTCACAAGGTGGTATCTAACTTTGCACTCCTCAAGCTGCTTCAGAAAACTGGATTTAAATATCTTTTCATGTCATCTCCTATTTGAGTTTTAAATGTGTGAATTTTTGTTCCTGGATCCCAAGCAGATTCTGGGTAGGGAAATGGTCAAGGTAGCCCTTAATAAATCTCCATGGAAACCCATCTTTTATTGTCCCTTTTCCTATTGCTTCCCAGTGGGAGGTGGGGTTATTTATAGGCATAAGGTAGAACAGGCATTTGGGTTTTTTCTGTTGTTGTTCAGTCGCTCAGTCATGTCTGACTTTGCGACCCCATTGACTGTAGCATGCCATAGCATGCCATACTGTAGCTTCCCTGTCCTTTACCATCTCCTGGAGCTTGCTCAGACTCATGTCCATTGATGCCATCCAACCATCTCATCCACTTGTCCCCTTCTCCTCCTCCCTTTAATCTTTCCCAGTATCAGGGTCTTTTTTTAATGATTCAACTCTTCACATGAGGTAGACAAAGTACTGGACCTTCAACTTCAACATCAGTCCTTCCAGTGAATATTCAGAACTGATTTCCTGTAGGATTGACTGGTTTGATCCCCCTTCAGTCCAAGGGACTCTCAAGAGTCTTCTCCAACACCACAATTCAAAAACATCAGTTCTTCAGCGTTCAATCTTCTTTATGGTCCAACTCTCACATCCATACATGACTACTGGAAAAACCATAGCTTTTACTACATGGACCTTTGTTGGCAAAATAATGTCTCTGCTTTTTAATTCACTGTCTAATTGTTCATTGGAGGGTCTGATGTTGAAGCTGAAACTCCAATACTTTGACCACCTGATGCGAAGAGCTGACTCATTTGAAAAGACTCTGATGCTGGGAAAGATTGATGGCATCATCGACTCAAAGCACATGAGTTTGGGAGGTCTCTGGGAGTTGGTGTGGGTCAGGGAAGCCTGGCGTGCTGCAGCTCATGGGGTCGCAAAGAGTTGGACATGACTGAGTGACTGAACTAACCTGAACTGAAGTTAGTCATAGCTTTTCTTCCAAGGAACAAGCGTCTTTTAAATTTCATGGCTGCAGTCACCATCTGCAGTGATTTCGGAGCTCAAGAAAATAAAAGTCTGTCACTGTTTTCCCGTATATTTGTCATGAAGTGATGGGACTGGATGCCATGATCTTAGTTTTACTGAATGTTGAGTTTTAAGTCAGCTTTTTCACTCTCCTCTTTCATTTTCATTAAGAGATTCTTCCCTCCTTCTTCGCTTTCTGCCATAAGGGTGGTGTCATCTGCGTATCTGAGGTTATTGATATTTCTCCTGGCTATCTTGATTCCAGCTTGTGCTTCATCCAGCTCAGCATTTTGCTTGATGTACTCTGCATATAAGTTAAAGTAAGCAAGGTGACAATAGACAGCCTTGACGTAGTTCTTTTCCAATTTTGGATAAGTCTGTTGTTCCATGTTCAATTCTAACTGTTGCTTCTTGATCTGCATACAGGTTTGTCAGGAGGCAGGTCAGGTGGTTTGGTATTCCCATCTCTTTAAGAATTGTCCAGTTTTTTGTGATCCACACAGTCAAAGAAGGAAATAGCAACCCACTCCAGCATTCTTGCCTGGAGAATCCCATGGTCGGAGGAGCCCAATAGGTTACAATCCATGGGATCACAAAGAGTCAGACACAACCAAGCGACTTCGCTTTCACTTTCTTTCACACAGTCAGAGGCTTTAGCATAGTCAATGAAACAGAAATAGATATTTTTCTGGAATTCTTTAGCTTTTTCTGTGATCCAACGGATTTTGGCAATTTGATCTCTGGTTGCTCTGCCTTTTCTGAATCTGCCTTAAACATCTGAAAGTTCTTGGTTCACATACCATTGAAGCCTAGCTTGGAGAAATTTGAGCATTAGTTTGCTAGTGTGTGAGTTGAGTACAGTTGTGTGGTAGTTTGAACGTTCTTTGACATTGCCTTTCTTTGGGATTGGAATAAATACTGACCTTTTCCAGTCCTGTGGCCACTGCTGAGTTTTCCATATTTGCTGGCATATTGAGTGCAGCACATTAATAGCATCATCTCTTAGGATCTGAAATAACTCAGCTGGAATTCTATCATCTCCCCTAGCTTTGTTCGTAGTGATGCTTCCTAGGGCTTCTTGGCTTCACACTCCAGGATGTCTGGCTCTAGCTGAGTGATCACAGGTCATTAGCTGGGTCATTAAGATCTTTATAATATAATACTTATGTGCGCTCTTGCCACCTCTTCTTAATATCTTTTGCTTCTTTTAGGGCTATACCATTTCTGTCCTTTATTGTTGCCTTTCTTTGCATGAAATGTTCCCTTGGTATCTCTGATTTTTTTGAAGTAATTTCTAGTCTTCCCCATTCTATTATTTTCCTCTGTTTCTTTGCATTGATAATTTAAGAAGGCTTTCTTATCTCTCCCATCTGTTCTTTGAAACTCTGCATTCAGATGTGTATATCTTTCCTTTTCTCTTTTGCTTTTCTCTTCTCTCCTTTTCTCAACTATTTTCAAGGCTTCCTCAGACAACCATTTTGCCTTTTTGCTTTTATTTTTACTTGGGGATGGTTTTGATCCCAGCCTCCTGGATCATGAAAGTCTGTCCATAGCTCTTCAAGCACTCTGTGTATCAGATCCAATCCCTTGAATCTATTTGTCATTTCCACTGTATAATCATAAGGGATTTGATTTAGGTCATACCTGAATGGTCTAGTGGTTTTCCCTACTTGAATTTAAGTCTAAATTTTGCAATAAGGAGTTCATGAGCTCCTTTGGGTTTTTGTGAGACCAAGTTATTTAGCTTGAGTCATGGACTTCTAGAAGTAAGTGCTAATTTTTACAACTAGTTAAGTGGCCTTCCAAAGCCTTAGGTTCTGCATCTGTGGATTCAACCAATCATGAAATAAAATATTTGTTTAAAAAAAAGCTTCTAGAAAGTTTTATTTTTTATTTTTTTTGATTTTAATCCTCTTAAATTTATTTAGACTTGTTTTGTGGCCTAACATATGATATATCTTGGAAAATGTTCCATGTGCCTAGAAAGTTTTAAAAAGCAAAATGAATTTATTGTGTTCTGGGGGCTATTTGCATAATATTTGCATTGTATTTTCAATTGTTTACATTGTATTTACATTGTATTAGACATTTTAAGTAATCTGGAAATGATCTGAAGTGCAGTTGACGCTTGAACAGCACAGTTTTGGACTGTGTGGGTTCAATTACACACAAATTTCTTTCATTAATACTCTAGTATTTTGCTGTCTGAGGCTGGTTGAATCTGTGAGGGCAGAATCACAGATCCTGAAGGACGACTATGTAGGCGGAATATGCTTGAGGGTTTACGCAAATACTGTGCCATTTTTCTATAAGGCATTTGAGCATCTATAGATATTGGAATCCAAAGTGGTCCTGAAACCAATCCCCTACAGACACGGAGGGCCAACTGTATTTCTGTCCTAGAATCTGAGTCAGGTTCAGAACGATAAGGCATTATGAAGTCCTAGCCGTGTCTCTAAAAACATGTGAACTTGATCAAAAGTGAAGATTGAGAAAAATGTAGAAGGCTCAGTGGGAATTTATTCCTTCTGTTGGAAAAACAATGCAAAGGGCAAGAAGCACACATCAAAGCTACCAGTACGCAGAGGGGGACCAGTCACACCATGTTCCTATAAAAAGGATGAGTTTTTGTCTGAGCTCCATCAAGCCTTGCAGCTCTGAGGCAAAAATATCTGCAAGGCATCCGCTTAGCTTCCAATCAAGTGGTTAACTAAGACTTTATAGTTGCCTCGTTGGTGCCTCTGGAGTTTCTCACCACTCAGTCAGAATTTTAATTTGCATCCAGATATATTTATGTTTTCGCTTAATTGTCTCTCTCCGTCTCAATCCAAAAAGGAGCCTGAAGACTTAATGCTACTTAAGTTTTATCTTTATATGATTACATTTAAATGTAATTTCAGCCCTTATGATGATACAGGAGAAACAGGGCTGAAGGACTGAGTCTAATTCATTGCAGTTCATCTTTGGGCCTTGGTAGTGTCAGAAGCTCAAAAAATTTGTTTAACCTGTTTGTCATTCTGACACTTAAAAGCCTACCTTGGCTACATAAATTGAAGCTCAGAAATAGAAATTTGTTTACTCACATACAAGAAAAGTTTTTTAGATGAGTCATATAAGTACCTTTAAGAGCAATATTTTTTTGCTTAGTTAAATGGTCTCAGATATCATAGTATTTGGATTATAATTAGCTTTCCATCAGAATATTCGTATGCAGACTGTAGGTGGTGAGCGTTTAAGGGGCTGAGACTTGATTTCCATTGGCAGGTGCCGTCAGAGTTGGGATCTTTAATGATGTCATGGGTACTCCCTTGTGTCTGCATGCTCTATATTTGGTACAAATTGGGTTGTTCATGACAATTTCCCCAGTAACTATACCCGAGCCTCTTCTATTTCTTTTGGAAGCAGACCTCAACTGTTAGGTGATAGGCATCAATACATGAGCTAAAATGAGCCAGGAGTAGTGCTCAGTCTTCTTTAGTCTGGGCATGGTCAGTCTGGCCAATATTAGCCCATCGTGGGGTGCTCTTTCAAACAGGCTGGGAGAGAAAGACACTTTTGTCTTTGAGTCAGGTACTTGTTAGAATATGAGTCCATTGATCTGGGCAGTCACATTTTTAGCACAATGAGGAGGAAGTCTGTCTGCATGAAGAGAAAAGAAAGCCTTCTTCAGGGAGAAGCAGAGACGAGAGAGCCAGTCACCCCCGAGTGCCTGCTGCGCTTGTCCCAGCCACACCCTTGCCTGGGCAAGGCACATGAGCAAGTATTTTTTGTTTGCTTTGCTTAAGTCAGTTTGAGTGGGGACTTTTGACAAATAATCAAGAAGTCCTTCTCTAGCATAAACCTGTTTCGCACCAAAATGGCAGAAGGGACAAGGGTTGGCATATGCTTCCCATGTGGAGAAGGAAATGGCAACCCACTCCAGTATTCTTGCCTGGGAAATGCCACAGACAGAGGCGCCTGGCAGGCTGCAGTCCATGGGGTCATGAAAGAGTCAGACGTGACTTATCGACTAAACAACACCACCACCCTTCCCATGAAGTCAACATGGTAGAAAACATTGAAACTTTGATTAGGATAGAGGAAGTGAAACACAGACCCACTTAGAAACAGAGATACCAAACTATGGCTTCCTTACAAAACTAATGAGGGCATGGAGATGAGAAGCTAATGTCTCCTCAGAGATGGTAAGGAGTCTCAGAAGAGGGTCAGTTGAAACTGGGGACTGCTTGCTCAGATACATGGGCTAAGTAAGGTTCCTAGCAGTCCCACTGAGAAGAGAAGCTGAGAAGTTACATAACCTACTCTACTATATGGACTTCCCTGGTGGCTCAGATGGTAAAGTGTCTGCCTGCAATGCAGGAGACCTGGGTTCATTCAATCCCTGGGCTGGGAAGAGTCCCTAGAGAAGGAAATGGCAACCCACTGCAGTACTCTTGCCTGGAAATTTCCATGGACCAAGGAGCCTGGTAGGCTATGTCCATGGGATCACAAAGAGTTGGACACGACTGAGCGACTTCACTCACTCACTCTATTATATAACTGTCTGTAAAAAGATTCTTAATACCCAAATGACTCGTAGCTAGAAAAGCCTTTTTATTACCTCTTTGGTGTTTCTTTAATGTCTAAATCACTTCTATTATTAATTAACTGATTTTAAGTCAATAAATAATAAGCATTTTTCTCAATATTCACATACTATTAGATAATGATAAATTAAATCTTACAAATTTAAGCTACTTTCCCCAAGTACTTACACACTGATTGAAGACTTAAACTTGTTTCATGAAGCTTTCTTGATGATTTAATTAAAAGCATAGATATTTAGGAATTTTTTAGAATGCGTAAACATGCTAGGATGCAGAGAGAACATACAAAAAACATCTCAGTGGTTACCAAATTATTATACTTACAATAAAACTTCGTACCATAGTGCAAATAGAATGAATTGAAATGTAGCTTTTCATGTTTCTATTCTCATATTTATTATTTTTTCTGTTCTTAACTTTATTTTTAATTTTGATTTCTCATTCCTTTTTGTATTCTTATTTTGACTCTTAGATTTTGATTCTTTCCCAGGATTACCTTTCTAAACTTACTCTATTTTCATCCCGTGCTTGTGGTAATATTACCAGACTCCACTGAAAAATGATACCTTCCCAGACTAGCCAAGATGACTTGCCTGAACTGTTGAGTAGTTGGTTGTACAGACCAGAATTATGCCCAAATGTTGGAAAAAGGTGAAGCTACTGCTTTTGAATTACTGACAGAGCTGGAAAATATATTTCTTGCTTAAAATTAGGAGCTCACATTGATTCTTCCCATTTAACAGTTTATATTTCTCTCTCTCCTTTTAGTGTGGTTTTTATTTTTCACAAAGACTTTCAATCGTATTGAAAATTTGTTTTTGGTTTAATGTGCAGTGAAATATACCTACTTCTTGGGTCAAAGGGTAATAGTGATTCTCCAATCTTCTGCCATCTTCATAAAATCCCAAGTTACTCTGTGTTGGAGACATTCTCCCACTGTGCTAGTTTGGACTTCCTTCGCTTTGGGAGTGGGGCCTGGGTTAAATAGCCTCCCTTGTCTGTCTTAACAAGACTTACTGAAGTTTCTGGCCAAGTGTGTGGCATGTAGTCCTAGCACTTGGAACTCCGTTGACTTTCTGCAGACAGATGCCCATGGTAAAATTGGCAGGTTTCTGCTGCTGGGACTGAAATAAGACCACAGCCTCGTTCCCTGGATGTAGCTCAGTCTGCGTTGCCTGTTTTTGTGAGGACTTTGGAATATCTCCACAGGAGAGTTACTGTGGAAATGGGAAGTGCTGCTGGCTAGCTGTTTTTACCTTTTCTTGCCCATGGAACATAAAGCAGGCAGACCAAAGAAGAGTCAGAGTGGTTGTCTTTTCCCAGAGTCCAGGAGCAGAAATCCTTGACCCTTGGGAGGGACTGCAGAGCCGGGCACTCTGCAGACGGAGATTCTGCCAGGCCGTCCGCCCAGTTGCTGAGGCCATTTGCCGCTAATGATGTCTTATACCAGCAGACCCAGTTTTCTGTCCCCACAGTCTTAAAACGCCACACTCCCGCCTCTCCTGACAGTCAGTCCCCAGCTTGCCCTAAATGTTTTCATTTTATGTCTGGCAGCTAATAGGAGCATGGTTTGTGACACGCAAAACACATTTGGACTAATAAAAATTGCATAAGACCACCTGGTGGCCTTTCCCTTTAATCAAGACCTTGGGCTTATTTCTGCCCCATTTATTCAAGGTTGGAGCTGAGTTGCATTTGCCAAGTATCACAAGTGCAATCATTTCTGGTTGGTTTTTTTTTTTTTTTTGAGTTTGTACATTTTCTGACTTTAGTTTGGGCGAACACAAATTTTGTTGTTGTTCAGTCTCTAAGTCATGTCCGCCTCTTTGTGACCCTGTGGACTGCAGCACACCAGGCTTCTCTGTCCTCCACTATCTCCTGGAGTTTGCTCAGATTTATGTTCGTTGAGTTGGTGATGCTGTCTAGCTGCAGATTTTAAGCAGATGCAAAACCGGACTGTGTAACTTTTAAGAAAGCTTCAGGTTCATTCAGCTCTGCCATTAGGTGGCAGCAGAACAACGTGGAAAGCGTTAAAGTAATAACTGGAGTAAAGATGATGGTGATGTTCATGATGACGATGATGATGGTGAGTGAGGCATATAGCCTTGGACTCACATGCTGCCTTTATTCCAGTGTAATTTTATTGTTGTTGTTTTCCCATTGGTCCTCAGAGTATACAGGGCAGATGGGAAAGGGAAAGTGTTATTCCCATGTTGTAAGGTGATATTAATTCAATTTAAAATTGTTGGGAGACTTGACCAGTAAACCTAGCAAATTATTATCAGAACCAGTCTTGAGATTTAAGTCTTGAGACCCAAATCCAGGCTTCCATTCACCTGCACTCCTTTTCACAAAGCATTAATCCTCTTTAAGTATGAATTTGTTAATCCTAATTAAAAGGAACATAAACTTACCGAAGAATTGTATTTCATCCACTGGATAAAGGGAAGAAGTAGAAGGCAAGAGTGTGTAGGGTTAAAATAGAGATCTGCTGTGTCTGAAAAATTGAGAGGAAAAATATTGTCTGAGGGTGACCACATCTGTGAGTTTTGGGGGCCAGATTGCCTAGTTTAGTGAATAACAGGCATTTGTAGTTTCAGCGTCTGCTTCTTCTGTGTCATTTACAACATGCAGGAGCTCCAGTGTGACCCTCAGACCACCTGAAATAATATTCGGTGGCCTACTGCCAGGGTTGGGGGTGCAGGGCTGAATAATGCTTCTGTTGGTCAATGGCTTCATACAATAGAAGGAGAAAAGGCAGTGCATAGAGAGGAGCAGTGAGACCACCCCAAAGACAAGAACCGCACTTCTCCCAGACCGATTTTGCAGTCAGTAATCATCAAAAGCACGGCAAGGCTGAGCTTAGGAGGTCTGTGGGTGGGATGAACTCTGAACCGTCCTCGGGTATCAGGTGCCTGGTCTTGAGGGAATCGGGAACAGAAAAAGTTATCTTAGTTTCTGTTTTCATTCTCTACTTCACCTCTGAAGCAAATTGAGAGTCTTGAGTCAAACCAAAAACTTTCTTCCTCTCTTGAGGGAGAGTCCAGTTCACGGTCTGGGTCACAAGCAGGTAATGGTGATGGCAGGTTAGCTAGTGGCAGAATCCTTCCCACGTTTGCTGAAGAGCAGCTACAGCACACAAATGCCAGTGATGCAGTTAAACTACACATAATGGGGGTTAAGGTCTCTGGTTGGGCGACACGTAAAGGGCACAGAAGGCGTGATTTCTCACCAGTGAGAGAGATGTTAACCACATAGATTTTCCGCATACTTTTGCCCTTTTTTGGTTGCATAGCGACTCTATGCAAGGTCTGGATTCACATACAGTAATTGTGTTCTCTGTGAAGGGTCTCTGAACTCTGAAGGCCTCTCTGCCAATGGGAACACAGAAGATCAGAGGACAATGGGAAACGTGGAGGTTAGAAGAGGACTTGTATCAGAACCAGGAGAGAGACATTTCTTGTATTTCCTTGAATTTAGAAGCAAAGACTTGTCTTTTCCCAGAACATACGGGGAACAAGTCTTGGGGTCTCGAGGCAGATGGTCATAGTGTGGCTTCATTAGTGTCTTTGAAAAGAAATTCTCTGGGTACAAATATTCCAGCACTAGATATAAATATTAGTGGGATATTTACTGTTTTATGTCACCCAAGCTTCTGCTTCTTTCCTATGGTGTGGGTCACTGAGCCCAGAGGAAGGAAAGAACTGTTTGACAGTGTGCACTGTTTTGCAGGTATTATTTCCTTTGCTTCTGTTATTCACTCAATAGATCGAGAACTTCGGTGTACCTGGCCCTGGGATATACCAATAGATCTCTTGATATCATGCCCATAGTTCATGCCTTTGTGACTCTAATAGGAAAAATAGACATTAAGTAAATCAAGATGTGTGCACTAAGATTCGGGCGCCAATTTCAATGTGTGTGTGTGCGTGCACGTGTGTGTGTGTGTGTGTGTGTGTGTGTGTGTGTGTGGTTTCCCGTATTGTGAAGCAGTTCTCTGACACCAGCTGAGTCCTCTAATTTAACTCAATTCTCATACTCTCCACCCAAAGATAACATCAAATTCCAAGCTTAAGGGCTCAGTCTGACAAGACTGCCCACGTCCAGGTTGCTACCTCTGCTTCTGATGGGATGGCAATAAATCAGAGTTTCCCACAACAGCCTCCTTGGGTTCCAGTAATTTGCTGGAGCAGCTCCCCAGACTCAGAAGAACACTTATCTGCTAGATTTTTCCGGTTTGTTATAAAAAGATATGGCTTCCCGGGTGGTGTTAGTGGTAAAGAACCTGCCTGCCAATGCAGGAGATGTAAGAGACATGGGTTCGATCCCTGGGTTGGGAAGATCTCCTGGAGGAGGGCATGGCAACCCACTCCAGTGTTCTTGCCTAGGAAGTCCCATGGGCAGAGGGGCCTGGTGGGCTACAGTCCATAGGGCCACAGAGAGTTGGACATGACTGAGCAACTAAGCACACACACACACAGTGACCAGGGAAGTTTTGTGGTTTAATACAGCTGGATAGAAGGCAGAAGGAAAATGAAACACGTGATATGCAGCAACTTGAAGATCGTGAGTTTAGTGTAGGACACACTGAGTATGAGATGCCATTCTTTGAGATACCTGGTAGAGGGGTAAATAAATCTGGGCTTAGGGGAGAAGTCTGGACTGGGCTGTAACTTTTGGTTTTCACTGGAATATGGTATTTCCCTGGTGGCTCAGATGGTAAAGAATCTGCCTGCATTGCGGGAGACTGGGGTTCGATCCCTGAGTCAAGAAGGATCCCTTGGAGAAAGGAATGGCAACTCAATCCAGTATTCTTGCCTGGGAAATCCCATGGACCAGAGGAGCCTGGTGGGCTACAGTCTTTGGGGTCACAAAGAGTTGGACACGACTGAGTGACTAACATACATACATGGTGTTCAAAGTCATGAAAAGGACAAGGTCATTTTGGCAGAGTGAAGAAGAAAGTATACCATGCTATTGGTTTGGCTAAAAAGTTCATTCAAGTTTCCAATAACCTCTTGCAGAAAAATGGAACAAACTTTTGACCAACCCAATCGAATGCAGTCTTTTGGAAACTGCTGGGAAGATAAGCAAAGCAAGGACTGATAAAACCCATTGGACTTAATGTCAGGGATGACTGACCCCTTTGGAGGGTGTTCTGTCAAGGAGAGCAAATGACACTGGTCCCCACACCCATATGTGTATAAATAAGCCACGCCCATTTACACGTCTTGCTTGCTTGGTCATTTAAAATCCTCCCTTTTTATTTGTTCATCTCATTATTAGACACAGAGGAGAAAAGTACTGCGTGTCATCCTTCAAATTCCTCTTCTAAGACATATATCTGGGAAAATCCATCAAGTATCTGATGAATAAAAGGATGAAAGGTAAGAAGCAGCAGCCATCCCACGCCCCTCAGACCCACATCCTGGTTTTCACAGTGTCCTTCCCTACCGGGCCCTGCAACGGGGCTGGCTGCTGTTTGTGAGGCTGGTTAATCAATATCGAGCTCAGACTCCACATGTTCTGGCCCAGTGTGCTGTGCGATCCATTTGTACCTGTAAGAGTGTGTGTCCTGGTGTTTCCATTGTATAATATGATCTCTATAAGAAGAGAGGAGGGGGTTCCCTTCCAGGGATGCGGGGTCGATGGTCTCAAGGCTCTGCCAACCTTGGTGCCGGCGGTTTGAGCCACGTCTTGTCCAGTCCCTCCTCCTTCCCTCTAGGATTCACTGGAGCTTTCAGCTCATCTCTAATGGAAGCACTGCATACACAGTGTTTGCATCCTCGGTGGTGGAAAGCAGATGACCGCACTTTTGATTGCTGTGATCTCTGTTGACTTTGGGGGACTTTGAAACTTCTAGAAGAATGTCCTGAGGTTAAAATTTAGAAAGAGAGAGCAGGCGGCATTAGTTTGCATAATATTTTTCTGAGAAGCTGCATCACAGAATTCTTCAGCTATAAGTAGAGACCCAGTGGAGAATGCGTGACAGAAGGCAGATGACTGGGGCGTCTATAAAGGGGGAAGCTGAAGAGAGGAGTTGAAGGGCCTCAGCCAGGGAGAAAGATGTGTTTGCTGAGATTTCTTTTTTTCCTTTGGGAAAATGAGCTAGTGACAGCCAGTAGCCCCTGTGTGAGAGGAGAGGGAGGGCAGGGCATTCTGAGGGCTGTGCAGAGGTTGGGGGGCTGCTGGGAACTAGGTGATGGGGATGGAAGTCTGATCCTGAGCTCATGAGCTTCCTGGCTCTGGGCTTGTTTCTTTCCAATGACTTCACTGTGTGTTGTTCAGTCACTCGGTAATGTCCAGCTCTTTGCCACCCCATGGACTGCAGCACGCCAGGCCTCCCTGTCCATCACCAACTCCTGGAGCTTACTCAAACTCATGTCCATAGAATTGGTGATGCCATCCAACCACCTCATCCTCTGTTGTCCCCTTCTCCTCCTTCCTTCAATCTTTCCCAGCATCAGGGTCTTTCTAATGAGTCAACTCTTTGCATCAGGTGGCCAAAGTTTTGGAGCTTCAGCTTCAGCATCAGTCCTTCCATTGAGTATTCAGGGTTGATTTCCCTATAGAGACCCAGAAATGCATTCCAGGAATATCTGGAGGAGACCTGGAGGAACATCTTGTGTATGAGCCTAGGAAGGGATGTGGTAACCTTGGATAAGAACCTTGAGGGGAATAATTCATCACAGAGAAATGCCTGGGTTCAATTTTGGGGGAATTGGGGGAGAAGAAGTTATCACTTCTTTAGACCAGCTTTGTGCCAGACAGTGAACTAAGGTGTCCTGCTTGCATTATCTCATTTATTCCTCAGAACAAATGTACAAGATAGCTGTTTAGTCTTCTTCTATAGGTAAGAAAACTGAAGGTCAGACAAATTCACTCACTGAACAAGCAGTAGTTATAATAAGAGCTAACATTTATTGGGTACATGCTGTGTACCAGACACTATTCTAAGAGCGTAGCTGAATTCTCTCATCTCCATCTTCATAACCACCCTGTGAAATAATACCACTGGTATAACCACGTTACAGAAGGAAAAACTAGGCAGAGAAAGTTTAAGTAACTTGCCACAGGCCACATAGGTCGAAGCCAGAGCCGTGGTTCAAGTCCAGTCTGACTCGAACTTTGAGACCTTGACTGTGACATAACGTAAATGGCAGACATGCTCCCAGGACATGCCGAACGCTGCGGACAGAGCACAAATGAGGCAGACATGATCGTGGCCTTCATGGAATGTATTCCTTGGCGCATGGGAGGTTAAGTGAGTCGTCTAGGGTCACATGGGCTTTCCAGGTGGTACAGTGGTAAAGAACCCACTTGCCAGTGCAGAAGACTCAAGAGACTTGAGTGGGTTCGATCCCTGGGTCAGGAAGGTCCCCTGGAGTAGAAAATGGCAACCCACTCCAGTATTCTTGCCTGGGAAGTCCCATGGACAGAAGAGCCTGGCAGGCTACAGTCCATGGGGTTGCAAAGAGTTGGACACCCCTGAGCAACTGAGCATAGCACAGCAGCTAGGGTTACACAGCTATCCTGGGTTGGAGGCTTGGACTGAGGTCTTTCAGAAATGTCACATCTCACAGGGCATCTAAGCACCCACCAGATGCCTCCTGTGCATCTGATCAGGACTCGAGGCCCTTGGAGCACTCTGTAGGCTTCCTTATTCTCATTCTATGTTCAGCCATTTTATCCTCTTTCTTCATCTTGTCTCTTCTTGTCTCTGACTTTGTCTCATCTTTCCTAACCTAGTGTAGCAAATCTAAAACCCCACGAGAGCTGCCTAGAGCTCCTCAGAATAAAAAGATGAAAACTGTCAATGCACTTTCTTTTTAAAGTGATCTGAGGTAATCTGGAGCATACCAACTTCTCTCATTGTTCAGTCCTGAAATGATGACTTAAGGTATGTAAGGGGAGTAACCTCAGTCTGAATGAAGTAGCCTACTATGATAAGGATTAGCTCCTTTCAGCATTAGCTCCCTTCCTTCCCCTTCTCTTTCTGTGGGTGTCAGATCTGACCTGCATCATAGTCGAAGGCTCACCCTGCTTACTTCTGCTCTCTCCCCTCTTTATCTGTCACACGATGTGCCTCCAATAAATGCCTTACACTTCTGTCTTGGCATCTGCTCTTTGGAGAAGCCTAACTGACTCAGGGAGTGTTCATCAGGGTAGGCTTGATTATGCTGCAGTGACACGTTAAACTCTGAATCTCAATAACTTTACAGAAAGAGCTTGATTGCTCTCAAGCACTGTATCCAATGCAGATTGGAGCGCTATTCATCAGGTATCTAAGCTGATGGGCTCAGGCCTACCCCTGACTTTGCCATGAAGAGATCTGGAAGGGAGAACTTTTATGGCTATGCCTGGAGGTGACTTAGATGACCTCTGCCCACATCACCTTGTCCAGAACTTGGTCACGTGGTCCCTTTTAACAGTAGCTCGTGTGATCGTCTTGTGTAGAAGCCCAGGGTGAGGCAGGATCGCAGGGAATAAGCACTGTCTGTGCTTCACATGGTCACAGTGTGTTCAGCTTTATCTATTTGCTAAGGTTTAAATTATCCCTGTGTTATGAATGGAGCCCCTGAGGATGAGAGAAGCCAAGTATATTTTCCCAAGGTCACAAACTTATCAAGGGGTGTAAGCAGAATTGAGGGCCACATAGTGTCTGATTACAAATCGGGCTTTTAATCACTCTGCTATGGGCACAAAAGAAATGACTGTATGGTGAGGGGTTGTTGGGGGCCGACAGATCTCTAAATCTTGGCTCTGCACACCCCAGCCTCTCCGGAGGCTATCGAGGCTTCTGAGAAACATCTGAGACGTAGGAAAGAGGCCTGAGGTTTACGCCAACGCTGGTACATAGAGTGTCTTCCTTTACTGCTGTGTTTTCATTTCTGAATAGGAAAGACAGTGTTTGGGTGGGACTTTCCACATCTCCAGCCAGGAGACAGGAGGAGCCTCTTTGTTTAGCTTTCCTGTCTTTGGGTAGAACAGAGCAAGTAGCAAAAAATGAGTTGAACAAGTTTGGGGGCTATATATATATATATATATATATATATACATATACATATATATATATATTTGCCTTTTTGATTATAGTTAATAGTTTTAAAGAGTGCTACAAAATGATGTGGCTTTTGAAAGAAATGCTTTTTTACCCATTTTCTTTCTGGCCAAGGTTTTGAGAAAAAACTATAAATAGCTGACAATAAAAGAAAATTGCTGCTGTGATCTGTGGAAAAGGAAAGAGAAATACAAAAGGACCGCCCTAAGAGGTTTTCAAATAGAAATTATGGTTCCCCACCCCACCCCCCACCCCCAGAGTCCAAGATTGCCACTTCTTGGAAGATGGATAGGGCAGAATGTGATGGATGCTTCTCCTTTCTTGTTTATTTTCAAAGATGCTTTAACTTAGTTGCTTTTATTCTGTAGAACTCAGAGCTTTTCACATCTATTAACATTTTAAATGGAATGAATTTCCCCCCAAAGTAAATAACTTTCAAATAGAGGTTTATCTTTTGTAAGGCAGCGACCCAGTTCTTTTAGTTCTCTCTCTGTATTTCTTTTTTTTCCCTCTCTCTCTTTTGTCCTCATGTGTCCTTTGGAACAGATGTATTGGGGTGGCGGAGAGGGAAAAACTAAGGTGCAAAGAAAAACTGGCACCTGTCCGACTGTTAAATGGATAGTGACCCTTTGTTTATTTCTCTCCAGTAAACCATTTTCAGTTTCCTGCCAAAATATTTATTTGCTATTGATTAAACTTCACGTTTTTATTACCCAGAATTAACTGTAATGTTTATGAAAATGGAAGGTGAAAAGAGACAACTTCCCTGTGAGTTGTTCTATTTTCCTGTAACCAAAGGGCTTCCCTAAGCCGAACTCTTCTCTTTGTTTGAAATGCGGTTCTTATCAACAGGAAGTAATTGGCCCACAGCTCAGATACGCAGCTACCATTCTGAATAACTCATAGAGCTCTAGTTGCTAGATGTTTCCGGTTGGGTACGAAAAGTTGGTTTCCAGGGGTTGTCTCAAAACAGAGTCTGGGAAACTGTGATCTCTGGGTTCACAGTTTATCACTGAAGATAAACTGCTTTAGGTTTTAGGGGCCCACTGACAGGCATGCACACTTTTCTTCGAGTTGTGTCTCTCTTTCGTGCTGGGGGACCCTCCCTGCTCCTGTGGACGGAGCACAGGGACTGATGTTAGACTTGAAAGAATTAATGGGTTTCTGTGGAATCGTCTCCGGGTGGCAGGTGGGAGCTCTGTCAGAGGCAGGAATGGAGAAGAAGCATGTCTCTGAGATCAAAGTCTTCTTGACAGTTTGACATGGAGAAAGGGGAAAAAAGGAAAGTTGAAAATGAGAGAGAATAAAGTCAGAGATGAAACTTGCCCAGCGGCATTTTAGACAGAGATCTTGTGATATTAACATTTCCTTTTTTAAGAAAAAGGAATGAAATAAATTGCTTTCCGGTGACCCTGAAGGTCATGAGCACCAGCTTTGGCTTCGAAAGGCTGAGCGAGAATGACAGTGAGGAGGGATGTGATGGTATGGGCTTGAGAGGGCAATCAGACGCATGTACAGCTTAGTAGGCCTGGGCATGCCTAGCAAGCGTAGGCTGAGTCGACCTGAGCCGTCCCTAGAAGTTAGTTGAGCTGTCACCTTGGGGTCCAATTAGAAGGCCCACTGGATTAGGAGCCAAAAGCAGGGATGTCACCTCCATCTGTCCCTCATAGTATAATTTGTTGAATAACTTCACGGATCTCTGCCTCAGTGTCATTATCGGTAAAATCAAAGATTTGGGCTGGATAGCCTGTAATCCCTGCGGTTCTGGCTAAGTAAGTGATCTGTGATATGTCTATGATTAGACCTCCTCTTCCTCCTTTTATTGATTTCAGTCAAGAAGCCAGTCAACAAACACATATATACTTTGTGCTAGGCACTGTGGAGGGAATGCAGAGGGTACAAGGAGATAAAAAGCTTGGTTCTTACTTTCTGTAAATCTCATGTGAGGCTGTGACTTTTCCAAGTTGCTATGTCCCCAGAGTCTAGCACAGTACCTGACATGCATAAGTGCCTCCAGAGATGTCAACTGGCTGACCAAGGAATATTGTTTTATATCTCGTTGGAGGGATCAGGCATTAGTAAAAGGTGCCCAACAAGGCAAGTTATGAGAAAGTGTTAGCCAATCAGTGATCGTAGCACAGCTTACAGAACTTTTGAGAAAGTTTGCCTCTCTTTTGGGCAGAAATAGTGTGACTTTTCCATAGAGAGGGTGATTTGACTTCAATGGCTAAAATCCAGGCATCCAATTCGTGTTGGATCTTTTAGGTAGAAATCAATTTCCAAGCTCAGCCAAAAGGAAAGCACAAATCTTGCTTGACTATTCTTTCCTGTTCTTTCATACAACAAGTATCATAATTCAGAGCTTGGTTTGCTGTATGGAAAGGGTGACAGTGAGACTTAGGAGATGTATATCTGAGGGCCGAGGGGGTGGGGTGCACAGCAGCAAACATTTCCCGCTTGGCAGTGTATTTCTCAGGGCGGATTCTGGGAGAGCAGAGCTCACGACGGCCCCAGGGGTCTGTCCGTTCAGTGTGTGTGGGCTTTGGACCATCTTCCTGCGCTTGTTTGCTGCATCCACATCCCCTTTTCTCTGTGCTCAGATACCCCCAGGGGAGTAGGTGCTGTGCTGGGAACTGGAGAAACAGAAATACGGCATAGATACGAGACCTCCTCTTGAGGAGACCAAGTCAGTGGAAGAGGGGGCTACAGTGCCTTCACTGTAGACGCAAATAAATGACTGCTGTTCAGACTTAGAGCTCCAAGGGACAAAGTGAAGTGAAAGTGAAGCCGCTCAGTCGTGTCCGACTCTTTGTGACCCCATGGACTGTAGCCCACCAGGCTCCTCCGTCCATGGGATTTTCCAGGCAAGAGTACTGGAGTGGGTTGCCATTTCCTTCCCTAGGGGATCCTCCAGGCCCAGGAATTGAACCTGGGTTTCCTGCCTTGTAGGCAGACGCTTTACTGTCTGAACCACCAGGGAAGTCCTTAGCAAATTGGGAAAGACTTCTGGATACCAAACCCATGCTAACTGTGGTGGAGGATGCCAAGAGGCAGTTGCCATGTGAGCCAGGCATGGTACCCCTTACCTACAGTCTGAGGTCCATTGCTCTGAGAAGTTTCCTTTCAGGGACTTAAAGAGAAAAAAAAATTTGTTATTTGCATGGAAAAAAGAAAACCCAAGTTTCTGTATTAGTTTCCTACTGGTTTTGTAACAAATTACCCTAAACGTCATGGCTTAAACAACATGTGCTTGGGGCTTCCCTGGTGGCCCAATGGCTAGGATCCTGCATGAGGCAACTAAGACCCGGTGAAGCCAAATAAATAAGTAAATAAATAAAAACAAACAAAAAAACCCCAGATGTATTATCCTAGTTCTGAATGTCAGGAGTCCCCAAATTAAGGTATCAGCAGAGCTGAGGTCCTTCTAGAGGTCCTAGGAAAGAATTTGTTTCCTTGCCTTTCCTTGCTTCTAGAGGCTGCTTACTTTCCTTGACTCATGTCTCCTTTCCTCTGTCTTCAAAGCCAGCAAGCAGTGTGACATCTTCCAATTTCTCTCTCTGACCCTCCTGCCTTTCTCTTATAAGGATCTTTGTAATTTTATTGAGTCCAGCCTGATAATACAAGATAATCTCCCCATTTCAAGACTCTTGATTTAATCATGCCTGCAGAGTCTCTTCTGCTATGTTTGGTAACAAATCCACAGGATTAGGTTGTGGACATCTTTAGGAGGCCATTTCTCAATCTGCGTGTGTTAAGTTGCTGCAGACTTGTCCAACTATTTGCTATTCTGGGGACTGTAGCCCTCCAGGCTCCTCTGTCCATAGGATTCTTCAGGCAAGAACACTGGAGTGGATTGCCATTTCCTCCCCCAGGGTATCTTCCCGACCTAGGGATCAAACCCACATCTCTTATGTCTCCTGCATTGGCAGGCAGGTTCTTTGCCACTAGCGCCACGTGGGAAGCATTCAATCTGTTATTAGTACCCAAATGTTCTTCCAAGAGTCTGACCTCTCCTAGATCTCCTCATCACACTGTCTGATCTCATCACACTGTGTTTCTCTCCACAGAGAATGTAAAATGGGAACAGTATAACTCCATGGTTCTGGATTATCCCTTCAGTGTAGCAATGGACTGGTTATTTAACTGTTCAAAGCCTCAGCTTCCTCACCTATAGGATAGAGATAATAAATATTCCAATTCATAGAGCTGTGGTGAGGATGAAAT
Source organism: Antilocapra americana (assembly GCA_007570785.1). Classification (NCBI taxonomy): domain Eukaryota; kingdom Metazoa; phylum Chordata; class Mammalia; order Artiodactyla; family Antilocapridae; genus Antilocapra; species Antilocapra americana. The sequence goes on along the minus strand of ML664173.1, from coordinate 9,280,451 downwards.
ATGGGACCATGTACAAAGTTCTTCCTTCTGGAGACTCTTGCACATAGGATATACTGAATTAATGCTGTTTATGATTTTATTGTTGTTCTAATTATTACTAGGATGCTGGGAAGTGTTGCAGGGAGAGAGAAAGAAAGTCTCTGAAAACTTGAGCTGTACCGAGAACTCAGCTTTGTCTTGGTTTTGGCTTGGGAGGTTCTTGGTTTTCATGAAAACCGATTTCCATGGGATGATCCTTTCTTCCATCACCCTGGTTCAAGGGCCCCAGTGGTTCAGACTGACACCGTCCTATCAGTGTTTCCAAGTCCAGCATTTTTGACTAGGGAAAATAGAGTCACTTTTGGACTTTTATTCATGGGGGAATTTTAATTCTAGGAGCTCTTTGGAAGTAGCATGCTCTATAATGTCTGAAATCCATCTTCTGATCTTCTCCTAGCATTGTGAGGAAAATTGTTTCATCTCCTTTGTTTGCCCTGGTGTGTGCCTGTCACCAGGGCAGATATGGGCTCCATAACCTTCCATTTCTCTTTATAAATGCTGCTCGTTAAATTAATGAAATCTTTGGTGAAATCTCAAAGAGAAGTGACAAAGGGAGATGAACATAATTTGAAAATGTAGGCGAAAATATATTTGTGTGAAGCATTTGCCAGATTATTGGGTATATTTCTGCCTAAGGCTCCAGCTTCAGCAATGAGTTTCTTGACATTGTTCTTTCAGCTTTTCCCATGCCTTCAACGTTTGAACACACATTTTGTGTGTTTCAATATTCTCAAAGGGGCTCCAAAACTCTGGGGGAGTTGGTATGGAGAGTTGGGAATTCAGCATCTGGATGGATCTGAGTTGGGATGGATGGATGGGTGTTCAGCATCTGGATGGTCTGAGTTGGGATGGGTAGATTGGTGTTCAGCATCTGGGAGTGCACTGGTGGTAGTCATCTGGTTGTAAGCGATGTTGTAGGTCCTGAGTTTTTATGTAAAGGGCCTCCCTGGATTACAATTTGTTTATTTTTGTCTGCTTCTGCCAGTTACGAAATATCCAGTATCTCAGGATCACACAAGCAGATATAACCTCAACATTTTTATTAATTTTTTTTTCAGAGCTATCTCTCTGCTAATGAAAGGTACCAGTAATCTTCAGGCACCAGGTTTGATAACCCAATAAGGACATGGAATTTTGTGCCAGTAGCTGTAGCAAGTGATTAGGCAGCACATGGGTCTTCAAAAGCCAAAGAATCTCTTGGGAGAGAAGAGATGCTGTATTTATTGCTGCTGCAAGGTGCTAGATGGAGAAGCTTACAGGGTCCAGATTCTATTCATCACAGAAGAGACCTTTCCAGCTCTCAACAGGCGTCACTTGCTTTGAGTGGGTAGGGATTGTTCCTAAGGGATAGAATCATAGTTTGGGTAGGAATTTTTATTTCTACACAATTTAATCTGTAGTATGGAATTAAAAAAAATTAATTGGGGGAGAATTGCTTTATAATGTGTTGGTTTCTGCCGTACAACAATGGGCATGCATCTGTTATAAGTATATATATGTCCCCTCCCTCTTGAACCTCCCTCCCACCTCCCACCCCGTGCCACCCCTCTAGGTTGTTACAGAGCACTGGATTGAGCTCCTTGTGTCATGCAGCAACTTCCCACTAGCTGTCTCTTTTGCATATGGTAATGTGCATGTTTCAAAGCTACTGCCTGAATCTGTCCCACCCTGTCCTTCTTCTCCTATGTCTACAAGTCTGTTCTGTGTGTCAGCGTCTCCCTTCCTGTACCATGGAATTTTGATGCCCCTTTACCCTCTGAGGTCTGCTTGCAGTAGTGGAGGCCCGAGTTTGATCCCTGGGTTGTGAAGATCCCGTGGAGAGGGAGATGGCGACCCACTCCAGTATTCTTGCCTGGAGAATCCCATGGACTGAGGAGCCTGATGGGTTACAGTCCACAGGGTCGCAAAGAGTCAGACATGACTGAGCGACTAATACTTCAATTTATACATGAATATCTGAGAATGCCTTAAAAATATTAAGTGGTGATTTTCTCAGGGCTCTGGAGTGATAATACAAGTCATCATCAATTAAATGCCTATGGCAAGATGCTATTAGTGCATTTTCTCTAACACATCACAATCCTACAAAAAGGATACACTAGAACTTTTGTTTTACAGCTAAGGAAAGCAATACTCAGGATGGGCACATACAATGACTTGTTCAAAGTCACATAGTTATTAAGCTATAGAACTGAGATTTCTGGAGAATTCAACTGCAAATTGGTTGTGGTGGGGGATTCACTAGTGCTATCTACACTTAGAAGATAGATTGGATATTAAGTTTGAGAAGAGATCATTGGAAAAATGATGATTTAGTTAAAAGGAAAAACAAAAAGACTAACCCACTTAATTACATTAGATTTATCCAATACATTACATACTATAGCAGTCTTTAAACTGTAGTTTGTAACCCAATAATGTGTCATAAAATTTATGTATTATAAGCTCTAAAACTTGAATTTTAGTGAAATTGAATAAAATAAAATAGAGGAGACAATATCAGAAGACAACTCATGGAATAGGGCTGAGTGACTTCTGAAAACATGTGTATCTGTGTATGTATGTCCAAGAGGCAAAAGGGAAAATGTATTATTTTACTGTGGGTTGTGGTGAAAGGATGGAAAATACAGGATTTCCTTAATAACACTGTCTCATTTATGAATTTTAAGAAATTCATTCTTTTAAAAGTTACTGTTGCCAATGAAATGACCATCCCCAGGTGTGCTGTGGTCAGAAGCATAGCCCACTTTCAGAAGAACCGGAGGGCCAGCGTTTCTTTTGTGATGAGTTAAATAGTCACGAGCAGTGACCAGTGGGTGTCACAAACATGGGTAGAGACAGAAGCAGGGCTCCTAGCTTGATTGGCCAGACTCTCTATTCTTATCTCCTTTGTCTTAGTTGGTGCTGCTGTTGGTTAGTCATTAAGTCCTGTCTGACTCTTGTGACCCCCATGGACTGTAGTCCTCCAGGCTTCTCTGTCCATGGGACTTCTCAGGCAAGAATACTGGAATGGGTTGCCACGTCCTCCTCAGAGATCTCCTTCGTCCCAGCCCACGGATGGAACCTGCATCTCCTGTGTTGCAGATTCTTCACCAGGTGAGCCACCCTTCCAGTAGGGAAGCCCTTGGTTTAATTTGGTCATACCATATTTGTGTGCTTGTTTGTGTGTGTGTGAGTGCTCAGTTGCTCAGGTGGGTCCGACTCTTTGTGACCCCATGGACTGTAGTCTGCTAGGCTCCTCTGTTCATGGGATTTTCCAGGTAAGTCTCCTGGAGTGGGTTGCCATTTCCTACTCCATATTTGTTTGTTGTGAGACCTCAAAGCATTTATTTGAAGAAGGTATAATATAAACCAAATAAACTTAATACACAAATATCAATATATCCATCATTCATTTAATACATGTTTGCTGAGCACCTGTTTGTGCAAGTCACTATGCTAAGTGCCAGAAATGGGGGTAAAAAAAAAGAGCGTAGGCCGTGTTCACTGTTCTTGATGAATTTATGTGGTTGTGGGGGAGGTAGACACATAAAGAAATGATAACACAGAAAACAGGGTGGGTGCTCTGCTTGATCGAAACCCAGCATGGCATGGCTGTGGTCTGAAGGTTTGTGTCCTCTTTCAATCCATATGTTGCCTTATTGATGGTTTTTGGAGATGATAACTCTGAGAGGTGATTAGGTTATGAGATAAATGGATCTAGTGCCCTTCCTTATAAAAGAGACCCCAGAGATTGCCCTTTCTGCCCTGTGAGGATACAAGAAGAAAATGGTCATCTATGGACCAGGTAGCAGACTCTCACCAGACCCAGCATCTGCTGGTGCCTTGATCTTGGACTCCTTGATCAGCAGAACTGTTGGATATAAGTGCTTGTTTTCAGTCACCCAGTCTATGGTCTTTTTGTCATAGCAGCTCACATAGACTAAAACAGACGCCCAACCCAGCATCTGTGTGAGCAAGTAGGGTAAGTGTATGAGGTGTGGGGGTGGGGAAAGGGGTATCGGATTGGGTTACAGAAGGCTTCCTGGAGAAAGTGGTGCTTGGGAATCATATAACACAGTGGTTGTCAGAACATATTGACTAGTGGTGGTGGTGGTGGTTTAGTCATGAAGTCATGTCTGGCTCTTGTGACCCCATGGACTGTAGCCCACAAGGCTCCTCTGTCCCTGGGATTCTCCAGGCAAGAATACTGGAGTGGGTTGCCATTCCTTTCTCTAGGGGATCTTCCCAACCCCAGGACTGAACCCGGGTCTCCTGCATCGCAGGTAGATTCTTTACCAACTGAGCTATGAGAGCTCATTAAAACAGAATCCTGAGCCCTACCTCCACAGTTTCTGATTCTGTAGATCTGAGATGAGATCTGAAAATCTGCATTTCTAACAAGATCTTGGGTGATGCTCTTGGTCCAGGGACCATAGTCTGAAGACTGCTTTCAAAATGTTTTTAGTTGTAGGTTCCCTCCTTTCCTTTTCTTTTTTTTTCCCATGTGAAATCTTATGCGGGCTTTTTTAAATATAAAAAAACAAAAGTGGAGATGGCAGCAAGGACCCCTTTCTCTCCAACCTGCACTCTTTCCCAGTGGTGGCTTCTGAATCATGGACTTTATGGATCTAGAGGAGAATCTGGTTCCATAATTTTATAGTTTTCCCTCTGTTATCTCCCTCTCTCCCCTTCTCCCTCTCTTTACACTCTCTGTCTCTCTCTCTATTAAATCAAGTTTGATTATGAAGCCAGTCAAGTGATTTTAGATAATCCCTGTAGATCAGTGGGCAGAGGTTTTGATAAAGAATATGTGGGCTTGTTTTCATGTCTCCTTTTTAAAAAAATTATTGTGGTGATAAGTTTGTTCTTGGACTTCTTTCTCCAAAACCTTACTTTTTGATGCTTAATTCAATCAAGTGTGGCATTTTTATCTGAGAATGACAGGGATTAGCCTCCCATCACGAGTTATTCTGAAGACTTCTCTGGGTGTCAGTATCTATTGGAAGTGAAAGTGTTAGTTGCTCAGTCATGTCCACTCTTTGTGACCACATGGACTGTAGCCCACCAGACTCCTCTATCCATGGAATTCTCCAGGCAAGAATATTGGAGTGGGTATCCTTTCCCTTCTCCAGGGGATCTTCCTGACCCATTGATTGAACCCGAGTCTCCTGCGTTGCAGGCAGATTCTTTACCATCTGAGCCACCAGGGAAGCCAGTCAATATATGAGAAATATACTTTGGATGAAAAACATAGCACAGTTGGGAAATTTTCTTCAATGGCTGTCTGAAATTAATTTGCAGTAAAGTATAATGTATTTGATGCCTAACATTGTAATGAAAATGGAAAAACTGATAAATTCATCCAGTTATCCAGAATGTTAGGGAAGGCTTAAAATGGATTGACAGTTTAACAAACTTAAATTGTTTGTTGTATTTCCAGATGTTATGTTCTGCATCACAGAGTAAACGTAGTTCATTTGCTAAGGGGCACATTGGTTGTAGTAGTGGTAAAGAACCTGCCTGCCAATGCAGGAAGCATAATAAATGCAGGTTCAATCCTGAATCAGGAGGATCCCCTGGAGGAGGGCATGGCAGTGCACTCCAGTATTCGTGCATGGAGCATCCCATGGACAGAGGAGCCTGGCAGACGATGGTCCATAGGATCACAAAGATTTGGTACAACTGAAGTGATTTAGGATGCATGAATACATAACTGTCTGAATCCATATTAATAATCTGTAACTGTAATTACTAAATAACATTTTAGTGTCTTCATTTTCATCATTGGTTGAAATGAAGACGCTACACCAGGGGAAAAAAAGACAAATGCCTTTCTAATTTGGAAAATAAAAACACTTAAAAGCTTGTTTTGGGATTATTCCAAAGTTTTGCCTTATTCTTAGATAACTTATACTGTTTTGGTGAGCCATTAGCATAATTATTAAACATGGAGGATTTACAGAAGGCTAGAATTCCAACCAAATTTTAATATATACTCAGAAGCTTAGATGCTTAACTGAAACTTGTCCCAACTTTTTTCCTGGTTTAAGACTTTGCAAGCCACATCTGTTAAGGTATTTAGCACTTTTACCTAGAATCAAAAAATTCCAAGGCAAATGGAAATAAAAAGTGATTATTAAACAAAATACAATCAACATTTCATGAAATGTCTAGCTCCAAACTACTTCCACAGTTTTGGAAACTTTTTTTTTGAATTGCTATGTATATTTCTGATGCTGATATTAGTTCTTTTGGATTTGAGTCTGAGGTCTGATCATTTTTCAGTTTATAACATCACCAAGTCTTCATTTAAATGAGATACCAAAATGGTGGGACCTGGTATTACCCATCGCTAATTTGCATCTGCTTTTCATTTTCCTAAAACCAAATAATTGGGGGGAGTGGATGGTGGTTAATGTATTTTAATGTTTATAGAAGCCAGTGCTTGACTTGATTTCTCTAGAGAAGGGGCATTTTTGCCAAGAAGACATCTGAGAGAGATCCATCAGTGATCACAGATTCAAAAAAGCATTCACATACTCTTTTGGAGTTGACAGAGATGTGTGAAAACCTTCCACATCTGGAAGACAATCAATCCTTATAGTTAGTCAACATCTGGAAATGTAACCACCGGAGGTTGACAAAACTGGTGATTAAATATGATGGAAGTTCACCATCTATAGACAAGTACAGAGTAACTGCCTGTGAATTATGAGAACATACATGCATCTTGCGTGCTATAATGAGCCATTAGCACCCAGCTTGCATGAGCTGGAAAGGCATCAGAACACTGAGGTTTGTATGGAGATGTTTCCAAAAGTTTTTCCAATGTGCTTTTCTTGCAGAACAATGTATAAAAACTACACTATAAATTCAGACAAAGCAGAACAAAAAGTTTAGCCTTGCTAAGCTTCCTTATTCCTCTCCTTCAAGTTTGAACTTTTTGTTTTCATTTTCTGGCTTCATCCTCATTCTTAAACCATTTATTTTTCTGTGTATGAGTGTCAAATACCTGGGTCCTTCTTCAGATGCATTTTATCACCTTTTGAGCAATTTCAGGTATCCCATAACAGCAGCCAGTATCTGCATATCCTTCTGTTTTAACCACAGAAAATAATTCACTTTGCTTAGATAACTGTTAAATATGACTCCTAAGAAGAACCCAAATAAGAACAATAAAAGTGATTAACAGCTTCACTCTCTTCTGTTTATATTCCATTCTTTTGCTCTTTCTGCCCTTATTTTTTGGTCTAAATTTTCCCCTAAGATTTTTGTAGTTCAGAAGACGTAGCACCAAACTACATACAAGACAGGCTGTTTTGACTTTCTTCTTTCTCATCTTTCCTTCCTTAGAACAAGAAAATCAGGTGTTTGTAGCTAAATGAGAAAGAAATCTGACTTTTCTTACTGAAGCAGAATTTGCTCAATTAGAAAGAAGTAGTTTTGTTGTCTGACGTCCATGGCTAAAGATACTCAAGATTCATCTTCATGAAGGGTATTCCCGCTACTTCTGGTTCAACAGAAGCTTTACAAAATGCCACACATGCTTCAGGCCTTCCCAGGTGGCACTAGTGGTAAAGAGCCCACCTGCCAATGCAGGAGACGTAAGAGACATGGGCTCTATCCCCAGAAGATCCCCTGGAGGAGGGCACAGTGACCCACTCCAGTATTTTTGCCTGGAGAGTCCCACGGAGAGAGGAGCCTGGTGAGCTACTGTCCATGGTATCCCACAGAGTTGGGCATGACTGAAGTGAACACACGTTTCAAGACGAAGGAAGTCAAGTTATGAAAAACTTTAACCGTGTCCTCTGTAAGCCAATTCTAAAAGTGAATCTTTGTGGAGAGTCTTCCATGGAGCAAATTCTCAATTTCATCGAAATAATAGAATTAGTAATCCTATTGATTGTGCTGTTAAAATCAGATTCTTCCACCAACAAGTAGAAAAGGAGAACTACATTGAGAATGAAAAACTGCATAGAGCTCTCAGAAGTTAGAATGAGCACCACAGACTTGGTAGTTCTTGGTAGGATTTTAAACTAGGAGTCTAAAAACTTTCTCTTAAAAGCCAGCAATGAAAATATTTTCAGCTTATGGGCCACTAAGTTTCCACTGGAGTTTGTCATTGTGGTGCAAAAGAGACCATAGACAATACTAAACAAAAGAGCATTCCAACAAAATTTTATTTACAAAACACGAGTAACCTGAGGGCACAGTGTCCGCTAGTCCCTGATTTAAACACAGTATGAAGCATTTAGGGAAAATAGACAAACATCTTCAAATTACTATAAGGTATTGAGTTAAAACTCCCAAGAAAAATGGCAAACACTTTGATCAACAGAACCTGTATTATTCTTTATTGAGGTGTGCCTTTTGGGATAAGAGAAAGGTAGTTCAGTCAGTTCAGTCACGTCCAACTCTTTGTGACCCCATGGACTGTAGCACGCCAGGCTTCCCTGTTCATCACTAACTCCTGGAGCTTACTCAAACTCATGTCCATTGACTCACTGATGCCATCCAACCATCTCATCCTCTGTCATCCCCTTCTCCTCCTGCCCTCAATCTTTCCCAGCATCAGGGTCTTTTCCAATGAGTCAGTTCTTCTCATCAGGTGGCCAGAGTATTGGAGTTTCAGCTTTAGTGTCAGTCCTTCCAATGAATATTCAGGACTGATCTCCTTTAGGATTGACTAGTTGGTTCTCCTTGCAGTCCCAGGGACTCTCAAGAATCTTCTCCAACACCATAGTTTAAAAGCATCAATTCTTCAGTGCTCAGCTTTCTTCACCGTTCAACTCTCACATCCATACATCACTACTAGAAAAACTATAGCTTTGACTACATGGACCTTTGTTGGCAAAATAATGTCTCTGTTTTATTAAAAACAGCTGTCTAGGTTGGTCATAACTTTTCTTCCAAGGAGCAAGCGTCTTTTAATTACATAGCTGCAGTCATCATCTGCAGTGATTTTGGAGCCCCTCAAAATATAGTCTATCACTGTTTCCATTGTTTCCCCATCTATTTGCCATGAAGTGATGGAACTGGATGCCATGATCTTCGTTTTCTGAATGTTGAGTTTTAAGCCAGCCTTTCATCAAGAGTCAAGAGTCTCTTTAGTTCTTTCACTTTCATCAAGAGGCTCTTTAGTTCTTTGCTTTCTGCCATAACTGTCGTATCATCTGCATATCTGAGGTTATTGATATTTCTCGCAGCAATCTTGATTCCAACTCATGCTTCATCTGGCCTGGCATTTCACGTGATGCATTCTGCATATAGGTTAAATAAGCAGGGTGACAACATACAGCCTTGACATACTCCTTTCCCGATTTGAAACTAATCTGTTGTTCCATGTCCAGTTCTAACTGTTGCTTCCTGACCTACATACAGATTTCTGAGGAGGCAAGTCAGGTGGTCTGGTATTCCCATCTCTTGAAGAATTTTCCACAGTTGTTGTGATCCACACAGTCAAAGGCTTTGGCATGGTCAATAGAACAGAAGTGGATGTTTTCCTGGACCTCTCTTTCTATTTTGATGATCCAATGAAGAGATCCAAGACTAAGGCACTAAACCACAATTATGATGAGTGTAGTTAATTCTCTAATGCTTTGTTCTGCTGTCTTCTTTGCTTTTGTTGTTTTTCCTTCTTATTCCAATTTTCTCCTTTCCTGCTTTCTATAAATATTTAGACTCGCATACATGTCACATTCACATATCCATTCAATAAGAATACATGGGCTATTTTGATAGATAGCATTTAGTCTTGGCTGATTTTCTTGTAGAATGGGAGTGGAAAAACACTTTAGTCTCAAGAAACAAAGTTTGTGAGCCAACTTACACAGTTTGCATATCTAATGGAAATGAAGAAAGACAGATCTTCCTGTCAACACGCTTTTCTGCTACCTCGTCAATGACTGAAACGTCTGCAGTCAATTATGTGACACAACATTGTCTAACTGATGGACTGTATGTGTATGTGAAGCTATTATAATAGATTAGCTCCTATTAAGATAAAATCACTGTGTGGAAAACTCTGCCTGCCAAATGCAGGCTTCCACCAAACCATTTGATCAATGTTATAGAATTTCTAAGCTTGTATGCTCAGAAAAGTGACTGTAGAAAAATAGCAGCCTCACATTCAGCACATTTGCCCTCTCTCCTCCTTGCTTCAAGCACATCTGCTGATTTCATGGTTTGACACTTTTTTTTTTTTAAAAAGTCTTGTTAGCACAGTTGAGTGTTGGATCCCATTCAGCCTCCTAGCCTTACATGCTACGTCAACCAAGTTCAGATCAGACTCTGCTAAGCTCAAATGACAGCTTCTTATTTATTGCTTGATTCTTCTGTGTTTTATCTTTTTGGCTGTCCTATGTCTTTGTTGCTGCATGTGGATCGTCTCTAGTTTCGGCAAGCAGGGGCCACCCTCTAGTTGTTGTATGTGGGCTTCTTACCGTGGTGGCTTCTCCTGTTGTGGAGTGTGGGCTCCAGGACAAGTGGACACAGCAGATGTAGTGCATGGGTTTAGTTGCCCCGAGGTAATATGGTATCTTCTTGGACCAGGGATGGAACCCATATCCCCCACATTGCAGGGTGGGTTCTTGACTACTGGACCACTGGGGAAGTCCAGATGACATCATTTGAAAAATTTTTTTTGACTCTAAACTTAATAGATATGCATTTAATTAGGAGGTTCAGTGTTCTAATTATCTATTCATTGTGTAACAGAAAGCGAAAGTGTTAGTCGCTCAGTCGGGTCTGATTCTTTGCGACCCCATGGATTGTAGCCTGCCAGGCTTTTCTGTTCATGGGATTCTCTGGGCAAGATTACTGGCGTGGGTAGTCATCCCTTCGTCCAGGGAATCTTCCTGACCTAGGAGCGAACCTGGGTCTCTGCATTGCAGGCAGATTCTTTGAGCCACCACAGCTCACCCCCAAATTTTGTAGCTTAAAGCAATAACAGCATATATCTTTCTTACACATTTGTAATTTGGTTGGGAATCTGTAAGGGCTGTCATTTCTGCCCCACTCAGCCTCAGCTAAGGCAGCTCAAAGACTGAGGACTGGAATCATTTGAAGACTTGTTGACTCATATATTTGGCAGCTGATGCTTGCTGTTAGCTGGAACTTTAGCTGCGGCTGCTGGCTGGAACATCCCTATGTGGCATTTTCATGTGTCCTGAGCCTCCTTACAACATGATGGCTGGATTCCCAGGGCAAGCATCTAGATAGAGAGAGCCAGGAGGAAGCTATACTGCTTTTATGAGCTAATCATGTAAGTCATGCGGAATCCCTCTTCCCATGTTCTATTTGTCAAGGAAATCCCAAAGGTGTGCCTAGTTCAAGGGAAAAGGAAAAATTGATAGAGGTGTAGTGAGGTGCTGGAAGAGCAAGGGGGACTAGAAATATTGCTGTGGCTGTTTTTGAAAAATATAATCTGCCACATTTGCGTTATAACAAGTGCATATATTTGTTGTTTAAAATTTTTGTTTATTCATTTATTTTTGGCTGTGCTAGGTCTTCGTTCCTGTGCATAGGCTTGCTCTAGTTGCATCGAGCGGGAGCTACTCTCTAGTTTCGGTGTGGGGCCTTCTCATTGTGTGGCTTCTCTCGTGGAGGGCAGGCTCTGGAGTGCGTGGGCTCAACACACAGGCACAATCGTTGCAGCATGCGGCTTAGTTGCTACGCAACATGTGAAATCTTTCTGAACCAGGATCAAACCTGTGTCCCCTGCATTGGGGTTGGTTTTTTAACCACTGGGCCACAAAGTAAATCTGACAAGCACTCCTATTAGAATAGAACTGCTGTGGAATAGATGTACTAATATCACTGTTTGGGAACTCAGCTTCCTCATCAATCATGTAAAAATTAAAAAAAAAAGTGATTCTATATCCCCAGATCTCTGCTTAGTATCCCTCTATGCCTTTTTCATTTAATCTCCATCATTAGAGATGAAGAAACTTAGGTTGGCGGAGTTCACGTTACTTACATCAGCTCTCATAGCAGGCAAACGTGCCAAGGCAAGTGGACTTCAGAATCAAGTCTGTCTGGTTCCAAAGGCCTTGCCTCTTTGGTGACCCTGTAGTGCTCCACAAGTAAAGCTCTTGTTCTCATGTTTGTTTCATTTGTTTTCATTGTTGGACAAGGGTGAAATTCAGATGAGAGTTCAGGCAGGAGAATTGCCAAATCGCTTACCTTCTGAAATGATTCTCTACCTAAAATTGGTCTTTGAAAATTAGTCAACAAGAGTTGATAGTTAGTATCCAGTTGTTTTTTTTCCCTCTTGCACTAGAGAAGGCAAAGCAGGATGATAGTCCGGCTGTTATTGGAATCTAAGGATTAGGGAAAATGCTGAAACATGTTTCTGATTAATAGCTGATGGCATGCATGACCACAGTGTGAGTACACAATTATGAGGCAGTTCTCCAAGGATTAATGACTAATAAGTGTATAAGATGTCATTAGAGTCAGATATGAAGACATGGAAGAGTAGATCAAAGCTGGCCAGTGGTCTGGACTGAAAAGGAGTCGAGGAATTGTTGCCTAAGCTTGGGTTTCTGTGTTTATGGGCCAGGCCCATGTCAGAGAATGGAGTGTCTTTTCTGGGACTTCCTTGGTGGTCCAGTGGTAAGAATCCATCTTTTTTTTTTCGTGGGTATATTCCTTTTTCTTTTTTTCCATTTTTTAAATTTGTTATTTTATTTCTTTACAGTATTGTGTTGGTTTTGCCATACATTGACATGAATCCACAATGGGTATACATGTGTTCCCCTTCCAGAACCTCCCTTCCACCTCCCTCCCAATTCCTCTTGCAATGCAGAGGACGTGGGTTTGATCCCTGGTTGGGGAACTAGTACCTGACATACTGCAGAGCAGCAAAGCCTGTACGCACAACTACTGAACCTGCATGCTCTGGAGCCGGCGTGTCACACCAAAAGATCCCTGTGATGCAGCTAAGACCTGGCACAGCCAAACGCGTAAAGAAATCTTTTAAAAAAAATACTTGTGCCTGGATTTGCTTCTTCTACCATATTTATGTGTCAGGCCTGCCTCCCAGATTGCCAGCAGTTTTAAACAGAAGCCTTTGTGAAGGCTGTCTGCCTACACAAGGTTACCCTTTAATGATTGCTTACCCCATTCATTCAGTAAAAACAAACAACAAAACCCAAAAGGTATTTAACTTGATCCACTAACTTTTTAACATATTTGGCACTGACTTGATCCAACCATCTGTGTTTTGGCCTCATGTGAACGTAACCTTATAAGGATTTACCTCCCATCCTCTGCCTTTCCACCCAACACATCAGCTGTAGAGAAATCTATGGTCTTTTAGGAAAGTTATTGTAGGAATTTTTATCTTTTGCTAACAGTGGGATAGCTATTAAAAGACCCATCTGGGTCTGGTTGACAAAAGATTTTGCCTTGCTGTCTACAACAACACACTGCCTTAGTACAAATGGTCTCCCAAAGACAATTTGTAGGTCATAGCTGTGAGATTTCTTTTTTTCATGTGCTTGCAACAATTCCAGTTGCTTCCAGCTCAACATCTGGAAGCACATTTGGCTTCATGGTTGGAAAATAAATTAGCATCCCAGATCATGAATGAGGGGCTGACCTTGCACTGGACGGCAGCAACCATGCCTTCTGTTGATAGACTAGTCTTCCTTGGCTATGGGGAAGAGAGCTGGAAAGCATCTCTTTTCTGGCTTTAGGGCCATCTCTCAGAACAGCCTGAGTCTGCTCACAGTAAACTGGACATTTGCCCGAGGACATGGAGCAAAAGATGACACTAATTGAAAGTTGGCATCCTGGAAAACATTGTTGGAGTCATCTCCTGCAGGAAGATAACCCTTACCTTGTGCCAGCACTGAACCCTGGGCTCCATGGACCTGCCTGTGTCTGCTCACACCTGTTCCAACACGGATGCCAAGAAATGGGGGATCAGGAGGAAGCAGACCCACAGTGCCTTTGGGAAGCCACAGAAGTCACCGGGCCCTTTGAAAGTCCTCTGGAACTATAATAGATTGGACAAGGAGGGTATGCCCTATGTAGATGTATTTGGCTGTGGTCATGAGCATTGAGAATCCCATATCAAGCACCAATCTGAACAGACTGAACAGTGAAAGAAAAAGATTTAAGAAACCAGAAACAGTCACAGTGAGACAGATCTACCTTACCAGTAAGTTTAATTTTTATTGCAACATTTTCTTTTTCAACTAGGGGTGATATACAGATATGGAGATAGAAATGTATTGCATTAATAGAAATAAATAGGCTTATACACACTAATATCTTCTGCTACTTAATGGTTTGGGGCAGGTTATAAGTCAGATCATGGCCCAAGAAATGTAAGTTGTATGCACGTATAAAACCTGATATCACAATTAGCATAAAGTGACAGTTGCTCAGCTATGTCCGACTATTTGTGACCCCATGGACTGTACAGTCCATGGAACTCTCCAGGCCAGAGTACTGGGCTGGGCCGCCATTCCCTTCTCCAGGCAATCTTCCCAACCCAGGGATCAAACCCAGGTCTCCCACATTGCAGACAGATTCTTTACCAGCTGAGCCACCAGGGAAGCCCAAGAATACTGCAGTGGGTAGCCTATCCCTTCTCCAGTGGATCTTCCTGACCCAGGAATCAAACCACATTCTCCTGCATTGCAGGAGGATTCTTTACCAGCTGAGCTACCAGGGAAGCCTGATTAGCATAGAAGTGAGTGTTACAAAAAAAAAAAGAGTGTTAATCCTAACTGTGAAATATAAAGTGACTTAACTTTGTGATCAAACCTCTCTTATTTTATTCATCTCCTTACCTTGCTCTCATCAAGGGATCCCAAGACTTTTAGTTACATGGGACTATGTAAGATGAAGAAACAAGGAATAGATACAGATGCGTCTATGTAGCTAGGAGAGAGACCACTTCTTTGCCAGTATGGCATGGTAATTCCTTTCGTTGCTATTCATTTAGTTCCACAGAAGTTCATTAGGATCCCGTCTGGAGTCAGACCCTGTGTGCTAAGTACTTGGGATACAAACTATTTAGGCCGCTTTTAGCTCTTGTCCAGCTTATTGCACTTGTCTCTTAGTCAAGGATCTTGCTTTGGGTCTCCTCACTTCACCATTACACGTTCTCCCAACTTGCTCTTTAAATTCCAGATTAAGTCGTCGTGCTAACATATAAACCCTTTCACTTTAGTTCCATGAGTACAATTCTCCACTGGTCGCCGGCTGCCTCAGGATGTAGCCCTAGCCCCTTGGCAGGGCACCTGAGGTTCTCTTGAGCCGGTCTCCTGTCCGGCCACCACTCGGCAGCCTCTGAGGCATGTTTAACCGAGCAACGTTAAACAGAACTACTTGTAATGACTGGAAAGCCCCTGTGCTTTCTGATCTTTAGGCCTTTGCAAAATGTGCTCTCTCAGCCTGGACTGCCTTCTGCCCCTCCCCATGTGCCTACTCACCTTTCCTGCCTTCGTAGAAATGCCGCTTCCTTTGCGGAGCTTCCCATAACTCCTTCTACGCTGCTGCAGCGCCCATCAGCTTAATCAAGCAACCATCTCTTGTTAAATAATGATTTATTTTATCATTCGCTGGTACGTTTATCACTCCTTTACGTCTCTCTGGAGTAGTTAAATCTTTGATTAAAATATGATAAATCTGCACACTCCTGCTGTCCATGTCTTGTATACACGCCATCAATTTTATAGCTGTGAGTGTGTTCTCATACTTATTTAGCACTTACTGTGGCCAAGAATAGTTTTTCACTTATTGTTATTTAATTTTCAAAACAATTTGAAGTAGTAGGTATCTCATCATCTCATTTTTGGCTACATTTAATTAGTTTCCTCAGGTGTTTGGAGTAGCAGAACTAAGACTTAAACCCTGATCTCTAAGACATCAGAACCTATTTGGCGCTCTCTTAAGACACAGTATAATGAGTTCCTTCTCTCTGTCTCTCACTCATTTAATTCTAAACTTTCTGAAGTTAGAAACAATGTTTTAATCAGAGTTACAGTTCTACAGTGGTGGCTTCCCTGGTGGCTCAGCTGGTGAAGAATCTGCCTGCAATGCCAGAGACCTGGGTTCGAACCCTGGGTTGGGAAGATCCCGTGGAGAATGGAATGGCTACCCACTCCAGTATTTTTTGCCTGGAGAATTCCATGGACAGAGGAGCCTGGCAGGTTACAGTCCATGGGGTCACAAGAGTTGGGTACGGCAGAGAGACTAACACACAGCTCCAGTACAGGCTTCCCAGGTGGTGCTAGTGGTAAAGAACCCACCTGCCAATGCGGGCCACATAAGAGACGCAGGTTTGATCCTTGGGTGGGGAAGATCCCCTGGAGGAGGGCATGGCAGCCCACTCCAGTATTCCTGCCTGGAGAATCCAATGGGCAGAGGAGCCTGGGGGGCTACAGCCCATGGGGTTGTAAAAAGTTTGACATGACCGAAGATACTTTGCACGTATGCACAGCTCCAGGATGTAGGACAGTAGCTTCCATGCAACTCATTTTGAGAACACAGAAATGGGATGGGAAGACCTTTGAACCTAGCCCTAAGTTGCTCACAGAACTAGAGGGCAGACCCCCAAAGTGATAATTTTGATATAAAGAGATAAATGAACTGTTATAGATCGGCATAGGTTAGTATGAGAGTGAGGAGGAGGCATATAGCACCCATGCTTCAAGTGCTTGGTTTCCTAAAAGAGGTACTGTTGGATTGAATGTAAACACACTTAACTTCTTAGAAGCATTTCCACTAACTGTGTATCTGAGGAGAAATTCAAATAATATACTAGTCTTCATGACACAAAATTAAAGATGACCTGCAGTCATATTTTTGAAACATACAGCATGTGGCAGATGAGATGTGTGGAGTTATTGGTTATATTCTGTAAAAACAAATAAACAAAAACAGTGCTATAAGCCAATTTACCATTGTTAAATTACTGTTAAAAGTGGTAATGTATTAGAGTCAAGGGTTAGATTTAACATTTTTGACTTAGCATTTTTCATGTGACAAGTGATTATTGGAATCTGGTTGATTCACAAACTGTGTCTTCAAGAAATATGAACATGCACCTCTCTCCTCAATTTTGTCAAAATTTGAAGTACATAGAAATGCTACCATTTCTATGATAGCCAGACTAAAAAGTCTATTTAGAAACTAACTTCATAACCTCTTGTCCTCATTCTTTTCATCTTTACAAAGAAGAGGCTGGGTTGAAGACTCCTGAAGGATCTTTCCAGCAGACTCTGATCCTCAGTTTTGTCAGTGATTTATTCTGGACACAGTGAAATGTCCACTATTTTAATAAATACAGATAATCATATTCTGAAAAGAAAAGTAGTATTATTGATCAGGTGTTTACAGCTTTGAGTTAAACATCAAGCACTTCTAGAAAGTGAAAGGGAAAGTCGTTCAGTCGTGTCTGACTCTTTGCAATCCCATGGACTGTATAGTCCGTGGAATTCTTTGTATAGTCCATGGAACTCGCTAGGCCAGAATACAGGAGTGGGTAGGCTTTCCCTTTCTTCAGGGGATCTCCCCAACCCAGGGATCAAACCCAGGTCTCCCACGTTGCAAGCGGATTTTTTACCAGCTGAGCTACAAAGGAAGCCCAAGAATATTGGAATGGGTAGCCTGTCCCTTCTCCAGGGGATCTTCCCAATCCAGGGATTGAACGCAGGTCTCCCACATTGCAAGCAGATTCTTTACCAGCTGAGCTACAAGGGAAGCCCAAAATGTTGAAGAGCAACTGCCCAACGTGGGGCTTGAACCCACGACCCTGGGATTAAGAGTCCCATGCTCTACCGACTGAGCTAGCTGGGCAATCAAGCACTTCTCATCTGAATTCAAAAGAGCTTCTGAATTTCCTTTATGGCTCAAGGAACTCAAATCAGGGCTCTGTGACAACCTAGAGAGGGAGGATGAGGTGGGAGGTTTAAGACTGAGGGACACATGTATACCTGCAGCTGATACATGTTGGTGTATGACGGAAACAAGCACAATATTGTAAATCAATTATCTTTCAGTTAAAAATAAATAAATTACAAAAATGAACAACAGCTCCTGAGATGTATACCTGATTTTTGCGGATGGTCTCTGACACCCGTGTCAAAGTAAAGGTTGCTGTCCTTGGTGCTGACACGGATGCTCTTTGAGAGTGTGTGTGTGAGAGACAGAGAGAGCGGGTGGGAGGAAACGGGGGAGGTGGGGAGAGGATATGAGTAGGGCAGAGGGAGAGTTGGCTAAGACACAGAAAAAAAGTCTCCCCTTTAACCAGAGAGCATCATTTTTATTCTGCTAAAATTATGTAGAAAGCTTCAGAGATTTTTCTGGGATTCTCCATTATTTGATCTGTATCTCTTTAAACTATGACTGAATTTTTACATAAGAGGTTAAGAATGGTTGTCTCTTAGTGTTTCATTTTCCACATTGGTTTCAGAGTTTGCCATAAAATAGCCTTTGTGTGTATGTTCTGTCAGGGAGTTTCTTCCTTATATTTTCAGTAAACTTAAATACCCATTTTACATTATTCCTTTGTGTTCTCCTCTTCACAGACAAGGAAGAGGTCAGTTAAGTTTCTATGAACTTAAAAATAAATCAAGTTGAGATTAACCTATTTTCATAATTGGAGAATACTGTACTTCTTTCCTCCTGTATAGCAAAGTGTCTGCTCCTCTTTTTCTTATTAACAACCAAAATTCCTTGCACTGATATTATTTGTTGTACAACATGGAAGAATACTATGAGCCATTATTTTTCCTGCTTTCTCACTCTCTCTTTTTTAAAGTATTATGAAGCTTTTGCCTCATCTC
Organism: Antilocapra americana; assembly: GCA_007570785.1. Taxonomy (NCBI): domain Eukaryota; kingdom Metazoa; phylum Chordata; class Mammalia; order Artiodactyla; family Antilocapridae; genus Antilocapra; species Antilocapra americana. The sequence continues at coordinate 9,261,624 of ML664173.1, read as the reverse complement.
TCCATTTTCTTATCATTTCACTGATCACATGTCAGCATATTTCACGCCAGGTACTGTGTTTTGGACCAGTTTACTTTATTTCCTTTTTAACCTTCCTTATACGACCCACAGGCTTCCCTGATGGCTCAATGGGTAAAGAATATGCCTGTAATACAGCAAACATGGGAGGTGTGTGTTCGATCCCTGGGTTGGTAAGATCCCCTGGAGAAGGAAATGGCAACCCACTCCAGTACTCTTGTCTGGGAAATCCCATGGACAGAGGAACCTGGTGGGCTACAGTCCAAAGGTTGAAAGGATTGGACACGACAGGGCAACTAAGTACATACACATACAACTCACAGTTTTTTCCCCGATTCTTCTTCAGTTATCTTAGAGATATTTATCTCCCTCTTTTTGTTCCACTTGTGAGAAAAAGGGGCTAATCCAGGCTATTCAGTATAAGAGTATTGCTGGCAATATATCTATAGTAAAGGGAATAAAAGCTGCAAACTCTGATGTGGAATTAGGGAGAATAAAGAACCAATGCCTTGAACTTTTAAACCCACCAAAAATGCATTCAGAACCTTTAAGAGTCAACATTGTCTTTCTTATCTTTCTCTACTTAAATTTACTTTCACCAAAGAACAGAATTTTTTATTTTTCTACTTTGATTCCCCCCCTTTTTTTGCATTTCGATCATATTGTTTGCTACAATCTTTTTCTAATGCCATTGTACAATATTTCAGTTTTAACTAAGGTTAAAAAAGCTCTTGTGAACTGGACCCTTACGATGACGTATAACATTTCATTATGTTTTTGAGGTCAAGCAGTTGGCATATAACTTTTGGAAAATACTCATTTTCATCATGGGGCCTCTCTGTATTAATTTCTTAGGCTTGATGGATTTTATTAAATGTTTCATTGCCATCCATTTATTTTTAAAACCAAATGCCTATTTTTTTGGCATCAAACAAATAACCATCTTGGTAGGTTTTTATTTATTCACACTCCAGTCTTTAATATTCCTTTAAGTTCACGTGGCAGTTATTCATGGCAGTTATTCATGACAGTTATGAATGGAGTGCCTAGTACATACGAGGCATTGTACTAAGTGCTGGGACAGAGCTATTGAAGAAATAGCTGTTTGCGCCGCGGTGTGTGTTAGTTGCTCAGTCGAGTCCAACTCTTTATGACCCCATGGACGGTAGCCCGCCAGGCTCCTCTGTCCACAGGATTCTCCAGGAAAGAATACTGGAGTGGGTTGCCATGCCCTTCTCTAGGGGATCATCCTCACTCAGGGATCAAACCTGGGTCTCCTCATTGCAGGCAGGTTCTGTTCCATCTGAGCCACCAGGGAAGCCCTTGTGCTACAGGAGGGAGTACCAGGTGAGCAAACATAATTACGAGGCTGAATTAACTCAGAATTCAATCAATTAATGAATTCAATCAATTCATGAATTAATTCAATGAATTAAATCAACTCAGTTGAATTATGGCAGAGGTATAAGGTGTCATGGGCTTCCCTGGCAGCTCAGTGGTAAAGAAGCTACCTGAAAATGCAGGAAAACCGGGTTCAGTCCCTGGGTTGGGCAGATTCCCCTTGAGAAGGGTATGGCAACTCACTCCAGTATTCTTGCCTGGGAAATTCCATGGACAGAGAAGCCTGGTGGACTGCAGTCCAGGGAGTCACAAAGAGTTGGACCCGGCTGAGTGACTAACACTTTCACTTTTACTCCCCATGGAAGTAAATGATAACAAGACTGAACTCTGATTATCACCTTGGTTATGCTCAAGTGCTGTTCTAATCTACTTACTTGTCTAATCCTTTTGATTGTCACTAGGACTCTACTGGGGCTTCCCTGGTGGCTCAGTTGTAAAGAGTCCACTAACAAATGCAGGAAACCTGGGTTCGATTCCCTGGGAAGATCCTCTGGAGGAGAGCATGGCAACCCACTCCAGTACTCTTGCCTGGAGAAGTCCATGGAATTCCTGGCGGGCTACAGTCCATGGGGTCACAGGGTCGGACAGGATTGAAGCAACTAAGAAGCAGCAGCCCCAGGGCTCTATTAGGCACGTATAATTATTTCTATTATCCCTGCTTCAAAGGAGGTAAATGAGATCTACATAAGTTAAATGATTTGCCCTAAGAATATGGCTTATAAGGGATAGAGCCAGGACTTGAATTCAGGTTTGTTTAGCATTGAAGTCCAGGTCTTTTTTTCTTTTTTGGTGTGGACAGTTTTTAAAGCCTTTATTGAATTTGTTAGTTTGTTACAATTTTGGTTTTCTGGCTGCAAGGCATGCGGGATCCTAGCTACCCAACCAGGGGCCTAACCCACACTCCCTGTGTTGAAAGGTGGAGTCTTAACCACTGGTCACCGAGGCAGTCTCTAAAGCCCAGATCTTTGTCTCCTCTTATGCTCTTGCTTCCTGCCCGATTTTATTTTGATTGTTGAGTGTGATAGACACTTACCTCATGGGTTTTGAGTCCCAGGTAGAAGACCAGTGCAGACATTAAACTGTGCATTTTAGGGGGGCGTGCACCTGGTGTGTTTTGCTAAGCTGGACCCCCGGCTTGTCAAGTAGGACTTGATACTCAGAAGGCTGTTACGTTTGTAAAAACGAAGGCTGAGCTGTTGTAACAAAGAAACTCCAAAATACAGATGTTTATTTCCTTCTCACGAATAGTCCATGGCAGGTAGGTAGCCTCCACTTTGCCATTTTCAACAAGCAGATAAGTAACAGCAAAAGTCCAGGTTCGGGGCTTTTTTTTTTTTTTTTTTTTTTGATGCCAAAGTTGCCCTTGTCACTTCCATTCAGTCTCCCTCAGTGCCAACTTAGGCCACCTCCCATCCCTAGGAGATGGGTGAGACAATTTAGATTTTAACTGGACAGCTGCTTTCTCAGGAAGGGAGGAGATGAGATTTGTGGGCAGCACCAGCAGTTTCCATTACAGTGCTCAATGAACATTTACTGAGTGAGTAAATGAAGAAAATCAAAGCCTGTAAAGAAGCATGAGTCCCATTGAGACCAAGACGAAGATGTTAACTTGATCCACCAGCTCAGAGACTCATTTCAGCACACCAGTACGTCTTTCCCGCTAACTCTTGCAAAACCACATCTTTAGTCAGAGCCACCTAGTGTACGAATCACTTCACTATAATGTTTGCGTTTAATCTGTGGCTGTCAGCTTTCCTCTTAAATGTCAGAATGGGGTCGAAGTCAGAGAAGAGTTCATGTGAGCTCTGTGGATTATGCCGCTCTCTTAAGGGAGGTAACTGACAGGTCATACAGCAGTTATCTGCACCACCTGTCAGGGACGCTTCATCTTGGGGCAGGGAGACTGTTAGCTGGTTATTTGTGATTTTCTTTCACAACTACCTTGGCATTAGAAGAGAGCATCTCTGACACTGGCAAAAATGTGGTTGCAGTTCTCCTAGAAGACATTTTCTACCTTTGGGTTTCTAGACTCTGTCAGATCAATATCCTAGCTGGGAACTCTATCCTAGCAACTTCCTCTTTTCTGCAATGTAACACTTTCCTTGTTTCATTAGAGTGTTTTCACAGTCCCTGTAGGGGCATGTATTGTATGATGCTTGACTGGGAGCAGATAATTCACCCTACATGGCGCATGACCATTTTTCTTTGTTGCCTAAGGGTATGGTAGATCCTTATTAATTTTACTGAGTCAACAGCCAGAATTACCGTAGACTTTGTGAATGCAGAAGAGAAAAAGTTACAGGTCAGGGGGAGGAGTCAGTGAGGTCATATTCTTCCAAACTTACCAAGAACCTTTCTCTCACTTATAAGGATGAGCAAAAAAAAAAAAAAAAAAAAAAAGCCAAACTGCCAAAACCTCATATCTCTTTAAGCTCTTTCATTCCTAAGAGCTTAAAGTGACTCTGCAGACCTACATCTCATTTATTTTCACAACGTCCCTGTGGAGTCAGAAGCTAGTTTTTCTTTTATTGTCCAGAGGAAAGGCAATGCCCTAAGAACTCAAGTGACTTGTGTTCAAGGCCAAAAAATGAGTCAAGCTGTAAAGTCAATGCTTGAATTCAGGTTTCTGACTTCTCAGCTAGTGGCTGCTTTAAGGCAACAGTATTTGGGGAAGAAACATAGCTGGGAGAACTTAAAATATATGATGAAGACACGATGTATGATATAGCGAGGTTCAGATCTGAAAATGTTCTGTAGTTCATAGGTTTAAAACAATGTTTTTGATGACTTGGCAGTATTCAATGCTGTGATCTGTTCTCACTCCCTTAAGCCACAGGCAGGATCATTATTTTGTATTTATCAGTAGTTTGGAATAATGCCCTGGAATCAGAGTTCCTAAATACTACTAATGATTTCACATATTTCAAGAAGAATGGAGGATATTGGCCGTGACACATAATTGATGCTCATTAAATCGTTGTAAAATAGAAGGGCTGTTTCAACAAGTTAGAAAGTGGGAGAACAAAATCATCTCAGATTTGTAGGGCTGGATCAAGTCCTCCTTATCCCCTTGTGATAATTTTGTGCAAGTCAGACGAAGTGCTTCCCTTCCAGGTGCACAGAGCCCTGAGTCAGGGTACACAAGTCAGTAGGTGAAGCCCTGGCTGGATTTCAGCATCATTTACACAAGCCTTTAGCTGCACGCACGTTGGGGCCATCATGGTGGGGTGGATCAACACTCTTCAAGGTCCCTAGGCCCACCTCCACACACTAGGGAATATAACATGTCTACCCCATGGTAGAAGTTAATCTGTTTTTAAAGACCTCTTGGAAAAATAGTTTCATCATTTCATCAGTTTCTCATAAAGTTCTGAAATCCTGGAGTTTAGGATAATGTTCATCTCTATCTGAATGGAGACATCACACATGAAAATACTTAGGAGGGAGCTGACATTTTCACCTAATTCTTCAGGAGGTCGATCTTTGGCAAGACAGAGCTCTCAGCACAGAAAGGCCAGAGAGATTATGGGAAAACTCAAGTTACAGTAGGTCCATCTTATGCATTTAACCTTATAATAGTGGAGGGATCATTTGTCTCTGTTTTTTGAGAGCTTGGGATTACCAGCTTCCACTTGGAATCCAGGTTCAGTTCAGTTCAGTCACTCAGTCATGTCTGACTCTTTGTGGCCCCATGAACTGCAGCATGCCAGGCCTCTCTGTCCATCACCAGCTCCTGGAGTTTACTCAAACTCATGTCTGTTGAGTCGGTGATGCCATCCAACCATCTCATGCTCTGCCGTCCCCTACTCCTCCTTCCCTCAGTCTTTCCCAGCATCAGGGTCTTTTCAAATGAGTCACTTCTTCCAATCAGGTGGCCAAAATATTGGAGTTTCAGCTGTAGCATCAGTCCTTTCAATGAACACCCAGGACTGATCTCCTTTAGGATGGACTGGTTGGATCCCCTTGCAGTCTAAGGACTCTCAAGAGTTTTCTCCAACACCACAATTCTAAAGCATCAGTTCTTTGGCACTCAGCTTTCTTTACAGTCCAACTCTCATATCCATACATGACTACTGGAAAAACCATAGCTTTGACTAGACGGACCTTTCTTGGAAAAGTAATGTCTCTGCTTTTTAATATGCTCTCTAGGCTAGTCATAGCTTTTCTTCCAAGGTGCAAGCATCTTTCAATTTCATGGCTGCAGTAACCATCTGCAGTGATTTTGGAGCCCCCAAAATAAAGTCTGTCACTGTTTCCACTGTTTATCCATCTATTTGCCATGAAGTGATGGGACCAAATGCCATGTTCTTAGTTTTTTGAAAGTTGAGTTTTAAGCCAACATTTTTGCTCTCCTCTTTCACTTTCACCAAGAGGCTCTTTAGTTCTTCACTTTCTGCCATAAGGGTGGTGTCATCTGTGTATCTGAGGTTATTGATATTTCTCCCAGAAATCTTGATTCCAGCTTGTGCTTCATCCAGCCCAGCATTTCTCATGATGTACTCTGCATATAAGTTAAATAAGCTGGGTGGCAATATACAGCCTTGATCTACTCCTTGCCCTATTTTGAAGTAGTCTGTTGATCCATGTCCAGTTCTAACTGTTGCTTCCTGACCTGCATACAGGTTTCAAGAGGCAGGTCAGGTGGTCTGATATTTTCATCCCTTTAAGAGTTTTACAGAGTTTATTGTGATCCACACAGTCAAAGGATTTGGCATAGTCAATAAAGCAGAAATACATGTTTTCCTGGAACTCTCTTGCTTTTTGATGATCCAATGGATGTTGCAATTTGATCTCTGGTTCCTCTGCCTTTTCTAAAACCAGCTTGAACATCTAGAAGTTCACTGTTCACGTACTATTGAAGCCTGGCTTGGAGAATTTTGAGTATTAATTTGCTAGCATGTGAGATGAGGGCAATTGTGTGGTAGTTTGAAAGTTCTTTGGCGTTGCATTTCTTTGGGATTGGAATGAAAGCTGTGGCCACTTCCAGTCCTGTGGCCACTGCGGAGTTTTCCAAATTTGCTGGCATATTGAGTGCAGCACGTTCATAGCATCATCTTTTAGGATTTGAAATAGCTCAACTGGAATTCCATCAACTCCACTAGTTTTGTTCATAGTGATACTTCCTAAAGCCCACTTGAATTTGCATTCCAGGATATCTGGCTCTAGGTGAGTGATCACACCATCATGGTTATCTGGGTCATGAAGATCTTTTTTGTATAATTTTTCTGTGTATTCTTGCCACCTCTTCTTAATCTCTTTTGCTTCTGTTAGTTTTATACCATTTCTGTCCTTTATTGTGCCCATCTTTGCATGAAATGTTCTCTTGGTATCTCTAATTTTCTTGAAGAGATCTCTAATCTTTCCCATTCTGTTGTTTGCCTCTATTTCTTTGCACTGACCACTGAGGAAGGCTTTCCTATTTCTCCTTGCTATTCTTTGGAATGCTGCATTCAAAAGGGTATATCTTTCCCTTTCTCCTTACCTTTTTGCTTCTCTTCTTTTCACAGCTATTTGTAAGGCCTCCTCAGACAGCCATTTTGCTTTTTTTTTTTTACATTTCTTTATATTGCATAGGAACCTGGAATATTTGGCCCATGAATCAAGGCAAATTGGAAGTGGTCAAACAGGAGATGGCAAGAGTGAATGTCGACATTTTAGGAATCAGCAAACTAAATAGACTGAAGTGGGTGAATTTAACTCAGATGAGCATTATATGTACTACTATGGGCAAGAATCACTTAAAGGAAATGAAGTAGCCATCATAGTCAACAAAAGAGTCCAAAGTGCAGTATTTGGATGTAGTCTCAAAAACGACAGAATGATCTCTGTTTGTTTCCAAGGCAAACCATTCAGTATCACAGTAATCCAAGTCTATGCCCCGACCAGTAATGCTGAAGAAGCTGAAGTTGAACGGTTCTATGAAGACCTACAAGACCTTCTAGAACTAACACCCAAAAAAAATGTCCTTTTCATTATAGGGTACTGGAATGCAAAAGTAGGAAGTCAAGAAACACCTGGAGTAACAGGCAAATTTGTCCTTGGAGTACAGAATGAAGCAGGGCAAAGGCTAATAGAGTTTTGTCAAGAGAACACCCTGGTCATAGCCAACACCCTCTTCCAACAACACAAGAGAAGACTTTACACATGGACATCACCAGATGGTCAGTAACGAAATCAGACTGATTATATTCTTTGCAGCCAAAGGTGGAGAAGCTCTATACAGTGAGCAAAAACAAGACTAGGAGCTGACTGTGGCTCAGATCATGAACTCCTTATTGCCAAATTTAGATTGAAATTGAAGAAAGTGAGGAAAACAACTAGACCATTCAGGTATGACCTAAATAAAATCCCTTATGATTATACAGTGGAAGTAAGAAATAGATTCAAGGGATTAGATCTGATAGACAGTTTGCCTGATGAACTGTGGCAGGGCCATGCTCAGTAAATCTTTAATCCAATTTTCTGTTGAAGAGCAGGGCTGTGTTCCCTCCCTGTTATTTGACCTGAGGCCAAACTATGGTGCAGGTAATGAAGATAATGGTGACCTCCTTAAGAAGGTCCCATGCATGCATTGCTGCACTCAGTGCCCCCAACCCTGCAGCAGGCCACCACCGACCCACACCTCTGCTGGAGACTCTTGGACACTCATGGCAAGTCTGGGTCAGTCTCTTATGGGGTCACTGCTCCTTTCTCCTGGGTCCTAGTGCACAACATTCTGTTTGTGCCCTCCAAGAGTCTGTTTTCCCAGTCCTGTGTAAGTTCTGGTGGCTCTATGGTGGGTTAACGGCAGCCTCCTCTAAGAGGGCTTATGCCATACCCAGTTTTCTGCACCCAGAGTCCCTGCCCCTGCGGCAGGCCACTGCTGATCCATATGTCCGCAGAAGGTGCTCAAATACGCTTCTGTCTCAGACTCTGGGTCCTGGTGTCTACAAGGTTTGTTTGAGCCCTCTGAGTGCCTCTGGTGGGTATGGGGTTTGATTCTAAATGCAATTTTGCTGTTTCTACTGTCTTGCTGGGGCTTCTCCTTTGCCCTTGGATGTGAGGTATCTCCTCAAAGTTGCTCCAGCACCACGCAGCCATTTGTTGGAATCCAGGTTAGTGTGATACATAAAAAAAAAAAAGATGGAAAAGTAGTGGGATACAAAGAAAATACATCAAAAGTAGAACTTTTGCAGGTTTTTTGACCTGCCCACCTCAAATGAAAGCAGTACCTGGTGCTCAGTGACCTCTCTGAAAAGAAGAGCAGTGATTAGGACCACACAGATTATGAACTTGCAGTGAATTTAACAAACTTCATAAGAGGCCAGTCTATAATAAGCTCACCACTGGAAGTGGGAAACATCAGAGAGAAGTGCTGATTTGCAAATATGCATCCTGGCCAAACCTCAGATAGCCATTCATAGAAGAGCCGAAATTTCCATGAATCAGGAGTGTAAGTAACAGCAGCCCACATAGGTTGAAGGAAGCACTGGAGCCTCCAAGATATAACTAGCTCCTACAGAAGCCCTCTCTCTTACATGATTAATTTTCATCAGGATGTGATTGTAAGCACATGATCACACTAATATTGGATGATTGGTATATTTTAATTCACAGCTTCAGAGAGAAATGGACAGAAATGAAGTGACCTGCTCACATGGCATTATTGTTGTTTAGTTGCTAAGTCGTGTCTGACTCTTTTGCGACCCCTGGATTGTGGCTTGCCAGGCTCCTTTGTCTGTGGAATTTCCCAGGAAGAATACTGGAATGGGTTTCCATTTACCCATGTTTCCTGCATTTCATTCCATTGGACAGTAAGACTGGGAAATGTTGAGGGATGCCAGTTTCCATGCAGCTTCTTGGCCTCTATGGCAAGCTTTAAATATTGGGAACTACCAGGAGATCCCTCTTGGACAAACCATTGACTCTTCCCTCCTGTGGTTGTACTTGGCTGGCTCTGACCTTGATTCTCTGGTTGCTTAAGCTGTGATTGCAACATACCCTTCCTTCTGAGGGGTTGCTGGCCACACAACTCTTGACCTGAGACCCTCATGCACACTAAATCCTTTTCAGTGTGGCCAGAGGGAGGGGAATTTAATTGCTTTGGCTCAACGATGGATCATCTTCACTCTTTGCTTCTGAAGTCTTGCCAGAGACATTTTCTAAATCAACCTTCCAAGATCTTTCTCTGTACCCAGTTGGTCCTCTTTCTTTTTTTTTTTTGTTCTACTATAGTTGATACTTTTTTATTTTTTATTAGTTTTGCCATAAAATGACATGATATCGCCATGGGTTTACATATGCTCCCCCTCCAGAACCCCCCTCCCTCCTCCCTCCCTCCTCCCTCCTCCTTCCCCCTGGGTCATCTCGGTGCACCAGCCCCGAGCATCAATCCTGGGCTGGCGATTGATTACACATATGATAATTAACATGTTTCAATGCCATTCTCCCATATCATCCCACCCTTGCCCTCTTCCACAGAGTCCACGAGTCTGTTCTATACATCTGCATTCCTTTTGCTGTCTTGCATGCAGGGTTCTCGTTACCGTCTTTCTAAATTCCATATATATGCGTTAGTATACTGTATTGTTGTTTTTCCTTCTGGCTTACTTCACTCTGGATAATAGGCTCCAGTTCCGTCCACCTGAGTAGAACTGATTCAAATGAATTTTTTTTTTAATGCTGAGTAATATTCCATTGTGTATATGTACCACAGCTTTCTTATCCACCCGTCAGTTGATGGGCATCTAGGTTGCTTCCATGTCCTGGCTATTGTAAACAATGCGGCGGTGAACACTGGGGTACACGTGGCTCTTTCAATTCTGGTTTCCTCGGTGTGTATGCCCAGCAGTGGGATTGCTGGGTCAAATGGCAGGTCTATTTGCAGTTTTTTAAGGAATCTCCACACTGTTTTCCATAGTGGCTGTACTAGTTTGCATTCCCACCAACAGTGTAATTTTCTCCACATCCTCTCCAGCATTTATTGCTTGTAGATTTTTGGATGGCAGCCATTCTGACTGGTGTAAAGTGGTACCTCATTGTGGTTTTGATTTGCATTTCTCTGATAATGAGTGATGTTGAGCATCTTTTCATGTGTTTGTTGGCCATTTTTATGTCTTCTTTGGAGAAATGTCTGTTAAGATCTTTGGCCCACTTTTTGATTGGGTCATTTATTTTTCTAGAATGGAGCTGCAGGAGTTGCTTGTATATTTTTGAGATTAATTGTTTGTCCGTTGCTTCATTGGCTATTATTTTCTCCCATTCTGAAGGCTGTCTTTTCACCTTGCTTATAGTTTCCTTTGTTCTGCAGAAGCTTTTAATTTTAATTAGGTCCCATTGGTCCTCTTATTTCTACTTCTCTTAATATTGCATCCTTGTGTTTCCATCCTTTAGTATATAATAGTTATTGACTGTACTTCAAGGTCATTGAAGGTAAGAAATACATATATGAATATGTATGTATATATATATACATAGGAATCATAAGCTATAGATTCCATGGGTTATGCTGGGCTCTGGAGAAAGCCCACAAGTCTCTATCTCATATATATAACATACACATATGCATGTATACATATATACAT
>ML664173.1:9070610-9250542 GCA_007570785.1 Antilocapra americana | reverse complement strand
GGGCTTCTCAGGTGGCAATAGTGGTAAAGAACCCGCCTGCCCATCCAGGAGACATAAGAGACACAGATTTGATCCTTGGGTCAGGAAGATCCCCTGGAGGAGGGAATGGTAACCTACTTTAGTATTTTCTTGCCTGGAGAATCCCTGGACAGAAGCGCCAGATGGACTATAATCCAAAGGGTCAGAAAGAGTTGGACACAAATGAAGCGACTTAGTACCCCCCCCCCCCCCACACACATTAAATAAACCACTGAATGCATTAACAGATCCAACTCAGGGGCTCTTGAGAGAACCTGGCAATAATATATATGTCCATATTATAGTTTATTAGAAGATAAGAATTGAATTTATATCTCCTGATATATATATATATATATGCACTACTTTGAATCATGGCCCAAAGTCCATAGCTTTCAGGCAAACTAGCAGTGCTTCAGAACTTGATAATTTTCACATTTGTAGGTGCTGGAAGGTTCTAAGATGATGGCTTAATTGAAATTTCCCCAGCTTCTTCAATTGTCAGAACTCAGTGCTATTCTGAGAGGGAGCTCTGCGATCCCCATGGTAACAGAGCTCCATTAAAGGCATGACATCACAAAGCTGTGCTTGTTTGAGGACACCTGGGAATTTTAGTATAGACGGAAATGCCGTTAAAGGCAAATTATACATACATAGTCTGTGTAATTATGTGCTCATGTATAGATATGCCTAATTTAGTCTCACTTCTCATTTCATCCCATTTATCATTAAGCTTTTAACTACTCGAATGTCAACCATGGATATAGTTCAAGGTGCTTTATCTTCTAGGAGAAGAGCTTGTCTGGAATTTTGGGATGTGGTGCTGCTCTTGAGAAGAAAAAAATCAAATGCTTTGCTTAGTTACTTTTATTCCTTTTAACAAAATTAAGGGACTGTTGATTCTTCTATCCTCTGAAATGGATGAATTTATTATCTCCATGCAAAATTATCCAATACCATGCAGCCTGTCTGTCTCTTCATAGTTCAGATCAGTTCTTGTAGCTTGCCTGAGGGGAGAATTTTAGAGTTATGAGAAGGGATTGTATAGAAAGCTTGGGTCAGGTCACCTCAAGGGTCTTTTATGTCTTTTTTTCTGATTTCAAAAATTGTCAAAATATTCAAACCATTATTTTGTAGTTGCCTCTAAACACGTTGACCAGTGTCTTAGTTCTGGATTCCCTTCCTATCTGAAATGCTGCTTTTAATGGCTGCATTTTCATCTTACACAGTGTAGGATGGCAAGTGTCGAGTCAGACTGGGTTCACTCGGAGAATGCAGGGAAATATGACAAGGGGAAAGGCTAGCTATGAAGTTGGCTAGCTCGTAAATGGTATAAATCTGACAGGGCTTATAAGAATAAGCAGTGAGTCATTGCATGGCTTGTGTTGCAGGGAACCCACGTGTCTCATTGTTTCCACCAGTTGGAGAGGTGCTCCAGCTGAAGTACTTGCCAAGGTGACTTTTCTCTCCAGGGTGTCTTTAAAGGTTCCCACAGCACTCTGTTTCCCCAGTCCCCACCTGCTTCCCCATAAATTTCTTGGAATTGGTCGATACGATGTTGAATACCTTGGCTTTGTTTATGACATTGAGTCGAACTGAACTGAGTTCTTTTAAATGAAAGTCTAATGCCATTTTTCTAAATAATAGCTATGTGTGGTCTCTTCATTGACATTCATATTTTTGTTATGGAAGAAACTTGTTACATTTTCTACATTTCAAATAAGTTCTGAGCAGTGGTCCCCATCAGGATTTTCCTGAGGGTTAGGTGAACAAAATATCTGAGGATCAAAAATTGCTTTCTCTATGTCTGTTAAATCCCATACAGTTACAAGTAATTTTTTTTCAGTGGCAAAAATGTTCAAATAGGAGGTTAACGTTGGAAGGAAACTTATAAAACATGTAGTTGAATACCTTTATTTTTTGAAAATGAGACTAAGCCAGAGAAAGAGACTGTGTAGCAGAGCAATAGCAGGAAACCAGGAGTCCCAGCTACATAAGTTTCTTGCTAGTATGTGGAAATACATGTAGAGATGTACATACAATATATGTATGCCCATAATATATGTGTACATACAATATATGTACCTATACACATTTACATACATATGAAAATATAGTTTGAATTCTCTTCTTATCTTACTTCTTATGAATCAGATGTAGTCTGTGAGGGCTTCCCTGGAGGCTCAGCTGGTAAAGAACCTGCTTGCTAGTGCAGGTTTGATCCCTGGGTTGGGAAGAGCTCCTGGAGTAGGAAATGGCAAAGCACTCCAGTATTCTTGCCTGGAGAGTGCCATGGACAGAGGAGCCTAGCAGGCTGTGGGGTCACAAAGAGTCGGACACTACTGAGTGCACACACACACACACACACACACACACACACACACGTGGTCTGTGACCCTGTGGCACTGCCATCACACACACACACACACACACGCACACACACACACACACACACACACACACACACACACGATCTGTGACCCTGCAGCACTCTCATCACCAAGAGCTTGTTGCAGAGTCTCTGGTTCTACCTCAGAATCTCAACCTACTGAATCTCAGCCTGTTGAATCTCAACCTGCGTCTTAATAGGATTCCCAGGTGAATCATATGTATTGAATTTGAGCAACACTATTTAATAATTCTCAGTTTTCTGTGATAATGAAGTATAGTTATTCCAGAACCCTGAGGTGATCGGACATGTTCATTATATATGTTGATTTCTCATATCCTTTTTTTTCTCTCTTTCACTAAATTTTAGTCACTTCCCATTGCTATAAAATGATACTGAAATTTATCACTTCTCTTCCACTCTGGCCTTTTAATAAAAAAGGTTGCCTTCAGTTCAGACTTTTTCCTCCCTCTATTCAAGTAATAATTGTTAATTTGTTTTGTGTGTTTGTTCTGTACCCAAAAGTGTGTGGAGTATTTTGCATCGTTATCTCTTTTAATTCATGGAGTGATGGTTTGAGATTCTAATGATCACAATGTCTCCATTTTATAGAAGAGGAGACTGAGGCTGAAAATAGATTAACTAGAAGGATGTTTCAGAGCTTGGACTCAAACTGAGATTTGACTCCTTCCAGAATGTAAATGTTACCCAGAGCATATATTGCTTCTGCAGTTAAAATGTTTCTCCCAAGCATTTATGCCTCTGAAAAATTATCATACTAAGTAAAAGTATTAGTTGCTCAGTTGTGTCTGACTCTTTGAGACCCCATGAGCTGTAGCCCACCAGGTTCCTTTCTCTATGGAATTCTCCAGACAAGGATACTGGAGTGGGTTGCCATTCCCTTCTCCAGGGGATCTTCCGGACCCAGGGACTGAACCCAGGTCTCCTGCATTATAGGCAGATTCTTTACCGCTGAGCCACCAGGGAAGCCCACCAAGTAAAAATTAGAAGTCAAACCTGTCACAGTGCCTGGCACCTCGTGGGCACTCGAAGACTCTTTGTTGCATAAATGTATGAGTGAGTGAAAAGGCTGAGGTCTTTCTTATATGAAAGCACAGCCTCTCCACAGCACCAAGGGACAGAGGAGCAGTCCAAGGGAAGAGACATTTCCTGCTTTAATGTAACTGATGTTTCTTTGAGGTCCCTAATCGCTCCATCCTTTTTTTGCTTTCCTTTACTTTTGACCTATATTTTACCGTACGTGCCTTACTGTTCTACATTTCCAGTTTTCATTCTTTTCTAAAATTCATTACTTATTTATCTTTGGCTGCACTGGGTCTTTGTTGCTGCGCGTGGGCTTTCCTCTAGCTGCGCTGACTTGGGGTTACTCTCGTTTAGGGGCATGGGCTTCTCTTGCTGCAGAGCACAGGCTCTAGAACTCAGGCTCAGAAGTTATGGAACACGGGCTTAGCTGCTCTGTGGCTTGTGGAATCTTCCTGGACCGGGGATTGAACCCGTCCAGAGGTTTAAATAGCAGTCTGACTGGAGGACAGAGGCCAAATCCAGTGACATCCTTGGAGGCCCTGAGCTATTGTTTCAGGGGTTCTGAGAAAGTCCCGTTAACCTTTAATCCTCTGCCATTTCTTGGAGATTTCAGAGCAAGAGCATCGTCCAGCTTTGGGCTAAGATTTGATGTTATTAGACCTTTGTATATTAGTCCCTGAGGATGGAGGAAAACTACAGGGGCCCTGAATGCCTGGGACTAAGACAGGTGGAGATGAGGACCAACAGAGGCTGATCCATCGAAGAGGTCCTTTGGAGACAGTTGAAGAGAGGTGACCTGTTACCCTCTTAAGAGCTGAGCTGATTCTGATGAGGTACCGGGTGGCAGGGAGCTAGTAGTGGGGAGCCCCCACACTTTGGATCTCGCCTGAGCAGCTGCCACCATTTGTGGACTCAGTACCAGGACATGAGCATCATTCCACCTTGGATCTCTTTTCCTAAGCTATAAGGCAGTGGGATTTTGGATGTTTATTAGGTATTTATTTCCTTTTGTTTGAGAGGTATAAAGAAAAGGAATTCTTTGTGTGTGTGTGTGTCTTCTTTTTTTAAATTTATTTATTTTAATTGTAGGCTAATTACTTTACAATATTGTGGTGGTTTTGCCATACACTGACATGAATCAGCCATGAGTGTCCATGTGTTTCCCATCCTGAACCCCCGTCCCACTCCCACTCCATCCCATCATCAGGGTCATCCCAGTGCACCAGTCTAATGCATCGAACCTGGACTGGCGATCTGTTTCACATATGATAATATACATGTTTCAATGCTATTCTCTCAAAGTATCCCACCCTCACCCTCTCCCACAGAGTCCAAAAGTCTGTTCTTTTCATCTGTGTCTCTTTTGCTGTCTCGCTTATAGGGTTGTCGTTACCATCGAGAAAAGGAATTCTAAACTAGAAAAGTGGCAAGCTGGGGTCTGTGGAGACAGGTTTAGGAGGGCTGAATAAGGAGGGGACAGTTCACATATGCTTGGGTGCAGTATTCTTGCCTGGAGAATCCCATGGACAGAGGAGCCTGGCGGGCTGCAATCCATAGGGTCACACAGAGTCAGACACAAGTGAAGCCGCTTCACTCCTCCCTGGCCCTTTATTCTGGTCGGTAGTGCTCTTAAATTTGGGGACTAGCCCCCAGCCACGTGCTGCCCCACGGCACCAGCTGATTCTCTGACCCTCAGAGGTTTTCTGAGCTATGCGAATGCTCACCACACACGTCCCTCTGAGCGTTGAGGAGGGAACAGGCACACCTTGTCTAAAGGGATGCTTTGGGATTTACTAAAGGACATTTTTTGTTTTAACTGCTGAGCTGACAATGCTGATATGAATGCCCTCCACTATCTTCCTGTCTTTATTTTGTAAATGATTAATGCATTAAAAAGAACCCCTGCTCTGTGTGCGTTCACTGATGTTACATGCATAAGCTTGATTCAGTTTCCAGGGTGGAAAGACATGTTTGGTACCCAGTTTACAGCCATTCAGAGTACATCATGAGAAACGCTGGGCTGGATGAAGCACAAGCTGGAATCAAGATTGCTAGATGAAATACACTAACCTCAAATATGCAGATGACACCACCCTTATGGCAGAAACCCAAGAAGAATTAAAGAGACTCTTGATGAAAGTGAAAGAGGACAGTGAAAAAGTTGGCTTAAAACTCAACATTCAGAAAACTAAGATCATGGCATCTGGTCTCATCACTTCATGGGAAATAGATGGGGAAGCAATGAAACAAGGACAGACTTTATTTTTTGGGACTCCAAAATCGCAGCAGATGGTGACTGCAGCCATGAAATTAAAAGACACTTACTCCTTGGAAGAAAAATTATGACCAGCCTAGACAACCATATTAAAAAGCAGAGACATAACTTTGCCAACAAAGATGCATCTAGTCAAGGCTATGGTTTTTCCAGTAGTCATGTATGGATGTGAGAGTTGGACTATAAAGAAAGCTGAGTGCCAAAGAATTGATGCTTTTGAACTGTGGTGTTGGAGAAGACTCTTGAGAGTCCCTTGGACTGCAGGGAGATCCAGCCAGTCCATCCTAAAGGAAATCAGCCCTGAATATTCATTGGAAGGACTGATGTTGAAGCTGAAACTCCAATACTTTGGCCACCTGATGCGAAGAGCTGACTCATATGAAAAGACCCTGATGCCAGGAAAGATCAAAGGTGGGAGGAGAAGGGGATGACAGAGGATGAGATGGTTGGATGGCATCAGTGACTCAACAGACATGAGTTTGAGTAAGCTCCAGGAGTTGGCGATGGACAGGGAGGCCTGGCGTGCTGCAGTCCAGGGGGTCACAAAGAGTTGGGCATGACTGAGTGACTGAACTGAACTGAACTTACAGTCCTTCAGCCAGGATGACATGAGAAACTGATTTCAGTCTCCTCATTCACCCAACCTGGATATGTGGGGCATCAGCCACATGCAGACTTCTTGCAGGAGTTGGAGATAAAGATGAACCAAGTATAGCGTTTGCTTTTAGAGAACTCTTAGTATATTGCAGAGGAGATAGATATGCAGATAGGCAATTGTAATACAAGATACAAACGATATAGTGGAGGTGGCCGCAGAGTGTTATGGAAACGTAGGAGGGTGAGGCAGGTTCTGTTTGGGAAGTTAGCTGAGGCCTCAGGGAAGCTATGTGATCTGGTGATCATGAAGTCACAGTACTTAATTTGCATGTGTTATTTCTAACCTTGACAAGACATTTGATTGTTTGGGGGCTCAGCAATGAATCTTTCCCCTTCCCTGTGTTCCCTCTATCACCTAGCAAACAATTACAGTCAGCAGGAATGCATCAAGGCAAATAGTGCAGGGTTGAAGGTAGGAGTTGCTCTTTGCTGCCTTGGGTAGGCAAAGAAGAACACTTATGTTTACAGACGTTGCAGAGAACACTTAAGCTTATAGTTTATCTGATTAAGTTGTTTGTGGGCAGCTCCTTCTGTGAAACAGGTAAGCAAAGCAAGCCTGCTTGCAAACGACATCACAGACCTTGCATTTCAGTCTTCCCTGCTTCTGGCGTACTTAGCAGGATGCCATCTGCCCGATGCACAAGGAAAATGAAATAGCCTGTGTGAGGCCCTGGTTACAGTGAAGAAGGGGGGAAGCAGGAAAGAATTCAATCTTTGGCTTAGAAAAATCTAATTCTCTCGAGGTATATTGAAGTCTGCAAAGCAGTTATCTTTCTGAGCAGCTAGATGTAACCTGGAAAGGCAGCTCCTAATAGCTTTGGTGAGATTAAATGAAGTTTCTTTGATTGTGGTTGGCACACACAGGTCACGTACAGTTGATGCCCTTGACCCCGGTCAGCCTGTACCTGCAGTCCCTTTCACAATCCTCATCTACCCTGTGCTTTTCACCTCTGCCTCGCTGCCCCCAATTCACTGGCATCTCTATAGGAGGAAGGAGAAATGAGTGGCTTGACAGATTAGAAGGATACATTTAATAGAAATTGATGGAAGTGGCCCGGGAAGGCCACTATTCTATTATCCTTGTGATGAGAAAGGTTACCAGGGCTTGATGGAACCACGGTGTCTCGCTGAAATATTTTGTGACGAGGAGTGTTGGTGTTTATTGGACTTGTGGGAGAGGTGGGAGAGGAGTTGAAAGGGAAATTAACTTGGACTGTAATTGATACTATGTCAGTCACAGGATGGTGGGAGGGAACAATGTTGAGGGATGGTTTTGAGGGGAGGGGTGGGAAATATTGCTCCGAAGTCGGTACCAGGACCCTCTGTGGTAAGAAGTGTAGTTTGTGAATAAGGGGTCCGTTGGTGGGTCTGGTTGTAGAACAAGGGGTCCGTTGGTGGGTCTGGTTATAGAACAAGGGGTCCATTGGTGGGTCTGGTTATAGAATAAGGGGTCCGTTGGTGGGTCTATATAGTCAGACTTTCAAACTGAAATAGAGTTGGTAAACATGCACACAGGCTTCATGGCACCACTTATCTCTAATATTCTTTGCATGTAAGAGTTAATCCCTGGATGACTTCAGACTCCCTAAACAAAAGGTGCCTCAGCAGCTGCTGCCTGTAATTATGCAGGGTTTCAGTTCTGCGTCTGTTCTTTCTTTTCTCCCTCCTTCCCTCCCTTCCTCTCTTTTCCTTTTTTTTCTCTTTTATTCTTATTTCCTTATGACTTCAGTAGCTTCTTCATATCCCTTGCCTATCCCATAATTTTCATAAGTTAAAAGGTTTGTTATTGTTGTTCATTGTTGTTTAGTTACTAAGCTGTGTCCGACTCTTTTGCAACCCCATGGACCGTAACCCACCAAGCTCTTCTGTTCATGGGATGCTCCAGACAAGAATACTGGAGTGGGATGCCATTTCCTTCTCCAGGGGATCCTCCCGACCCAGGGATTGAACCTATATCTCCTGCATTAAAAAAGTAAAATATTTAAAAAATATCTATTTCCAAAATTGAACTAAGGGTCAGGTTTTTATCCCCAAGATGCAGCGTCCCGAATTGCATTTGAATAATGTCTTTCTTTTTCTGGTTCTTTTCCTGCTGTTCCAGCAAATTATCTGAAGGACCATTGTATTTTATTTTGTGTTGTCTTCATCTATATATTTTTTTAGCCTTCTAATTAAATTGTTCATATTTTATTTTTAAAGTATTTTTATATCTCCATTAAAAATGTACCTATCCTAGATAATAGCCAAAAACTTCAAGAACTTAAATTAATATGTGATCAGAGGAGAAGATAATAGGAATAATTTTTGACCGTGGATGTCTAAGAAGCAAATCAAGCCCTGGAAATGAATGATACCTTCATTTATTTTTCAGTATGGATATTTGTTGCAGTAAAAACAGCAAAAGAAATAGGAATACTAGATATTTCAAAATTAGGATTTATAGGAATTTCTTTGAAAGTACTTTTTTTGAAGTTTCTAAACATTGTGAAAATGGGAATATCTTTATTTTCTGTCTTTTATTCTTGGATCTTCAAGGACCATGGTCATTAAGAGTCAGGCATGACTGAGCGACTTCACTTTCACTTTTCACTTTCATGCGTTGGAGAAGGAAATGGCAACTCACTCCAGTGTTGTTGCCTGGAGAGTCCCAGGGATGGTAGGGACTAGTGGGCTGCCGTTTATGGGGTTGCACAGAGCTGGACATGACTGAAGCGACTTAGCAGCAGCAGCAGCAAGGTCCATGAAAGTGTAGGAGCAAGAGAAATCTTTGCTGTTTTTTTAGCCTATTGATTAGTAAATGACTTCCACTTCTAAATCATTTCTATGTAGCACCTCTTTCCTCTTGTTCCCCATGTTGCAGTCTGCAGTCCTTCAAAGCCAAGTTATGGTTGACTGTCTCAGTGAAGCTATCTCTTAGCAACCTGGCTGAAAGTCCTGTTTGTATTGGTCATCCTCTAAAATAGTGGTTCTCAAAGTGTAGTCACTGGAACTTGTAGCATCAGCAACACCTGGGTGCTTATTGTAGATGCAAATTCTTCCCTGCTCTTCCTCCCAAATCACCAAGTCAGAAGGGCTTCCCTAGTGGCTCAGTGGTGAAGAATCCTCCTGCAAATGCAGGAGACTCGGGTTCAATCCCTGGGTCAGGAAGATCCCCTGAAGAGGGAAATGGCAACCCACTCCAGAATTCTTGCCTGGGAATCCCCCATGGACAGAGGAACCTGGTGGGCTATAGTCCATCTGGTCACAAAAGGGTCAGACATGACTTAGCGGCTAACCACCACCACCACCACCAACTGAGTCAGAGGCTCTAGAGGTTAGACTCCGAAATCTGTGGTTTAACATGCCCTCCAGGTGATTCTGATAGACACCAAAGTTGAAAAGCTCTGAAATTTAGCATTCTAGCTCATATTTACATGGGGAATGTGTAACATCTGCTCTGTTAGATACTGTGCTCCAGGGAGGATGTCTATGCCATATTTGATTTTTAGGCTCCTATAAAAGGTAGGAGACATTGAAACATAAAAGTTTGTAGATGAATGGGCGTAATAGGGAATTGATCTTATGTTAGAAAGAGAAAGAAGAACAGAGTCTAAATCCAATTTCTCAATTTTCCAATTTGCCTTCTGCTTTGACTGAATGGACCGGATAATTACTAAAGCCTTGTTTCACTTTATGGCAGATCCCTATTTTGCTTTATGTGGAGTCTGTCTGAGCACAGAATAGATGTGCTCCCGTGTTGCAGTCACTAGACATGTGTTCATTGAGGATGGTCTGCTTGCCTTTTCGAAACCCAGTGATTGCAATACTATTGCTTAATGCCTTGGTGGAGTCTGTTGGTCAAGTTTAAGTAAAGGGCAGTACTTTACTTTAAATATATAGAACGGTTTTTCAAGCATTTTTGTTCTTCGGAAGACACTGTTCCATCCCATCAAAATGGATTCTCACTCAGTTCAGGCGTTGCCCGTGAGGCTGTTGAGCTCTCTGGGTATCTAACCTTGGTCTCTTGTCATCAGCCATTAAAACTGCTAAAACAGAAGAATGCTTAACCACTCCAGCTGTTAAAACATTAGTACATGCTTTGGTGAGCTCAAATTTAAGTGCTTTGTACAGCCCTTTAGGGGATCTTACTTCTCTCTTTTTTGAAGTTACAGTCAAAATTCAGCAAGAGTTTTAAGTTCTTCAGTCCCTCAATATGCTCAGATTTCTCCATTTCTCCCCCAAAACATCTAGTTAGATTAATTTTTAAGCTGTTAGTTTTGTAAATAAGTTTCATCCATCAAGACTGTGATTACTTTTTTTTTTTTTTTGCTTTGCCTGCTGTCACTCCATAGTTTACAATTTTGTTTTGTTTCTTTTTTTCCTCTAAAATTCTAAATGATTCTTGTAAGGTGGAATGGGGTTAGCTAAAAAGGAGTCAGAGGGAGCCTTTTCTTCTTACCTGTCTGATAGATCTAAGGCGAGACAGTTGCCCACATCCTTTCTGTTTCCTGAATGCTAGCTACATTAATCCCTTTGTCCTTCTTACCTTCTTTCGCACGCACATTCTGTGTGGCACGAAGGTCAACTTCTTATACATTTGGCTGCCAAGTTTTACAGTGTTTTCCTTCAAACTTTCTGGTTTGAATATTTTTCCATATATTCTTAATATGGACTTTCCCTAAGAAATACATCTAAGGGTCCCAAATTTTAGAACTCAATCCTTTACCTTTCTATAGAACTCCAGATCTCTGTTCTAGCTATATTCACCCTGATTATCTAAGGTCTTGCAACTCAAAGCATGGGTGGTGTTTCACCATCATCCTTATTTTATTCAAGAATGTCAGAAATGTCAGAAATGTTGGATCCTGGGCCTGCCTTAGCCCCTGATGCAGATAAGAATCTGCATCTTAATAAGATCTCCCCCAGGTGATTCCTTTGCAAATTAAAGTTTGAGAAGGACTGTTCTAATAGACACCTCACACTTAAATTGGAACAAAACAGGGTTTGATTTCTTTTTCCTATCACTTCCTACCTAGGTGCTCTTTCCTATACCTGCTCCCTTCCCACCCCAGTTTATTTCTTCCCTCATTCCTATGGTACATTTTATTCAAAGTCCTGTGAGATCTACCTTTGATGTATATTTTTTGATACAAATCCATCCATTGGTATCATTCTTCATGATAACTACCAATGTATTATGTTCATTTTATCACTCGTCACTGTTTGAGGTTATCTTATGTTTCTATACTTCTGTTTTGTCCTTACTGCATCTAAAATGTAAAATCCTTAAGAGCAAGATCTTGTCTGTCTTAATTGTCTCAATATTTCTAGTACTTAACATGATGAATAGAATGGAGAAGATGCTCAAAAACTATTACTTGAATCAATTAGTGAGGTTTCTCACGTAACCCAAACAATATCTGTCATGTATTAGATGCCCCATGACAATATGAACAGTTTATGAGTTGCAACTCAACATTGGCTTCTCTCTGCGTCCCAAATTCTGAAATGGAGAAATGTTTCATACTTAAGAAAGGAATTTTCTTTCTGAGCAAATTAACGATAAGTTAATAATCAATACTGGCAATCAAATGATTTAAGTTTATATCCATATTTGGTCACATATCAAATGTGTGATTCTGGTTGTTATTTAAATTTGAGTTTCAGTTTTCTCATTTGTAAAGGGACATTACATTACATGTAAGATATCTGCCATGCGTCTTCCTGATTGAATGTATTCTATGAAGAATGTTTCACCTACCCATTTCCCTTCGCCTAGTTTATAATTGTCTGGGACACATCAGCTAATAGGCCTTTTTTGCTCTCATATTGCTACAAGATATTATGTTAGCATCTGTGAAGCAGTTATGATTTTTAATTGAAGCTGAATATATTTAATTACATAATTTTAGCTGTCCAGGTTTAATTTCACCAAAATTATATCAAACTGGGACACTCTGAACAATGACTTACAAAAAGGAAAAATAAAATGGATAAAGCTTTGATGTGTACTTACTCACTTAGTGTATCTTATTCTTTCTCAGTTTCTCTCATAGCTGTTTGCTAGGTATGAATTTTCTCTATCTATTGTTCTTATCAACAAAATAAACTTTATGTAGCTCACATGTACATGTGCTTCTGATCACGTAGCCTCCAGTTAAAAAACAATACTCATAAATTTTGAAGCCATTGGACTGGAAAGTTCTCTAAGATCTCTGTTTTAAAACATATAAGCATATACATATAGGTCTCTTTTAATGGTTTATTAAATACTTATATACTACAGACAAATTTACTTAAATAACTCAATAATGAGAGACTCAGTTTAAAAAAAAAAGCACAAAAGCTTTCCAGGCAACATGAAGAAATAGGGACCAAATTTAGTTTCATACCTGAAATAATAACAAAAGCAGATAAAATTCATGAAAGACTATTCTTGAGGTCTCAGTCAACAAGTTGCAAGTAAGATGAGCCCTGAAAGTTCTTGATTACTGCCTAGACTGCCGTTCAGGCAAGGAGAATGCAGCGGAGCACAGTGCCTTCCTTCCTTTGAGCCTCTCTGACAGAACGGGAAGGCTGGAAGGCTGAGGGAGCTAGAGCCAGGGAAAGGAGCTTAGGAGACCCGAGGGTCTCTTATTAGACCTTCCCTTAAGTATTGACTAGTGTGTGAGTGAAGCACGCCTAAAGACTGGGGAAATTATCTTCCAAAATGATTCGAGGGAAGGGTGCTCAGAACCAACACAGGGCCCTAAAAGTAACTGCTCCATTCGCTACAGTAGAAAACCTCACAACTGAGGAAGCAAAAGAGTTTTGCTTCAGTTGGGGGGGGGGGGTAAAATTAGGTCTAGCCTAAATGTGGATGTATATTGTAATACATACATAATAAAGCTTCAAAATAAGTCCTGAAAATAGAAAATTGTTTCAAAGTAACTTAACTTTGTTCTAGAACGAACCTCAAGAATATCTGCAAGAAAACTAAAATATCTAGGACTCAACAAGATAAAATTTACAATGTCAACAATTCAATAAATTATTAAGAATGCAAAGAAGCGGGAAAATACAACACATAATAAAGAGAAAAATTAATCAAAACCAACCACAAAATGTTACAGTAAACTGAATTAGTATATAAGAACATGAAAACATTAATTTTTTCTGTATTCCATACTTTGAAGACCCTAAAGGAAAGATTAAACATGTTAAGTAGGAACACAAAAGATATAAAAAGACTCAAATTAAACTCCTGGACATGAAAACTAAAATATTTGATATGAAAAGCTACTCTAGATGTGCTTAACAGCTGGTTAGACATTGAAGAAGAAAAAATAGTGAATCTGAAGACATTGCAATAGATGCTCTGCAAAATGAGATACACAAAGAAAAAGTAAAACAAAAGGGGGGGGACAGAAAATGAGTGAATTCTGGGACCACTTTGAATGATTATATATGTGTAACTGAAGTCCTTAAAAGAAAGGAGAGAAGGTATTAAATTTTGTCTGATTTTGCTCAATAGTTTGTTTGCTCATTATGTCAGATATTTTTCAAAATTTGAGGAAAACTGTAAGCTCACTAAACTAGGGATTTCAAAGCCCAACAGATCCTAAGCAGTTCATAATTAAAAGTTTTAAAATAAGTGACAAAGAGAAAGCAAAGATAAAGTAATTAAGAAAAAGATGTGTTATATACAGAGAAGCCAAAACAGCAGATGTCATGTTGGAAATAGGATAAGCCAGAAGACAATGAAGCAGTATCTTTAAAGAGCTGAAAGAAGGAAAGGAAAGAGGGAAAGGAAGAGAAAGCAGTAAGGAAAACAAGGAAGGATAGAAAGTTAAGGATGGAAAGAAAGAAAGAACAGGAAGAAGCATACGTAACACTATATCCAGAAAAACCTCTCAAAAATGAATGAAAAATAAAAACATTTTAAGATGAAGGAAAGTAAGTAACTCATGACCAACTGACCCAAACTATAAGAAATGCTAGATGAAGTTTTAGAAAAAAATATCCAGATCAGTAGAACAGATATAGGTTGATAAATAGACCTACACTGGTAAGTTCAATTGTTTTTTGTCAAAGGCATAAAGATTAATCAAGAAAGATAGGTCAGTCTTTTCAACAGATGAGACTGTCAGAGTAAAACCTTCAGCCCAATTAACTCAAAGGATAGTGTAAAATCAAAGACAAAAATAAAATTTATATCAAAAATATGGGAGAAAATCTGTATAGGTTTTGATTAGCCAAAGCTCTCTTAGAAAGGACACAGCAGCATGGCTTTTGCAAACAAAAACCTGACAAGTTGGTTCTGTTCAAAGTTAAGACAATCTGCAAACTTAAGACATCCTATAGACTGGGAAAAAGTATTGGCAAGTCACATGTAGGACAAGGGACTTTTACACATAATATATAAATATTCCCAAAATTCATGTAAGAGAAGATGCAACCATTTTTTTTCCCCAAAGAAAATGTACAGAATCTTTGAATAGACAAAAAAATAGATATACAAATAGCAAATGAGCATGAAAAAGATGCTCAGCACGTTGAATTACTAGGGAAATGCCAGTTAAAACCAAAATGAGATATCACTACAAACCTTTTAGAATGTTCAAAATGAAGAAGGATGAAGATATGAAGTGTTGGTAAGAGGTAGAGCAGATGGAACTTTTTATGCACTGCCGGTGGGAATGTAAAACGGTATAGCCAGTTTGTAAAACAGTTTGACAGTTTCTTACGTCTATCAGCTTACACCTACAAAATGACCCTGACATTCCACTCCTGGGTACATACCCAAGAGCAGTGAAAACACAGGTCCAAGTGAAGGTTAGGTCATGCATGGTCGTAGCAGCTTTACTTGTAATAGTCCAAAACTGGAACCACTTACCTGTTTATCAAGAAGTGAATGGACGTCCATTCTATATATAAAAAACAGTCAGTTCAGTTCAGTTTAGCTGGTCAGTCATGTCTGACTCTCTGTGAACCCATGGACTGCACATGCCAGGCCTCCTTGTCCATCACCAACTCCCAGAGCTTGCTCAAACTTACGTCCATTGAGTTGCTGATGCCATCCAACCATCTCATCTTCTGTCATCCCCTTCTCTTCCTGCCTTCAGTGCTTTCCAGAATCATGGTCTTTTTCAATGTCAATTCTTTGCATCGGGTGGCCAAAGTATTGGAGCTTAAGCTTCAGCATCAGTCCTTCCAATGAATATTCAGGGCTGATTTCCTTTAGGATAGACTGGTTGGATATCCTTGCAGTCCCAGGGACTCTCAAGAGTCTTCTCCAACACCACAGTTCAAAAGCATCAATTCTTAAGGATCTTTTTCAAAAAAGTAATGTCTCTGTTTTTAATATGCTGTCTAGGTTGGTCATAGCTTTTCTTCCAAGGAGCAAGCATCTTTTAATTTCATGGTTGCAGTTAACCATCTGCAGTGATATTGGAGCCCAAGAAAATAAAATCTGTCACTGTTTCCCCATCTATTTGCTATGGTATGATGGGACTGGATTCCATGATCTTAGTTTTCTGAATGTTGAGTTTTAAGCCAACTTTTTCACTCTCCTCTATCACTTTCAATGAAACACTCTTTAGTTCCTCTTCACTTTCTGCTATAAGGGTTTTGTCATCTGACTATCCGAGGTTATTGATATTTCACATTTTTCATGATGGACTCTCCATGTAAGTTAAATAAGCAGGGTGACAATATACAGCCTCGACATACTCCTTTGTCAATTTTGAACCAGTCTGTTATTCCACGTCCAGTTCTAGCTCTTGCTTCTTGACCTGAATACAGATTTCTCAGGAGGCAGGAATGGCGGTCTGGTATTCCCATCTCTTGAAGAATTTTCCACAGTTTGTTGTAATCCACACAGTCAAAGGCTATGGTGTAGCCAACATAGCAGAAGTAGATGTTTTTCTGGAATTCTCTTGCTTTTTTGATGATCCAGTGGATGCTGGCAATTTGATCTCTGGTTCCTCTGCCATTTCTAAATCCAGCTTGAACATCTGGAAGTTCTCCGTTCATGTACTGTTGAAGCCTGGTTTGGAGAATTTTGAGCATTACTTTGTTAGAGTGTGAGATGAGTGAAATTGTGTGGTAGTTTGAACATTTTTTGGCATTGCCTTTCTTTGGGATTGGAATGAAAACTGACCTTTTCCAGTCCTGTGGCCACTGCTGAGTTTTCCAAATTTGCTGACATATTGAGTGCAGCACTTTCACCTCATCATCTTTTAGGATTTGAAATAACTCAGCCGGAATTCCATCACCTCCACTAGCTTTGTTTGTAGTGATGGTTCCTAAGGCCTAGTTGAGTTCGCATTCCAGGATGTCTGGCTCTAGGTGAGTGATCACACCATCGTGGTTATCTGGGTCATGATGATTTTTTTGTATAGTTTTTCTGTGTATTCTTGCCACCTATTCTTAATCTCTTCTGCTTCTGTTAGATTCATACTGTTTCTGTCCTTTATTAAGCCCATCTTTGCATGAGATGTTCCCTTGGTATCTCTAATTTTCTTGAAGAGATCTCTAGTCTTTCCCATTGTGTTGTTTTCCTCTATTTCTTTGCATTGATCACTGAGGAAGGCTTTCTTATCTCTCCTTGCTATTTTTGGAACTCTGCATTCATATGGGTATATCTTTCCTTTTCTCCTTTGTGTTTAGCTTCTTTTCTTTACTCAGCTATTTGTAAGGCCGCTTCAGACAACCATTTTGCCTTTTTGCATTTCTTTTTCTTGGGGATGGTCTTGATCCCTACCTCCTGTACAATGTTATGAACCTCCATCCACAGTTCTTCAGGCACTCTATCAATCAGATCTGATCTGTTAAATCTATTTTTCACTTCCATTGTATAATCGTAAGGAATTTTATTTAGGTCATACCTGAATTGTCTAGTGGTTTGCCCTACTATCTTCAAGTTAAGTCTGTATTTGGCAATAAAGAGTTCATGATCTGAGCTACAGTCAGCTCCTAGTCTTGTTTTTGCTGACTGTATAGAGGTTCTCCATCTTTGGCAGCAAAGAACATAATCAATCTGATTTTGTTATTGACCATCTGGTGATGTCCATGTGTAGAGTCTTCTCTAGTGTTGTTGGAAGAGGGTGTTTGCTATGACCAGTGTGTTCTCTTGATGAAACTCTATTAGCCTTTGCCCTGCTTCATTCTGTACTCCAAGGCCAAATTTGCCTGCTACTCCAGGTGTTTCTTGATTTCCTACTTTTGCATTCCAGTCCCCTGTGATGAGAAGAACATCATTTTGGGTGTTAGTTCTAGAAGGTCTTGTAGGCCTTCAGTCTCTTCAGCATTATTGGTTGGGGTATAGACTTGGAATACTGTGATATTGAATGGTTTGCCTTGGAAAGGAACAGAGAACAATCTGTTGTTTTTGAGATTGCACCCAAGTACTGCATTTTGGACTCTTTTGTTGACTATGAGGGCTACTCCATTTCTTCTAATGGATTCCTGCCCACAGGAGTAGATATAATGGTCATCTGAATTAAATTCACCCATTCCAGTCCATTTTAGTTCACTGATTCCTAAAATGTTGACATTCACTCTTGCCATCTCCTGTTTGACCACTTCCAATTTGTCTTGTTTCGTGGACCTATCATTCCAGGTTCCTATGCAATACTGTTCTTCACAGCATTGGACTTTACTTCCATCACCAGTCACATCCACATATTACGTCTGCATATGAAATACTATTCAGCAATGAAAATGAATGGACTAATTACAGATGCAACAACCTTAGTAAATGTTCAGATCAGAGTTAACAGTAGCAAGCTTGAGACTGCTGTCCTTAAAAGGATATGCTTAGGCTTTTGGCACTTGGTTAGTAACTGGGAGCTTAGATTTCAAAAGAGTTCCCACCATTTCCAGAACTGTCAGAAATGACTCAGAATACCTAAAGTGTGCAAACAGTGTAGTGTATGCTGAATACCTGCCTGCCTTCTGAGAGTCTGGAATTTTGGTTCCTATCTGACAGATACTGTGCACATGACCGGAAACTTCAGGAACTGAGTATCTAATAAGCTCCCCTAGTAGATAACATTACACGTGGGTCGCCCTGATTTCTCTTTGGGAGAATTAGGATGTCCTGTGTGACCTCAGTGAGAGAGGACTCTTGGAAGCTTGCGTCTGGTCTCCTCTGGACCTTGTCTTATGCCCCTTTTCCTTTGCTGATTATGCTTTGTCCCCTTCTTCCTGCAACAGATTAGAGCCACCGGCATGGCAAGCTGTGACCTGTGAGTTCACCTAGCAAATCGTCAAACCTAAGGGTGGTGTTGGAGTTCCTGACACAATAGATCTCAGAAGTGTTAGGCTCTGTGAAAGAAGCTAGACTTGTTCCACTCTCAAAAGAAGAGTACCTACTACACAATTTTATTTATGTATTTTTAATACCTATTATGTAACTTTAATATATATAATTTTATATCTACTTATTAAATATATATATATATATATATATATATATATATAATCCTAAAGAATAAAAACTAATCTATAGTAGTAGGAAAAAAGTCAGTTGTGTCTTAGAATGTAGTGGAATGGTGGTGGGAAGGGCAGAAGGAAAGAAGTAGAGAAAGCAGTGTGAGAGAACTTTGGTCGGTGATGGGTATGTTCAGTTTTTGAATTATGAGGATGGTTCAATAAATGTATACAGGACTTCCCTGGTAATCATTAAGACTGTGCTTCCAATATAGAGGGTAAAGGTTCAATCCCTGGTCTGGGATCATTACTGCTACATGACCCACCCCCCAAAAATACAAAAATTTCTAAATGTATGCATATGTTAAAACTTATCAAATTGTGCCACATAATTGTGTAGTTTAGGTAGGTCAATTACACCTAGAGGAAGCTGTTCTTTTTTTTTTTTAAAAAATTATCTACCACTTTCTATGTAATAGGTAATATGTTCAGCACTTTCTGTGGGTTGTATTGCTTTTTGTTAAAAAACAAAACAAAACAAAACAAAACCTCCTGAGGTAAGAGCTGGTTTACCTCCTGACTCCTGGTTTGGCTTTTTGAAAGGTTCCTTACTAATCATCTTCTTGTCCCTTGCCCCCTCGATTCTGTTCTTCAAGCCCAACTTCTGCTTCAGACTTCCTATTGAGTAACAGGTTCATTTGATCCCCTTTCCTCAGCCCATTAGCTTAGGCTCTGTTTACCTGATCTTTTGATTATTGATTCCATGGGATTCTCTGCAATGACAGTGCCCACTCCTCCGGGCAAGAGACCCTCTTTCCAGCCCTGCAGGCTTTCCTGGCAGCTCAGTTGTTAAAGAATCCATCTGCAAAGCAGGTGGTGGATAAGATCTTTTTTAAAATGAAATATTATGTAAATAGATAAAATCAGAACGTTTACTTACTCAGTTGTGTCCAACTCTTTGCGACCCCATAGACTACAGAGTCCATGGAATTCTCCAGGCCAGAATACTGGAATGAGTAGCCTTTCCCTTCTCCAGGAGATCTTTCCAACCCAGGGATGGAACCTATGTCTCCTGCATTGCAGGCAGATTCTTTACCAGCTGAGCCACAAGGGAAGCCCAAGAATACTGGAGTGGGTAGCCTATCCCTTCCCCAGCGGATCTTCCTGAACCAGGAATTGAACCAGTTCTCCTGCATTGCAGGTGGATTCTTTACCAATTGAGCTATCAGGGAAGCCCAGTATATAAATAAATAAAGTCAGAACATGTACTTATGCTTGCAACGCAAGAGACGCAGGTGGCACTGGTTCGATCCTGGGTTGGGAAGGTTCCCTGGAGAAGGAAATGGCAACCCACTCCAGTGTTCTTGCCTGGGAAATCGCATGGGAAGAAGAACCTGGAGGGCTACAGTCCATGGGGTCCCAAGAATTGGACATGACTTAACAACTTAGATGGATGACTCCCAGAGCTCAAGCTAAGCTCCTGTCCCTAGAGAAGAAGAATCAGACAAATAAGATAAACTCTCAAAGATTAAACTAAAATGAAAAAAAAGAATAAAATAGGCTGTCTGCTCCTGTGTTTTGATGTATGTTTAACTTTTTGCTGTTTGGAGCCCTGCTGTACATCATCTGCTATTGTTACATTTGTCATATCAATCAATCAGAGGCAATTATGAAACTGCCAACTCCATCCTTTTTATTCAGGAGGCTGTCTAATTCTGTGGCTATTAATAACTTTCTTATCTCTCTTCTTTTATTTGCTTCTTTTCCAACATTTTGATCCCTGGTACTGATATAGCTTGTCAGTTGCAGGTAGAGGATATTGTTAGGAAATTAAATAATATTGGTTGCAGCAGACTCAAGTAGTGGGGAATAATTTTCATGGTGAAGCTTAGAATGTGCACTGTACTGTTTTTAAAAGGAGAAAAAATATCTTTTTCTTAGAGTGTGGATGTGAATGTTATCACTGAACTGTGTAAGAAATTGTTTCACTGGCAGAGGAGATAGTGTAATAGCCAAAAATTTCATGTCATGTCATAGATTTGCAGTCTGGCCAGGAATCAGAGTTCACATTTAATTTATCTTTCTCACATCTAGTAATACGAAGGAGTAGTAGTGATAATAAATCCTTGCTTGAATAGCATTGGAATTTTAAGTTGGCATCTAAAATTGTGCTTCCAAAGGTCTCATTTCTGTGGAGCCAGGGCGTCTGTTTGGGTAGGTCAAGTTGCCACGTGTGTGTCACCTGGTCTTATAGCCTCTCTGCCCCAAGACCTTTCTTCTTTATTGGATATGATACAGGAAGAGAGGGACTCAGTTTCAAGGTAGCGTATAGAAAAGGGAGAAAAAAATCCTTATCTTTTATGATAACCTAGTTTAATCATTAGGCCAAACCGTCAGGATATTCTTTTTCTTTTGTTTTCTTTTTTTTTCTTAAAAAGAAATATTGGAGACTTCACCATTCAGCACAGCAAGAGAATATTTTTCTTAATTGTACTTGTATCTGGATAATCCACCTTAGAGCCTTTTAAAAAATGAGATAATATGTAAATAAGTGATATATAAAGTCAGAACATTTACTTAATTTCTCAAGTTCTCAGCTTCCTCCTCTGTGTAGTGGAAATAAGTGGGGGTTGGGAATGATAGATTTCGTGTAACCAAATTTAGCACTGCTCATATGGCCCATTTTGTTACAAGGAGGGCAAGGTAGGAATGGTTGCTCAAAATGAGTAATTACTTAACTTTTAAAAAGAGAACAGTAGAGGTATTAATAAAAATACTTTTGCTTGCAAGTTACAGAAACCCAAGTCAAACTGACATAAAGAAAGAGTAATTTTATTTTGGCTCATTTACCTTTCAAGTTCATGGGTGAATTTTGTTGGTCCCAACTGGATCGAGGGACTCAAATGATGCCTTTAGATTTGTTTCTCTCCTTCACTATCATTTATTTATGCTTTGTCTCATGAGGGATCCAGTCTTGAGCATTCTCTTCCTAGAAGGTGATTCCTGCAAACTCTATACTTACATTTTGACAGCTCTCTCCAATTGCAAGAACCACTATTTTCCCTGAAAAGTTCTACAAAAGTTTTTATTGGACCAGCTTGTGTCCTCAGTTCATTCTTGGACCAGTGACAGTGGAGATTCATTGTTCTGATTATCAGGCTTGGAGCATATGTTTATGTCAGGAAGCAGGATGAAGTTTATACCATTCAAACCATGTAGACTAAAAGCAGTGGTGAAACAAGGGAAAATGTGGATTTTTTTTCTAAGAGAGAAGAGATTCTGGGCCGGTGGCTCAGGCAGTAAGGAATCTTCCTGCAGTGCAGGAGACCGGGTTGGAGCCCTGGGTCAGGAAGCTACCCTGGAGAAGGGAATGGCTACCCGTTCCAGTACTCTTGCCTGCAGAATCGCATGGGCAGAGGAGCCTGGAGGGCTACAGTCCATGAGGTGGCAAAGAGTTGGACACGACTGAGCGACTCACACATTCACATTTTTTTTCGCTTTTCAAGAATTATTAATAGCTGACGATTACATAGTGCTTACTCGGTGCCAGGCACTGACCGAACTGAATGCTGTAGATATATTAAATTACTTCTTTATCAAAATAACCACTTTATATATGAGGAAATTGAAGGACAGAGAAGTTAAGTAAATTGCCCCAAGGTCATACAGCTAGTAAAGACCAGAGCTAGGGTTCAAGTGCGGGCAGTCTGGCACTAGATTTCACATTCTCTAAGTCACCAGGGAACACTGCCTCTTGGAATCAAGAAACATCTACTTCCACTCAGACTCTGAAATTGCAGCCATTGTTTTTGCCTGTTTTGCTTAAAAGCTGTTCGACATGGATAAGACCACAATTTGATTTTGGTCTTTCTCCATAATGTAGTGGTGGTAATATTACCTGGAAGATTAAATACTAATAAATAAATACACTGCTAACATACAGCAGGCACTTGACAATTGGCAACTAAAATAATAGTTTGACATACCCTGGGTGTTCAAAAAATCCCCAACCCTATGAATTCCCAAAACACATCCATCATGGAATGTGAAATTGTACTTTCTCCTCTACTCACCAAGAAAATGGTTAAAAGGCAGTTCTTTGGTACTTCTGCCTGATTTACATTTTAGTGATTGCCTCATCACTGATTTTGCATTAAATACAGAGGTGTGACTAAATAATTCTGTCTTACAGCATAAATTAAGAGAAGGAATGTGCTTGGAATTAAACTCCCCGTGCTCCTTCTCCTCCTCCTTATCCACATGAAATACCATTTACTCAACACCTACACCCAGTGTGTGGCATATCATTCTGTGCTAATTTTCTTGGCTTTTTGGAAATGCTCTTTATTGCAGTAAGGAAATAAATCATTGAAAAGTATGGCATTTCTTTGCAGTAAATAAGTAGGGGTTTTTATAACTCTTGAAAAGAGATAGTATAAATATGTATTTTAGTAACATTTCATCACAAACATCGGTGACAGGAGTTTTCCAACTGGGGACCATATATGCAAACTAGTGAGGCAAAGCTGTTAAATTTTGGAAGAGAGACTCAACTATATTTGTTTTCTGTTTCTTTGGTTACTTAGCAAAACGGGTGGGTTTTTTTTTTTTTTTTCCTCCTTCATGTATAATCTTGCTTTTCCCTGCAAAGGTAATTTTTCCATCTCCTTTAAGAAGTAAAAATGACAATAAAAATATTATGGCATATTTCAGAGTTTGGCTGTGTGAACAAATAAATAATACAGTTTCTGATAAAGTACCAGGGAACCAGAAAATGGAGTTCTCTTCTTCTTTGATTAAAAGGATGTTAGGCAGATAATATTTAGCTGAGAATGTGGAGAATGCTAAAGGAGGCTTATCTTTTCACATGGAATGCCTGGGAATAACCCATAACATATTAATTTTTCTGATTACATAGTCAAAACCCAAATTTCTCTTGGCCCGGCACATGGTAATCCACGATCAACTGAAACTTGCCAACGTAAACTTTCCATTTGAGTTTCTTTGCCCCTATATTCTTTGAAATGTTGTTCAGAGAGAAGCATTATCAGGGTCCTGAGCAGATTTATGGGCTTCCCTGGTGGCTCAGCTGGTAAAGAATCCCCCTGCAATGTGGGAGGACCAGGGTTCGATCCCTGGATTGGGAAGATCCCCTGGAGAAGGGACAGGCTATTTTGGCCCGAAGAATTCCTTGGACTGTATAGTCTATGGGGTCACAAAGAGTCAGACAGGACTGAGCGACTTTCACTTTCAGGCAGATTTTGGCTCCAATACCTGCTGTTAGTATGTCTGTACCATTGGGAAAGTTATCTAGGAGGTCAGTTCTCCAGATGATTTGTTAAGCAAATAATTAGTTTTCAGTAAATTTACACAAATTTTCAAAGTTTAACAAGAATATGAATTATATGAATGTTGATATGCTGACTGAGCAAAGCATTTTAAAAATGATAAAATTTTCTATAAGAAATGCTGTTTTCCAGTCAGAATTTTCCCTTTTCAAATTCTTAAGAATTTTTGTCCACACTGCATGGCACATAAGATCTTAGTTGTCCAACTCAGTAAAGAACCTGTGCCCCTCCCTGTAGTGGAAGCACGGAGTCTTAACTTTTGGACCATCGGTAACATGCATACATTTAAGATTGTTTCTTATCCTTCTTTTGGATTTGAATTTCAGTGCTTTGGACTGTCATTTTTAACTTTTTTAAACTTTAAGTATTTTTAATATTCTGTTGTTAACACCTCAAATGGTATCAGCTTTCAGTTTGTATATATGTAGCCATTTTAAATATAAATTCAAAAGCATGTGAAATAATCACTGTTATATTAAATTAAATTTTAATTTCAAATTAAATTGAATTTCAACTTTAAGTGGAATTAAATCTTTAGATCAAGTCCAATTTTCAGTTATTTAAAGTAGATTTAATTACATTAAATTAAATTGAGAACTTAAATCTGTGATCATCTTGAAGAAATAAACATAATCTAAAAAATTCTCATCACATAAGAAATGCATAAACTGTTTGCTGGTAAGAAACAATTGAGATAGGCCAATATGTTATAAGTGTATTAAAATACTAGACATAAAGAATTAAAAAATTGAAAATGTGTAAAGAAAGTGGGACTGTTTAGGATATTTTGCTATGGTAGATCATACTATGATTAGTGCCACTAATACCTTGACCATAAATCAGAAAGTGTGAAGGAAGAATTTTAGAAATAGACTAAAAAATCCTAAAATTGCTAAAATCTGACAACACAAATAATGTTAAAATGAGTTTAGAGATCAGTAGAAATAGAAATTTCCATAATGCTTGCTGACATTTCTGTTTTGCTAATTTTTTTTTTACAGAAGTCAAAATTCAGCCTTCCTTTTAGCAGTGTTCCTCCTTGATTTTCAGTTTCCTCATCTATTTAAGCTATTAAAAAAATTTCCATTAAGCCAGTGAATTTGATAGCTAGAACAAATTAGATATCTAGGAAGCTGAATTTCGCTGAGTTAATTTTAAGAGCATTTAACTTAGTGCCAGCTGCTAACTTTTCTAAGCCTCAGTATCCACGTATGTAAAATGAGAATGACATAGCATTGCTTCCTTCCTTCTTTGTTCTTTCTTCTATGTTTCTCTTGAGCTGTTTATGTGTTGAGATGAAAGTATCTTGTTTTATCTCTGTAAATGCTGCCAGGACTTGACACATATAGAATAATAATGTAATAGCCCATTTTCATGCTAGACATTGTGAAAGTGTTTTATCTAGTTATCTTATTTAATTCTGAAAAAAAGCCTGAAAGGAAACAATACTACCTCCTCACTGTTGATGAGGAATCAAATGCTCAAAAAAGTGGCTTACATTATGAAAAAGAGGCGCAGGGAGCAAACAATGAATCTGATCTTAAACACAAGTGGTATCACTCCAGGTTTGTTGTACTGAATTCCTGAGGACACCTACCAATAGGCCCCACCCCTCTCTTTTGATACATGGTATTAAGAAAAGTGAAGTTGCTCAGTCGTGTCCGACTCCATAGACTGTAGCCCACCACACTCCTCCGTTCATGGGATTTTCCAGGCAAGAATACTGGAGTGGGTTGCCATTTCCTCCTCCAGGGGATCTTCCCGACCCAGGGACTGAACCCGGGTCTCCCACATTGTAGGCAGACGCTTTACCGTCTGAGCCACCAGGGAAGTGATACATGGTATGGTGTGGTACTATTATATTTTGTGTTTTTTTTTCTCTCTCAAAAAAATGTTCAAATATAAGGCCCTCTCAAGAAATTAATATGTCAAAAATACATACAAAAAAATACTTGTACCGCAATATTCACTACAGCACTATTTACAATAGCCAGGACATGCAGGCAACCTAAATGCCCATCAACAGAAGACTGGATAAAGAAGATGTGATACATATATACAATGGAATATTACTCAGCCATAAAAAGGAAAGGAATTATGGAATTTGCAGAGGTGTGGAAGGACCCAGAGACTCTCATACAGAGTGAAGTGAGGCAGAGAGAGAAAAACACAAATACTGTCTAATATTGCTTACATGTGGAATATAGAAGAATAATATCGATGAACTTACTTGCAAAGCAGAACTGGAGACACAGAGGTAGAGAATGACTGTATGGATCCCCGCAGGAGAAGGGGCAGTAGAATTAACCGGGAGATTGGGATTGACATACGTATGCTGCTATGTATAAAATTGGTAACTACTAAGAACCTGCCGTATGAGCACAGAGAGCTCCACTCCGTGTTCTGTGACCTCAATGGGAATGAAATCCAGAAACGAGGAAATATATCTATAGATACAGACACTTTGCTGTAGAAACTAGCACAACATGGTAAAGCAACTATACTCGGATAAAAAACATTAAAACCAAACAAGAAAGAGGTTAATATGGCATGTAATTCAGGTATTTCCTTCGGTGTATATGCGGCCTGACACTGTCAGGATGAGAGAGAGAAGGAAGGTCGGATGGGCAGTATGACCAAATGGTGAATTAAAGGGAGGAAGGAGTGAAAAAACCACCTACCAGTAAAAGCAACTATCCAGATATGCTTCTGTTTTGACCCACAGTAAGACTGTGTTAGTCAGTTGTGTCCGACTCTGTGGGACCCCATGGACTGTAGCCCGCCAGGCTCCTCCATCCATGGCATTCTCCAGGCAAGAATGGTGGAGTGGGTTGCCCTTCCCTTCTCCAGGGGATCTTCCAGACCCAGGGATCAGACCCAGGTCTCCGGCATTGCAGGCAGATTCTTTACCATCATGAGCTACCAGGGAAGTCTAGTAAGATGAGTGTGGATTACTCTGAATTGAAGAGAATTTCTGGGTCTTTTGTCCTCATTACTTCTCATTGGTGTCTGTGGAATGGCATAAAGTAGATTTGTTGAAGATGTGTAATCAGCTAGAGCCACAGACACTGCTCTTTCTCTCTCGTAAGAGATTGTCATTGCCATCTGCAGGTGACTGTTGTGAATGCGGTGAATTTACACACTGAGAATTACCAGAGAACACCCACATTCCTTCTCTAGGCTGAAAGCCTCGCCTGCGGTAAAGTGGTAGCTTGCTCGTCAAAAAGGGCATGTATGTTTCAGACTCTTGGCTTTAGAGCCACAAGGATGAAATGATATTGTTCCTTGCCTTTTGGTGGTAATAATCTAAAGAATGTTTTGGGCTTCCCCTGGTAGCTCAGTGATAAAGACTTTGGCCTGCAATGCAGGAGATGCAAGAGACATGAGTTTGATCCCTGAGTTGGGAAGCTGCCCTGGAGGCGAGCATAGCAACCCAGTCCGGTATTCTTGCCGGGAGAGTCCCATGGACAGAGGAGTCTGGCAGGCTGTGGTCCACGGGGTCACAAAGAGCCAGACACGACTGAGAATGACTGAGCCCAGCGCAGTCTAAAGGAGAGACAGACACACAGGAAATCATGATGTAGTCACATAAGTACAGTATAAGAGATGTAATGCAAATGTCGTTTCCAAATTGCTGAGAGCTGAGTTTGTGTTAGACATTGTCCCAACGTTTTATGTCTATTATGTAATTTTATTCTCATAAAACCCACTGAGGTGCTGTGTGCTTAGTCACTGAGTTGTGTCTGACTCTTTGCAACCCCGTGGACTGCCATCCACCAGGCTCCTCTGTCCATAGGGATTCTCCAGGCAGGAATACTGAATGGATTGCCATGCCCTCCAGGTGATCTTCCCAACCCAGAGATCGAACCCAGGTCTCCTGTATTACAGGCGGATTCTTTACCAACTAGTAAAAACAGGGGACCCAATAGAAGTGTAAGCCATATTGTCATTGTATTCAAGTCGTAATAAAGGCTGGAGACTTAAATTTCTGCCTTTGGAAAAGAAATGCAAAATTAAATATGCATGTTTCAATTGAGACAATAACACACAGTGCAGACTCTTGGGTTGAATCTGGTCTTAATCTAGTTTTTGCTAGCTGTGCAACTTAGGATAAATTATTTAATACCACTGAGTGGTATTTAATTTCCTCATCTGTAGAATGGAATAATATTAATATATAGTTCATAGGTTTGTAATGACGGTTATGTTGATGAAAAGTTGAGTTAATTTATGAAAGAAATGGGAAAATTTTATTCACTCCAACCTAAGGTTTGTAACCTGGGAGACAGTCTTTCAGAAAACTCCAAGGACTGTTCTGCCCAGTAGAGGTCAAAGGACAGTTATGTGTGTTTTTGAGACAAAGGTTATACAACAAATTATGTTTCAGCAGTTTGCACAGTTCAGGTAGGCATAGACAAGGTGAGTAGTGGGTCCTTGTGACCCTTTACAAGAATAAATGTAACTTCTTAAGGTTATCTAGTTAATGAAGAGGCCCAAACAGGCATTGAAAAGCTGTAAATATTTCTTGTCTTGCATAAAATATGAATTTTATTTTATCAGCAACATGAGACTACTTTGCAAAGTACTTAGCAAGGTGATTAGAGATTAGTAGGGAATAATCAATAAATACTAACTCTTATTAAAGGCAGTCAAGGAATTTACAAATTATTTCTTTTCACCATTATTTTTAGTACCATATTCATTATGTCTGACTTTTGAGAGGAAGTGGTGTGGTAGTCGTGAGGTAACTCGTAAGGTGGCTAGTGAGGCAAAATATCAAAGAATAAAATAACAACCAAAGTGAGGAAATAGTTCTAAGCTAAATAAGGTATAACTAAAAATTAAATACATTTTATAAATTTGGATTGATTTAAACACTACTTAAGAGATAGAAGCCCAACCATTTTCAAAACAACAGAATAAGGAGCTCAAAGCCCTGTAAGAAGGATAAGCAAAAAAAATCTCCACCTAGATGTATTACAGTCAAACTGTTGAAAAGCTACAGACAAGAAGACAGCCTTGAAGGTAGCCAGAGAAAAATGACTCAACATGTACAGGGGATTAAGAACATGAGAAATGGGTTATAGCTCATCAGTGGAGCCAGGAAGCAGTAGAATGACACGTTTAATGTGACAAAGCGGGGAAAAAACTGTCAATCATGACTTGTATCATCAGAAAAATTATCCTTCAAAAGTGAAGGATGAAAACATTCTGCAATAAACAAAGACTTAGAGAATTCCTCACAAGGCAGTTTACATGATACTCTCTGATTTAATCCTGACCAAATAATGTTATAAAGTTTTCTTTTTTTCTTATTCCTGTTGTACAGATGAGAGCACTATAAAACCAAAGAGAAGCTAAATAAAGTACTCGAGGCCATATAGCTCAAGTGAATGGGACTTGAACCCAGATCGGCTGCATATCATAAGGTGTTCTCACTCACTGTGGCTTCCCATGAAGTTTCATTCCACTAGTCTCCCTGCTGAACAAGCTACTCTCTTTGGAACTAATCTTTTGAACTGGTGTCCCTACCTGGACACTTCTGAGTATCACTTCCTTGATGTCACTTTGTTATTTGGAATCCTTGAATGGGTTTTCCTTACCTATAGCATGAAGGCCAAATTCTTGAACTTGATTTCTAAGGACTTTTAAAATTTGTCACTTAAGTACCATTGAAACATAATCTCTTAATATTTTCCCAGGTAGGTATGTTTATCTCATATCTGCCAACTGTCTTTGCTCCATCAGTTGAAATCTTCATTTTTGTAGGGCAGGGGCATAACTCAGAGCTCATGTCTTTTAATTCTTCTCAGGTATTTCCACTCTTTTTTAATGGCCTTTCTTTTTACATATTGCCATTACGCTATTGAGTTTATGTGTTACTATATGTGTGTGTGTATATATAGAGAGAGCGACATAGTGTAAAAAATATAGCTTGCTTCCAATCCAGTTAAGCAAGCTATTTTTTTTCCACTATGTCTTCAGCAGGATTTAGCACAGGATCTTCTCTATTATAGCATTCTATTAACTATTTATTGAATGATACCTTATGGTTTCTGGATAAAAAATTAAATATTAAAATCAAATAACAAGAAAAAATCACCTTGTCCTGGTATTTAAAGTGTTCCCATTTGATTGGAATATTCTGTCAGTCTGGAATCTTGTTAAAATCAAGTCTGAAGGAAACAGAAACTTTTTCTCGTTTCTTGCTCTAGTTTCATGAGGCCACTATAGTTTTTCAGAACCAATATTTATGAATTTCTTCTCAGCCACCATTGTTGTGGACCCAAGGAGAATTAAGACAGCTGCTAGTGGTCATGGAAGCTCACAGCTCATAAATTTGAGAAGCTAAGATGGTAACCAATTGCAATTTGATGGGGCAGGCATGGGAAGGGTTTTTCAAATTTGGAATATGAAACACTGTGTAAATCTCATGCTTATTATGAAGAGCAGGTTGATTCAATTAATGGACCCCAAAATAGATTCTATCTAAGGCATTCATAAAAGTAGTATGAAGGATTATTATTCATGGAAAAGTAATTGATTTTCTAGTGGAATTTGAAGACTTAAAAATTACAACAATACAGTATACTAACACATATATATGGAATTTAGAAAGATGGTAACGAGAACCCAACATGCGAGACAGCAAAAGGAACGCAGATGTATAGAACAGACTCGTGGACTCTGTGGAAGAGGGCAAGGGTGGGATGATAAGGGAGAATGGCATTGAAACATGTTAATTATCATATGTGTAATCAATCGCCAGCCCAGGATTGATGCTCAGGGCTGGTGCATCGAGATTTCCCGGGGGGAGGGAGGAGGAAGGGAGGAGGGAGGGGGGTTCTGGAGGGGGAGCATATGTAAACCCATGGCAATAACATGTCATTGTATGGCAAAACTAATAAAAAAATAAAAAAATTAAAAATAAATAAATAAATAAAATTTACTCTTTGGGTTTTGCTCTTTTATTTTTGGGTTTTTTGTTTGTTTTGGTCTGTGAATCTGTTTACTTCTCAAAATATGGTCTATCTTTAACAACACAGTTGGGTCAGTTACTAGTATGAATGTCTTTCTGTTTCTCTTTTTCCTGAAAACTCTCCTTTGACCTCTTTCTTGCCTCTGTCACTTTGAAAAAAAATCAAATCTTACAAGGAGCATCCTTTGCCCCATACATACTAGCTCCATTTATTCCATTAAATATGCTATAACTTTCCCTGCATTTTCTTTTCTTCTTTTTTTTTTTTTTTTACTGTTTTTGCCATACAATGTTATGATATCACCATGGGTTTACATATGCTCCCCCTCCAGAACCCCCCTCCCTCCTCCCTCCCCCCCGGGAAATCTCGATGCACCAGCCCCAAGCATCAATCCTGGGCTGGTGATTGATTACACATATGATAATTAACATGTTTCAATGCTATTCTCCCATATCATCCCACCCTTGCCCTCATCCACAGAGTCCACGAGTCTATTCTATACATCTGCGTTCCTTTTGCTGTCTCGCATGTTGTGTTCTCGTTACCGTCTTTCTAAATTCCATATATATGTGTTAATATACTGTATTGTTGTTTTTGCTTCTGGCTTACTTCACTCTGGATAATGGGCTCCAGTTTTGTCCATCTGAGTAGAATTGCTTCAAATGAATTTTTTTTTAATGCTGAGTAATATTCCATTGTGTATATGTACCACAGCTTTCTTATCCATTCGTCAGTTGATGGGCATCTAGGTTGCTTCCATGTCCTGGCTATTGTAAACAATGCAGCGATGAACATTGGGGTACACGTGGCTCTTTCAATTCTGGTTTCCTCGGTGTATATGCCCAGCAGTGGGATTGCTGGGTTAAATGGCAGGTCTATTTGCAGCTTTTTAAGGAACCTCCACACTGTTTTCCATAGTGGCCGTACAAGTTTGCATTCCCACCAACAGTGTAAGAGAGTTCCCTTATCCCTGCATTTTCTAAGTCATCCTTTTGACTATATATTCATTCAATTTACCAAAAGTAAAATAGTAAAACACTGTGATTAGTGATTGGTAATTTATGTTGGTTCTTTTCCCAGTCCCTGATTAAAGTTCATATTATCTGAGGGGGATGAGGAGCACGAACTATGGTAGGAAGAAGGTGAATTCAGGTGAAGAAATAGGAGGGGTGTTTTTTTCTTGGAAAGTGTGGAGCCTGAGTCCTCATGTTTCCAGTGTCCTCCCATTCCTACCTGGATTTGGGCCAAAGAGGCGGAAGGGTATGCCTACAATTATTGCTACCCTCTGAACCTCAGCCAGCCAGAGGAGCTGGAGTCAGTACTTACGGCAGAGCAGATAACGGAGGTGGATCCGAGCCACAGTCGCGGGATTACCTGGATTTGGGTTACACACCCCGCAGCTCCGGCTGGCAAACTGCATGGACTTTTTGTTAATTTTCCAATAATGTGATCAGCCATCTTTTTTCTAAGTGAATAGTTGGACTCATACCCCTCTTTAGAAGGATTTTATGCTCCTTAATTCCTGCTGTATGCCAGTCACTGTCCTACCTACTAGAAGTATTCCCTGGTGAATTAGATAGACGTTGACC
This sequence comes from Antilocapra americana, assembly GCA_007570785.1. NCBI lineage: Eukaryota > Metazoa > Chordata > Mammalia > Artiodactyla > Antilocapridae > Antilocapra > Antilocapra americana. Next base: position 9,217,849 of record ML664173.1, on the reverse strand, counting down.
ACTCCTCTCACTGCTTAGTTTACTGGAAAGAACAATCTCTTCCCTTGATTTTTTTGCTCCCCATTTCCAATCAAGAAGAACAACATGATTTATTCATTATCAAAGTCGTTGGTCTAAATGCTGGCAGTCAACCAAGTATAACAGCCTAATGTTTGAATGGGGTGATCTAACAGTAATAACAGCTACAACAAAAAGCATATAGAATTTTGGCATTTATAGCCTACATTCACCTATATTATCTTTTTCAATCTCATTGAATCCCTGATTTCTCTCCTGGAAAATAAGGCACAGCAGTATCTATCTTGAATGAATGGATATAGACAGCCAGCCTAGGGCTATACCTGCCAATTTTGAAGGTCTGCATTTTATAGTAATAGATGGTGAACCTGAACCTTAGAAGGATATGTTAATTTTCCATGGCTGGAAATAAAGTCAAAGGAAAAAAACATAGAGATTAAAATAGAGTCTTTGGACACTGAAGTCAATGGTTTTCCATATATTTTATTTGTTGCTCAACTGACCCATCAATTAAGAGCCAGGATTATTCCCTGAGAACTTGTTCACATGTAGTGTTCCAGGAAAGCTGATCACATTTTACTCTTTTTGGCAGCCTATATAATAATAGTGAAGAGAAAGAAAGAGGAGAGACAGCGAACATCACTTTAATGTAATAATACAATTCATTCTCAAGCTGACTCCTGAAAATAATTAATTTTGTGCATATCCTTCTAGTAAATATTTTGGAATGTATTAAATTTCCAGGCTGTTCTTTCTTGAGCCCTAGTAATAGGGAGCTTTTTTTGCCTTTGTTATATAGAATATTAAGAACAAGAACTGATCTTTCAGTCCATCTAGTCAACCTCTTAGTATTCAGATGCAGGCACAGCTAGAAAAATATATCTATAGTCTAAGGCAAAATTCTCAAAAGGGAACATAGTAACTTACTGAATTATTTTCTATACTTAGTTGCTTATAAAATGAACATTCTATGACTTATCACAGGATAATAATTGTAAATTTGTCTGAATTTAAATTTTGGCAAGATTTGATAGTTTCATCATTGTTGTAGGCCCAACAAAGACTTTGCTGGACCAAATATATGGTTTTTGTTGTTCAGTTGCTCTGTTGTGTCCAACTTTTTGTGACCCCCATGGACTGAAGCACACCAGGCTTCTTATTCTTCATCATCTCCCAGAACTTGCTCAAACTCATGTCCATCGAGTCAGTGATGCCATCCAACCATCTCATCCTGTCATCCCCTTCTCCTCCTGCCTTCAATCTTTCCCAGCAACAGGGTCTTTTCCAGTGAGTCAGCTCCTCACATCAGTTGGCCAAAGTATTGGAGCTTCAGCTTCAGCATCAGTCCTTTCAATGAATATTCAGGACTGATTTCCTTTAGGATTGACTGGTTTGATCTCCTTGCTGTCCGAGGGACTCTCAAGAGTCTCCTCCAACACTTCAAAAGCATCAGTTCTTTGGTGCTCAGCCTTCTTTATGGTTCCGCTCTCACATCCATACATGACTACTGGAAAAACCATAGCTTTGACTATATGGATCTTTGTCGGCAAAGTTATGTGTCTGCTTTTTAATATGCTGTCTAGGTTTGTCATAGCTTTTCTTCCAAGGAGCAAGCATCTTTTCATTACATGGCTGCAGTTACCATTCGCAGTGATTTTGAAGCCCATGAAAATAAAGTCTGTCACTGTTTCCATTGTTTCCCCATCTATTTGTCATGAAGTGATGGGACCTGATGCCATGAAATTTATTTTCTGAATGTTGAATTTTAAGCCAGCTTTTTCACTCTCCTCTTTCACCTTCATCAAGAGGCTCTTTAGTTCCTTTCCACAGGCTCCCAAAAATATTTGCTGTGTGAATGATTAAAGCAAGTATGACATACATATATACTTTGGAAAAAATAAATACAATTTATTAATTAGAGACACTTATTTTCATATTTAGTCACAACATCATTATCATTATCAACAAAACTTTATTGAATGCATTCCATATACAGTTGTAATAGGAATGGATTAGTCCCTGGTGGCTCAGATAGTAAAGAAACTGCTTGCAATGCCAGAGACCCGGGTTCAATTCCTGGATTGGGAAGATACCCTAGAGAAGGAAAGGGAAACCCACTCCTTTATTCTTGCCTGGAGAATTTCATTGACAGAGGAGCCTGGTGGGCTACAGTCCGTGGGGCTGCAAAGTGTTGGACACGACTAAGAGACTAATGTTTCACTTCACTTCAAAGAAAGGCTGTTGTGTAGAAATAAGTGGATGAGGGTGGTGATGAAGATTTGAGTATGTGTGTGTGTTTGTGTGTGTTCACTGGGGAAGGAGATGGCGGTGGGGCTTATGAATGGGAGAGAGGAGCGTGAGATGTTGTCAGTACGGTCGTGCGATAAACTGATAACGGAAACAGAAACAGACTGACTACTGCTGCAGTCTGTCCCTGTGGTTTACGGGAAGTAAGGTGCCCACATGTAGGAATTCAGTTGCAGGAGAAGCAAGGTAGCAAAAAATGTCAATTATCTTACACAGTAAAAAGGGAACAAAGAGTCACTGAGAAATGTACTGGAGTAGTCCCAGGTTTTGCTTGTCAGCAACGTGGTATCTTACTATAATAATGGCTAACTTGAACTGAAAACTTATCTTCCATCCATGATTAGAAGCACTTTACATGTGTTCAATGATTTTATCCTCATCACAGCTCTTTGAGGTAGGTAATAATATCACTTCCATCTTACAGCTGAAAAAAATGAAGCCGAGAGAGTTTAAATGCATTGCTCCAGATCACTCAGCTGTTTCATGGAGGAACCAGGTTCTGAACTCAAGACAGTCTGGTTCCAGAGTCTATCTACTTAGTACTTTGTTATCTTACCTTAGAAGCTTTGTTGTGGAAGGACATTTAGGAATCATATAGTATAATACCTGGAGAGGGAAATGGCAACCCACTCCAGTATTCTTGCCTGGAAAATCCCACGGACGGAGGAGCATGGCAGGCTATAGTCCATGGGGTCGCAAAGAGTCCGACATGACTGAGCGACTTCACTTCACTATAATATAGTAAGCCTCATTTTGCAGATGAGAAACCCAAGGCCCCAAGAATTTCAGTGGTTTGCCCGGGGTCATAATTATTTTGTGACAGAATCTGAACTGTGACAGTTTGTGCTCTTGTGTGCAAGGCTGAATTAATTGGGGATAGTTATGATGACATTAGCCTCAGGTACCATGTACTTTTATTATTGCTGCCTTTCACAAACTGGCCTTGAAAAGCTGGGAAAATGGAGTAGCCCACAAAGTTTTCAAGTTTTCTTTCTTTATGCAAGTCATTTATAAAGAAATCATTCTTGCTTGCTCTGGATAAGTGGCAGTTTCCCTTGAGGAATACACAGCGTCGATTCATTGGCTACTTAGGTTTCTATGCATGAGGAAAGACAATCCCAAAGAAAAAATGAGTGGATGCTCCCTGCCAGGACAGTTAATGAGAGATGCAGAGGATTGAAGAGGTGGTCATATTTCTCTTTTCTCCCAGGGAGCACCCTCCACCTGCTGACACCCCAGAAGGGAATCTGTCCACAGTGGTCTCAGGAAATAGATTCTACAACCATCCCTTTCATTGCCGACAAAACAATAAGAAAGGTAGGGAGGGCATATCTGGTACCATTTCATCCTTCCAACTAGAAAAATCTCCTCTGGTAAATGTCTTGAGGCTAACTGGGACATGCACATCAAAGAGAATTTGGCTAACCTGAAATGTCCTATTTCACAAGCAGTTCAACAGGGCCATTTATCACAATTGACCCCATGAGAGAAGGACCAACCATCCTTAGGAGATCTAGGGTTGCAAAATGCCACCACGTTTGCCCATAATATTTATCATGTCAGCAGATCTATAGTCAACACTATGGACTGTGAAATAGGGTAGCATTGCTGGGATATTTGTCTTTGTTGGGGCTGACAGATATGCCTTGCATTTCCACTTAATCCACATTCATACCCGAGCACCATCTATGATGACCCATCAGGACAATCTGCTTGGAAACATGACTTGCAGCTCTGATAAGCTAGGGTGGATGGAATGAATGCCTGCACAAAGCATATGTTTTGGGGGCATGCTGTTAAAATGCTGGAAAATTTTCCAGTGACTCTTCCCCCACCCCAGATAATTATTTTAAGAAAAGTAACACATTAGAAAGGAATTTCAGCTCTTGACACATTAACACATTGGAGACACATATTTTTCATTTTCTCATTTTACAGAAAAGAAGCAGAGGAACAGGCATAGTGAGATATCTTCTTCCTTTCTGAGTCCCTCCCTGGGCAGAATTGTGAGGGGACAGGGCTGGTTATCAAAGCTGTTACCTGCCAGCTCTTTTCTCACTGATGTGCGGCTTCTGTTCCTACTGTTCTTGGGATCTCTGCTTTATCCACCTTTTCCTAAACTCAGCTCAGAGCAAGTTCTACCCCACTGTGTTGTAAGGGATGGATATGGCTTCAAATCTTCTGACTTTTTTCATTATAATAAATATGAAATTATTGAATTAGAAGAGTTTGGCATTTCAGTTCTTAGCTTCACCCTGGTAGTGATAGTGGTCAGACAGAGGGCCTAGCAATTTACCTTCGAAAGTAACAGATTGCATGCTAGGAATAGCTTAGGGGAAAGCTCAGAGTTGGGCTTTAGGAATTTTGGGTTTGAGTCTGATCAGTGCTGATTGATGCTGGCCAAGTCTAGAAACTTGTGAGAGTCTCAGATCTGTGGAACTTTTGGGTAAATAACAGCAATTCTTTCTCAGGATTGGTATGAAGATTAAATAGAATTTTATACATGTCTATATATATGTACACATATATGCTTTCATAGATTATATGAAATGGACATGAATCTGAGCAAAATTCGGGAGATAAGTGAAGGATGAGGAGCCTGGCATGCTGCAGCCCATTGTGTCCTAAAGATTTGGACATGGCTTAGCAACTGAACAACAAAATAGGTTAAAGAGCATAATAAAGTGATTTTTCTTTGTTGGAGATGCAACAGAAAGAGAACTGGATTTGGAGTCAGAATTCATGTGGGAAAATTTTAGCTTTCCAATTACTGGTTGTGTGTTATCAGGCAAATCCTTTGGTTTCTCCAAGTTTCCTTCTTTCTGTCTTTTAAAATAATGAGAATAACTCTGACAAAGACATAGACATATGTGATCATAGTCTGGAAATTCTAAGGGTGGTATGCAAATGTTTTAAAATATATACCTCATCATGTTATAGAAAGCACATTCATACCATGAAAACTTTCATTTTAATCTCAGATAATTTGACTCTTCTAAGACAAGAATCCCTCAGAAGAAATGGAGTAGCCTTCATAATCAGTAACAGAGTCCGAAATGCAGTACTTGGATACAATCTCGAAAACAACAGAATGATCTCTGTCCATTGCTAAGCCAAGCCATTCAACATCACAGTAATCCACATCTATACCCCAACCATGAATGCCTAAAAACCTGAAGGTGAATGGTTTTAAGAAGACCTACAAGACCTAGAACTAACACCAAAAAGCAGATGTCTTTTTCATCATAGGGGACTGGAATGCAAAAGTAGGAAATCAAGAGATACCTGGAGGAACAGGCAAGTTTGGCCTTGGAATACAAAATGAAGCTGGGCAAAGGCTAATAGAGTTTTGCCAAAGAAATGCACTGGTCATAACAAACACTTTCATCCAACAACACAGAAGATGACTCTACACATGGATATCACCAGATGGTCAATATCAAAATCAGACTGATTGTATCTTTTGCAACTGAAGATGGAGAAGCTCTCTACAGTCAGCAAAAACAAGACTGGGAGCTGACTGTGGCTCAGACTTGCACTCCTTATTGCCAAATTCAGGCTGAAATTGAAGAAAGTAGGGAAAACCACTAGACCATTCAGGTATGACCTAAATCAAATCCCTAGTGATTATACACTGGAAGTGAGAAATAGATTTAAGGGACTAGATCTGATAGAGTGCCTGAAGAACTATGGACAGAGGTTCATGACGTTGCACAGGAGGGAGTGATCAAGACCATCCCCCCGAAAATGAAATACAAAAGCAAAATGGTTATCTGAGGAGGCCTTACAAATAGCTGAGTAAAGAAGAGAAACAAAAGGCAAGGAAGAAGAGGAAAGATACACCAATCTGAATGCAGAGTTCCAAAGAATAGCAAGGAGAGATAAGAAAGGCTTCCTCAGTGATCAGTGCAAAGAAATAGAGGAAAACAATACAATGGGAAAGACTAGGGATCTCTTTAAGAAAATTAGAGATACCAAGGAAACATTTCATGCAAAAATGAGCATAATAAAGGACAAATGGTTTGGACCTAATGGAAGCAGAAGAGATTAAGAAGAGGTGGCAAGAATACATAGAACTATACAAAAAAAGTCTTAATGACCCACATAACCACAATAGTTTGATCACTCACCTAAAGTCAGATATACTGGAGTGCAAAGTCAAGTGGGCCTTAGAAAGCATCACTGTGGACAAAGCTAGGGGAGGTGATGGAATTCTAGCTGAACTATTTCAAATCCTAAAAGATGATGCTGTGAAAGTGCTGCACTCAATATGCCACCAAATATGGAAAACTAAACAGTGGTCACAGAACTGGAAAAGGTCAATCTTCCTTCCAATCCCAAAGAAAGGCAATGGCAAAGAATGTCAAAATGCTGCACAATTGCACTCATCTCACACACTGGCACATTCAGTTCAGTTCAGTTGCTCAGTCGTGTGCAACTCTTTGCCACCCCATGAATCAGCATGTCAGGCCTCCCTGTCCATCACCAACTCCCAGAACTTGCTCAAACTCATGTCCATCCAGTCGGTGATGCCTTCCAGCCATCTCATCCTCTGTCGTCCCGTTTTCCTCCTGCCTTTCCCAGCATCAGGGTCTTTTCAAATGAGTCAGTTCAGTTCACATCAGGTGACCAAAGTATTGTAGTTTCAGCTTTAGCATCAGTCCTTCCAATGAATATTCAGGACTGATTTCCTTTAGGATGGACTGGTTAGATCTCTGAGCAGTTCAAGGGACTCTCAAGAGTCTTCTCCAACACCATGGTTCAAAAGCATCAATTCTTTGTTACTCAGCTTTCTTTATAGTCCAACTCTCACATCCATACTATGACTATTGGAAAAACCATAGTCTTGTCTATAGGGACTGTTGTCAGCAAAGTAATGTCTCTGTTTTCAAATATGCTGGCTGGGTTTGTCATAGCTTTTCTTTCAAGGAATAAGTGTCTTGTAATGGCTGCAGTCACCATCTGCAGTGATTTTTCAGCCCCCCAAAATCAAGTCTGTCACTGTTTCCCCATCTATTTGCCATGAAGTGATGGGACCAGATGCCATGATCTTAGTTTCTGCATGTTGATCTTTAAGCCAACTTTTCCACTCTCCTGTTTCACTTTCATCAAGAGGCTCTTCAATGCTTCTTCACTTTCTGCCATAAGGGTGGTGTCATCTGCATATCTGAGGTTATTGACATTTCTCCCAGCAATCTTGATTCCAGCTTGTGCTTCTTCCAGCTCTGAGTTTCTCATGATGTACTCTGCATATAAGTTAAATAAGCAAAGTGACAATATACTGCCTTGATGTATTCCTTTCCCTATTTGGAACCCGTCTCTTCTGCCATGTCCAGTTCTAATTGTTGCTTCCTGACCTGCATACAGATCTCTCAAGAGGCAGGTCAGGTGGTCTGGTATTCCCATCTCTTTCAGAATTTTCCACAGTTTATTGTGATCCACACAGTCAAAGTCTTTGGCATAGTCAATAAAGCAGAAATAGATGCAAGTTCACACTACCCAAGTAATGCTCAAATTCTTCAAGCTAGGCTTCAACAGTGCATGAATGGAGGACTTCCAGATGTTCAGTCTGCATTTAGAAAAGACAGAGGAACCAGAGATCAAATTGCCAACATCTTTTGGATCATCGAAAAAGCAAGAGAGTTCTAGAAAAACATATACTTCTGCTTCATTGATTATGCCAAATCCTTTGACTGTGGGTATCAAAAAATACTATGGAAAGTTCTTAAGGAGATGGGAATACCAGACCACCTGACCTGCCTCCTGAGAAATCTGTATGCAGGCCAAGAAGCAATAGTTAGAACTGGACATGGAACAACAGATTGGTTCCAAATTGGGAAAGGAGTATGTCAAGGTTGTATATTGTTACCTTGCCTATTTAACTTCTATGCAGAGTACGTCATGCAACATGCATGGATGAAGCCACAAGCTGGAATCAATTTTGCCAGGAGAACTATCAATAACCTTAGTTATGCAGATGACACCACCTTTATGTCAGAAAGTGAAGAGGAACTAAAGAGCCTCTTGATGAAAGTGAAAGAAGAGCGTGAAAAAGTTGGCTAAAAAGTTGACATTCAGAAAACTAAGATCATGGCATCTGGTCCCATCACTTTATGGCAAGTAGATGGGGAAACAACAGAAACAGAGCCAGACTTCATTTTCTTGGGCTGCAAAATCACTGCAGATGGTGACTGCAGCCATGAAATTAAAAGACATTTGCTCCATAGAAGAAAAGCTATGACCAACCCAGCCAGCATATTTGAAAACAGAGACATTACTTTGCTGACAACAGTCCCCATAGTTAAGGCTATGGGTTTTCCAATAATCGTGTATGGATGTGAGAGTTGCACCAGAAAGAAGGCTGAGCGCCGAAGAATTGATGCTTTTGAATTGTAGTGTTGGAGAAGACTCTTGAGAGTCCCTAGGACTGCAAGGAGATCAAACCAGTCAATCCTAAAGGAAATCTGTCCCGAATATTTGTTGGAAGGACTGATGCTGAAGCTCCAATACTTTGGCCACCTGATGCGAAGAACTGACTTTCTAGAAAAGACCCTGATGCTGGGAAAGATTGAAGGCAGGAGGAGAAGAGGATGACAGAGGATGAGATGGCTGGATGGCATCACCGACTGGATGGACAAGAGTTTGAGCAAGCACCGGAAGTTGGTGATGGACAGGGAAGCCTGTGGTGCTGCAGTCCATGAGGTTGCAAAGAGGACTGAGTGACTGAACTGAACTGAATTTGACTCTAAAAGGTGTAGCACTGATTCAAATGCTCATTTGAATCAGTTCTACTGAGGTGGACGGAACTGGAGCCTATTATCCAGAGTGAAGTAAGCCAGAAGGAAAAACAAAAACACAGTATACTAATGCATATATATGGAATTTAGAAAGATGGTAACGAGGACCCTGCATGTGAGACAGCAAAAGAAACACAGATGTATAGAACAATCTCATGGACTCTGTGGAAGAGGGAAAGGGTGGGATGATATGGGAGAATGGCATTGAAACATGTTAATTATCATATGTGAAATCAATCGCCAGCCCAGGTTTGATGCTAGGGGCTGGTGCACCAGGATGACCCAGGGAGAGGGAATCAGGAGGGAGGAGGGAGGGTGGTTCTGGAGGGGGAACATATGTATACCCATGGCGGATTCATGTCAATGTATGGCAAAACCAACACAATAAAGTAAAGAAAATTTTAAAAAAAAAATAAATAAAAATAAAAGGTGTAGCAGACAGTTTGCAAAAGGGAATCTGCTTTTCTGGATAATTTGGGTTTTATATAAGATCAAGACATTTGGCACACCTAGAAAAAGTGTTTCTAATCTGTAATACTAAGACTAGAAAGAAATTGTCCATTGGGTCCTTTAAGAGAGGACATGATAACCAGTGTCTTCAACAATGTCATTATAATAAACACAAAGACAGGATTCATTGGGCTGTAAATAGATATTAATTTTATAGTTTCCTAGAATTGGAATGCCAGAAAACAGGCAAAGGATAGATACAGTTCCGAGAGCATGGTTCTTTATCACCTCAGAGCTGGGGTAGTAGAATTCTCCCCCTCCCCTGTGAATCATTGTAGACACATAGTCACAGGTACTCAAAGATGAGGTGTTCTCTCAGTCCACTTGCAGTGATTCCTAATGCCTTTCTTGCAAAGCTCTTGCAGCTTGTATACAACTCTCTATACTATACTTTCTAAATGGACAATAGAAATTGCATTTCCTTTCTGAATCGTTTTACCTGCTGATTTCTGCAGTCATGGCTAAAAGAGAAGTCCATGTACATGGTGGAAATATCTGAGTTACCTCCTTTCTGGGGAGCCTATATTAAAAAATCTGAGTGCTTGTTAAAAATACAATTTACTGCCAAATCAGAATCTCACATGTAGGAGACCTGCATTTGTTATAAGTACCAGGAGTAATTTTTATGAAAATTAAAGCTTGCGACCCTGACTAAAGATTGAATAAAATACTGTCACTCAGCACCATTGTGCCCCAGACAGACTCCACATGTGTTCTCTGTTCTGTTTGTGTCTGTGAGCATAAGTCTGTGTCTGCAAAACATTAGAAATGAAATTGGCATTACCTAGAATTTAAGCAGACTTCCTGCACACAACTCTCTTGACTACAAGAAGCAAGTAACCTCCTAGAAATAGTATATTCCACAATGGTATGGATGACTTGCTGTTGGGCCAGGAGGTTTAGCTAACTGCCTTGTGACCCACAGAAAAACTTCATTATAGACACAGCCCAGAGAACCCCTGGGAATTCTTAGTCTGGATTGATATACCTGATAAACTTCACATCCTGCTAGTACCTCTGACTGAAATTAACGTGTACCTTTACCTGCTTCTGTTTCAGTATTCTGCCATCATAAATAGAAAGTCCATCTTTGCCATACATCCAAACAAGAAACTTTTGAGCCAAATCAACTTTTCTTTCTCCCCCATTTCCACATCTAATCAGTGAACAAAGCCTGTGGATTCTTCATGAACTAACACTTATGTTGATTACAACTTTATAGTCCTTCCAACAGTGCCCTAATCTTATCCCTTCACCATCTTGTAACTGGCCATTTGTGTTAACTTTTAATGTGAGCTAGAGCATCAAACTCAAATGCACTGAACATCCCTGACGCATCTACTGTACCTCATCATTGGGCTGAGTATTTCCACATATTTATCTCATTTCATTCCCATAAGAGTTCTGTTATTATTGTTCCCCTTGGCAACTGTAGAATTACTTAAGTAAGATTAGAGAGTTTTTGAATGGCAAAGCCAGGATTTCAATCCCAAACTCCTAACTCCTGATTGAGCTGATTTAGGTTTCTCACCTTGAATGCATTCTTTACCATGCTACTATGGTTATCTTCCTTGAACACAGGTTAAGTCCTAGTACTCCCTGCCCAAAAACTAAAGTTAGTTCCATGCTAACTTTCACAGCAGTGTTCCTAAATTTTAAAATCATATACATTTTTCAATAAAAATTTTGGCTATGCATCTAATGTACATAGACATATATTTATTTATGAAATACTTAACATTCACCAAGTATACTAGTTTCATTGTTGTTTATTGCTAAATCATGTCCAGGTCTTTTGTGTCCCTATGGACTGTATCCCACCAGACTCCTCTGTTCATGGGATTCTCCAGGCAAGAACACTGGAGTGGGCTGCCGTTTCCTTCTCCAGGAGATCTTCTTGACTCAGGGGTTGAACCTATGTCTCCTGCATTGGCAGATGGAGTCTTTACCACTGAGCCACCATGGAAGTATATATGTACACACACACACACACACACACACACAGAAATATGAATTTGAAGAGAAAGAGAATAAAATACAAATTGAATTTACAGTCTATTTTCTCATGCCCCTGTGGATCTTTTTTAACTTTCTCAGGGAATTTCATTGCCCTTCAGACACCACTGAATTCAAGTTTAAGGGCCTCTGTGATCTGGCCTCAGCCCAACTTTTTGAGCTTATCTTTTAGGAATTTCCTTTCATCCCTCTCTACCTAAGCCTCACTGCTTTACTCGCAGCTTCTTGTAAATACAATGCATTTTCATGTGTATTTGTCTTTGCTCCAACTGTTTCATAAGTCAGAAGTGAGCATTATCTTTTTTTTTTCTGTCAGCAGAAAACTGTTCTCTTAGACCAAGCCAAATATATATATATACACCATCTCCTCAAAACTAATCACTCCTTCAGCACATGGCTTATATCTCCATCAGGACCTTTATTTTATTCTTCTGTTTATTCTGTACTTTAGAACTATGTCCTTCTATTTCTTCTTCAATATGCTGAAGTCTTTGAGTATAGTAATTATGTCACATTCATTTCTGCATTTCTCATAAGATGTGCTGCATTATGGAGGCTTCCCTGATAGCTCAGTGGATAAAGAATCGCCTGTGATGCAGGAGACACAGGAGATGCTGGTTCGATCCCTCAGTCAGGAAGATCCCTTAGGGAAAGAAATGGAAACCCATTTTATTATTCTTGCCTGGAGAATTCCATGGACAGAGGAGCCTGAGAGGCTACAGTCCATGGGATTGCAAAGAGTTGGACAGTACTGAGCAACCGAACCATCATAGGATTGAGAAGCTCATTTGCTATGCTTTCTGGTTCTGACGCTGTATTATAAACATTTGTTAACTGGATAAGATTGTTGGCTTTTGTGAATTTGAAGAATGTTCAACATGCAAAAGAGTCAAAATATTAATAGAGATTATTCCATCTTCTTTGGTTGGATGCATATTTTATGTCAGGCAATGATGTGTAGATGGTGGCCCATTTTCATGAAAACTTATAGCTGCATAAAACACACTTGAGCTGCATTGTCATAGGAAAGTTGGTGCTCTTTGACCCTTGTTCCAAACTCTTGAATTACTAGTTGCATTTAACAACAACTGAAAGCATGTTAGCTCTTCTCCGTTTCTTTCCTTTCTGTCTATTTAATATTCTCACTGGCAAATTAAGAAGAAAATTAATAAGCATATGAAACAAACAGACTGGTTCCAAATTGGGAAAAGAGTATGTCAAGGCTGTACATTGTCACCCTGCTTATTTAACTTATATGCAGAGTACATCATGGGAAATGCTGGGCTGGATGAAGCACAAGGTGGAATCAAGATTGCCAGGAGAAGTATCAATAACCTCAGATATGCAGATGACACCACTCTTATGGCAGAAAGTGAATAACTAAAGAGCCTCTTGAAAGTGAAAGAGGAGAGTGAAAAAGTTGGCTTAAAATTCAACATTCAGAAAACTAAGATCATGGCATCCAGTCCCATCACTTAACGGCAAATAGATGGAGAAACAGTGGAAACAGTGAGAGACTTTATTTTTCTGGGCTCCAAAATCACTGCAGATGGTGACTTCAGCCATGAAATTAAAAAACACTTGCTCCTTTGAAGAAAAGTTATAGCCAACCTAGAGAGGATATTAAAAAGCAGAGACATTACTTTGCCAACAAAAGTCCATCTAGTCAAAACTAAGGTTTTTCCAGTAGCCATGTATGGATGTGAGAGTTGGTCTATAAAGAAAGCTGAGTGCCAAGGGATTGATGCCTTTAAACTGTAGTGTTGGAGAAGACTCTTGAGAGTCCCTTGGACTTCAATGAGATCCAACCAGTCCATCCTAAAGGAGACCAGTCCTGAATATTCATTGGAAGGACTGATGCTGAAGCTGAAGCTCCAATACTTTGGCCACCTGATGTGAAGAACTGACTCATTTGAAAAGACCCTGAGCTGGGAAAGATTGAAGGCAGGAGAAGGGGATGACAGAGGATGAGATGGCTGGATGGCATCACTGACTCAATGGACATGGATTTGGGTGGACTCCAGCAGTTGGTGATGGACAGGGAGGCCTGGTATGCTGCAGTCCATGCAGTCACAAAGAGTCGGACAAGACTGAGTGACTGAACTGAACTGAACTTCACAGAAGTGGAAACTGAGGCTCATGGGTTTCAAGTGACTTGCCCAAACAGATGCTTCTAGTTCATGAGAGTCAGGACTGGAACCTGGTGTCTAGTTTGAGTCAGTGTCTGTTCTCTGGGTTAGCACTGCCTCTTTTGTTTTCCATTCTTTGCCTCATTAAACTGTGACACAGCTTGTGGGAACTAATTATAAGAACTGTGAATTATCTTACACATACTTCTCAAACTTGGTTTTACATGTATCTTCCAGAAGTCCCTGAAGCCACAGTATAAACATCTTACATTTTTCTGGGAATTTAAGTTTGTCTCAGAAAAATTTTCTGTGGGGAATAAAACTATAATTTTCATATTAGAACAAACACTAAGTTAGACTGATTTCTATAGAAAAATTTTGTAGTTGTAGATCCTATAGCTATACTATATGTGCAGACATTCACACCCTCTTTGCAGTAAGGAAATTTTGGTGGAAAGTCTGAAAAGTACTAAGTTGGGTTATACCTTGTTATAAAGGAAATCTGTGGTTTACCTTTCTTGGAGGAAAGCATAAACTAAAGCTAAAAATAATCAACCTTTGCTTTTTTATTTTTATTTTTTTAATTATGAAAGTATATAAGACTTTTATAGGAGACTTGGAAAATAGAGAATGAGGTTGCATATAGTTCCACTGTATATTAAAATTATTTTTCAAGTAGATAAATTAAGATTTGTACCTGGAGTTTCAATGTCAAACTCTCAAAAATTAGTAGCACGTTTATACAGAGAAGTAGGACGACATAGTAGACATAAAAAGCGTGCGTGCTTACTCAGTCGCTTCAGTCATATCTGACTCTTTGTTACCCCATGGACGGTAGCCTGCCATGCGCCTCTGTCCATGGGATTCTTAAGGCAAGAATACTGGAGTGGGTTGCCATGCCCTCCTCCAGGACATCTTCCCAACCCAGGGATCGAACCCAAGTCTCTTGAATTGCAGGTAGATTCTTTACTGCTGAGCCACCAGGGAAGCCCCAGACATGAAAATACTGTGAACCAATTCAACATAATTAGGTTTATACAATTTTCACACAACAGTAGTATATAAATTTTATTCAAATTCCCATAGACTGTAAACTAGGAGACACTATAACATATCCAGGGACATAAAACAAAAAGCAAAAATTTCATGGTCTAGAGGTATTGAAAACTTACAACATGTGTTCTCTTGACACTGAAATCATGTTAGAAATCACTATCAGAAGATATTTGGAAACAACCCACTTATTTTCAAGTGCAATGTGACATTTACCTAGATCTTTGACTTAGCCATCAAAAGCCTCAATAAAGAGATTGAAAAAAACACAGAGGGTGATTGCAGAGAAGAAAGCATTTAAATGAGCAATTAGCATCAAAATGCAAAGTTAATATCAAAGACACTTTAAATAAAATCCAATATATTTGGAAATTAAATGTCCACTTTTAAGTGATGGGTATATCTAAGAAGTCATAACAAAGGAAATTAGAAAATATTTATAATAGAATAAAAATGAACAGAAAATTTACCAGAATATGTTGCAAAAACTGAAGCTGCTCAATGCAGTTAAATAAAATATGGAGTCTGGAATAAGGCATGAAAAACAAATAATGGACACTAGCAGAAAATTTTGAGAAATTTGAGCACAATCTGTACTTTAGTAACTTTTCGTTTTTGCCTTTTCTACAATCTGACTTCTGCCTCAACCATTGTATGGAAGTGGCTCTGTATGTGGCTTATTGTTAAATCCAATGGAAACCTCGTCCTCTTCTTTCTTTTTTCCATTGTCCATCCCTCCTTCCCTCTCCCTTCCTTTCTTCCTATTAATTGAGGATTTTTATTGCATTAAATTTTTTATGAAATTTCATAATAGTTTTCAGTTCAGTTCAGTTCAGTTGCTCAGTGGTGTCTGACTCTTTGCGACACCATGAATTGCAGCATGCCAGGCCTCCCTGTCCATCACCAACTCCCGGAGTCCACCCAAACCCATGTCCATCAAGTCGGTGATGCCATCCAGCCATCTCATCCTCTGTTGTCCCTTTCTCCTCCTGCCCCCAATTCTTCCCAGCATCAGGGTCTTTTCCAATGAGTCAATTCTTCGCATGAGGTGGCCAAAGTATTGGAGTTTCAGCTTCAACATCAGTCCTTCCAGTGAACACTCAGGACAGATCTCCTTTAGGATGGACTGGTTGGATCTCCTTGCAGTCCAAGGGACTCTCAAGAGCCTTCTCCAACAGCACAGTTCAAAAGCATCAATTCTTCGGTGCTCAGCTTTCTTTATAGTCCAACTCTCACATCCGTACATAAGTACTGGAAAAACCATAGCCTTTGTTGGCAAAGTAATGTCTCTGCTTTTAATATGCTGTATAGGTTGGTCACAACTTTCCTTCCAAGGAGTAAGCGTCTTTTAATTTCATGGCTGCAATCACAATCCGCAGTGATTTGGGAGCACCAAAAAAATAAAATAGAAAAAGTAATCGTTTTGGTGAGACATAGTTACCATGCCATAGAATTCGCCCATTTTAAAATGTACATTTCAATGAAAATTTATATTTTTAAAATTGATTCTTTATTGAGATATAACAACCATATAACATTGTACAAGTTTGAGGTATACAACACACTGCTTTGATATATTCACACATTGATATATGATTACCACAGTAGCTATCGTGTTCTACAATCAGCATTTCTTTTTTGTGGTAAGAACATTTAAGATCTAGTCTCTTAGCAGCTTTGAAGTATAAAATGCATTATTGTTGACAATAATCGCTATGCTGTGCATTGAAATAGCACAAATGGGGTTTTAGGAATCATGCTACATCTTCTTATTTCTACAGCTGGATAAGCTCTTAAGTGTCTTCATCAACCTGTTAAATTGTTCCTTTTTCAGAGACAAAGATACCGTGATGAAAGTTGGCAGTCTGATTCCCATGAATGGTCTTTATTCTTGTAGTACAAGTGGCAGAGAGGGGACATCCCAGCCCTCGCTGTCTTGCACTCCCCATGGCCTCTGACAGCACTCACTGACCTTCCTTCCTGAAGATGTCTTTTCTTCCTTTGGCTCTTATTTTGTCTCTTGCTTCTCAGGACAAAGATTCTTCCTGCCTATTTTTGAAGGTCCTTCTGCTTTCCTCTTGAGCGGCAGACTCACACAACTGACTTCTGCACCGTTCCTCTTGGAGCTTAGACAGACGCTTCAAACTCAGCAAACGGACCGCATTCTTCTGCGTGCCGCCCTCACTGCCATGCCTCCTGCTTCTCTGGACTGTCTTTTATCACCCTAGCTTTCATTGACTGTTTCCCCAGGGGTTCCCATTTTGTGGTGTAAGCACTACTAACCAGTCAGCTCTCTGAGCATCTCTCCTAGCTTTTCCTTCCCTTTCACCTCCCTCATTCACTCCATCATCATGAGACACCTCCTAAATATATATATATATTTCACTTTTACTTATTTTTGGCTGCGCTAGGTGTTCCTTGTTGCGTCGACACTCTAGTTGCGGAGAGCGGGGGTTACTCCCTCGTTGTAGTGAGCGAGCTTCTCGTTTTGGTACCTTCTCTTGTTGCAGAGCGCCGTCTCTAGGGCAGGCAGACTTCAGGGGCTGTGACACACTGGCGGAGCAGTTGTGACGCACGGGCTTAGTTGCTCTCCAGTACTTGGAATCTTCCCTGACCGAGGATCAAACCCGTGTCGCCGGCACTGGCAGGCAGATTCCTAACCCCTGGACGGCCAGGGAAGTCCCCTTCTAAATATTTTCCAAGGCCGTTCACCGAAGCGTCAGTGACTACCACCCAAGTCTAGGTCACAATTATGTCTCACCTTGTTTTCCCCAACAACCTCGTCATTTATTTCACAGTCCCAGGTTTTGCTCTTCTAATAAATACAAGTCAAGAAGAAGAAAGCATTCCAGGACCTGTTAGAAATGTAATAAAACTGTCAAAATTATCAAGTTACAGTCTTCTCTTTCATGACAGTTTGTAAAAAAAAAAAAAAAAGGTAGCTCAAGAGAAATCCTGGTAGACCAGACAAAGAAAAAATAGAAGTATTTGACCTGTCACCTGATAATGACACTTCAGTGATATCACCCTGTGGAGAAAAAGACCATGATCAAATGCAAGTATGTCACAAATACAGTTTTAAGCACACCGTATCTATTTTCAGTCTTACATCTGCCTTCCTAGAAGCCAGATGGAATCTCCCTACATGCAAACCAGGTTCCATCTCCTTCTCCAACACCCTTCGGTGTCTCCCTGTTGTCCTCTGGATAAATTTAAACACCTTAATCTGGGTTATAACCCTGATCTTGTCTTCACTTATCTATTTTCATGGTATCTTGTCACTGTAGCCAGGCCTAACTCCTTTCATTTTCCCAAATTCATCATGCTCCTTGCCTCCATCTGCATTACCTTCTCCAAATTTGATTGACTAAAGCAGGGCTGTGCTGCTAAATGTTTACCAGTTGCCTGTCTGGGGTGAGAAAGAGAGAGAGAGAGATCTGATTTGCAGCATTTGAGGATTTCCATGGTGTAAATGCTCTCACTATGGCTGACTGTAAGCTACAGAATGTTATGTCACTGAACCTGACATACAGTTCAGTTCAGTAGCTCAGTCATGTCTGACTCTTTGTGAGCCCATGAATTGCAGCACACCAGGCTTCCCTGCACATCACCAACTCCCAGAATCTACCCAAACCCATGTCAATCGAGTCGGTGATGCCATCCAGCCATCTCATCCTCTGTCGTCCCCTTCTCCTCCTGCCCCCAATCCTTCCCAGCATTAGGGTCTTTTCCAATGAGTCAACTCTTTGCATGAGGTGGCCAAAGTATTGGAGTTTCAGCTTCAACATTAGTCCTTCCAATGAACCCTCAGGACTGATTTTCTTTAGGATGGACTGATTGGATCTCCTTCCTGTCCAAGGGACTCTCAGGAGTCTTCTCCAACATCACAGTTCAAAAGCATCAATTCTTCTGTGCTCAGCTTTAATTATAGTTCAATTCTCACGTCCATACATGACCACTGGAAAAACCATAGCCTTGACTAGATGGGCCTTTGTTGGCAAAAGTCCTTTGTTGGCAGGAGACACGAGATGCAAGTTCAAGCCCTGGTTAAGGAAGATCCCCTGGAGCAGTAAATGGCCAACTCACTCCAGTATTCTTGCCTGGAAAATTCCATGAGCAGAGAAGCCTGGTGAACTATAGTCCATGGGTTGCACAGAGTCAGACACATCTGAGTGACTGAGCACACACGCATACACAATTAGTTCCAGCAAGCAGGTATGAGCCTGAATTAGCTCACTCCTGGGCTAAGTCTTATAAAACCTTCAGATTCTAGCTTAGCTGTCCCTTTTGCTGGGGATGCTTTCTTGGTCATGTCATATGCTTCCACTGCAGCCTGCTCATGCCCTGTTCCCACACTTATCACATAATGTTGCCTTTCTGTGTGCTCTTGTCTGACTCTACTGCTAGACTGTAAGCTTCTTAAGGGCAAAAGTTGTGTCTTGTTCACCATTATCTCTCCAGAATCTTCCAAAGCACTTGACACATAGTAGTTCTTCAGTAAATGTTTATTTAATAAATGAGTGAATGTCTAAAACCCAATAACAAGAAATAATATCAAGTACTTACTTGATATCAGCCAGGGTCCTAACTGATTTGTATTCATTGTTGTTACTGTTGCTGTTTGGTTGCTAAGTCATGTCCGGCTTTTTGCAACCTCATGGACTGCAGCTCTCCAGTCTTCCTTGTCCTTCACTATTGCCCAGAGTTTGCTCAGATTCATATTCATTGAGTCAGTGATACTATCTAACTGTCTCATCTTCTGTCACCCCCTTCTCCTTTTGCCTTCAGTCTTTCCCAGCATCAGGGTCTTTTCCCATGAGTTGGTTCTTCACATCAGGTAGCCAAAGGATTGGAGCTTCAGCTGCATCATCAGTCCTTCCAATGAATATTCAGGACTGGTTTCCTTTAGGATGGACTGCTTAGATCTCCTTTCAGTCCAAGATTATCTCATTTAATTTTCTTCAAAATCCTATGGTAAGATGGTTGATTATTGCCATTTTGCAACTGAGAAAGGTTAAAGCTTTGAGCAGCTAAAGATGAAAGTCACAGAGTCAGAAAGTAGTAGAGCCATGTGTAAATTCACACAGCGTGATGCTACCTTGAACACTCACCAACTACATTATTCTGTTATTGTGACTTATTCTCATTTCAAGTTGAATAAAACTAGCATTTTTACCTAGTTGGTTTCCATGAAAAATATTCAAGATCTAAGTGACTTTTATTTGGGGCTTCTACAGAGTGATGGACTCTCTCAAACACTGTCACTGACACACTGTAAATTAATGCAAACTTAATGGTAAGCTATTGGCACTATGGCCTCTTAAAATATTCATTTGCTTTTAATTAGTTGCAGTTCTCAAACAATAATCAGAAATATGGATGACACTTTGTGGCCAAAGTATTATTTGTAGTGGTTTTAAAACCAAATTTTTACTGTAGAACAGTTTTAGATTTACAGAAAAAATTGCAAGAAGTAGTACATCCGTATGTAACATATCCAGTTTCCCCTATCATAAACATCTTGCCATTTAATGAAATATTTGTCACAATGAATGAACCAGAATTGATACATTATAATTCATTAAAATGTATACTTTATTTCCATATTTTTTTTATCTAATAACCTTTTTTCTTGGGGCTTGTCAGTTTGCACAGTCTTCCCTGATAGCTCAGTTGGTAAAGAATCTGCATACAATGCAGGAGACCTCAGTTCGATTCCTGGGTCAGGAAGATTTGCTAGAGAAGGGATAGGCTACCCACTCCAGTGTTCCTGGGCTTCCCTTGTGGCTCAGCTGGTAAAGAATCCACCTGCAATGTGGTAAAACTGGGTTCGATCCCTGGGTTGGGAAGATCCCCTGCAGGAGGGAAAGGCTACCCCCTCCAATATTCTGGCCTGGAGATGGACACAGGGTCACAAAGCGTCGGACATGACTGAATGACTTTCACTTGCCCTTGCCCAGGTTGCACAGTGGTAAAGAACCCGCCTGCCAATGCTGGAGACTCAGGAGATGCGAGTTTGATCATTGGGTTGGGAAGATCCCCTGGAGTAGGATATGGCAACCTGCTCCAGTATTCTTGCCTTGAAAATCCCACGGACAGAGGAGCCTGGTGGGTTACAGTCCATGGGGTTGCAAAGACTCGGAAATGACTGAGTTTGCCTGCACATAACTGTTTTCTGTCTGAGATCCCATCCAAGATATCATATTACTTTCAGTGGTCATGTCTTTTTCTATTCTTCTCACCTGTGAATTGCACAGACTTACCTTGATTTTGATGACCTTGACAGTTTTGAGAAGGACTGCTCCCTTGTTAAAGTAGAATTCTCCTCTATTAGAACTTCTCAGATGTTTTCCTCATGGTTAGACTGAGGTTGTGGGCTTGGGGGCTGAAAATCACAGAGGGAAATTCCATTTCAGTCACATCATAGTCAGGCTATGTGCTGTCAACATGACATCACCGTTGATACCGAACTTGCTCACATTGCTGAGGCAGTGTTTGTCAGATTTCTCCATTGTAAGGTTACTGTTTCTCTCCCCCTTTTCTATACCATACTCTTTGGAAGAGTCATTAGCAAGAATAGGGAATTATGCATCTATCTTGAGGGCAGATTATTTACATAAATTATTTGGACTTTTTCCTCCATGGAAGATGGGCCTAGTTTCCTCTACTGATATATTCACTTAATCATTTATTTATAACAGTCTGGGTTCATAGGTATTTATTTTATACTTTTCGGTTATGATCCAATAGTACTTCATTTTATTGCTCAGATTTTTCCAGCTTTGGGAGATTTTTAAGTTGGTTCCTGTGTCCTTTTGACATACCCAATCTTGTGCTTTTTTTTCTTCTTTACTTTCTGGCACTACTGGATACTCCAGACTCACCTTGCATGTTTTCTGTCCCAGTGAAGGAGTCTTTGTTCCTTTTAATGAAGAATGATGTTAGAAAACAAGATCTGGGCTTGTTTCTACCATGGTGTTAGTACTTCTAGGCCATCTCAGCTGATGGAGCAAAGAAATATATGTGTGGGTACTAATCCACACATATACACATATCTATACATATTTCTAAATGTAGCCATCAATATTTATATTAAGGTAAACATGAATTCATATTGATGTCTCCAAGTCTAATCTACTAAGACACAGATCACTTTAGCCTCCAGCCCCATGTTTATTTGTAAATTCCCATTAGAACAGTAATAAATCTGCTTCTCAACACCCACCATTCACTATTTAATTCTTCAGTTCCAGTTGTTCATGTGTAGTGGTTTCAGAAATGTCAATTCTTATTCCCATGGAAACAGTTTTATCAGTAAGGCCACAGTGCTTATGTATGGTTCGTTTGCCTTCAGTATTTTTTAAATTAATTTTTACAGGAGTATAGTTGCTTTACAATGTTTTGCTAGTTTCTGCTATACAGTTAAGTGAATCAGTTATTTGTATATATATATATTCCCTCTTTTTTGGATTTGCTTCCTATTTATTTCACCACAGAGCACTGAGTAGGGTTCCCTGAGCTATACAGCAGACGCCTTTAAAGACTGTGCTCAAAGTTATTTAGGGCAGGAGATTTACCCCATCCCCTTCAATGAAGTTGTTTCATGCATTGTTTTGCCACAGTCTGCATTCCATCATGGGATCCCTGACCTCCTAGGTGATCATTTTTAAAATTATTTTTATTATTCCATATCTTAAGATATAATCTTTGTGCTGTTAAGTCAGATGGGTCTTGACAAATGAATAGTGTCATGTATTCACAAATAGAGTTATCGTATAGAACAATTTCATTCCTCTAAATAGTTCTCTTTACTTCACCTACTGAATCCTCTCCTCACTCCCAAAGCAACTGACAGCAACTGATCTGTTTACCATCTCTAGAGCTTTCCCTTTTCCAGAATGCCATATAATAGAAATCATACAGTATGTCACCTTTTTCAACTGTCTTCTTTGACTTAGCAGTATGCATTTAAGATTCATCCATGTCTTTGCAGTGCTTCAATAGCTCATCCCTTTTATTACTGAATAGTATTACTTTGTATAGATGTATCACAGTTTATCCATCACTGTTGAAAGGTATCTTGCTTCCAATTTTTGGTGATTGTGAATTCCCATGTGTTCTTAAAACAATTGAGCCATTGGAAACAGCAGGGATAGTCAACACTGAGCAAATCTCTGAGTACACCATAGTATGTCAATATAGTGATATATTCAGGAATATTTTGATAGCATTGGAAAGTAAGTAAAAGTGAGACACACAGATTATGTATTCAGTATATCTCAATGATATGAAACATGCATATGTATGTATATCTGGAAGGAAATACAGCACAATGTTCACAGAAATCATCTCTGGGAATTGGCATAATAAGTGATAGTTTCTCTTTAAATAGTTTTCATATGTTTTACATGGGTTGATTAGAAAAAAAAATAAACCAAAGTCATTTCCAAATCACAAATCACAGTTTAGATTCTGTAGAGAACTGTAGTTGCATACAGTCAAGAAAGACTTTAGGACTTCTCCTCTTCTTCCCTCCATTTCCTAGAGAATGCCTTTCTGGAATATGTTTCTATTCTCTAGATTCATCTTCATGCCTCAGGGCTTCCTAGATGGCGCTAGTGGTAAAGAACCCACCTTCCAGGGCAGGAGACATAAGAGACAAGGGTTCACCCACTGGGTCAGGAAGTTTCCCCTGGAGTAGGAAATGGCAGCCCACTCCAGTGTTCTTGCCTGGAAGATCTCATGGACAGAGGAGCCTAGTGGGCTACGGTCCATGGAGTTGCAAAGAGTTGACATGACTGAGCACACACACACATTTAGACACACATTTGTATTTATAGATATTATATGTGTGTATATACATAATATCTACCCATACGTGTGTATATATAATAGCAGTAGTAGTAAGCGTTTGTATGCAACTTAACGTCCCCTTACTTCTTTCTGTCTACCTCCCATTAGAATCCTGAGAAATATCAGCAAGCAGATCCTCTCATTTTCCCATTGGTAGTAGTACATTTGGGCATGTGGCAGTCAGGACCTTTATTTTATAGATACTTTGCATCTGGTATTTGTCGGCAAGATTATTTACATTCTCTTGGCTTATGGGTGTCATAATTCTTCAGCCTATTAAATTTAAAGTATTTATTATTATATTATTATTATTTTTATTGTATTTATTATTGTTATTTTTATAGTGAGGGCTGGCATTAACACTTGTGAAAAGAAAACGGGGGAAAAGCCCTAATTGAAGTGAATGCATGTAAATTTAGCAAGCTACTTCTGCTTCTGTCACCTCAGACAGCTATATTTTTCCAAAAAGGCAAAACTAATGAGGAAAGCTCACAGTGGTTTTGTAGGTGGATGATAAGAATAATAACAGAAAATACAGGCCCTCAGTTCATCCACATTTAAAGGAGCTCTTAAATTTCTGTTTCTGTTTAAAATAGGTTGATATAGCATGTATTTCCATGACCACTGGCAAAACTGTTTCGACAAGCCTTATTTCTCTTGGAATATTATGAATTCATTATGTTTTCACCAAATGTTGAAAATTTAAGATTTTTTTTCTCTTAGTGTTAGGGACATTGGAAAATGTTTGTATTAATTTCAACTCACACCCCTTACCATGTTGGAAGTTCTGCAGCTGATGAAAATGGATAGAGCCAGTGGCTGTCAACACCTGAGCTCTGCTCCGAGCAGATTTATTTTGAAAGAAACACCTTTGAAATGGGGAAAGAACTGTGTGTCAATAGAGTAAAAAATGGTTCTTGCCAATGTCTGAATCAGCAATGGTTTCTAACAAAGGTTAATTCTTCTGGAAAAAGAGATGGTTCCAAGCCAGTGGAGGTTGTTAAGGTTTTCCGAGCTTCTGCTTTGTTACAGGCAGTGTTAATTGCTGGATTTGAAATGGTGAATAATCTTTATTTAGCCTGTCCATTCAGGATGTTCATACTCTAACAAGAGAGATAGGAATACAACTCTCTCTCAAACTGTGTGAAGAGTACAGCCTAGGCCAGGAAACACTGCACTGTGATGTGCTATTTCTGAGAATGTGAAGGGTGTGAGGGTGCCATTCCCACCTGCTTGTCCACAGTAGCTCTTTAATTTTACATCATTTCTGCAAAATGCTGGGTTGGATGATCACAAGCTGGAATTAAGATGGCTGGGAAAAATATCAACAACCACAGATAGGTAGTTGATACCACTCTAATGGCAGAAAGTGAAGACGAATTAAAGAGCTTCTAGTAAAAGGAGACTGAAAAATCTGACTTAAAACTCAGTGTTCAAAAAACTAACATCATGGCATCTGATCCCATCATTCCATGGCAAAAAATGGGGAAAAGTGGAAACAGTAGCAGATTTTATTTTCTTGGGCTCCAAAATCAATACAGATGGTGATTGCAGCCATGAATTTAAAAGATGCTTGCTCCTTGGGAAAAAAACCTATGACAAACCTAGATAGTGTATTATGAAGCAGAGATATCACTCTGTCAACAAAGGTCCGCATAGTCAAATCTATGGTTTTTCCAGTAGTCATGTATGGATGTAAGACTTGGACCATAAAGAAGGCTGAGCACTGAAGAATTGATGCTTTTGAATTATGGTGTTGGAGAAGACTCTTGAGAGTTCCTTGGACTACTAGGAGATCATACCAATCAATTCTAAAGGAGATCAACTCTGAATATTCACTGGAACAGCAAAGCCTGGTGTGCTACAGTCCATGGGGTTACAAAGAGTCGGACACGGCTTGGTGACTGAATGAGGTGAGATGACCTTGGAATGCCATGGATGATTTGAGCACTGTTAAGCAGTTGAGTAATTTTATAGCTAAATGCTGAGAATGCCATGATAGTGCTTCTAAAGAAGGACATCTAATCTTCACTTCCTGAAGCCCAGAGCCAAATTTGTTAGAGGAAGCAGGGTGGAGCTGCCTGAAATGAGGAGGCCAAGTTATGGGACAAGCTCACCCATCAGAGGCATGATTCTTACCTCGTATCTTTGACTTATTCTTATGTTAGAAGCAAATTTTAATGGAAAAACACTGGCTGTACGTGTTTCATGTCCAGCATACAGGTGTCTTAGGAGATAGGAAAGATGGTCTGATATTCTCATCTCTTTAATAATTTTCCACAGTTTGTTGTACTCAGGACAAGAAGCAGCAGTTAGAACCGGACATGGAACAATGGACTGGTTCAAAATTGGGAAAGGAGAACGTCAAAGCTGTATGTTGTCACCCTGTTTGTTTAACTTATATGCAGGATACATCTTGCAAAATGCCAGGCTTGATGATTCACAAGCTGGGATCAAGATTGCTGAGAGAAATATCAACAGTCTCAGATATGCAGATGATACCAGTCTCATGGCAGAAAGTGAAGAGGAATTAAAGAACCTCTTGATGAGGATGAAAGAGGAGAGTCAAAATGCTAGCTTAAAACTCAACATTAAAAAACAAAGATCATGGCATCTGGTCCCATCACTTCACGGCAAATTGATGTGGAAAAAATGGAAACAGTGACAGATTTTATTTTCTTAGGCTCCAAAATCACTGCAGACTGTGACTGAAGCCACAAAATTAGAAGTTGCTTGCTCCTTGTAAGGAAAGCTATGACAAACCTAGTTCAGTTCAGTTCAGTCGCTCAGTCGTATCCAACTCTTTGCAACCCCATGGACCGCAGCACACCAGGCCTCCATGTCCATCACCATAACTCCCGGAGTTTACCCAAACTCATGCTCATCGAGTTGGTGATACCATACAACCATCTCATCCTCTGTCTTCCCCTTCTCCTCTCACCTTCAATCTTTCCAAGCAATGACAAACCTAGATGGTATATAGAAAAGCAGAGACATCATTTTGCTGACAAAGGTTCGTCTAATCAGAGTTATGGTTTTCCCAGTAGTCACGTAGAGATGTTAGAGTTGGACCATAAAGAAGGCTGAGCACAGAATTGATGCTTTTGAATTGTGGTGTTGGAGAAGACTTTGAGAGCCCCTTGGACAACAAGGAGATCAAACCAGTCAATCCTAAAGGACATCAACTCTGAATATTCACTGGAAGAACTGATGCTGAAGCTGAAGCTCCAATCCTTTGGACACCTGATGCAGAGGGTTGACTCACTGGAAAAGACCCTGATGCTGGGAAATATTGAGAGCAGGAGGAGAAGGGGATGCCAGAGGATGAGATGGTTGGGTGGCATCACCAACTCAATGGATATGAGTTTGTGCAAACTCTGGGAGATGTTGAAGGACAGGCAAGCCTGGTGTGCCACAGTTCATGGGGTCACAAAGAGCCAACAAGACTTAGTGACTGAACAATGAACATGTATAGAAACCTGAGCTTAGATTTGGAGTAAAAGGCTAGTGCATGATTTTCTATATACTGTTGGAGAGGAAGAACTCTACCCTTCTAGGTTCTTCTGGCTGGTGTAAGAATTAAACAGACATGAAATGGATTAACAGAAGAAAATCAAACAAATGTTTGATCATATGTGTATGGAAGTGACCCAGGAAAACTAAATAATTTACCAAAATGGCTGAAATATTCACCTTAAATATTCATCTTCAGCTAAAGACAAAAGATAATGTTGGGTGTAGAGGTCTGGGACTTTAAAGTGGATGAAGGCAATTGACATGGAATATAAAAGTAAATGTTTGGTAAACAAATGTTTGCTGGGCCATGCAGAGACAATGGGACAGAGAGAGGAATTTTAACAGACTTACTAGGTTCTTTTCATCTGTCACACCTAGTTCATACTATAGTTCTCTATAGTGATAGCTCTCTTCCTAGAACAGGTCCCCTGTCTTCATTCTTTAGACAGTAATGGGAAATGTGAAAAACAAGACCTCTTGAGTCCCCTGGACCTTGATTGTTTAATGCTCAAAATAATCCACATTCCAAAGAGAGATTTTCTGGTGGCAAAATTTGTTCCCTGACAGTATCTCCTCTTGGCCACGGGAGGCCAGGACTCTTGTCAGGAGGTGGAAAGTATTCCTTCATATCAGTGAGTAGATGCTTACGTAAGAAAGATGTGAAGTAGGCAGATATACACTTTGAGGTGTATCATGGGGGTTATCCAATTACCTTTCTATGATTTTTGTATGACTCTTTCCTCCTAATATACATTACGAAACATTGTGAATTGTTTAAGCAAGAAATCCTATCAGTATTTCGGCTGTGCCTTGACAGGCAGTCTTTAATCTATAAAGGCTCTGCTTTCTAAGAGTTAAAGTGAGGCCCACTGTCTGGACTTCACGTGACTTTCCGCACAGTAACAATACAGGAGGTATAAAAGCAGAGAGCAGAGGCTCTTATTTATTGGACTAATTTGATTTATGCTTCAGTCTGTGCTTCCCTTAAGTTTTTATTATGTAAATTTTAAACACACCATAAAAGTATAAAGAAAACTATTAAAACACTATTAAATTTGAGTAAATCATAACATTTTGCCATGTCAGCTTCAGATTTTCAAAAAGCTTGTTAAACATCGTTTATTATGAAAAAGAGTTTTCTTAGCAAGAAAGTCTCTATTCCTTCTTGTGCCATATTCTGAAGCAAGTTTTTTGTTGCTAAAGTCCTCCAGACTCTGAGCTCGGTTTAAATGAGCTTTCAGATTTGGCCCGTCTGACTTCTATGCCTTCGTCATTTGCCACTGCTGCTGGGTATCAACCCCAAATATACTGCATTCCAACCATATTGAATTTCTTTCAGTTTCTGGAAGACGCTATCATCTTTCTTACTCTTCACTTTGGCAGTGGTTCTTTCTGCTTGGAAAACCTGTCCCTTTGGCAGTGGTTCTTTCTGCTTGGAAAACCTGTCCCTCTGCCTCCTCTCCTGAAGATTCCCACCAAGCGCTCAGCCTTCATGTCCTCTGGAAAGTTTCATCTGACATCCAAGTCAGGAGCCTTCCTAAGGGTTCTTCCTCTCAGGCAAAGGTTCCCAACCCTCAGGCCATAGACAGGCCTGTGACCTGTTAGGTCTGTGGCCTGTGCCCATGCAGTAGGAGGTGAACAACAGGCAAGTGAGCAAAGAAGCTTCACCCGTATTCCCACTGCCATGAGAATCTAATGCCACCACTGATGCGACAGGCGGAACTCAGGTGGTAATGCAAGTGATGGGGAATGGCTGTAAATAACGTGCATTGGAGGGATCTAGGTTGTAGGTTCCTTACAAGAGTCTAACACCTGACCATCTGAGGTAGAGCTGAGGCTGCAAATACAGCTTATCGTTAGCAGAGAGATTTGAATGCACAAAGACCATGATAAATCAATTGCTTGCAGATTCATATCAAAACTCTATCAGTGAGTGGCAAGTGAGAGTTAAGCTGCATCCGGTGGTAGGTTTTCTAGTGGCAAGGGAGTTGATGTACTTCAGCTGTACGGCTGCATCTGCCCCCCCCCCCCTTGGTCCCTAGAAAAATTGTCTCCCATCAAAGTGGGTCCCTGGTGCCAGAATGGTCGGGGACTGCTGCTCTAATGGATATAATGTCAAATATTGGTTAAAATGGCTTCCCTGGTGGCTCAGTGGTAAAGAATCCGCCTGCCGATGCAGGAGACATGGGTTCGATCCCTGGGTCTGGAAGATCCCCTGGAGAAGGAAATGGCAACCCACTCCAGTATGCTTGCCAGGGAAATCTCCTGGACAGAGGAGCCTGGAGGACTACAGTCCAGAGGGACACAGAGAGTCAGACATGATTTAGTGCCTAAGAATAACAACTGGCTAAAACAGTGAAGGTGATAAATGTGGTAGATAACAGTAAAGAGATGAAACTATATGTTTTGAGATTTATAAACATTTTTGAAAATTTGTTTAAGCAAGTATATTGTTGAAGACTATGGATCCACTAAAAAGTTATATTATGTGTACTATCCAATTATTTTATAATTTTCATGTAGCTCTTATTATATACTGCCTTGCATTAGCCCTTCGCATACCTATTGTATAAAATATATATAGGTATATTATGTATATTATGGGAGTATATAATTACATATATGTATATAAACAGATTGAAGACTTAGGAACATGTTGGCTTTGTCTCACCTCTCCTACTGGAACCATGGTGACAGGTTTCCTACCTGTCAAGTTTCATTCATTGCTTACTTTTAAAGTGGGTTGTTTGAATACATATTATATACACAGAGTGTACATTTACTGATATACCACACAATACCTAGCACAACATCAGCATAAAAATATGTTATTTGATTTATTATTTGCTTACAATTACACTTTTAAAATGAGAAGAGGGATTACTTTTCTTTTTTAAAGAATTTGAAAATAATGGTTATAAATTTTGAAATGCTAAAAAAAAAAAGACTTTCTATAATCAACCTCAGCAACAAGGTTCTCCTTGTGCTTCTGAACTTGTTCATTTTCCCTCCAAGTATTTATTGAGGCTTCTGTGGTTTTGATCTTGAATTCATAATACTGAACAAAATAAATATGGAACTCTTAATCTAGCATAGACTCAGAGATTAAGAAAATAGATCAATTATTTAGACAAAAACAAGAACAAATAAGTAATAAATAAGGGAGTGCATCTTTAAACTTCAGGACTGTTTTAAACTTTAGGATGTTTAGGAAGGCTTATCTTAGGAAGATGTATTTCACTTGGGAGCTGAGGTCTGAATAGAAGAGAGGTGCATTCAGAAGAGGGGAAAAGGCACCCAAACTGAAATTAACAATAAGCAGACCACACAGAGCTTTTTAAGAAAGTTAAAGGTGTCGGGGAAAAAACCCAAGTAATTCTGAGGTTCTATGGTTTAATGTTGTTTTCCTCCGTGTGTGTGTTCCCTGTTACTGGAGGTATGAATTTTAGCTTAAAAAACAACTTCAGATATCTGTGACCAGATATGAGGTGTTTAAATGTTGATGGAAAATCTAATTTACGCCCAATTGGCAAATCACATCACAGTTCCTAATCAGGCTCCTTAGTTATGATATATGTGGATTTTGCTGCATTCCTCAAGTTGTTGAAGACTTTTATGAACATTTTAATAATGACATTTGATAGAATGTTTTGTCTTCTACTAGTACTTGCTAAATTCATTTCACAAGAAAGCCATTAGACTGAGGTGTTTCTAATCCCTTGGCATCTACAAGTAAGCCAATCAAAATCTAAGCTTTAAATGCCTCAAGGTTTTAAACCTATAAAGGACAACAATCATAGACAGCCAACTAGGCTTTAACCTGTAGACAATAATTCCCTTGCTTTGCTTCTGCCTTTTCTGTATAAGTTTTTTGCCCCCTCTCGCTGCAGGAGCACTTCTACCATTTCCAATATGGTGTTGCTTTATTGGAACTCATTTTCACTCAAATAAACTCAGAATTTTGAAGTGTCTCAATTTATCTTTTAACATACTTAATGCAAATTAGAATATGTAGAGAGAGCATTGGAAAGGACTTTATTTATTTATTTTTTAATTTTCTTTACTTTATTGTGTTGGTTTTGCCATACAATGACATGATATCACCATGGGTTTACATATGCTCCCCCTCCAGAACCCCCCTCCCTCCTCCCTCCCTCCTCCCTCCCCCCGGGAAATCTCGATGCACCCGCCCCGAGCATCAACCCTGGGCTGGCGATTGATTTCACATATGATAATTAACATGTTTCAATGCCATTCTCCCATATCATCCCACCCTTGCCCTCTTCCACAGAGTCTGCGAGTCTGTTCTATACATCCGCGTTCCTTTTGCTGTCTCGCATGCAGGGTTCTCGTTACCATCTTTCTAAATTCCATATATATGCGTTAGTATACTGTACTGTTGTTTTTCCTTCTGGCTTACTTCACTCTGGAAGGTACTTTAAAAAGTTTTGCTTTTATTCACTTTAATTAGAGTTTAGTTGCTTTTCAGTGTTGTGTTAATGTCTGCTGTGCAGCAAAGTGAGTCAGTTACACTTTTTAGATTTCCTTCCCGTTTAGGTCACTATAGAGCATTGAGTAGAGTTCCCTGTGTTCTATAAGGTGTTCATTAATTAATCTGTTTATACATAGTAGTATGTATATGGGGCTTTCCTGGTGGCTCAGATGGTAAAGAATCTGCCTGCAATGCAAAACATCTGAGTTCCATCCCTGGGTTGGGAAGATCTCCTGGAGGAGGGAACGGCTGTCCTCTCTAGGGTTCTGGCCTGGAGAATCCCATGGACAGAGGGGCCTGGCGGGCCACATTCGAGGGGCCACAAGAGTCGACACCGCTGAGCGCCTCTTCGCTTCACTTCGCTGCGTATAGATGTCAGCCTGTCTCCCAATCCATCCCCTCCCCCACCACCTTCCCCACTCGGGAACCACAGGTTTGTTCTCTACATCTGTAACTCTGTTTCTGCTTGGAAATAAGTTCATCTGAATTGCTTTTCTAGATTCCACATGCAAACGACATTATACAACATTTGTTTTTCTCTTTCTGAGCTCCTTTACTCGGATGACAACCTCTAGGTCCACCCACCTCTCTGCCTGCGGCACTGTTTCACCCCTTTTTATGACTGAGTAACCGTCCACGCCCACGCCTCTGTTGATGGACGCTTAGCTTGCGTCCATGTTGTCGGTATGGTAAATAGTGCTGCAGTAACATTGAGTGCATGCATCCTTTTGAACTCTGATTTTCTCCGGATATATGCATAGGAGTGGGATTTCTAGGTCATATGGTAGGTAGCTCTATTTCTAGTTTTTTAGGAACCTCTATACTTTTTTCCATAGTGGTTGTACCAGTTTACATTCCTACCCTGCAGTGTAATAGAGTTCCCTTTCTCCACACCTTCTCCAGCATTATACCAAGCACCGGAAACTACCTAAGAATCCCCATTAGGTCTCTCAGCATTTGATTTTATACCACTAGTATTAGGAACTTCATATTTCTTGTTTTATCAACTCTAGCTTGAAAGACTTTCTTACGTTAGTGTAAAATCTGGTGTCTTATAAATACCAGTCATTTTGCTCTTGGACTAAAACTGAGCAATCTACTTCTTAGCAGAATTTCAAACATATGGATGCAATTCAGTTTCTTCCTGATTCCTTTACTAATTAAACATAAGTTTATCTTGTTTGTCTCTTACTTATGGACTGGTCTATCTACCACTGAGTAGATCATCTTCTTGTATCCCAGATATTCTACACTTGATCCCAGAGAGCTGCCTTTTGTGACCACTTTGTATTCTCCTGTTATCACTCGCAGCTCTTGAATACTTGTAAATTTCCTTCTCAAAGAAAATCAAAATATTTTTGACCTCTAGAGAGCTTTGCCTGCTTTAAAAAATTTGAGAGGTTCATCAGAAATAAGTTCTACCTTCTTTTTTTTCTTTTTTTAAAGTTATGATCTTCTAATATGCTCATAGATTCTGTCAAGGTGAGATTTCTGGCAGAGATGTTTTGTTCGCAGGTATAGCTAAAGAAGTAAAGGCAGTATGTCTCAGAAAAATGCATTTCGCCAGTCTTCCAGTGACTGAAATCTTATTAGACAGAGATGGTTTTCTGTAGAATGGTTTTAGAAGGAGAGGATTTTTATATTTTTATTGTCAGTGTGCATAACTTCTTTATCCAGAAGGCAAAACCATGTTGTGATGGCATTAAGTCATCGCCTTGTAAACTGAGTTTAGCAGACCCCCGAGAGCGCCTTGGAGTTACGCACACAGGTGTGGGGGGCGGCTGCGGCGGCTGCGGATACAAGGTGTGCTACCCAGCTCAAACCAGGGGTGCACTGCTTCTAGCTCTTTCTCTGTGTGTGTTTTAAACTGGGCTTTGTCATAAGATTTAGTTGGAGTGGCTAAACATTATTTTGAAAACCCCGTGGAGCCTTCTGAATATTTTGGATACTATCTTAGGCTTTTTCCTTGCGAATAGTGGGATATTCTCATTAAACCTCTTGCTGAAGCTGGAATCTTCGTTGGCACTGGACTTTTATTTGTGCCAGTTCATGAAGATGCTGCCTACGAGGGCTAATGACACTAAATGAAGAAGTGAGGACCAGAAAAAAGGGAAACTCAGGAGCTGCTAGAACCCTGTTGTCAGGCAGAAGTCCTTGATGATGAAGGAAGGGGAATGAAATTATA
Organism: Antilocapra americana; assembly: GCA_007570785.1. NCBI lineage: Eukaryota > Metazoa > Chordata > Mammalia > Artiodactyla > Antilocapridae > Antilocapra > Antilocapra americana. Next base: position 9,183,973 of record ML664173.1, on the reverse strand, counting down.
GTTCCTATGGCTGTATAGAAACGAAATCGTTCCTATCGGGAATGCTTTCTAAAGCTTCCCTAAGGCTGTGGGGCTCTTTAAATCAGCAAGCCCCCTTTCTTTTCAATCACAAAGTGGAAAAAAGTACCTCTTTTCTTTTTTTTTTGGTCTTTCAAGAAATCCAAACTGCAAGCATTGTTGAGTCACTTCATCTCTCTTTGAAAAGGGAAATGCTGTCCCGGTGTAGGTTGAAGGTAGGAGATTTATGAAGAAAAGAAGAGCAGAGAAATGGATCATAACAGATTGTATTTAATATTTTCTTCGCTTTACAATGTTCTGCCTTGCTTGACATGTTTTCTTTACAAACGCTTATTTTCCTGGCTCAGAGGTGCTCTCTGAACACCACGGTGCATAATTAATGTCAAGGTGGAAAGTGATTATGCTGCAAATGCTGTTCCCTCTGCTCTGAAAAACATTTTTAAAGCCAATTTAGGTCACACGTACTTTAGTCTCTTAGAAATTTTTCTTAATTGTTCAGCTAAAGAGAATGCCTCTGGGTGTTTATTAATGGACCTTCCAGTGGGGTGTCTGTCCTGGGGAGTGTGAGTGTGCTGGAGAGTGGGTACAGTTTCTCACAGGGTGTGGTGGTGGGGTGATTACTGTAGGGGAAAGGAACCCCAAGGAGGTTATCTTTTTTGTTTTTTTAGGCCTCAGATATGTAAACAAAGCAATGAACAATACAGTTTAGCTGAAAACCATGTGACACAGTGCACACTTGTTTCAAAGAGGAAAACTGTTCTTATTTTCTTCACTGCAGCTAACTTCCCGGGTTTAGGTGAGAAGAAACATGTCCGGATAGGAATCAGATACAAATACATTACTTTCCTTTTTTAACTGAAGGATAATTACATTATTGTGTTGGCCTCTGCCATGCATTTATTAACTTTTTTTTAAAAAGTTTTTTTTAAAAAACTTTTTTTTTGATGTGGACTATTTTAAAAGTCTTAATTGAATGTGTTACAGCATTGTTTCTATTTTATATTGTGTTTTTCTGGCCCCAAGGCATAAGGTGGCTTAGCTACAGGAACCTCCACCCCTTACATTGGCAGGTGAAGTTTTAGTCACTGGACCTCTAGGGGAGTTCTAAAACATATTTTTAAATGGACCATTCTTTTATGTTCAGTTGTCATTTGCTGTCCTTTCTGAGTCCTCTGCTGATAGAGATGTAGGCTGGCAAAGCTTGCAAGAGCAGTCAATGAAATTGCCCTGATGCAAAGTTCTCCAGCTTTGGGGGGGACATTTATAGTTGCTAAGGAGCTTCCCAAGTGGCTCAGTGGTAGAGTATTTGATTGCCGATGAAGGAGATGCCAAAGACTCAGGTTCAAACCCTGGGTCAGGAAGATCCCCTGGAGGAGGAAATGGCAGCCCACTCCAGTATTCTCACCTGATGAATCCCATGGATGGAGTAGCCTAGTGGGCTACCATCCACGGGGTCGCAAAGAATTGGGCACGACCAAGCATGCACGCCCTTGTATAGTTGCTAAGATTGGAGCCAGATGTGCTATCCTATGGGTAAGAGTCAGTGTTGCTGGTAGGCAAAGGAAGAAATTGGAATTTCCTCTGGGTTTGTCCTCTGCACAGAAAATACATCAGCTTAGAGTAGAAGAGCACTAGACAGTGGCACCTTCTCCTTTCTCCTAATTCTTCCTCCAATTTGGGGATTCACTCGGAACCCCAGAGCTGATATGGACAGTGATCAGAATATGCTACTTGGCACTGTAGGTTATTTTGAGATGACAGACTCTGAGAACCAATAGGCCCAGAATGAAGCCTTCTTGGAGTTTCCCTTAAGCAGCAACTTCTGGGAAATACAGCTACAATAAATTCCTTTTTCAGAGCAGATCCTTCCAAGAAGAAGGAATGAGAATAAAACCTACCCCTAATTCCTTTTCTTGGGGAGTTTTATGGCCCTAATGTAGACAGAAGTCCACTCATATTTGTCTAGACAAACATTACAGATTTTCTTATCTCCTGGTTGGTCTTCTAAAAATCCATTTATCTTTTGTTGAAAAAAAAAAATCCCCTATTTGTTCTTTTTTTTTTTATAGTCTTTTTTTTTTTAATTGTTTTTGCCATACAATGTCATGATATCACCATGGGTTTACATATGCTTCCCCTCCGGAACCCCCCTCCCTCCTCCCTCCCCCCCGGGAAATCTCGCTGCACCAGTCCCGAGCATCAGTCCTGGGCTGGCGATTGATTAGACACATGACAATTAACATGCTTCAATGCCCTTCTCCCATATCATCCCACCCTTACCCTCATCCACAAAGTCCACGAGTCTATTCTATACATCTGCGTTCCTTTTGTTGTCTCCCATGTTGGGTTCTTGTTATTGTCTTTCTAAATTCCATATATATGCGTTAATATACTGTATTGTTGTTTTTGCTTCTGGCTTACTTCACTCTGGATAATGGGCTCCAGTTTCATCCATCTGAGTAGAATTGCTTCAAATGAATTTTTTTTTAATGCTGAGTAATATTCCATTGTGTATATGTACCACAGCTTTCTTATCCATTCATCAGTTGATGGGCATCTAGGTTGTTTCCATGTCTTAGCTATTGTAAACAATGCAGCGATGAACATTGGGGTACACGTGGCTCTTTCAATTCTGGTTTCCTCGGTGTATATGCCCAGCAGTGGGATTGCCGGGTCATATGGCAGGTCTATTTGCAGCTTTTTAAGGAATCTCCACACTGTTTTCCATAGTGGCTGTACCCCCTATTTGTTCTTAAAAGCATCTTTTCTCTTCCCCACCCCCTTTCCTTTACTAAAATAAAGTAAATGTCCATGGAGTCGCAAAGAGTCGTACAAGACTGAGTGACTGAACTAAACTGGATACATATTTTAGACGTTGTGGTCGGGATGGTCTTTGTTGCAACTACCGAACTTTGATGTTTTAGCATAAAAGCAGCCATACACAGTGTATCAACAAATGGACAAGGCTGTATTCCAATAAATCTTTTTTGACAAAGTCAGATGGAAGCCTCAATTTGACCCATAGACTGTAGTTTGCTGACTTCTGATATAAGGAATAAAGCAGGAAATAATCATTTGTGTTTCCAGTGTGTCTACCCTCTGCAAATAGAATTAATTTTTCTTTTCAAATAAAAAGCATATGACTAATATATTGGCCCAATTTTTGTTAAGAGTATAGACTTTGAGGGACTTTTCATGTGATCCAGTGTTTAAGACTCTGTACTTTTGCAGGGGACACAGGTTCAATACCTGGTTGGGGAACCTAGCTATCTTATGCTGTGTGGTATGGCAAAAAAAAAAAAGAGTATAGGCCTTGCAATTAAAAAGATCGAGATTCCACTTTTGGCACTTTCTAGACCATCAATTTCACAAAGTCATGTTGAGGAATAAATAAGAAAATGTATCAAATGCATTTTTAATATGGTGGTTAGCTCGTAGTGCTTAGTAAATAACACTTTGTTATCATCATTGTTGTTTTGTCTCATAGGATATTGTTTTATAGCTATTTTCTGGCATTTATCACTATTTTTACTCAAAGTCTGACTTACTTCTGAGATATAAGACTGAACATAAAGTTTTGCAGGATCAGTATAACTACACATGGGAAGGTCTCTTTTCTTACATCAGGTTGACTCAAGCCCAACATGCATGCTTCCTGATTCCCTTGTCTTCTCCTCTCTTTGCTCAACAGAGAGAGATAGAAAAAAGATTTGTAAAATAGATTCTTTTCTAGAGATTGAATTAAGGTTGTGGAGGAATTCTAATGGATGGGATTCTGGTAGAAACCCTGACATATGAATGGATCCTGTTTTCTGTAACAAAGAACTGGAAAGCTGACCTGACATAGTGCCTGGACTTGGCTGCCCCCAGGATCGCCACTCCCCAAGTTGTTCATTGAATGCCTTATACCTTTGTGTGTGAGTCAAAACAACTTTCACTTGTTTCCTTTAGTCGCCATTGTAGGATAGAGGCATGCTTTGGACTGGAGGCTTGATTTAAAACAGAGCTGTCTCTCTCTGTTTCTCAGGCAGGAAAAAAAGAGATGTGAGCAGAAATTACTCCTGTCTCTAAGGAGCCTGGGGAGTTGGCCTCTGTTCCAGAGAAGATGCTGGAAGCCTTGGTGTTGCTGATGCAGGTTCATTGAGAAAGTGTACTCCTCAGAGGTAAGCCATCCATCATTTCTCAGTCACTGGGCTTTTGCTTCCCAGACGACTACATAATGTCCAGGTTGGACATACAAGCCTGCATCAGCCCAGGGGAAACAAATGGCACTCTTTTGGTAGATTAAATAGATTGAACCACCCAAGGGAATCTGTTTTATGGGATCATTTGGCTTATTGAACAGCCTCGTGTTACAGATAAATGAAATCCTACTGCAAAGGAGCCAAACCTGCTTTTTAGTTATTTTTCCAGAAGTAGAGCCATTCGTTGCCAGATAAAGTTCAGCTTCATGATAATGGGGGACCCTGGACTGTGAAAGTGCTTCCCTGGGAGTGTCCTTTGAGTTTCAAATAAAATTCCAGTTCCTCCTCATGGCTGTAAACACCTCAGTCTGATGCTACTGGCCTCTTTAGCTGCATGCTTCGGCCCCATTGGCGTTCTCTCTGTCCTTTAAATTTATCAAATGTATGCCATTCTAAAGACCTTCCACTTGCTGTTTCCCTGTCCAGAAGACCCTTTACCGGGTCTTCACAAGACTGATTCTTTGTGATCACTGATTAAGCATGGATGTCACTTTCTTGGGAGAGTTCTTTGTTGACAACTCACTCCTTCTCGGGAGGCATCCACATCACTCTCTGATATATCATCCTGAACTGTTACCTTCATTGAACTTCTCATTATCTAGGACTCTCTTATTTACTTGTTTGATTCTCTTTTAAAGCATAACTTTCATGAGAGATTGTCCTTTCTCCCTTGTGTCTTCAGCTTCTAGACAATGCCTGTTACAAGGTGATTCTTAATTGGTATTTTCTGAAAGAATGAATTAAATGCTTTGGATAATCAGAACGATGTTCCAAATGAGCCCTGTAGTTATTGGAAAGTTTGTGTTCTTGTTGGGTCTCAGTTTTCTTAAAATGGATGGAATGGAGAATATTAAAGATTTTATATACTTCTATTTTATGACTCTAAGGGCCTTTTTCTTTTCACTGACTTCTAATTTTGCTGGCCATACCGAAAATATTATAATACTGGAATCAGGAGTTAGTGCTCTGTGTCTTTCTCTGTGGCTAAAAATCACTGAAGAATTCCAAGAAATCTGTTTTTGTGATATCACGAAAAGTTTATTTTCATTTGATGTAAATACAATCCATATGAATAGTTACAGCAGAGGGTAAACTAAAACCATTGGTCCTGAAAATTCTCAGATATGAGATACAAATATTACTTTCCCCACATCGTCAGCAGATGACTTTGCATTGAGAAGTGATAATAGTGAAATATGGCATGCTCACTTGAGTTCATGTCAATAACATTTAAGAAATCACCAGCTTCAACTTCGATTTAAGTTTTTTTGAAGATGATAGAAAATCTCTCCTACCACACATCCCTCCATGCAGCATCAGGCCTGTCATTTATCTTGAAGATTACACTTTTATCAGCAGGATGTTAAATTCTTCTTCCTAGAAGATTGTACTTGTCTCACCCAATTGCTCATTTTTGTGCTGAGATCACATGCTGTGTGCTGTTGCTTAATATTATTTGGTCAGTCTGTTCATTCATACTTCATTCCATGCACATAGCAGTGTGTATAATTTTCAAAACCAAAAGAAATGTTTTTAATCTGTATATTTCATTTTTGCTCACAAATGTTTATCAAGTGTCTACTATGCCCAGCACTTTGGGGAATGTAGCCAGGAGGGTAGACAACATGGACCCTGCCCTGATTTATATACCATATTAGATGATACAAACATTCATTAAACCCCTACTGTTTACTAGATATCAGTAGTAATAGTACTGATAGACACTTCCTTTAATTATGTCATTTATTTCTAAAAACCATCATGCTTTCTAAAGGTGTTATTGTCCAAATCTGGCAGATGGGAAAACTGAAGGCTAAAGGTTCTTGCAGTTTTCCCAAGATTAAATTTATGTCAAAGTTAGTACTCAAAATTAGTTTTCTGATTCCAAGTCCAGTGTCTACTGCAGAAAGACAAACGATACACGTGTGTGTGTGCCAAGTCACTTCGGTTTTGTACAGCTCTTTGCAACTCTATGGACTAGAGCCTGCTAGGCTCCTCTGTCCATGGGATTCTCTAGGCAAGAATATTGGCGTTGGTTGCCACGCCCTCCTCCAGGAGATCTTCCCAACCCAGGGATCAAACTCGAGTCTCTTAAGTCTCCTGCACTAGGCAGACAGGTTCTTTACCACTGGTGCCATCTGGAACATTCATGAAATGGCTATAGTACAAGGCAAACTTCTCTAAAAACAGCAGGGGAAGAGGAACGGTTCCTTCCATACCTCCACTTTAAGGACATGAGTGTATTGGGTTTCTCCAGGGAAGCAAAACCAGAAGACTATTAATTTATTCATTATCATGATTGGGCTCACACAGTTGTGGAAGCTGACAAGTTCTGAGAGTCCCAGTGGGCAAGCTCTTGACTTAGAAGAGCTGAAGGCATGAGTTTCAGATGGAACGCCAACAAACTTGATAGCCAGGTAGAGCTGATCTGGCTGAAGGCAGAAAAAATCTGAAGGCAGGAAAAAAACCTTTATCTTAGGTCAAGACAAAGAGGAGTTCTCTTTTTTCTTATGTAATATTTTATTTTTTTCTTCTGAACTTTGCATTTCATTGTTTTTTTAAATTAGAGGATAGTTGTTTTACAATATTGTGTTGGTTTCTGCACTACAACATGAATCAACCATAAGTTGTGAGTTACATAACTCATAAGCCCTGAGTTACATACATCCCTTTCTTCTTGAGCCTCTCTCTGACCCTACCCCCCTACCATTCTAGGCTTTCACAGAGCCCTGGACTGAGCCCCTGTGTTATACAGCAACTTCCCACTGGCTATCTCTTTTACGCATGGTAATGTATATACGTCAGGGCTTCCCTGGTGGCTCAGTGGCAAAGAATCTGCCTGCAATGCAGGAGACACGGGTTCGATCCCTGGGTCAGGAAGATCCCCTGGAGGAGGGCATGGCAACTCACTTTAGTATTCTTGCCTGGAGAATCCCTATGGACCGAGAGGCCTGGTGGGCTGCAGTTCATAGGGTCGCACAGAGATTGGCACGACTAAGTTGTCCAACTAAGAGTTGGAAGCGACTAAGGAACAGCAGCTGCAGCAGTGTATATATGTCCATACTACATCCAGAAACACCCTCACTTCCAGAATAATGTCTGATCAAATGACGAGGCACTATGTGGTTCAAATTGACATGGAAACTGCACTGTCACAGGGGGTTTGTCCCCCTCTCTCTTGATATGAATTAGTTGCTTCTGCATTGAGATTCTTAGGTTGAGATTTTTGTTGTTGTTGTTTTTCATTGAGCCAGATGCTTGCTTTTGCTTGTTCTGCACCGCCCAGCATCCATTCTTCTTCTACACCAGTTTCGGATATCCTTTCAGGAAATTACCTTGCTTCATGTGCCTGTTCTCAGGGGCCCTAGACATCTAGGTGCCTCACTTTACTTAAAGGGCAGACATGTGACCCACACTAATTTCAGCAGCCGCTCTCTGGCACTGTGACTCTTAAGTAGAGCGACACAAAGGGGAAAATGATGGGGTACGTCAGTGGCAGTGGCAGAGACTCTTTGAGTAGTTCCTGCAGCTTATGTGCCTGCAGCTGCCAGGTCTTAAGCCTCATTCTTTACCATCAGCATCCTTCAAATAAATTTCCTTTTTTCCCCTTAAGTTAGCTACATTTATTTTTGTTGCTTACCATGAAAGTACTGTATCCCCTATCAAAGCCTTATATGAGTCTCTATCCTTTTGTGTCTAGTCTCAGTGGGGCTGAACATCAACTGCTTTAGATTTGCCACTGGGATGGATTTCCCAAAAGATTAAGTATTCATCTGAAGCCTGGACTACCATGGAGAATAGCAAAGCTATTTTTTGAAATGCTTTCATTTTTGCATTGTCAATGTTGGCTTCCTTTGACTCCTGTGGTCCCCACATCCCGAGACCGGGACTAAAGCCATTATTTTTGCTTAATCTTAAAATCTTCTTATAATACTCACTTTTCAAGTGGGAGTCCTGGAGTTATTCAATCTTTCACATTGCCTGCTTTCGCAAGGAGTAACACAGCTGATTATGCAGCTTGGTGGAGTTTCCGTATAGGAAGACCTCGTTACCAAGCCTCTCCATCTCTGATGAAGGAGCAAAGACTGCAAGAGTCTAAATGACTAGATGGAAACTTAACAGCATGGAAGAGGATCTAGGAACTAACTCAAAGCTTTCCCCTTCCCTGGCTTTAATGACCTGGCCCTGTAGTGTTGATCTCTGTCCCTCTGTCTTTCGAACGCTGACCTGCCCTGCTCATGGAATGCTCTGGTGTGTCTCCATCTCCGACTCCGGCATTAATACCCATGGATGCATTCCAGAACTGGATCGGGAACATGGACGAGGAATCAGATACATCTGCTTAGAAAACCATGTCATTCCTGCCATTTCTCTCATTATTCCACTTTGCCTTGGCAGATGAGAATGGCCTCCTTTGGAAGTTTCATGTGGCTCCTTTAGAGCTTTACATATCCCCAAATTCCATCTGGGTTCTCTCCTGCTGCTGTCAAGTGGACCTCCCCATGGCTGCCACGTCTTATGCCTCTGTGCCCTTGTTCTCGTTGGCTCGTGTTTGAACAGGCTCATACTCAGCCCAGTCTCATCCTTACTTTTAATAAAGCAGGTAGAGTGTGTCACATGTAAACCTTCAGCTCTTACAGTCACATCAGCAAACATCCAATGTTACCTTTTAGAACCAAAACCTGCTTTGTTATTCTTCTTACATTTCAGGCCTCAGTGATTGTTCTAAGTTCTCTGCTGTATTACATAAACCTGTTCAGACACTTAATCCGTGTATCCCCTGGGAATCACATATTGCTAAAGTCAGAATTTTCCTTTCTGTGAGATTGTGCAGTTTTACTCCTTAAGCAATGTGCTTAGGGTTCAGGTTTTAAAAATATTCAGCTAAACTTGCCTCCCTTATTATGGCAATTGAACGTTTTCTCAGGTCTGCAGGAGCAATTCACAGATTTTTCTGACCCATTCAGAGAATGAATGAATCAGGTGCTTAGAAGCCAGTACTTCTTTTTTAATTTTTTATCAGAGTATAGCTCCTTTATCATGCGGTGCTATTTTCTGCCGTGTAGCAAAGTGAGTCAGCCATACATATGCATATTTCCCCTCATTTGAAAGTCAGTGCTTCTCCATTGCACCTTTGTCACCCTTGGCTCAGATCTAATGGCATCTGTAATACATTTATCCTTTTAGAGTATACATTTGTGTTGTGTCTTCATTTTCAGAGAATACTTCTGGCATTTAAAGTCAAGAATACGAAGCAGTTTCATATAAATGTTTTTAACAATCAGACTTAACTCAGCATAGTTTTTATTTTTATGTTCCCCAAACAGGAATGACTTCTTCTCGACTCTACATTTCTATTCTCATAATAATGGTTGGAAACTACCATTTTTGGGAAATGAATGTAGGAGGTCAGAAGGTGTCCACATTTCACAAATTTGTCAATTCCCTGTAAACCTTCACACCAAGATTATGGTAATCCCGTCTCCTCTTTTTAGAGGTTAATTCTTCCTTCTTTCTCTGACCCCTTGAATTGCATTCAGTCCCCTCTTTGATTGCTCCTTTGATCTCCCTTTCTTACCTAACAAATGAAGGCCAGCTTCTCTCTGACTGCAAATGGGCTCAGGGTTCTTCTTATCAGAAAATGGGCTTCTTTCAACTGTATTAATGTCCCTGCTCTCATTTGTCACTCACCACCCAAACTTTGAACCTGTAGTTTCAACTTGTAAATTTGTTTCATGACCTCCTATTCATCCCTGGGCTTCCCTGAGAGCTCAGTTGGTAAAGAATCTGCCTGCAATGCAGGAGACCCCGGTTTGATTCCTGGGTCAGGAAGATCCGCTGGAGAAGAGATAGGCTACCCACTGGACTTCCCCTGGGCTTCCCTTGTGGCTCAGCTGGTAAAGAATCCTCTTGCAATGTGGGAGACCTGGGTTGGATCCCTGGGTTGGGGAGATCCCCTGGCGAAGGGAACAGCTACCCACTCCAGTATTCTGGCCTGGAGAATCCCATGGACTACAGTCCATGAGTTGTGAAGACATGACTGAGCAACTTTCACTTCACTTTACTTCATCCGTGATGAAGTTTACATGAATAGTTTGTAAGAGACTCGGCCATCACTGCTCCACCAAAACTGTAAGGATGAATGGTTGCATTCGTCTAGAGGCGAGCGAGGCATTCGAGCTTGAGCTCTGTAAGGGGAAGGGCATGCAGTGAGAGGAAAGGGCAAGGAGAGAAGCCTGAAGACAGGACTGAAAAGATCCATTTGCCAAGTGCAATGACTGGAGTTTCAGATAGGAAAACAAGTTTAGTTGATAGCAAGTTTTCATTTGGTAAATTAGAGAAGAGTGAAACAAAGCAAAACCTTGACAGACTACACCGAAAAAACTGAGTGGAGACCTCAGCCCTATTTTCCCTCTGTCATTGCTCTGCCCCAGATTTCCCAGCATCCAAGCTCTGGTTAGTATCTCCATGCCCGGGCACAGTGGACCAGTGCATAAGTCTTAACAACCTTTTACAGGTTACCCTTTAGGCAGACTCTTGGCTTATCCAGAAGTCCTAGTCATGGTCTGCGGAATTCTCTGGTTTATTTTTATTTTGTATCATATATATTTATTAGAATGACTGATATTCAAAACAGTGATAACAGCAAATGCTAGTGAGGCTATGAAGCAACAAGAAACTCTCATTCCTTGCTGATAGGAATCCAAGATGGTATAGCCACTTTGGAAGACAATCTGGAAGCCTCTTACAAAGCTAAACATACTCTTTTAATTTATTTATATTTGAATTAATTTTTATTGGAGTCTAGTTGCTTTAAATGCTGTGTTAGTTTCTCATGTCCAGCAAAGTGGATCATAGATCTTTTTTGGATATCCTTCTTATTTAGGTCACCACAGGGCACTGACCAGAGTTCCCTGAACTACATAGTAGGTCTTCATTAGTTACCTATTTTGTGCCTGTTGTTGTCACTAAGTATGTCTGACTCCTTGCAACGCTGTGAGCTCCAGCGCTATGGGCTCCTCTGTCCTCCACTAGCTCCCAGAGTATGCTCAAATTCACATTTATTGAGTCAGTGATAATATCTAACCGTCTCATACACTGCTGCTCCCTTCTCCTTTTGCCTTCAATCTTTCCCAACATCAGGATCTTTTCCAGTGACCCAGCTCTTCACATCAGGTGATGGAGCTTTAGCATCAGTCTTTCCAATGAATATTCAGGGTTGATTTCCTTTAGGACTGACTGGATTGACCTCCTTGCAGTCCAAGGGACTCTCAAAAGTCTTCTCCAGCACCAGAGTTTGAAAGCATCAGTTTTTCAATGCTCAGCCTTTTTTTATAGTCCAACTCTCACATCCATACATGATTACTGAAAAAACCATAGCTTTGACTAGACAGGCCTTTGTCAGCAGTGATATCTCTGTTTTTTAATATGCTGTCTAGGTTGGTCATAGGTTTCCTTCCAAGGAGAGAGTATCTTTTAATTTAATAGCTTCAGTCACCACCTACAGTGATTTTGAAGCCCAAGAAAATAAAATATGTCACTGTTTCCACTTTTCCCCCTTCTATTTGCCATGAAGTGATGGGACTGGATGCCATGGTCTACATTTTTGAATGATGACTTTCAAACCAGCTTTTTCACTCTCCTCTTTCAATCTCATAAAGAGGCTCTTTAGTTCCTCTACACTTTCTGCCATTAGACGGGTATCATTTGCATAAGTGAAGTTGTTGGTATTTTTCTCAGCAATTTTTATTTCAGCTTGTGATTCACCCAGCCCAGCATTTCACATGATGTACACCACATATAAATTAAATAATCAGGGTTTAAAGTATACAGCCTTCTTGTATTCCTTTCCCAATTTAGAACTAGTCTGTTATTTCATGTAAGATTCTAATTGTTGCTTCCTGACCTGCATTGCTTCTTGATTCTACACATGGACATCACCAGATGGTCAATACCGATATCAGATGGATTATATTCTTTGCAGCCATAGATGGAGAAACTCTATACAGTCAGCAAAAACAAAACCAGGAGCTGACTGTAGCTCAGATCATGAACTACTTATTGCCAAATTCAGACTTAAATTGAAGAAAGTAGGAAAAACCACTAGACCATTCAGGTATGACCTAAATCAAATCCCTTACGATTATACAGTGAAAATGACAAATAGTTTCAGGGCATTAGTTCTGATAGATAGAGTGCCTGAAGAACTGTGGACAAAGGTTCAAGACATTGTACAGGAGGCAGTGATCAAGACCATCCCCAAGAAAAGGAAATGCAAAAATGCAAAATGGTTGTCTGAGGAGGCCTTACAAATGGCTCTGGAAAGAAGAGAAGCGAAAAGCAAAGGAGAAATGGAAAGATATACCCATCTGAATTCAGAGTTCCAAAGAATAACAAAGAGAGATAAGAAAGCCTTCCTCAGTGATCAGTGCAAAGAAATAGAGGAAAACAATAGAACAGGAAAGACTAGAGAACTCTTCAACAAAATTGGAGATACCAAGGGAACATTTCATGCAAAGATGGGCCCAATAAAGGACAGAAATGATATGAACCTAACAGAAGCAGAAGATATTAAGAAGAGGTGGCAAGAATACACAGAAGAACTGTACAAACAAGATCTTCACGACCCAGAATGGTCGTGGGCCTTAGGTCAAGTGGGCCTTAGGAAGCATCACTACGAAAAAAGCTAGTGGAAGTGATGGAATTCCAGCTGAGCTGTTTCAAATCCTAAAAGATGATTCTGTTAAAGTGCTGCACTCAGTTTGCCAGAAAATTTGAAAAACTCAGCAGTGGCCACAGGACTGGAAAGGTCAGTTTTCATTCCAATCCTAAAGAAACGCAATGACAAAAAATGTCAAACTACCACACAATTGCACTCATCTCACACGCTAGAAAAGTAATGCTCAAAATTCTCCAAGCCAGGCTGCAGCAGTATGTGAACCGTGAACTTCCAGATGTTCAAGCTGGTTTTAGAAAAGGCAGAGGAACCAGAGATCAAATTGCCAACATCCATTGGATCACTGAAAAAGCAAGAGAGTCCCAAAGAAACCTCTACTTCTGCTTTATTAATTATGCCAAAGCCTTTGACTGTGTGGATCACAACAAACTGTGGAAAATTCTTTAAGAGGTGGGAATACCGGATCACCTGACCTGCCGCCTAAGAAATCTGTATGCAGGTCAGGAAGCAACAGTTTGAACTGAACATGGAACAACAAACTGGTTCCAAATCGGGAAAGGAGTATGTCAAGGCTGTATATTGTTACCCTGCTTATTTAGCTTATATGCAGAGTACATCATTAGAATTGCTGGACTGGATGAAGCACAAGCTGGAATCAAGATTTCTGGGAGAAATATCAATAACCTCAGATATGCAGATGACACCACCCTTATGGCAGAAAGTGAAGAAGAACTAAAGGGCCTCTTGATGAAAGTGAAAGAGGAGAGTGTAAAAGTTGGCTTAAAATTCAACATTCAGAAAACTAAGATCATGGCATCTGGTCCCATCACTTCATGGCAAATAGATAGGACAGCAATGGAAACAGTGACAGATTTTATTTTGGGGGCTCTAAAATCACTGCAGATGGTGACTGCAGCCATGAAATTAAAAGATGCTTGCTCCTTGGAAGAAAAGTTATGACCAACCTAGACAGCATATTAAAAAATCAGAGACATAACTTTTCCAACAAAGGTCTGTCTAGTCAAACCTATAGTTTTTCTAGTAGTCCTGTATGGATGTAAGAGTAGGACTATAAAGAAAGTTGAGCACCAAAGAACTGATGCTTTTGAACTATAGTGTTGGAGAAGACTCTTGAGAGACCTTGGACAGCAAGGAGATCCAACCAGTCCATCCTAAAGGAAATCAGTCCTGAATATTCATTGGAAGGACTGATACTGAAGCTGAAACTTCAATACTTTGGCCACCTAATGTGAAGAAGTGACTTATTTGAAAAACTCTGATGCTGGGAAAGCTTGAAGGTAAGAGGAAAATGGGACAACAGAAGATGAGATGGCTGGATGGCATCACTGACTCAAAGAGCATGAGTTTGAGTAAACTCTGGGAGTTGGTGATGGACCGGGAGGGCTGGTGTGCTGCAGTACATGGAGTTACAAAGAGTCGGACATGACTGAGTGATTGAACTGAACTCAACTGAACTGACCTGCATATAGGTCTCTCAGGTAAAGTGGTCTGGTACTCCTGTCTCTTCAAGAATTTTCCACAGTTTGTTTGATCCACTCAGTCAAAGGTTTTTAGCATAGTCTGTGAAGCAAAGGTAGATGTTTTTCTGAAATTCTCTTGTTTTCCCTATGATCCAACTAATGTTGGCAATTTCCTCTCTGGTGCCTCTGCTTTTTCTTAACCCAACTTGTACATCTGGAAGTTTTTGATTTACATACTGCTGAAGCCTAGCTTGGAGGATTTTGAGCAAAACCTTGTTAGCATGTGAAATGCGTGCAATTGTGTGGAAGTTTGAACATTCTTTGGCATTTCCCTTCTTTGTGATTGGAATGAAAACTGACCTTTTCCAGTCCTATGGCCACTGCTGAGTTTTCCAAATTTGCTGGCCTGTTGACTGCAATACTTTCAGAGCCTCATCTTTTAGGATTCGAAATAGCTCAGCTGGAATTCCATCACTTACTTCCACTAGCTTTGTTCATAGTGATGCTTCACAATGCTCACTTGACTTCACACTCCAGGATGTCTGGCTTTAGGTGAGTTGTGGGTTTTCTGGGTCATTAAGACCTTTTTTTGAAATCTTCCATGGATTCTTGGGCTTTCCTAGTAAAGAATCCACCTGCAAGGCAGGAGACCCCAGTTTTGATTCCTGGGTCAGGAAGATCGCTGGAGAAGGGATAGGCTACCCACTCCAGTATTCTTGGACTCCTGGTGCTCAACTGATAAAGAATCTGCCTGCAATGTGGGAAACCTGGGTTCCATCCCTGGGTTTGGATGATCCTCTGGAGAAGGGATGGGCTACTCACTCTAGTATTCTGGCCTGGAGAATTCCATGGACTGTATAGTCAATGGGGTTGCAAGGAGTTGGACATGACTGAGCAATTTTCACTCACTCACTCCATGGATTCTTGCCACCTCTTACTCCCTTCTGCTTCTGTTAGGTCCTTACCATTCCCATGTTGTGCACATCCTTGCATGAAGTGTGCCCTTGATATCTCCAGTTTTCTGAAGAGATCTCTAGTTTTCCTATTCTGTTGTTTTCCTCTATTTCTTTTCTATTTTATACATAATATTAATAGTGAATATATGTCAGCCTCAATCTCCTAATTTATCCTTCCCCCTTTGGTGTCCATACACTCATTCTCTACATCTGTGTCTCTATTTGTCTTTTGCAAATAAGATCATCTGTATCATTTTTCTAGATTCCGCATATATGTGTTAATACATGATATTTGATTTTGTCTTTCTGAGTCCACTTTGTATGACCATGAAGTTCTCTGGTTCACTGTTCTCTTGTATTTTCCCTGTAACAGCTTTCCTCTGCCTAACAGAGATGATTGCCTCTCTCTCAGCAATACCCAGTTTGGAAGAGTGTTTCCTATCTGTTGGATACGTGTCCATGAGGTCCAGCTCCATTTTGGGACCACAAAATGAGATGTGCATTAAAGAAAAAAAAAAGAAATTTGAAGGATTAAACTTAGAGTGGCCGCTTTGACAAGGAGCTGTTTAAGTCAGATAATGGTCAATTCTCTTTCTTTGGTATCCTAGGCTCTCTGCAGTTGAAACTCTGAGTTCCCTACTTAAGCATAAAGGTATCAGGTCATAGCCTCTGCAGGTATTCACTCATGATGTCATACAATGCTTTTTCTCTTTTCTCTTAGTCAGTGAGTAGAAGTCATATTGGGAGGGACCAACATCTGATGAAGGACCATGTCAGATGACCAAGAAGTCTAGCTCCTGGGAAAGAATAATGTAACAGTTAAGCCCATGTACTCTTATGCCAGACTGCCGAAGTTATATGTGGCTGGAAAGTTCATTTCTTTACCCATCCAGCTGTAATGTTAACTTTATTCTTTCCTCTTGGTTATCACAGTTGTGTCAAGGATTGCCACTGCAGTTTAGACTAAGACCAGAGAAAATTAAACATGGTAGATATTCTTTGGTCTGCTGCTCATGACAAAAGTACATGGTTCGAAGCATTTTTGAGAACACTGGTTTTCAGAGCTCAAGACTGTGATCGCATATCTGACATCTTGACCTGGGAAACAGGTTTAGTGAGAGGCGAGAGACCGCTGTGCGACCTTCTCTCAAAACTGTGAACTGAATCAAATATACTTTTGTTGGGAGAAAGACGATGACTGGAGCAGATGTCACTTGAAAACGACTGTCTGTGCCACACTCTGCCCCATTCCAGAGAGCGGTTCTACATTCTTCCCTGGGGTGATGATCCTGTTTCCTCGAATTGGGCTTTGGTTTGTATTCAGAGGAAGAAAGGTGTAAAATTCTAACCCGGAGGGCTCTAAGAGTGAAAAGTGAACTAAGTGTATTCAAATTTTATGATGCAATCTCCCGTGAAGAAGAACCCCAGATCATTTCTGTCGATACTTTACTCTCAAGGAAGTGGAATATAACTCCCTGCTCCTGAAGTCTGAGCTGCACACAGTGACTTCATTCCAAAGAGGACGGTATGAAGAGGGGAAGAGAGACTAGGCTTATAGTAGAGAAGCCTGACAAACACTACTTCAGCTTGGGGATCAAGGCCAACATCAACAGTCATAAATCATGTTGATAGCATATACCCTTGATGATGTGATGGAAACGACACTATCTCTGTGATCTTCCTCTCCAAACCCCATTACTCCAGAGTAATCACGAGGAAATTACCTGACAAGTTCCAATACAGAGATATCTTACAAAACAGCTGACTGCTACTCCTTAAAAATGTCAAGATCTTCAAAAACAAGGAAAGTCTGAAAAACTGTCACAGATAGAGGAGTTTAAAAAGATATGACAACTAAATGTAATGTAGAATCCTGGATGGGATCTTGGAATGAAAAAAAAAGGTAATTAGGTAAAAACTAAAGAAATCTGAATAAACTATGGACTGTGGTTAACTAAAAAATAAATTATGATGTACCAGTCATTTTCTTAAGTCTCAACTGATTTAATTCTTACAGTGAAACCATGCCTACTTTGAGAGATAGAATATGGAGCTGGAGGCTTTGTATCCTAAACCTAAGGTCTGAGAGGTGAAGAGATGCCAAAAGTTACACATCTCATGAGTGACTGAGCTGGAATTTAGGCCTTAGACTATATGACAACATAGAACAGATTTGCCATAATCTTGCAATGACTTCTTGTGTCAGTTTTCTTTTTATTTTCTTCTTCTTCTTCTTTTTTTTTTTTTTTTTAACATATTTGTTCATTTATTTGGCTGTGCTGGGTCTTAGTTATGGCATGTGGGATCTTCAGTCTTCACTGTGGCCTTTAGGATCTTTAGTTGCTGCTTGCAAATTCTTAGTTGTAGCATGTAGGATCTAGTTTTCTGATCAGGGATCAAACTCCAGCTCCTTGTACAGAGTCTGAAACACTGGACCACCAGGGAAGTCCTTCTGTATCAATTTTCAATTGCTGCTCTAATGAATTATCATAACTTTAGCAGCTTAAAACAACACCTATTTATATCATTGTTCTGTAACTTAAGTAGTCTGGGTATTGTGTATTTCCATTACTTGGAGTCTCACAAGGCCGAGATCTAGATGCAAGCAGAAGTGCTTTCTTTTTTACAGCCTCTGGGGATGAATCTGCTTCTAACATCATTCAGATTATCTGAAAATTCAGTTCTTTGTGGTCATAGGACTGAGGTCTGGATTTCCTTGCTGGCTGTAGGCAGGAAGCCTCTCAGGACTCAAGGCCTCCTGCCTTCCCCATTGCATTGCCCCTCCATCATAAAACCAGCAACAGCACACATCGAGTCTTTCTCATGCTTTGAGTCTCTTTGATTTCTCCCTTTGCCTTCAGTCAAGAGAAAACTCTGATTATAAGGGCTCTTGTGACTACACTGGGACTTTCCTGGTGGCTCAGTGGTAAAGTCAGGAAGATCTCCTGGAGAAGGAAATGGCAACCCACTCCAGTATTCTTGCCTGGAAAATTCCTTGGACAGATGCAGGCTATAGTCCATGGGGTTGGCGAAGATTCTGCCATGACTGAGTACATTGGTACAGTGGTAAAGAACTGGCCTGTCGTGTAGGAGATGTGAGTTCTATTCCTAGGTCAGTAAGATCCCCTGGAGAAGGAAACGGTATCCTGCTCCAGTATTCTTGCCTGGAAAATCACCCGTTGGATAATATGCGGATAATCTGCTGGCTGTGAGAAAGGTACAGTCAGGTCTGTCCTAATTTTCTTCTACTGAGACACAGCATCTTCTTTTAAGTGTAAGACGACTGTAGGGTAACCACTTGGGGCAAATAATTTGTAGGCAGTATGTTATATTCAGATCCTATTTCTAGAGTTCATGAACGTGATTGCCGTTATTTCTTTCTTCTTAGATGAATAGCTTTTCAATTTTAAACTTTCCAAACTTAGAATGTATTCTCCAATCCTTGCATAAATTTAGGTAATGATATTCTCTACAGTCCACCGAAAGGTTATACTTTCTCTCTGATTATCTCTTCTACCATCAGATATGACTTCCTCACTCTCCCCTTCCTCCCCATTGGACTGAAAGTATCACGGGTTCGGGGGCCATGTCTGTTGTATCTACCTAGAGCCTGGCACAGCAAGCATAGGAGGCAGTCACCATTTCAGAGTACATGAATGAATAAATATGAATGAGCAGTGTGCTGGAACCAGGGAAATGGGGTTTTTTGAGAGAATTAAGAAAAAGTCCTTGTTTAAGATCACCTCTTCTCTTCTTAATTCATTCCTTTGTTGATGTACATTTAGGTGGCTTCCATGACCTGATGAACATTGGAGTCCATGTATGTTTTTGAATTATGGTTTTCTCTAGGTATATGCCCAGGAGTGGGATTGCTGCATCATATGGTAGTTCTATTTTTAGGTTTTTAAGGAACCTCCATACTGTTCTCCATAATGGCTGTACAAATTTACATTCCCACCAGCAGTGTAGAAGGGTTCCCTTTTCTCCATCTCCTCCCTAGAATTTATTGTTTGTAAATTTTTTGACCATTCTTATGGAGTGAGGTGATACCTTATTGTAGTTTTGATTTGCACTTCTGTAATAATTAGTGATGTTGAGCATTGTTTATTGTGCTTTTTGACCATTTGTATTTTTTTTTTGATAGAAATGTGTATTTAGATCTTTCACCCATTTTTCAATTGGGTTTTTTGTTGTTTTGATTTTGAGCTGCATGAGCTGTTTGTATATAAATACAATGGAGTATTACTCAGCCATAAAAAAGAACAAAATAATGTCACTTGCAGCAAAATAGATGACCCTAAAGATTGCCATAATGAATGAAGTAAGTTAGATACAGAAAGTGAAATACCATATGATATTGCTTACATGTGGAATCTAAAAAAACGGGTGCAAGTGAATTTATTTATAAGGCAGAAGTAGAGTCACAGATGCAGAAAACAAACTTATGTTTACCATGAGATAAAGGTTAGGAGGGATAAATTGGGAAACTGAGACTGACATATATACACTACTATATACAAAATAGACAATTAATAAGAACCTGCTGTATAGCACAGGGAACTCTACTAAATACTCTGTAATGGTCTATATGGGAAAGGAAGCTAAAAAAAGAGTAGATATATGTAAATGTATAACATTGACTTTGCTGTTTACTTGAAACTGAGACAACATTGTAAATCAACTATATCCTAATAAAAATTTTTTTAAAGAGCACCTCCTCTCTGTTTCTTCCCAGGGAGGCAGATTTGATCATCGGTTTCTAGGCGCTCTACTGGGGCACATTTTCAGGGGCAATGTTACTGTTCATCAGAGGTTACAGCCGGCCTGTGGCACTCCTTTTGAGCCCAGGCGCTCTTTCCTTCCCATGTGGTAGAAGTTGTACACTGTCACAGCAATAATGTCCTGGGACCGACTCTCCAGCATCCTCTGCTCTAGGGTTTCTTCCTTTTATGTGACAGGGTCGCATGCGTGCCAAGTTGCTTCATTCATGTCCGACTCTCTGCAGCCCCTTGGGCTGTAGCCTGCCAGGCTCCTCTATCCATGGACTTTTCCAGGCAAGAATAGTAGAGTGGGTTGCCATTTCCTCCTCCAGTAACAGGGCTGAGGGTGATAAAATTCAGGCTTTAGTTTAAGAGGAGAGAAGGAGCATTTGTTTATTCATTATGGAAGTATAGCTGATTTACAATATTATATTAGTTTCAGGTGTACAACATAGTGATTCAGTACTTTTCTAGGTGATACTCCATTTAAAGTTTTTGTAAAGTATGGCCTGTATTCCCTGTGCTGTACAATATATCCTTGTTGCTTATGGGTTCTAGATCTAATAGTTTGTACCTCTTACTTCCCTACCCCTATATTGCCCTTCCTCCTTTATCTCTCCCTACTGGCAATAACTATTCCATGTATCTATGAGTCTGTTTCTATATTTTTATGTTCATTCGTTTCATTTTTTAGATTCAAATGTAAGTGGTAACATACAGTATTTATCTTTCTCTGTCTGACTTATTTCACTGTGCATACTTTCCAGGTCCATTCATATTGCTGCAAATGGCCAAGTGTCATTCATCTTTATGGCTGAGTTATATTCCATTGTGTGTGTGCATGCATGTATGTGTGCTAAGTTGTTTCAGTCATGTCTTGACTCTTGCAACCTCAAGGACTGTAGCCCGCCAGGCTCCTCTCTCCATGAGATTCTCGATGCAAGAATACCAGAGTGGGTTGCCCTGCCCTCCTTGTCTGTGTGTGTGTGCGTGCACGCGCGCACATTCCCCAAGTCTTTTATTTTTTTAACCACATCTTCTTTATCCATCTATCTTTGATGGACATTTAGATTGTTTCCATGTCTTGGCTGTTGTAAATGATGCTGCTATGAACAGGAGGATTGCATATAACTTTTCAAATTAGTGTTTTCATTTTCTTTGGGTATACACCCACCAATAGAATAATGGGATCATATGGTAGTTCTATTTTTAGGTTTTTTTTAGGACCCTCTTGTTTTCCACAGTGGCTATACCAATTTACACTCCTACGAACATCCTACTCAATGGTGAAAAACTGAGAAGGAGCTTTTAAAGGAGCGTGGGGTTTAGTGCTCAGACTCCCAGGGTCTGCTTGCTACTCTGCCTTTACTAACTGTCTGAGCTTGGTAATGCTGGGCATCCTCTCTGCTCCATTCTCATGTCAGGTGTTGGTAATGGTGGTAAATATTTCATGGAGTGAAAATGAGATCGTGCCTGTAAAGCCTTTTAAACAGTGCCTGGCATCTAGAAAGCACATCTCCTTTATAGCCACGTGGCTCACACCTTCACCTACTTCATCCATTTGTTCAGATTTCACCTTCTCAGCATGGCCTCTCTGAGCATCCTGCTTCTTATCTCAACCTGCTCTCCACTACAATCCAACTGACACTTCTAGTTCACCTACCAGGCCCTCGGTTTTCTTTATTCTATGGTCTTTTTCTAAATATTCTCATGCATTACATTTATTTTTTAATATCACTTGCATTTTGGAGATAGAATGGGGGCTGAGATGGGAAGAGGGCTACCCTTCATGAGAATTTTGTTTTTCCCTTTCAGAGATTTAAAAAAACAACAACAACAACCCTCTAAGCTAAATACACCCCTATGGCATCATAGTTGAATCCTCTACTGAGCCTTAATTTAAACTTCAAATCGCCCCCATATGGTAAATAAATACCAGATAAATATCTGTTGACTTTGTAATGTCTTTCATGTGTTCTACAAGTTGACTCCTTGGGTCCTAACTATGGTCATCACTAAGCACAGATTATAGTCGCGTTATATATTTATACCTGTAAGTGAGTAGTAGTCTCAGTGTTCCGTTTGGATTAAAGTCTCCAAGGAGACTTCCCTGGCAGTCCTGTGGTTAAGCCTTCGCCTTCCAATGCAAGGGGTGAGGGTTCAACCCATGGTAGAGAGCTACGATCCCACATGCCTCGTGGCAAAAAAACCAAAACATGAAACAGAAGCAGAATTGCAACAAATTCAATGTTGTTGTTGCTTAGTCACTGCTGCTGCAGCTGCTAAGTCACTTCAGTCGTGTCAGACTCTTTGTGACCCCATGGACAGCAGCCCACCAAGCGCCCCATCCACGGGATTCTCCAAGCAAGAATACTGGAGTGGGTTGCCATTTCTTTCTCCGTTTAGTCACTAAGTCGTGTCTGACTCTTTGGCGACCTCATGAACTGTACCCACCAGGCTCCTCTGTCCGTGGACTTCTCCAGGCAAGAATCCTGGAGTGGGTCACTGTTCCCTTCTTCAGGGGGTTTTCCTGACTCCGGGATCGAACCCAAGTCTCCAGTGTTGTAGGCAGATTCTTTACCATCTGAGCCATCAGGAAAGATCCACCAAAAAACAAGAAAAGAAGTGTTAGCAGGTGCTCGCCTTGGTCTGGGCTTGTCAACTGGGGAAGACCGTTGGGACCACAGAGACTCTAAGAGGCAGGCTTTTCACTGACTAGTTCTTCAGTTTCTTCTAGGGTTGAAGCCCTCCTTACTTGGCAGTCTCCCTGCAACCCTGGGAACTCCTTTCTTCTCTAATCCATCTCATTGGTAGTTAAAGCACAACTACTAACCCTTCCTCTCTCCATCTCTTTCCAGAATTTTATCTCTTCCCAAACTCTCCCTCTTCTAATGCAAGTGTCTCCCGCCCTATTTCAACCCTGCCACTGTCCATTTTACATCCCTTTCCTCTGCTCATAACTGACGCTCAGTTTTCCTCTCATGTTACCCTGTTACTGATAACCTTTCTTGGATTAAATCTTATTTAATTTACACACATATTATCAAAGCTTCTACTCAGGTTTAGTTTAAACTGCAGATCACTCCCAAATGTGGTCATAAATACCAGACAAATATCTAGCAACTTCTTTTTCATTTCATCCTTTGGTGTTCCACATAACTTTAGGAACCATGTCAGGGTTTGGCATATTTCCTGCAATATCCAATTCAATCTTTGTATTTTCTCAAGTGACTTTTCTGCTTTGTAAAGCTTTTCCCAATCTTCCTGACAGGTAATGATCTCTGCCTTTAGCTTCATTTCTTTATTTATAATTATGCCTCCTTTGACATTCTTCAGTTCAGTTCAGTTGCTCAGTCGTGTCCGACTCTTTGCGACCCAATAAATTGCAGCATGCAAGGCTTCCCTGTCCATCACCAACTTCCAGAGTCCACCCAAACCCAAGTGTATCGAGTCGGTGATGCCATCCAGCCATCTCATCCTCTATTGTTCCCTTCTCCTCCTGCCCCCAATCCTTCCCAGCATCAGGATCTTTTCCAATGAATCAACTCTTCACATGAGGTGGCCAAAGTATAGGAGTTTCAGCTTCAATATCAGTCCTTCCAATAAACACCCGGGATTGATCTCCTTTAGGATGGACTTGTTGGATCTCCTTGCAGTCCAAGGGACTCTCAGGAGTCTTTTCCAACACCATGGTTCAAAAACATCAATTCTTCAGTGCTTAGCTTTCTTCACCGTCCAACCCTCACATCCATGTATGACTACTGGAAAAACCATAGCCTTGACTAAACGGACCTTTGTTGGCCAAGTAATGTCTCTGCTTTTAAACATGCTGTCTAGGTTGATCATAACTTCCCTTCCAAGGAGTAAGCGTCTTTTAATTTCATGGCTGCAATCACCATCTGCAGTGATTTTGGAGCCCCCCAAAATAAAGTTTGACACGGTTTCCACTGTTTCTCCATCTATTTCCCATGAAGAGATGGGAGCAGATGCCATGATCTTAGTTTTCTGAATATTGAGCTTTAAGCCAACTTTGACATTCTTACTGTCCACTCTTACCTCTCTCTTTTCTCATTTTAGTCATCTCTAGTATCTTAAGTTGTAGGATTTTATTATTATTCAGGCGTGGAGAGGCCATCTGACTTTGGAAAGGAAATTACACAGCGTTCCCAAGAGCATGGGCCATGCCTCACCGTGGACAGCCATGCAGAGAAACGTGGGGGTCAGAGGAGAGAGCAGGGGAAGATGTTGGCAAGGACTTCCATTGCGGTTTCATGGGAAGAAATGGTTGAGGCAGAGGGAGCAGATTAGGACTGGGTGGTTTGAGTACATTCAGTGGGCTCTGGAGTGTCGAGGCTTTCCCGAGTTGCCTGGTTCCTGGCTCTGGGATGATTAGGGCAGGTAGACAGATGTGGGAGGTAGTTAGTGGGTAGAGACTTCGGATCAGTTGGTTTGCAGACAAAAGGAGCACTAGCAGAAGAGTCCTCTAATATCTCTGGGAACTGGCCAGCCCTGGCAGGCACAGTCTGTCTAGGATCAACAAGACTCCAGATGTCAAAGCCTCAGAAGATACAGGGAGTCAACAAGCACAATTAACATATCTCGTCTCCTAGATTCTCTCCAGGTCTCTTAACGACTGGATTTCTGGTTTTTTCCCACTTCACTGTCTCCTTTCCATTCCCCAATCAGTTATCTGTCTTCCTATTTGAGAATTTAACTTTCCAGCAATAGTCTCACCCTGTTAGTGCCAACGATCACCTTCTTGACCTAAGATACTGAAGCACTGTATTAGATTGATTATGCTTCGTACTCTCTTTGGATCTTGTTGTCTGGAATTTCCCTCACCACCAGCATTGTTCTCCTCTATCTCCCTTTGTTTATGCCACTCACCAGGTTCTTCAGGCTTGTTTAGGCCCCTGACAATGGGAAATTCTTTCAATCACCTCCTTCATTTTGAGTTCACAGAATTCTCCACCACTTCCTATCAACTTTCAGATGCTTTGATTGACCTGCACAGTGTCTTTAGCCATTCCCTTCCATTTTTTTTAAAGTTTATTTGGCTGTATTGGATCCTAGTTGTGGCACTCAAGATCTTTGATCTTTGCTGCAGCTTGGAGGATTTTTAGTTGGGTTCTAATGCATACGTATTAGTCGCTCAGCCATATCCAACTCTTTGCAAACCCATGGACTGTAGCCTGCCAGGTTCCTCTGTCCATGGGAGTCTTTAGGCAAGAATACTAGAGTGGGTTGCCTTTCTTTTCTCCAGGGGATCTTCCTTTCTCAGGGATCAAACCTGGATCTCCTGCATTGGAGACAAATTCTTTACCACATTAGCGACCAGGGAAGCCCTTCTAGTTCCCTGACCAGGGATCAAACCTGGACCCCCATCATCAGGAGCACAGTATATGCCTAACCAGGGAAGTCCCCACTCCCATTCATTCTTATTTCCATCATGTGGTTTTTAGGTCCAGATACTTCCTTCCAACCAGGACTTACATGCTTACCTCTGCTACATTCCAAGTAGTATTGTCTATCTGTTGTCATTCAGTTGCTAAGTCGTGTGTAATTCTTTGAGACCCCATGAGCTACAGCATGCCAGGCTTCTTTGTCCTCCAACATCTCCCAGAGTTTGCTCAAATTCATGTTCATGGTCATCCAACCATCTGAACTTCTGTCATCCCCTTCTCCTCGTGTCCTTAATCTTTTCCAGCATCAGGGTCTTTTCCAGTGAGTCAGATCTTCACATCAGATGGCCAGAGTATTGGAGCTTCAGCTTCAGCATCAGTCCTTCCAATGAATATTCAGAGCTGATTTCTTTTAGGATTGACTAGTTTGATCTCCTTGCTGTCCAAGGGACTTTCAGGAGTCTTGTCCAGCACCACAGTTCAAAAGCATCGATTCTTCAGTGCTCAGCTTTCTTTATGGTCCAACTCTCATATCTATACACAACTACTGGAAAAACTATAGCTTTGACTATACAGACTTTTGTCAGCAAAGTGATGTCTCTGCTTTTAATACTATGTTTAGTTTTGTCATAGCTTTCCTTTCAAGGAGCAAGGGTCTTTTAATTTTATGACTGCAGTCACCTTCTACAGTGATTTTGGAGCCCAAGAAAGCAAAATCTGCCACTGTTTTCACTTTTTCCGCATCTGTTTGCCATGAAGTGGTGGTATATGTACAGTGCTACTAGATTAATCATCCCTAAATATAATTGCTGCTGTGACACTCTCCTACACAGGAACATTCTTCGACATCTCTACATCCTCTGAGTGAAGACCAAAACAGATTATTCTGGGACTAATGGCCCTTCATGGATGAACCCTGCTTTGAGTTTTCTTGGCCAGGTATATAATTTCTTTCCAGTGAACTATGTAACTCTTTGGAGCCACTCACGTTCTATCTTGATTCAATTATTTGTATACCATTAGACTGTATGCTTGTTTACAGCAGAGTCTATCTTATTTATCTTTGAGTTTCCTATAATGATTAGCAATAAACCTTATAAATAGCAGGTATTAGAGGTTATTTTAATGGAATACAAACTCAAAGCACCATGTTAAGAACCCTAGTCCCTCAGCTAAATCCTTAATTGGATGCCATTTCTAAGAAAATAAAGATATTTTATAAGTAACTGAACATGCACACACAAGCAATTGCTCTACAAATGTTTGTTTGAATCAGACATTTACACCAAGTCCCAAATTGCAATATGTACTATATACTCTTCTTGTTCTTTCAAGTATACATTTAACGTGCAGGAAAGAGTTAAACAAATATGATGTATTATATCCTAGGAAAGGAAAATGAGAATAACTAAGTTGTTTATATAAAAGCCAAATAAATCTAAGACACAGAAGCAGTATAGTACATCATCAACTCCCACACATTACAGGTTTTGAGAGGACAGCTTGGTTATCTTGCCTGGAGGCACTGAGGAGCAGAACACAGTGGGACGTCTGATCTGCGGTCCTATGTTGGGTAGGTTGGCTGCTCCCTAGGTAGTCACTTGGTAGGATCCATGCATGTAAAAGGAAGCAGGAAAGAGAGGCGTAGACTTTCAGAAGTAGAAATGTTCTTAGAGGTCATTTGGTTCAATCTCCTGCCTGTAGCAGGAATCTTTCCCAAGGGCCCCTGGCATATGGCGTCTGTTGAACATCCCACCGAGAATGATGATTGCTCTTTTGAGGGATCTCATTTCACTTTAGGACAGAGCTAATTATTAGGAAATCCTTCTTTCTATTGAGTTGAAATATGCCTCCCATAACTTTTACCCAGTGGCCCTTCATGCTATCCTCTGGAGTAACACAGAATAGGTTTAATTCATCTTTCTTATAATTGCCCTCCAAATAGCTGAAGCTCACTATCATGTCCTCTATTAGTCTTTTCTAGAGGCTAAATAAAAATCTCTGTTCCTTACATAAATGACAATTCTAAGGCGCTTTATTTGCTTCTTGCCTTTGGAATTTATATTATGCCAATTAGCATATTAATTTGTGCATATTTCTGTTCTCTTTCCTCCTCTTTGCCCTATTGCTGAATGGAATTGAGGACATTTTTTTTTTTTCTGAAACTTTTATTGTTCTGGTCCCCTTTCTCAAGATCCACCCCAGGTCTTCAATATTTCCTTCAAATAAAGCTGCCAGAAGAGAAAGGAGACAAAAGGAGCAATGCATTCTCTTTAAGCAATGTCTTTCCATTGATTTTAAAGGGAAATATGCTGACATCATGGTGGTGAAGATGCTAATGAAATTATTTTACAGGAAGTAATGTGGAGATGAGACCAGGAGGCACATAGGATAGAATTCAAAGACCACTGCCTTTGAGAAGGGCTTTCTTGGACACTTGCCTCCTGTGGTATGCCTTTACCTCTCCTGGTTGAGCTATAACTACAGATTACCCTCTGTCTGAGCTCTAGAAAATTGCGATGACTGTGACTTCTCTTGATCATGTCAGTGTAGTTCTCTCAAAGCAGTCTCAAATTCCATGACTACAACAGAGCTGATAATCCTGGCTTGCAGAAAGTACAAGGTTGACTAGAGCCACCAGGACCTGGCCTCCTGAACCTCACTCTAAGCAGTGATATAAACTGATGAAATATCCCCTAATATTAAATAGGGTGCTTTTATTTATGCTCAGTTTTATCATGCTACTTTTCTCTCTCTCTTTCAGTGCCTTAAGAATCTCTTATGGCCTGATTCTGTCCTCCAGTGAGTATTTCTGTCATTTTTCATTTGATAAGTATGACATGAATGTCTGAATCTAAGCCTTAGATAAAGTTATTGAGTAGAATAGAACCAAGAACCCTGATCCTTAACTGCTGTTTGGGACTTCCCTCCAGGCAGGTATGGATGTTTTAATCAATATCATTTAGGTTCAATGTGCTACACTTTGTGAAAACTCACGAGTATTGGTCAGCAAAGATTTCTTCATTCTGCCCATAAGGGTGTCCTAAAATTTCTGTCACAGCTTTGCTGAAATCTTGGGTAAGGCTGCATTGTCTCACCCAACTATCTTATCAAAAAAAGAAAGGAATGCATTTTGTATTGAGTTCATGGCAGTTGTTAAGAATTATCACATTCTTTTTCTGTTTGTACACCAGTATTCTCTTTAGCCATTAGGATTGGGTATGCAAGTGACATTCATGAATTTTATTTCTAGATAATTTCTAGAATTTTTTTTTTCATTCTGAATTGTTCTTTTCCTTTAGTACTTTTTGCCTTCTTGCTTATGAATATCTCAAAGACACTCAATGTTTTTTTAGTACCATGATTTAACTAATTGTGGACTGGAAATTTGATGTATTTAATGCTTTATGAGTTGGCCAGGTTTTTTTTTTTTTTATTGGTTTTGCCATACAATGACATGAAACCGCCATGGGTTTACATATGCTCCCCCTCCAGAACCCCCTCCCTCCTCCCTCCCGATTCCCTCCCCTTGGGAAATCTCGGTGCACCAGCCCCGAGCATCAATCCTGGGCTGGCGATTGATTTCACATATGATAATTAACATGTTTCAATGCCATTCTCCCATATCATCCCACCCTTGCCCTCTTCCACAGAGTCCACGAGTCTGCTCTATACGTCTGCGTTCCTTTTGCTGTCTTGCATGCAGGGTTCTCGCTGCCATCTTTCTAAATTCCATATATATGGGTTAGTATACTGTATTGTTGTTTTCCTTCTGGCTTACTTCACTCTGGATAATAGGCTCCAGTTCCATCCACCTGAGTAGAACTGATTCAAATGAATTTTTTTTTTAATGCTGAGTAATATTCCATTGTGTATATGTACCACAGCTTTCTTATCCATTCGTCAGTTGATGGGCATCTAGGTTGCTTCCATGTCCTGGCTATTGTAAACAATGCGGCAAGCTGGCCAGGTTTTGAAGTAGTTCTAGTAAAATCCCCCGTGGTATCTCAACCAGTACTATCTGACAGAACTTTCTAGAAATATCCTATGTCTGCATTGCCCAAAACAGTGGCAACCAGTCACATATGGTTATTGAGCACTTGAAATTTGCCTTGTTCAAATGAGGGGCTGAATTTTAAATTTTGATTAATTGTAACTTTACATAGCCCCATGTGGCTAATAGATACCATATTGAATAGCACAATTCTAGAATTCTGGACTTTTTATTCACAAGGCATATTTCTTTAGGACCTTCTTTCTTTGTTTAGTATCAGAATCATTTGTGATTGTGTAGTCAGATTTAAAAAAATTAATGTGTCTCTCTCCTCATGGCATTGCCCTTACCTTTTCAAAGAGACATTTCAAATCTGCTTCTCTTGATATATGTAGATATTTCTACCTTCTGCTCCTCTTTGACTTCCTAGAACAAAAAAAAAAAAGTTAATATTAAGCATAGTATTCAGGAAGAGCCATTCCAGGCCTAGCCAGCTGACATTTTCCTAGAAGGAATAGGGGTAGTGTTTTCTCTCTTTAACAGTATTTCCATTCCTCACATCATGCCCCCTGAGCCCCACTCTGTATCCATCCTGACCATCACCCTTTCAATTTGCAGGGGATGAGCTCTTGATGTTTCAGGGGCTGGACACAGTCTAAATAGAAATGTCTATAATTAGAAAAGTACAAGATGTTAACAAGAAACTAATGCTTGTGACAGGAATGCATCTCTTAAATAAATTATTTAAAGCTTGGAGCCACAGAACATTATAAAGAGAAAGTAATCCTTTACTGAGGTCCTGCTGCAATTAGAACTGGAAAGATTTTTCTTCTCTTTTGTGCACCGGGATATATTGGAGAGATATGGCTTGTCTCTATATCTTTGTAACTTAGGCTGCTAGCTAGATCTGCATGTCATGATTTAGAAGTGATGTGGGTGTGTGTGTATGCACAAGTTTATATATATACAGACTCGAGAATCATATAATATGTTTGAGCAAATCTGTATCTCCAATGGCATATGTTAATTCCTACATCTGAGTTTGTTTTCCACATTTTCTTATGAATAATTAATTTTTCTGACAAGAAACGTAGGAGGTGGCCCGGAATTTGTTAACTATTTTTGGAGCTGGGGGGTAGGGGAGGGACAGAATGCTTAATCCTCCAACATCCCTAGATTGCTCACAAAGGACAGTGGTGACACCCCGCCCTTGTAGCCTTAACTGCGCACCGCCTCGCCACCTTGGCTCCCTGCAGTGCGGTTCCTCCTTTGACCTGGGGGTGTTCTGACAGGCACAGCTCACTCAGCGCTGACGCTCAGTGACAAAGCCACCTCACCACATGCTTCCCCCTCTTTGCTTCCTTTCTGACAGACTTGAAGGATTAGCAGAATTACCCGACCAGATCTCAGAAGGGTTATGGGATGGGTATAATGCATTAGCACATGGTTAAGTATTTTGAAAAAAAAAAAAAAAAACAAAACCGAAAAACTCCTCTAAGTAAAGTACTAAGTGTTATTTTCTGCCTCCTGCCACACAAAGCCCGTTTACAGGCTCTATTCCCTTGTTGTTTTTTTGACACAGTTGGAAAAGGAACAATTAAACTCTGGCCATTGTAGTCTAAGTAATTACTGATTACCCCCTACCTTCGCAGAAAAATTATGCAGAATGGGAAGTAAAGCCACACTGTGACCTGTAGGTGGTTTCCAGGGTTTGTGGCTCACAAATGCTGTGTTCCTGTGCTGTCCCCAGCCAGATGATGGACGACGTGGCGCTTGAGTCCAGAGAAGGGAGCCCGAGGCTCTCCCCGCATCACTGCGCTAATGGACCCTGAACTTGTTTAAGAGAGAGCAATTAATTTTTAAGCCAGCTTGGCAGCAGAAGCTTCCGGAGCTGACTTTGCTTTGTGTCCTAGAAGACACAACCCTTACATATCTATCCTTGGTTCCTCCTTGAAAGGGCAAATGTCTACAGAGCTGAAGGAGAGCAGGGAATGTCGGTGAGCTCTCCTCCCATCCGCGTCTTTACTTTCGACTGTTTGCCTGCCTTACACTTGTCCTCTTGGTAAATTCCCCTCAAGAGGGTGGGAGCTCTCTGCACTCTTAATAGAAGTAATATCTCCTCCCTTCTTCCCTCCCAGCTTTGCTTCCTCACTCCCTATTCACTTCCTAAATATTGACTGGGAATCTACAGTGTATCAGGTACCACGTTAGGTAGTTAGGCAGAATATACACCCTAAAATATGCTACTTTGGCCTAAGAATTATTTTGAGCTAAAGACACTTGCAAAACAACAGGTGTAAGAAGGACACACTAATCTTCCCTTTTCTTCCTGCAAACTCCCATGTGAGAGATGCTTTCCCAGTATCAAGAGAAAAAGAAAAAGAGCTTCAGTAGGGGAGTCAAAGCTGAGAGAGTTCTCTAAACAGAGCTTGTCAAAACTGTTCTTCACTTGCTTTAGACACCCAGAATATTAGCTACTTTTCCACAGTTGCCTTTCTTTGTTCAATCTAGTATAAAAGCATTTAGGTTTACTTCTTTGGGTTTTCTTTTCTTATTGAGGGCTCCTGTGTCCCGTAAAATTCATATAAATCTGTATGTTTTTCTTCTGTTAATCTCCCTTAGGCCAGTTTAATTCTCAGGCCCAGCCATTAAACCCTAAGAGAGTAGAGGGGAAAATTTGGCCTTCCCTCCAGTGGTGATAATGTAGAGGGGATTGGGATTAATAAGGCACCTTTCTGAAGCTGGTAGTCTCTGCTCTATGGCAGAGACTAACTGGTTTCACCCACCAATCTCTCTGGTCACCCCAACACAAGTTCACTGGAAAGAGAGGTGCTGATTTCAGCAGAGGGAGAGAAGTTTACTGGAATCGTGGGAGAATTTAAGGGTAGGAGGAGAAATGGACAAAAGGAAGCAAGGTGTTTGTCGCCTTCAAGGAACACAATTAAAGGTTGGCAGCTCTTGTGTTAAAACCATTAGACACAGTTAACACACTGGCAACTCAGTAAATAAGAGCTCTATTTCCTTTGAAATAATTCTGGGTTGTGGGTGGACAGAGCAGAAGGAGAAACATAATTAGGGGGTACGTGGAGAGGCAGGAGGGCTCTTCCACAGCATTTACTTGTGTGTGTGTGTGTGAGAGGGGGGGCTTGCTTTTTTAATATGTGACCCAGCCAGTTCACCCTTGCATTGTTACACACTAAATGGTGCTTTATTCTTGTTCATAATTGAAGCAGATTATAGTTTAGAAGTAATATTTAAAAATGGATTATCTAAATGTATACTGCTTATTATGTTGACTCAGTACATTGCTGTGTATAGGTTGTAAAGCATTTTAGGGATTAAGTTGTAATTAATTTTTTATCACTTTAATTTCTTATGCTGCTTGCTATGTCCCTTGGACTGTGATATTCTCTAACAGGAATTTTCTAAATACCTGAATAGTTTTATCCAGTAGCTAAGAAATAGCTCTCGGTACCGTTCATGTAGAGCCAACCAAGATCAACATATGGCAACAGTGAGGAAGGGGACTGGCTTTTTTTTGACAACTTGTTGTGTTCCTTTCATATGTAAATAATACATTTGCTGTAAGACTACTCGAATTAGTCCTTTCAACTAGATTTTACTGAAATCCATTTTGATTTCGAGAATTTAGTGGTGGTAGAATTTGTCCACATAAAAATGTAGGTAATAAGCAGAATGCACATTGTAGTCACTTAAAAGCAGAGACATTACTTTGCCAACAAAGGTCCATCTAGTCCAGTAGTCATGTAGGGATGTGAAAGTTGGACTAGCTGAGTGCTGAAGAATTGATGCTTTTGAACTGTGGTGTGGAGAAGACTCTTGAGAGTCCCTTGGACTGCAAGGAGATCCAACCAGTCCATCCTAAAGGAGATCAGTACTGAATATTCATTGTAAGGTCTGATGTTGAAGCTGAAACTCCAATACTTTGGCCACCTGATGTGAAGAACTGACTCATTTGAAAAGACCCTGATGGTGGGAAAGATTGAAGGCGGGAGGAGAATGGGATGACAGAGGATGAAATGGTTGGATGGCATCACAGATTCAATGGACATGAGTTTGAGTATACTCCGGGAGTTGGTGATGGACAGAGAGGTCTGGCATGCTGCAGTCCATGGGTTCACAAAGAGTCAGACACGACTGAGCTGAAAAATGATACTTAACAAACTGGTCATAAATGAGAGGTTTCTGTACCATGACAGTTACTTTTTATACTCTAATATATATAAATTGAGGGCTTTGTTGGGTTAATAGAGTATTCTAAGGGCACACTGGAAGGGTTCTTATGATTTATGTTTCTATAAAAAAGGAAATGTTGAATTAATTAAGAGCCAAAATGCCATGTCCAAACACTAAAAGAGATTCTGGTCAAGCTGGATATTTCTAGAACAATCTGATTTTAAACAGGGCTTACCTGGTATCTCAGATGGTAAAAATCTGCCTGCAATGCGGGAGACCCGGGTTCAATTCACTCCAGTATTCCATGAATGGGGAGCCAGTCGGGTTACAGTCCATGGGGTCACAAAGAGTTGGACACGAAACAGCCCTATGACCTCTATTGTTATCCTTCCTGACAATGCAAATTCTATTTGAGCCCTGTGCTTCCAGAAATGAATAAAAGATTAAGAAATTCTCCCCAATCTTTGCGTTCTGGAAATGATTTAATGCGAAGAAACTCTCTTCCTCATGTAACTTAGATAAGACTCACCTTGTTTACCCATGATAAGGCCAGGTGCAGACCCTCCGAATTCCCATCCTTCACCTCGTGAATGATTGACTGAACTCTTTTGTCTCTACTCATCAATAGAAATAACATACATGTTAACCAAACTTTGGTTATGATTCCCTCCTTCCCCTGTCGGTGAAGTTCAGCCCACCACTCAGCCTGAACTTGAAAATGCAGTGCAATTCTTAGTCTCTCAGCTGTGTCCAACTCTTTGTGACCCCACAAACTATAGGCCTCCAGGCTTCTCTGTACATGGGGATTCTCCAGGCAAGAATACTGGAGTGGGTTGCCATGCTCTCCTTCAGGGGATCTTCCTGACCCAGGGATTGAACCCAGGTCTCTCACACTGCAGGTGGATTCTTTACCATCTGAGCCACCAGGGAAGACCATAAGCTCCCTGCACATAAGCCCTCCTTAACAGTCTTTGATGGATTGAATGTTTGTTGCTGCTCAGTCACTCAGTTGTGTCCAACTCTTTGCCACCCCATGGACTGCAGCACATCAGGCTTCCTTGTCCTTCACTATTCCTGGAATTTGCTCAAACCCATATCCATCGAGCAAGTGATCCCATCCAACCATCTCATCCTCTTGCCCCCTTCTTTTGCCCTCAATCTTTCTCAGTATCAGGGTCTTTTTCAATGAGTCAGCTCTTCACATCAGGGTGACAAAGTATTGGAGCTTTGGCATCAGTCATTCCAATGAATATTCAGGGTTGATTTCTTTTAGGACTGAGAGGTTTGACCTCTTTGCTGTGCAAGGGACTCTCGAGAGTCTTACCTAGCACCAAAGTTTGAAAGCATCAGTTCTTCAGTGCTCAGCCTTCTTTATAGTCCAATCCTCACATCCCTACATGACTACTGTAAAAACCATAGCTTTGACTATATGGACTTTTGTTGACAAAGTGATGGCTCTGCTTTTTAATAAGCTTGTGTCCCACCAAAATTCTTTTGTTGAAATCTTGTGCCCCAAATGTGATTGTGTTTGGAGGTGGGTGCTTTTTGGAAGTAATTAGGATTAGCTGAGGTCTAGTGGGTTAGGGGATGTGAAGCCTTCTTGGGTGGGATTAGTGCATGAGAGAGCTTGTTTCTGGTCTCTGCTCAAGGCCATGTGAGGAGACAAACAGTAGCCAGCAGTCTCCAGATGGGAAGAGGCTCTGGACCTTCCTTTGTTCTCTACTCTAGGCTATAAACTCTCTGTGCCCACCTTCTTCTTGAAAACACAGCTATAGAATAGGTAGGCAGTGAGCATTTATTTCCGGAATCTGTTATTTGATGGTAGCCGCAGACGTCTGCGGCATGAAGTGACCTCTGACTTTGCTAAGACCCCCATTTCACACTCATGCGCTGTGAGAACTGGGGTGAATGGAAGAGAGAAATTTAGCTGTGGTGGCTTTATTACTTGAAAACAATGTTAAGAGAAAAATTGCGCTTTAGTTGTTTCCACGTATTTTGGGATTCCTTTGGAATGCAGGCTTTCTGCTGTTTTCATTAGCTTCCCCAGCCCTCAGGACAGTTCTCGATATACCCTATACACTCAGCAGGTATTTTCGTCAATATATTATTGAAAACAGCTGTATCTCAGGGCCTCCTGCTGCAGATCTAGAGTTAAAACAGTTTCCTGGCTCTTGCTGGGGGGATCAGAGTGGAGAACAGGTAAATAAGGGAGGCGGCATTTTCCTCCTGACTCCCTTTCCAAGGTCAGAGCAGGAAGAGAGTGTCTACAATCTGCAGAGCATTCTTCACGCGGTTGTTGCTGATCCCGTTGGGCTTAATTCTCTTCTTAATGAGCTGCACACCTGTGTCCCTGGCTGGCTGCCCTCAGCACAGAGGGAGCAGGTGAAGGAGGCTGAATTCCTCCTTTATCCTGACTCCTAGGATTCAGAGCTCTGCCTATCTGTGTTTTGTTGAGCATCCCAGGTGTGGGTGGTAGTCTGAGCATCTTTCTGTTATGTTAAGCAGCCAACATCAGTTATGCAGACTGAGGTTAAAGACAGTGAAATTTCTTGGTTGTTTCCAGGCACACCACAGCCCCAGCCAGTTTCATAATTCCACAGGAAGTCGTGCCTGACTTTTTTTTGTTAATTTCTGGTTAGTGGATGCTGATCACCTCGAGAAGATGATGGTGGAGACTGCCCAAGCCTTAGGCTTTTAGGGGATGACCTCACAGCAAGGCATGCAGCATGAATCTTGAAAGCTGAAAAGACTTTGTTCAGCCCGTCTTCTTCATGGGCTTTCTTATCTAGGTTCTAGGGTCAGCAGGGAGGTGGACAGTGGCAATTTAGATTGTGTTTGACCATTGTCACAACTCAAGAAAATGTCTGGATGAATTTTTATCAAATTTACAGGGTATATTTGGGGTAATAGAACTTAAAATGTAACCTATGGGAAGAATAGAACTTAAAATGTAACCTATGGGAGATAAGTCGAATTAATTTCATGGGCCCATGGGAGCACTGTGATACAAACAGTCCTCCCCTAGAGAAGCTGAAGCTGAGACATTAAGCGTCCCATGGTGGACCATATCTGAAGACACAGGTGAGACATGCTGAAATGTATAAGGCAGAGAAAGCAAATGATGTCTACAGTGTGACTCCAAGATCCAAAGTCCTGGGGCAACACTCATTGTGGATACCTGTTTATGATTTAGGGCTTTGGTTTTTCCCACCTAGGCAGCTCTGTGTGGCATCTTCCAGGGTGAGAGGTGATATGGGTATAAACCCACGCACATGGCACTATCTCATATAAAGGGGATCAGAACATGCCATTTCCAAAGTCTGCCCTTTTGGCATAAGAATTACTTTAAGTTGAAGGCAATTCAGCAACAAATGCAGAAAGAGCTCTTTGTCCTCCTCATCTGCTTAAAAACAGAATGGTGAGTGGTCTGCTTCCTCCCTCCCATACCAGGAAGAGAATAGCTCTTATCACTGGGGGGAGAACTTAAGTACCGAGATGGGTCTGCATAAACACGTCTTACTCAAATAGCTCTTATATTCCATTGGTTTCTTCTGTATTTATTTACCTTCCCACAAGTACTGCTCCTAGAATTCAAGCCCCTTTTTCTTTGTCCTGTTACTTTTTCACAAAGTTATTGCTCTTGGCTAAAATGATATAGAATCACCCTGGGTCTGATTCTTGGGTCTAGATTTCTTTTCTATGAAAGCCTCCCTACATATAAAAATTAAAATATTACCATCAAATAAATTTCGTATGCCTTTCCTCCTGTTAATCTGACTTTTGTCAATGTAATTTGCAGGTGCAGATGAATCTAAGAGGGTAGAAAAAAGATTTTTTTCTCTCTCTTCTCC
This sequence comes from Antilocapra americana, assembly GCA_007570785.1. Taxonomy (NCBI): domain Eukaryota; kingdom Metazoa; phylum Chordata; class Mammalia; order Artiodactyla; family Antilocapridae; genus Antilocapra; species Antilocapra americana. The sequence goes on along the minus strand of ML664173.1, from coordinate 9,146,393 downwards.
TACAGGTACCATGGACTTGTAGGTACTAATGTTAAAGACCCCACCTGCCAGTGCAGGAGACATAGAGATGTAAGTTTCATCCCTGAGTTGGGAAGATCCCCTGGAGTAGGAAAGGACAACGCACTCCAGTATTCTTGTCTGGAGAATCCCATGGACAGAGGAGCCTGGTGGGCTGCAGTCCATGGGGTCACAGAGTTGGACACAGCTGAAGTGACTGAGCACACATGTATGCACACAAGCATCTCAAACCCACCTGTCTTTTTCTGCATGGACTTCTAAATTGCCCAAGCCATTGGCTATCTGAATTTTGTTTTTAATCCCATAGTCTTAGCGTCTTACAGCAAGTATATAACTGCAGTATATATTTGTTTAGTTATAATTGTAGTGCTGTACTTGTAGGGGCTTGCCAGGTAGCTCAAATGGTGAAGAATCTGCCTGCAATGCAGGAGATCCAGCTCTAATCCCCGGGTTGGGAAGATCCCTTGTAGGAGGGCATGGCAACCCACTCCAGTATTCCTGCCTGGAGAATCCCATGGATGGAGGAGCCTGGTGAGCTACAGTCCGAGGGTTGCAAAGACTCGGACATGGCTGAGTGGCTAACACACACATGCGGTAGGGCTGCACCAGTATTTCTGTGCATTATAAACATACATAGAAGCAGAAGTTTTAATTGCAGAGTATCAGTATTCTATTTCTCCCCAATGGATCTTTGAACCCTCATCCCACTCTGAAGAGCCGTCTCCAAGATAGTCTTCTTTTAAGACCCAGAGTAAACATTTGAAAATGTAAATCTAATCTTATTACTCATCTGCTTCAGACTAAGGCGGCTCCCCTTTGCACTTAGAATGCAATCCTATCCTGGAGGCCAGCAAGCCCTCATGCCCTCTTCCAGTCTGTCCCATCTCCTGCTACCCCTGCTTCTCCGCCACTCTTGACCTGGCTCATTAGAGTCCTGTCGTCTTGGTTTTCATTGAGTTTCTCAAAGGCTGCATCCTCTTGCCTGTCACTGAGTTTTCACGTAAGTTAGTATGAAGGCTTTCTTCTATTCCTCACCTAATTTTCATGCATTTTTTGAATCTGTTCTTTCATTTCCTCAAAGAAACCTTCCCTGACACTAGCCCTCTCTTTTCCCACTAATCTAAATCAGTTTTCCCCATACTGAGGTCTCATCTCATTTTAATGTTTTTCTCCAGAGAACTTATTATAATGGATAATTATACTTTTGGCATTGTTTACACAATGTCCACTTCTATCAATAGTGTCTATCAATAGATAGACATCTGTGTGTCCTGCTTGGAACTGTAACCTTTAAAAAAATCTTATATCCTGGTGACTTGCACAGTAGAGCTTCTCAGGTGGCACAGTGGTAAATCTGCCTGTCAATCCAGGAGATGCAGGTTTGATTCCTGGGTCAGGAAGATCCCCTGCAGTAGGAAATGGCAACTCACTCCAGTATACTTGCCTGGAGAATTCCATGGACAGAGAGCCTGGTGGGCTACAGTCCGTGGGGTCACAAAGAGTCAGGCACAACTGAGCACGCACCTGGCACCAGCACAGTATTTAACAAATAGTGAGTACTTGATACAATTTTGATAATTGAGCAAATTAACAGTGATCATATTTTCCAAACCAAACAGCATGGTTTGGTTCTGGAGGACAAGGACCCAACTTGTTGGGAGTAAAAAGTTTACAGAATCCAGGATACGGGACTGGTGCATTTCCTTTTCATTCTTGTTACTCATGTGTCAAGCTGATAATTGAAGCTCTTGTGATATGTGTATCAGGAAGACATTATATCCAAAAGTAAGCATATTGTAGAGTGTTGTAGGGTAATGCTTTTTTGCTTCTAAATGTGCCTCTTACCACCTTTATTTTAATGCTGACATTTTCTGCAAGGAGTTGCTGACGCTACAGTCCAGATCTCACTTTTATTGGGTTGTCTTGATTAGGGAATAACCCAGCCTTCCTAAATTATTCACAAGTTTCAGGCATTGCTGAGGACTAGCAACTGTCAAATATGGTAATTATCAGCTAGGCGGGAAGAAGGACCTGATTGAAAGTTATGCGTGTAAGTTAACAGGCAAAGCAGCACTGGAAAAGTGAGCCTCTCCCTTCCTAAGTGCCCAGACCATTAAAGGCAAATAGATATCTGCAGGGGCCTGTGCTAGCTGCCCCCCACCCCTCACAGACAGAAAAGCAAATGCCATTCACGGCGTTGTTGATCCTGAGGAGGAGGGTCTGACATTGACTGAAAGCCCATGGTGTTTGGCCAGTGCTAACCTGCCTGCACACACGTGACAGGAACATATTTTGAAACATCATTTGGGGCTTTATCTTTTTCAAACTACCTTCCTGGTAGTCAGATTCTTCTGTATCTCAGCCCAGATACCTGGACACTACCTGAGGGGAAGAGAGGTCACTATGTAGTCAGAACACAAATGTCAGAGAAACACAGCCATCTATTTGCTTATTTCTTTAACAAATAATTTGTACAAATCCTCAGTTATACTCCGAGTTCTGATTCTAGAGATACGCTATGATTAAATCATGGTCCCTGATATTGGAAAAGATTAAAGGCAGGAGGAGAAAGGGACAACAGAGGACGAGATGGTTGGATGTCATCACCAACTCAATGGACATGAGTTTGAGTAAGCTCCAGGAGTGGGTGAAGGACAGGGAAGCCTGGTGTGCTGCAGTCCATGGGGTTGTAAAGAGTCTGACATGACTGAGCGAATGAACAACAACCTACCTCATGGAGCTTCCATTCTACCTGGGTAGACGGATGATAAACAGAAACTAATAAGTCATCTATAAAAGTGCAATAGCAATAATGATAATACTAAGAGTGAAACCATGTTGAAAAGACAGAAAAGAAAGTAGGTGAGAGTATTTAGATACTTAAACCTTGATTTAAAATGTCATTTAAATAGTATTGCCAGATTTGGCAAATTAAAATACAAGATGGTCAGTATGTGTATTATTTGTGGTTAACTGGAATTAAAGTGTAACTCTGTGGCTTCTCTTTTATCTTGTAAGTGATAGTTGCTCAGTTGTATCTGACTCTTTGTGATCCCGTGGACTATAGCCCACCAGGCTCCTCTGTCCATGGGATTCTCCAGGTAAGAATGCTGGAGTGTGTTGCCATTCCCTTCTCCAGGGGATCTTCTCGACCCAGGGATCGAACCTGTGTCTCCTGCATTGCAGGTAGATTCTTTACTCTTTGAGTCACCAGGGAAGCCCTTTATCTTGTGACCCTACCTTCAAACTGCACCTTGAATAATGTGAAGAAACTGGCTCTAGGAAGCCCTGGAGAAAGAGCTGCCTGGGAAGGAGATTAGTATGTGGAAAATGCCCTAACTTAGGAAGAGTGTTGTTAGTCTCTCAGTCATGTTCGACTCCTTGCAACACCATATCCTGTAGCCCACCAGTCTCCTCCATCCATGGGATTCTCCAGGCAAGAATAGTAGAGTGGGTTACCATTTCCTTCTCCAGAGGATCTTCCCAACCCAGGGATCAAACCCAGGTCTCCTGCACTGCAGGCAGACTATTTACAGTCTGAGCCACCAGGGAAGCCCAATTTAGGAAGACTGTGGATTTTAAGTAAGGTAGTAAACCACTGAAGAAATCATTTCAGAAGAGTGGTATTATCTGCCTTTTACTTGAAAAATATCACTTTGGCTTCAGGGTTGAGAACATCCTAGAGGAAAGAGAGCAAGTAGATATAGAAGAGGAAAAAGTTTTTTTTTTTTTCTTTCTTCTAGCCATCTTAGGTTCATTAGCTGGGACCCTGTAAATGAAACTAATGAAACAGATGAGTAAGAGACAAACAAATAGAAGTTTATTGCGTGCATCTCACATATACATGGGAGAACTCAGTGATGAGTAACTCAAAGGGGTGGCTAAAACTTGGGCACATATAGCATCTAACAAATGAATAAGCTTGCTGAGAAGTGACAAGATAAAAGAAAGGGACTTTGAGCTTCTAGGGTGGCAGATTGTGGGATGGTAAATATAAGGGAGGAAGCTGGTAAAAGATAAATATTGTCTTAGTGAGGTTTGTTATGTAGATTGAAGCCAGTGGAGGAGGCTGTTAGAATAGAACTGACATAAGATGGTGTGGCTGGCAGGGGAGTGGGTGTGGTGGAGGTGATGATAAGAACTTAGAATTTGTCTACATTTAAAAAGTAGAACTAACAATAATTACCAGAGGATTTCATATGGGGGTGCTAGGAAAAGAAGACTCGAGAATGATTCCAAGACTTTTGGTCTCAGTAACCATTTCAAAAGATGATAACGTCAGTAAGAACAGCACATTTTTATTTCCACAAAGTTTTTCCAGTTGGAGACAAATACAAGCTAGACTGGAGAAGAAATGGAGAGACAGGGAGGAATGGCCATTTGAAATAGAAAGATCTTAAGACTGATGATTACTCAGCCTCTGGAACTTCCAAGGAGCTGTGTGGATTCTGAGCCACACTCACCCTTGTGACTTTCTGATGAGAAATGTCAGTTGGTTGTTGTTCAGTCACTCGGTCGTCTCTGACTCTTTGTGACCCCATGGACTGCAGGATGCCAGGCTTCCCTGTCCTTCACTGTCTCCTGGAGCTTGCCCAAACTCATGTCCATTGAGTCAGTGATGCCATCCAACCATCTCATCCTCTGTCGTCCCCTTCTCCTCCTGCCTTCAATCTTTCCCAGCATCAAGATCTTTTCCAAGGAGTCAGTTCTTCACATCAGGTGGCCAAAGTATTGGAGTTTCAGCTTCAGCATCAGTCCTTCCAATGAACACTCAGGGTTGATTTCCTTTAGGATTGACTGGTAGCAAAGTGTTGGCTGAAGTTGATTACTGAAACTCAGTTCTACATCCAAACCCACCCGTATGAACAACTATCTGCCTTCAGTGACTTGGGACTCTAAGAAGTATTGCACTTCTTCATCCTGAATATTTAGAGTATGATAATAACAGTAGATGGCAAAGCCCCCAATATGTGATAGGCAGGTAAGCGGTCCCCCCCAAAGATGTCCACATCCTGATTCCTAGAACCTATGAATGTGTATGTTGTTGTTCATTTGCTTAGTCATATCCAACTCCCCGTGTCCCCATGGACTGCAGCACATCCTGCTGTTTGCTGTCTCCCAGAGTTTGCTCAAATTCATGTCCATTGAGTGAATGTGTTATGATGGGTGGCAAAAGGGAATTAAGGTTGCAGATGGGATTGGAGTTGCTAATGTGCTGATCTTAGCATAATAAGATTTTCCTGGATTATCAGGCAGGTCCAGTGTAATTACAGGGTTTTTTAAAAGTGGAAGAGGAGGCAGATAAGTCAGAACCAGAGTGATGTGATGGGAGAGAGCCTCATCTGCTTTTCAGTTGGAAAGGAGTAGCAAGCCAAGGAACGTAGATGGCTGCTAGAAACTGGAAAAGACAAGAAATCATTGTTTCCTTAAAGCTTCAAAAAGGAAAGAAGCCCTATTGACACCTTAAGTTTAGCTCATTTCAGACTCCTGACCACTGTAAATATGAGATTCTAAATTTGTGTTGTGTTGTTATAAGATACTAAGTTTGTGGTAATCTGTTACAGCGGCAATGCAAAGTCAAGACACTGACCAACAAAGAGGTAGATAAGACCCCTAGATGTCTTCCATCAAGTAGAGTGATGATAGAACACATTCATCCTCATGCATAGAGTAGACTTCAAATTTGGCTTGGCAGGAGGAGCCTAAAATGAGACATTTATATGTTCCCCTGATGGTTGAGGGGAACATATAAAATGCTGCATTTCTTCCAATTCTCCAAATCCTTGCTTGAGTTATGAGTTGCTATGGGCTGAATGTTTGTGAACCCTCAAAATTCACATGTTGAAATTTTAACCCGTAATGTAATGGTATGAGGAGATGGGCCTCTGGGAATTGATAAGCTCCTGATGGCAGAGTCCATTTGAATGGGATTATTGCTCCTATTAAAGAGACCCCAGAATGCTGTCTTGTCCATGTGAGGACAGACAGACAAGCTGGCTGTCTAGGAGCCAGGCAGCAGGCTCTCACCAGACACCATATCTGCTGCCCCTTAGACTCACCAGACCCCTAGAATTGAGAGAAATAGGTTTTTGTTGTTTATAAGAATATTGGACAACAGAAATTTATTTCTCCCATCTTTTGGCTTCCCTGGCATCTCAGATGGTAAAGAATCTGCCTGCAATGCTGGAGACCTGGGTTTCATCCTTGGGTCTGAAGATCCTGGAGGAGGGAATTGATACCCACTCCAGGGTTCTTGCCTGGAGAATTCCATAGACAGAGGAGCCTGGTGGGCTACAATCCATGGGTCACAAAGAGTAGGACACGACTGCCAAAGCTACTAACACATAGGAGTACTGGAGGGGGTTGCCATTCCCTTCTCCAGGAGATTTTCCCCACCCAGGGATGGGACCTGTTTCTCCTGCTGTGCAGGTAGATGCTTTAGTCTGAGCCACCAGAGAAGCCTGAAGATGTGTGTGTTAGTCATTCATTCACGCGCAGCTCTTTGTGACCCCATGGGCTGTAACCTGTCAGGCTCCTCTGTCCATTGAATTCTCCAGGCAAGAACACTAGTGTGGGTAGCCCTTCCCTTCTCCAAGGGATCTTCTGGCCTCAGGGATTGAACCTGGGTCTCCTGCATTGCAAGTGGATTCCTCACCATCTGAGGCACCAGGGAAGCCCATAACCCAGGTTATGCTGTTTTGTTACAGCAACCTAGCTAAGACATTTGCTCAGCTTTCCAGAATGAACTAGAAGTCTTTGGGTTCAGTCTGTTCTGTGTAGAACACTGACCTTTTCTGTAGCCTTTACCCCCTGTTCTGTAAGCTCCTTCAAAGGGCAAGCTATGTTTTATCAGTAGTCTTAACCTAGCACTTAACCAAATGATTGCTGGACAAAGAAATAAATGAATGAATAAATGAGTGAGTGAATGCCTCTCTTTCCTATTTTGACAAATGTGTATGGTGGGCTGGTGTGTGTGTTACAACTGTGTGTTGGAAGATCACTAGTTAAGCTTGAATTCATGCAAGCCATTTTGAAAGGCCTAGTTTGACAGACCCATTTGTTATGCAAGGTCATATCGTAATCATTGTCCCTCAGCATAAATATGGGCCAGGAACCAAGTGTTAAAATGCAGTAGGTCCTTGGCATCTATTCTCTTTCTTTGTAGCTTGGCCTGACCTCTGACAAGCCAGAGGGAAAGCAGCTTGAGTAGTGGCCTGTGGCCCCGCCAGACCGCTGTAAGAATGACAGTTTTGGCTCGCAAATGGGAACAGGGCATAATGAGTGGGTATATGGTCAGTCCGCAGGGGAGAGACTGGAACTTGGTTGGCTTGGAGGACTGGAACAGAGGGCGAGGCAGGGTGGAGTGAGAGAACATGAAACTGTGTGAAGGCCAGGTTGTTTCAGGTTAAATCTGAGATGCATTTGTTCAGAGACTGTTTGCTGTACTGGACACTTTGTGCAAGGGCACTGTGCAAAATACCACCAAGGGGGCAGGGGATAACCATAGCCGATGTTTCCTTCCTGTTTACTGTGTGGTAGGGGGGCACTGTGGTGAGCAGTGTTAAAGTTGTATCTCATTTTCTCCTCAGAACAAGTCCATGCGTGCAGAGCAACTATAACACTCAGCAAACAGATGAGCAGACTTCAATTTCATGACAGCAGATGCCATGGATACCCAGTAAATGGCAGAGCTGGGTATTTAAACTGATGTCTGATTCAAAGGCCTGTTCTCCTCTAACTTATGCACATACTGGCCTGGTCTTAAGTCACTGAACCTCACACTTGAATTGCTCTACTTTTCTCCTAGTAGCATACACGATTACAGAAGTTATAATATGAGCAAGATGGGAGAAATGCTGCAAGGAAGGAGAGGGCTTAACATTATGAAACAGGAAACTTCTGGGAATGCCATTCAGGCAGGAACACGCAAATAACAGTGGCAGCTATTGAATGTTTACTGAATCAGGTGCTTTACCTCCATTCAGTCATTCATTCAAAAAATATTTACTATGCATCTGGCACCTTTCTAAGAATGTAGGATGCATCAACAATTGAAACAAATAGGCCTGGTTTCTTTAATCTTGCACTGCAGTAGAGAGAACCAAAGAATAAACTGTATATAGTTTATACACACACACTCACACATATATTCATATATATATATATATATATATATATATACACACATTTAAAAATGTTACAAGGTATCAAACACAATGGAAAAAAAGGAGGAAGGCAAGAGGGTATGTTAAATGGAGTCATCAAAGAAATAGCATGTTCTCAACTATCTCTTTGAATCCTCACAATGCTTTTGAGTCAGGGACTAGTTCTGTGTCCCCTTTTCAAATGGGGAAAAAGGGCATAGAAAAATTAACTAGATTGCTCAAGAAAGTAATGGATCTGGGATACCAAATTTAGCATATGGACTCCCAAACCCTATGCTATTCTTACTCCCCATTAGGCTTTTAAAATTTTTCTTCTCCTTCCTCATCTAGAAACTGGTTGAGCTGTTATGGCTGTCAGGGCCCTGTTTGACCTTCCCTGTGATTTGCTGAGTCTCTTCTCTGTGACGGAGAAGGCAATGGCAACCCACTCTAGTACTCTTGCCTGGAAAATCCCATGGACGGAGGAGCCTGGTAGGCTGCAGTCCGTGGGGTTGCTAAGAGTTGGACACGACTGAAGCGACTTCACTTTCACTTTTCACTTTTTTTTTTATGCACTAGAGAAGGAAATGGCAACCCACTCCAGGGTTCTTGCCTGGAGAATCCCAGGGACGGCGGAACCTGGTGGGCTGCGGTCTATGGGGTCCTGACGAAGCGACTTAGCAGCAGCAGCAGCATCAGCAGCTTCTCTATGAGCCTAGCTCAGCCTCATCTTACTGAGTCCCCAGCACAGGTCACAAGAGCTTCAGCCCCCACCATCTGCCCACCAGAATCCACCTCCGGCTCAACAGAACCATGTGTGTGCAGCCTCAGGGATTCAACATTTGTTTCTCCTGCCTTCTCTGCCATGCGCCAAGTCTTCCGGTTAATGAACCGTATTTGCACCTATTACACCCTGTGGAAACTGGGTCCTGGGCCAGCAGAGGCCATTTCAGGGACCAGTTTTCAAAGCTGGCCTATTACTCTCAAGCCTGGGGATTAAAAAGCCATTCCTGTCCCCTCCTTCACAAAGGCCCCAAATCCAATAACAGTTTGGAGCCACTCCCAGTCAGCCCCTATTATGAGCTGAAAGGGGACTGGATTGCTGTTCTCCAAATAGCATCACAGGGTGCTTTTCTGCAAAGCCTGGTCTTTGACGAATGTGCCTAGTCTGGTCTCTGAGGTCCCTTCTAGTGTTTGATGTACACGTGGGTACCTTTGTTGGATATTCTGAGTCCACAAGGGATAGCTTAGGACAAGATTATCAGAAATTTTAACTCACCCATGAAGCACAATATTTTGTTGTATACTTAGCAGGCACCATACTCTTATGAGGTAGAGACCATACTCTTAGCCTCATCTTATAAATGAACGAACTGAGGTACATGGAGGTTAAGTTGTCCAAGGCTAAACTGTGAGAAGCAGGGCTGGATTAGAAATGGAGTGCTGTCATATTCTCTAGATGCTGGGGACACATCCAGACAAGGGATCCCTGACTTCAGGAAACTTACAGCCTAGAGGGGAGACAGTCAAGTAAAACAAAAACACCAATAGGGGGGTTATGTCTTAGAAGTTGGATAAAGTACAGGTAGATGACTGGGTCATCCAGGGGAATGAGTGGGACTTTCCTTCTCTTTCCTCGCTCACATCATTTTTGTCTCTCAAGCATGCTATGCTTTACTTGACTCACTCTCTCCATAAAATATGTCTGGCTGTTTCCCAACTCCTCATGATTCTTTTCGGGGACCATCTTGAAACGTGTTCAAATGAGGCAGCCAGTTTTAACAGCTAATCTGTTACCTTAAGCTCTAGTTATCTGTCATTGTATAACAAAGCACTCCAAAATGTGATGGCTTACACAACAGCCTTTTTATTATGTCATGATTTTCTGGGACAAGAGTTTAGCTGGACTTGGCTGGGCTGTGCTACTCCACTGGGCAGTGACTTGGGTCACTGGGTGATATACAGCTGATGGCTGGGCTGATCTGGAGGGTCCACGATGGCATCATGTATGTGCCTGGCATCTTGCAGGGGCACATGGAAGGCTGAACTCCCTCTATGTGGTTTTGTTGCAGGACTTCCCCATGTGGCTTTCTAGCAAGTCGTAAGAATTCTTAGCATGGTGATCCAGCTACTGAGGAAGACCATGGTTGAGGCTGCCAGCTCTCTTAAGGCTGAGAACCAGCAGAGCATGACTTAACACTGTTCTCCATTGATTAAATCAGGTGCATGCTAGCCCAGGTTCAAGGAGAAGAGTACAGTCCACCTTTGGTCATGAGGAATGTCAAAGAATTTGTGGCCATCTTTCATTTACTACACTTTCTGGTTCACTTGGCATTGAATTTGTATGGAGTTAATGTATTTCTAATAAAATATTGCCTCTGAAGACTGGTTGAAGCTGAGTTGCTACAACCTTTAATATATATTTAGTGTTGAAATAAGATAACTTGACTTTCTCAGAGCAATGAATGTAGAGTGATTGCCTTTTACTGCATTCTGAGCCTGCTCATTTGCTCAGTCATGCTCGACTCTTTAGCAGCCCCATGGACTGTAGCCCACAGGCTCCTGTCTCTGTGCAATGTTCCAGGCAAGAATACTGGAGTGGGTTGCCATTTCCTATTCCAGGGGATCTTCCTGACCCAGGGATGGAACCTGCATCTTTTGCATTTGCAGGTGGAGTCTTTAGCACTGGGCCACCTGGGAAGCCCCATTTTTGAATAAACACAGGCAAGTTGAAACTTCCAAATGTCATTGATCAAAGGACTGAGGATATTCAGATCATCCTTGCATTTTTAGCAGAGGGAGTAAATGTGCATTGGGGAGGAGGCAGATTTGGGAAGGAAACTCTAGGCTGCTCAAGAAAAGCTGTGGAAAGATACTTGGAAAGAAAGTGGATTGCATTCATTCCAATAGGAGCTGTTGAAGAATTCCCAAGAAAAGCACAGAGATCAAGAGTGGAGACAGTAATATTCCTATTAATATTCCTAGACAGTAAAATTCCTAATTTCCTAGCCCCAGGGAAATGAAAACTTCTAAAACTGTTCTAGGCACATTGTAGGTGCTCAGTAAGTATTTAATGACAAAGAAAATTGTGATGAGATAGCTGTGGAGATGGCCTAGATCAGGCATCTTAGAAAGTAGACCTGGAAATAAAGGAACTTTTACATTATTTGAGGAGAATTAAATGAAATTACTTGGGTGAACCAAGAAACCACACTTAGCACACAGCAATTACTCAAAAAATATGAGTTGCATTCTATTTTTTACTTTTTACTTCTTTAGACTGTAAGAGTAAGTGGCAAATAAAAGTAGAACTAAAGGATAGTTTGATCTTTATGAGTTAAAATAGAGAGCAGAGTTAACCAGTAGAGCTTTCTTGAATGATGGAAATATTCTTCACCTGTTACTGACTGTTTCGAGTCTGGCCCCAAGCAAAGTTCTGTGTGATGTCCTTTGAGCCAATAGACTGAGATGGAGTTTGGTTTAGAAGCAAAGGAAAGCTTTTTTTTTTTTTTTAATATTCATTTATTATTTTTATTTATTTATTTGGCTGCACCGGGTCTTAATTGCATGCAACACATGGGACCTTTGTTGCGGCGATTCAGGATCCTTAGTTGCTGCTTATGAATGCTTCACTGCCGCAGGTGGAATCCGGTTCCCTAATCAGGGAGGAATTGAGGGCCCCTGCCTTGGAGAGCGTGGCATCTTAGCCACTGGATCACCAAGGAGGTCCTAGGCAAGCTCTGTTCTTTGGTCAAAGAATGGAAAGATATGAACTTCAGCTGTGGAGCACAGGCAGTCCCTGAGAAGCCCTCAGCAGGCTGCTCTGTGGGGAACTCAGCAGTAGGGAGGGACACGTGGAGGGTGGAGTTCTCGCGAGGTTCAGGGTCCAGCTCTCAGGGCCTGCTCTCGCGAGGTTCGGGGTCCAGCTCTCAGGGCCTGCTTTCTGTCGCCATCTTGAATCACAGCCCTGGGCCTGGAGCTTCTGCCCACGGTCCGGAGCTGAAGCGACAGGCATAGCTGTTTGGCACTGGGAACTCTGGTCTGAAGTGCCGAGTTCAAGGCCTCTGCCCACTGCACCCTACGAGCAAGTGAAACTAGACGGAGCTCCAAGGAAAACTAACGTTAGACTTTATTTTATTATCCAGATTCTATTTTTATTTTCTGGGTATTGTTAATGGGCTTTGCTGGTGATACATCTGCACTGTTCAGTATACTCACCTGTGACCACATGGAGCCTTTGAGCTCTTGAAATCTTCTGGTGTGACTGAAGCAGTAAATTAAAATTTTTCTTTATTTTTACTCAATTCAAAGTTAAGTTTAAATAGCCTCTTGGGGCTGCTGGTTATGTTATTGGATAAGAGGACTTTCTTAATACTCATTTGAAACAAAAAGTCGATAATATAAGATGGTACTCGTTAACCTCAAGTTTATAACATGGGTACCTTGAAATTATTTCAGACTAACACAGTTACATTATTTATTGAGTTAATTAAGGAGGTAGGAGAAAAAGTTAGGCTTATGGCTAACAGGAAGCAAATATAGAAACCTAAATATAAGCGTATTATTAGAGTTAAGACTGAAAGAGGGTAGCAATTTAGGGGCCAGTTGGTTCTGCTGGATAGTAAAGACCCTGGAGCTTGTCAGTAACTATTGAATTCTATAGTTCAGTGTAACAAAGAAATTTAGAGTGCTTTCAAACCAACAAATTGAGTGAAATAAATATTTTTATATTCACCTGGCATAATTTGTTATCAGCTTTTTCTAATGGCAGTAATGGAACTGCAGCAGTTAAACCACCTTCTCCAGAGTACCTGTACCACTGCCAAGAGCAGAAAACTCATCTTCCAAAGCCTCAATCAGCCAGTTTCTCATCTGCATCCCATAAATCATCAAGAAGGAACAAGCTCATTATCTCAGCACTAGGGACAAAAGTCTTTTACATGACACTGAACTTCTGACTGCTGCAAAACATGGCAGCTTGCCGTTGTCTTTAACAGGTGTGTTGGCCCCTTTAATAGACTGAGCCAGAAGTTTGAGACTATGGCCTGAAATTTTAATTTGTTATATGGTGTGACTTGCAGTGGGCCCATGTCCAAAAGTAATTGGGTCCAGTGGCTTGTGGATGTTTTGTCGTTTTAATAGGTTTGGGGAGAGAGATGTGGGAGTGTCTCTCCCTCAAAACATCCTCTCTTAGACATTAGGGATTAGGGGAGCTTCTCGCTCTATTTTGGAAGGTATTTCAATCTTGCTACTCCAAAGAGGTGGGTAGGAGCTCCCAGGTACAGCCTGTTAAGATGTCCTATACACTTACCCTTCTGCATTCACAGATTCAAATAAGGATTTTTGAAAATATTTGAAACCATATTTGAAAATAAGGTTCCAGAAAATTCCAAAAAGCAAAATTTGATTTTGCTCTGCTATGGCAACTATTTACATAGTATTTACATTGTATTAGGTGTTATATGTAATTTAGAGATGATTTAAAGTATATGGGATGATGCGCAAAGGTTATATGCAAACACTATGCCTTTGTGTATATGAGACTTGAGCATTTGTAGGTTTGAGTCTTGGAACCAATCCCCTTGTGTGAACTGAGGAATGACTGTGCCGCCATCTTGTAGTTCCCTCTCTACATAATGATTCTGGAGCCTTCTGAATTAGCCAAAATGTGATTCCTATGTCATATAAAATTCACTATAACTTCTAGTAAGATAATCATAAGTCCAGAAAAGTCTCTCAATTTCTACCTCCCTTTCTAAAGATGGAAATACTGTGAGTGTCGCATGGGGGGTATTCTAGTTTTGGGTATGCTCTTTCTTGTTCCATGGTCAAAAAAAGATGAAGTTGTTAGAAATAAAAAAGCATTTAATCTATAATAAGCATGACAGTAATCTTCTGTAATGGTCAGATGATACATATTTTTGGCTTTTGAGACATTTGATCTTTGTTGTAGCTACTCAATTGGTAATAAAGGCAAAAATAATGCATAGACGAATGAGTGTGTCTGTGCTCCAGTAGGCTTTGTTGGTGGACCCTGAAATTTGAATTTCATATAATACACATTTGTGATGAATGTTCTGTTTTTTTTGGATGTTTTTCAGATATTTAAAAATGTAAAAAGTCATTCTTAACTTGCAGGCTGTTAAAAAAAAAAAACCCAACAAAACACAAAGTGGCAGACCACATTTGACCTATAGGCTGTAGTTTGCTATCTTTTACTCTTTGAGATATGGACATATATAACTAAAATGTAAACATTTCATAAATGTTATTGTAGATATTATTGGATTCTAGCATTCTAGAGTTATGAAAGGATTTATGTTTCTATCCTTACATATAGAATTTAAAACCACAGTTTATTTACAGTGAGCATCCTTTCAAGTGGATAATTTTAAAATAATGAAAGAAAAAGCGTATTGCTGTAGTACATAGATAACTGATTAAGGGTGTGAGAGTTCAGGATTTTCTGCTCAACTCTGATGCTAAGCAAGGACTTAATACATTAGATTTTCTCATCTCTAAAATGGGAATAATTCTGGCTCTCCCATCCTTACAGGGCTGTGATAAAAACCAAATGAGACTATACTCCTGAAAATTCCTAGAAAAGATCAAGTGCTACATGTGTGTAATTCTCCAGGAGTATCCCAGAAGTTCTTGAGCTGGTATAATTTCTCTTAGCAACTGTGTGGGAAAATACTGCTACCTAAATAGATAAATATAGGTGGATATTTTTATATTCATATGGGGGTGATTTGAAGAGAAAAATGATCTGTCCTGAATATTTTATCTTTTAGCAGTAATAGAAATCTTGCCATATGTCTATTTTTTTATAATCATGCTACGAACTGCTGCTTCATTTAGAATATTTTCTCTCATTTATTCCAAACACAAAAGTAGCCAAAGGAGATGAAATATAACTGCATGCATCTCATGCTTGGAAAGATATATATATATATATAAAATAATGGGTTGAGAGTTGGATTGAAGAAAGATAAAGGCTTCCATACAGGTGGTTCTATTGAAAGAGTACTGATTGACAAGATATGAAAGATGTCTTTTTGATTTTCTGCTGTTCAGGAAGATATTGGTACAAACCCTTGTATGTGTGCTTGTGTTTGTGGGTGTGTGTAAATGAAAATGAAAGAACATATGTCAATATAGTGTTCTACAATGGGGAAACAACTTTGAGTAAAGACATACATTTAAAATCGTTTAGTTTATTTCATTTTAGTTTGATTGATTTTATAAAATACATCTTTTTAGCTGCATAAAATAATTCAATGAAAGACTAGAAAACATTGTGAAAAGGGTAAATTTTGTTTGTATTTCTTAGGATATGAAATCACTTGTCCGCTAAATGGAGGGTTTTAATTAAAATAGATGAGAAACTAGGGAAAGAAGAGGAGAAAGGCATTTAAACATAATTTTCTTGTGTAAGGTTTTCCATGTTTTCTTCATAACTGTTGAATTTCCCTTCTGGGCTTTACAATATAGTTTGTATAATTATTTTGGAGAAGTGAGAAATGTGAGAAGGAAAATGAAGTATTTTAGTACTGGTCCCAGATATATGCTGCATCTGGCTGATTTCAGTTAACTCTCCAAGAGCTACTATAACAGTGTAGATGTCATGAATTATGATGATGTAAAGTTTTATATTTCCCACTTCTGATGCTCATTTTCATAGTGCTGGCATCTCTGGTCACTTGGTCTTTCTTTTTCTGCTGTCACTGTATATTCACATAATCCTTGTCTTCTTTTGTTCTTCTGTATTTTTAATATTAATTATCCTTTGTTAATAACATGCCCAGTCTTTTCTGATTTGTATGTATGTCTGTGATATTGACAGCCATGCTCAAGAAATTTGCCTTTGGATGAGACTAGCCTAATGTTTCTCAGAAATCCATAGCGTGATGAAAGAGCTTTAAGCGATGGGTCAATACTAACAAAAATTTTTCTCATTAGGTATACATCAGAGAGTCCTGGCATAGTTGTGGCTAGATGTAGTCTTAATTAGAGGAGATTCTAAGACACACTGATACTAGATTCAAAATTTCACAGTGTAAGACTTGTAGGGACTATAAAATCCAGTGATGTCCAATCTGAGTATAGAAACCTCCATCATGTTATATCAGAAACCCATTGAAGGAACAAGCTGTTCAAAAGGAGCACATTATGTTGAATTCCAAATCCTTAGGCATAGTTTGAAAACTGGAACCAAGTTTAAACTCAGGGTTTTGTGTATTATCTTGAATTTTGTAGACTCTGGATTTGGTCTATTAAGGTCAAAGGAAACTGCCTGTGCTTTGAAAGGGCAGTACTACCCAGAGGATGAGAAATCAGCCCTGGGGTCAGATGTATCCAGTTTTAATTCCAGCTCTGTTCTCTACTAGCAGAGCAAATTTGGGACTGTAGTCTCTGAACCTCAGCTTCCCACTCTTGAAAATGGGTATAAAAACTGTAGCTAGGGGAAATCCAATGAAGTAAATCATATTAAATGCTTAGCACATCCTCAATATTTAGTACCATGCCTGGCCCATTGTAAACACTCTATAAATATCTTTAGGCAGAGAATAGCATACTGGCCTTCTAGGGGAGTACAAAAAATGTATTCAGCCTGTTTTTGAGGAGATGTTGATCTTTCTAAATACTGAAGCCCAAACCCCAGGAATGATGTCAGGAACAACTCTCAAATGTATATCATTTGAGTCCCCCAGGAATAGATGTGATCAACTGATAGTGTATTAAGAACTCCAAGGAGGGAAATATAAGAATTGTTTTAGAATGGAATTGTCTGGGAGGATTTCTTGAGGTCAGTGTTTGATCTGAGTCTTTCGGAATTTAATAGACAGGAGAGGAAGAGAGCACCGAGGTCAGGGCATTTGGGGCTGGGAAAATAAAAACCACACCCTAATGATAATCTCGTGATGTAGGTTTGACCTCAGGTGAAAAGGTTGCTGCTTTTAGACCACGTTCAAATCCTAGTCATTGCAATTATCAAAAATCTTGTCAATCCAAAGATAGAAAAATTGGCTTCCTATCAAGTGTTAAGCACCTGGAACCCAAATTCACGATCCCTGGGTTTGAACTGAAGTTTGGCCAACGTGTGACACTGAGTAAGGCTTTTGCCCCCTTGGTGCTTCCATTTTCCCTCTTTCAGAGGAAGGTGTTAAGAGTTGAATTTGATGTTACCAGTGGTGACACCTCGTGTGACACTTTGTGATTCTGCACTGGCGTTATGATAATCTTTCCAGTCTTTAAATCCATACCCTTTCTCCTCTCGTTTAGACACTGGTTGCTGAGGGAAATCTTGCTTGGAAGGAACTGGGACTTACTCCATTCGCTCTTCAAAGACCGTGGCCTTGTGTCACTGTCACAAGGGGCTTTGTCACTCAGAGCACCTCCAGTGGGGATCATCTCATTTGATTCTTGCAACACTGGAAAGTGGACAGAGGATTCTGGTAAAGGAGATCCAAGGGCTGGCTCCTGGAAAGACAGTGGGACTGTCAAGAAAGACACAGGTCCTGCTCACTTCATTTCCAAGGAGACTGGGCTAACAGCCTGTCTCCTGTACACCGGGAGAGCCATAAATCTGAGAGTTAGATTATCATCAAAGAAACACAGGGGCAGGGATTTTAGCTTTTCATGTGCTGAAGGGTTGCAGGGGTTCCTTTCCGGAATGCAAAGGATAACTGCTTTATCAGGTATGTATTTTAGTCCATAAACAGTCTTAAAATTTTAGTCCCTTCTGTGGCTCTGTAAAGTTTTACTTGGAAAACTTTGCAAAACTTTTAAGACATGGTCTGTGCAGCCCAGACAGTCTGTATTGGAAAAATGGTGCACAGAGATCCATCACGTACAAAACTGGGCTCATCTCATCTCCTTTGAGCTGAGAGTTCAGTGAATGGGCATAAAGTGGGAAATCACACCTGAGTAAGTGTTGTTTTCACCTGTGTGAAGACCAGATGGCAAGCTGACATGCGAAGAGGGCTGTGCACATATGCTGGGAGGTGCCTTTGGGCCTGGCATTGTCCTCTGAGATGGCCTTGTGCCTCCATGCTGTTCAGTTCATCTTCTTCCCCAGGCAGGACTTGACAAGTCATTTGTTCATGGAAGACACTTCCGGAGATAACCTTCAACATTTCCAGTGGAGGAGCCAGTCCCTGCAGAAGTGCCTTGCAGAACCTGGGCAGGCTTATTAAAGAGCAAATGTTCTGAGAGAGCAGGAAATGGTTTCTCTCTCCTTTTCCAGTTATTTGTACCCTCTGGGGCACACCCGCTCTGCTCCCATGCCACCTGTTGGCAGTGGTGGGGGTGGTGTGCAGAGTTTTATTTACTTTGTTACATTATTTACATTTTAGGATTGTTCCTGGGATGAATTGCTATGAAGCCCCCATTTAATTAACATAAACTTTGGTAACAGATGAATATAAATTAAATTCAAGTCATCTCTCTTTGAGAAATGTTAGGATTTATTAGTGGGTCCCCCCCAAAACTAATTCATCTGAATGGATACATTTCAGCCTTAAGTAATGGAGGAAGCTTTGTGTGCTATTGTCTATAATTATATTGAGCACATTCCTTTCTTCTCCTCTCCCCTTTCTGTACCCTCTGATGATTAGCCTGGTGGGAGAAGCCTTGTCTTTGCCCAAGGCTTTAGGAAAGCAATAATGGTCCCCAAGGGAGAAATTGGCTGTCCTAAGAGATAAAGGAGGGAAGGGAGGAAGAGAGTGAAAATAAGGAAATGGTCAGGTCACAGCCCATGACTTATAAAATGTTAAAGCGAAAAGAAATGAGCATGATGAATCTAAGGAGTATGAAATGACTTTCTCGTAAATCTCCAAATGGCTAAAAGAAACCATACAGTAGTTAAGTATTCCTGCTTGTGCTGTGGGTCAGGAAAAAGACAGTGCATGCTCTGTGCTGTTGCCAAATTAATCTCCTAGAAGAACAGCTTGATCAGGTCATTTCTGTGCTCAAGAACAAACAGTTAAGGGAATTGGGAGAATCCCGAGCCCCGATTTGCCAGTTGTCCGTTTGACCTTGGGCAGTGCACTAGCCTCTTGTTGCTTCAGTCCGTCCATGTGTTAACAGGCGAAGTGATGAAACCTTTATAATGTGGTAATTATAGGGATGACACATAATAATCTAGGTAAAACTCTTAGCACAGTGATGTGTAATCAGATCATCACTGCTTGTTATTGTTAATAGATAAGGTACATCTTTCTTGGCATAGCATTCAAGGTCTTTTACCATCTCTCAACTATCTGTCTTTAAGCAGGATGTCCAGCCATTTGACTCCAAGAGATCTTTCCTCCAACTAAAGCAGTACCATGTATTATAACTAGATGTGTGTTCCATTTCCTATATCACCTGGTAATCCCTTTTTGAGTAAGAGATGAGATTTTAGTTTCAGAATTCCCAGTGACCAGATGAGTCCTATAAAATGCAGATGCATCCCTCCTTATGAAAAGATTAGGTTCACAAAACCTGAAAATTTAAGCCCATGTGTTTGTAAATCCATAGTGTTTTTAAAAAGACTTAAGCTTGTGGGTAGGACACCAATTCAGCCTTGAGTTTTCATCTATGTAAATTGAAAGAGCTAGATGAGATGACTCATCAATAAGGCTCTCTCCAGCTTAGAACTATTGTGATTTTATTTAATCTGTTTTAATTTCAGTGTTGTCATGTTTCCATGATGCCAAGCATCACCAAAATTCAGCCTGAAAGATCAGCCAAAATAGTGATAATTTCAAATACCCACATGTTTCATATTATTAATATATAGAAAACATTTTTTTTTAAAAAAAGATATTTTTCTGTTTTCAACAAGATGCTTGACATGAGACTATTCTTCACTGTGGACTTGGCAAGGGAAAGCCAGCCAAAGTGAAGCACATGTTTGAAAGATTTAGAAGATGTCACTGATCCTTTTGTAATTTTGTCTGTTTCATGCATTCTTGAATAGTCTTTATAAGAAAGTAGTAAAGGCAAGGATTTCCAGCTGTTATCAATTGTTCTTGATTTTTGTTTTCATTAATGGAGCTACCCTTCCCTTGTGGAAAACTTTGGGGGAGAGTGTTGGCGCTAGCCAGAATAACACTCCCTCTAGAAAAGGAGATGGGTCATTAGTCATATAGGTGGTAGCTTCATAGAGTTGCAGAAGGTATTAGTTTCCAGATTTGTGGCTGACCTCATCTCTAGAAGTGTGCTGATGAATCCAGTGAGGTTAGTATTTTCTGGAAAGGAAAGTAAATAGCTCATGCTTAGTAAATTACCTAAATTACTAAATGGGACCTTGGATTCCATAAAGAATTAAATTTGCCTCATGTGACTGAGTGAGCAGTTTCTTTCAGTAGGCAATTTATTTAATAGTGAACTCAGCCAGTATACAATATTCTTTCAAATCCTATTGAAGAAAAAGAATTTGCATTTCAAAACTCTTTTCAAGTTTTAAACCAGTAGATGAATCTTCTGTACAATATCTGAAAGTGTAAAACCAGTAAGCAACTGCTCTGGTCATTGCCTGTGTGTGGATGAGACCGTTGGACAGGGTATGGTGGCTCAGATGGTAAAGAATCTGCCTGCAATGCAGGAGACCTGGGTTCAATCCAAGAAGATCCCCTGGAGAAGGATATGGCAACCCACTCCAGTGTTCTTGCCTGGAGAATTCCATGGACAGAGGAGCCTAGCAGGCTACAGTCCATGGAGTCACAAAAAGTTGGACATGACTGAGCAGCTTTCCCTTTCATCAAAATTAGTTCCCACATAATTGTTCCATTCTTTTGGTAAAAGTACGGAATAATTTAGAAAACCTTTTATGGTTCATAGTCTTTAATTAAAATAGAAAGTGAAGGCGTCAACTAATACAAAATGTGAATTATAGAATGAATGTAAAAGAATTGAAGGAAAGCAGTTTAATTTCCTTTAAATTTACTTTGTTGTTGTTGTTCAGTCACTCAGTCATGTCCCACTCTTTTTGACCCCATGGACTGCAGCACGTCAGGCCTCCCTGTCCTTCACTACCTCCCCAAATTCGCTCGAACTCATGTCCATTGAGTCAGTGATGCCATCCAACCATCTCATCCTCTGTCGTCCTCTTCTCCTCCTGCCTTCAATCTTTCCCAGCAACTGGGTCTTTTCCAGTAAGTCCGCTCTTTGCATCAGGTGGCCCAAGTATTGGAGTTTCAGCTTCAGCATCAGTCCTTCCAATGAATACTCAGGACTGATCTCCTTTTGGATGGACTGGTTTGATCTCCTTGCAGTCCAAGGGACTCTGGAGAGTCTTCTCTTGACACCACAGTTTGAAGACATCTATTCTTCAGCACTCAGCTTTCTTTATGTTCCAAATTTCACATCTATACATGACTACTGGAAAAACCATAGCTTTGACTATATGGACCTTCATCATTAACTTTTGTGGGCTACTTTATTTGAAATAGCTTCTTTCCCTGACATTTTCTATTGCCCCAACCCTTCCTGTAATTTGAGTTTCAGTTAAAAGGTATAAATAATATGCCTATTTTATAGTATCTACTGTATGCCAGGCCCTGTTTACAGTTCTCTGTGTTTTTATTTAGCACATGTGAGCATTACAAAAGCTTCAACATGATGTAAATACAAGCATGATCTCTATTTTCAGAGATGTTAAGACACTTCTCTGGGATCGCACAGCTCCCACGTTCACCTTGCACTATGTTTGTCAAACCTGAGTATGCCTTACTGTCACCTGGAGGGCTCCTTGAGTCACAGATTGACAGGTTCCACCCCCAGAATTTTTGAGTCAGCAAGTCTGGAGTGAGATCTGAGAGTCTGCATTCTGTCAGCTTCTCAGGTGATGCCAATACTGCTGGTCTGAAGGCCACATTTTCAGACCATTGTATGCTGCCTTTCTGTAATATTCTTATAAACCAGAAAAAGATTGTTATGGCAGAAAAACAGTCAAGGCATTTCCACGTTTGGAAATTCAGACTGTGAAGCCACTGAGGGCACAGGAGGATGTGATCACTCTTTTGTCTGGCTCTTTTGGATTCTGAGACTAGAAAAGCTTCCCAGGATAGTGGGGATGGAGAAAATCATACTCACTTTATGGGTTCCTTTGAGTCTGTCTCTGCTGGACTCTTTCCCCAGGGGAGGCTGGGAGGAAATGGGAAGAAAGTAGGACACCCCCATAACGCCCCAGGTAGAAATGGTGTTGATAGCATCCTCTGAGAACAGAGAAGGCATGTGTGCTCTGCCAGGGGGAGACCATGGAAGTTGCAAAACCTTGGAGTTCCCATTGCTCAGCATGCCAGAGAAGTGACTATGTGGAATATCTCAGTAGACAGGCTTGGGATATCATCACAGGGTTTCTTGAACCTCAGCAAGAGGCAGAAGGAAAAAAAACAAAACATATCCTCAGGTGTGGCCAGCAGAGAGCAGCTGACTTGATGAGACTCTGGGGTTAGGATGAAGCTGACTGGCTGTCATTTGCACTGATGGATGACCAAAAACCATACCGAGATGAGGATGTCTCCTGATGCTCTGTGCACAGGTGCTTACACAGGAGCCCAGAAGCCTGTCCTCTGCCACCTCTCCCACTCTGCAAAAGCATATAAACCCCTAAACCTCAGAGGCATCTTAGGAAAAAGGAGGTGGGATGGTTTGTTTCCAGCGTGTTGAAGAAAAGAAGCATAACAAAAATCAATTGCATTTGCCTTTATAAATATGAAGAGAGCTACATTTCTCATGGACGAGTTCATGGGATGGAATCTATACTCGTTACAAATTGATTGCTGTGTAGAAATTTAAAGAATGCTAGTGCAGCGTGTATCTGTGCATAGACCATCTGAGAAACCCAGGGACGGATAGATCCAAATCATCACGAATCAGTAGGGGTGACCCTGTGAGTGGATTGGTATCCAGAGACGTCTCAGCAGACTTCAGAAATGCCATTATAGTATTGTGAAGAAACTCAGGCTGGAAGGGAACAGCCAACTGCTTTAAATTTACAAGACAGACGTAAAATGGGTGGCTGAAAGGAAACAGAGAGGGTAAGTGTAAGAGTTTACTGGTAGTTCATCTAGGACTCGGCCTTTCTTTCCTTGGGTAGCAAAGGGAGCTTGGAGTGGTATCAGCCCAGACCAGCAAGGTAGTGGGAGGCCATTACCCACTCTAAACAGAATCCATCTTGACTTTGATCAAGTAATAACTTAGGACCATTGTGGAAAGCCTGTGCTTTAGAAGAACACAGGACACCCTCATCCTCATCTATCAAGCCCCAGAGGGCTAGCTGTTAGAATGTGTGACAGATTTTCCTTATCTATAAAATGGAAATACATCCCTGATAGAGGAGTTTGACCTATATGACACCAAACACATCAGACTTGGCATGTAGCTGACACCCCGTTGGTTCTGTTTTCTGAAAATTTCAAGAATAATATATTTGACTTCAAGAAAAAGGCAAAGTAATCATGCTTGAAATCAAGAATAGAAATTATAAGGCAAGAGAGAAGTTTGACATGAAAACCACTTTCAGTAAAGTCAACAATTCTTGATTTCCTTTAAAACGGTAGTTTTTCCAGTTTTGCTCATTATCTAGTATGTAGGAATGAAGAAATTTTTGACTGTAGATATTTTGTTCTGTTTTTAACAGAAGGTATGAATCACAGTGTGGGATTCCACTATTCTTCTCTTTCTAAATCATAGAACCTCTGATTTATTAAGAGTAGAAATATACCCCACCAAATTTTTTTATTTCTCAGTCTTCTTTGAAGATCAGTGTGTCCGTATTTCTAGGTTATGGTCAATGAAATGTGAGTGGAAAGGTTATATGGTATTTATGGAATGCACCTCAAAATGAAGAGAGTGAGTTTTAACCATTTAGAGGGTCCACAATTAACGAAAAACCTACTTCATATCTGAGATCAATTCCAAGTTAAGGGGGCTCCCAAACCACCTTCAGGTTTCATCATTTACTAGAGAGACTCATAACATCCGGAATGTAGCCGTTATGCTGTGCTGTGCTTAGTCACTCAGTCACAGTCCTGGACTGTGTCCCACAAGGCTCCTCTGTCCATGAGATTCTCCAGGCAAGAACAGTGGAGTGAGTTACCATGCCCTCCTCCAGGGAATCTTCCCAACCCAGGGATTGAATCCAGGTTTCCTGTATTGCGGGCGGATTCTTTATCATCTGAGCCATCAGAGAAACCTATGAATACTGAAGTGGGTAGCTTATCCCTTCTCCAGGAGATCCTCCCAACCCAGGAATTGAACCCAGGGTCCCCTGCATTTAGCTATAATGAGAACTATCAGGAGAGCCCAAAGCTGTTACACTTACAGTTAATTACAGGAAAAGAGATGCTTTAAGTCAGAATCCATTAAGGATCCCAATACCGAGCTCCCTGTTGTTATTTCCTCTTGGAGTTATGGATGTTGTGAATGTCTCCTGGCCATAATGTGTGACAACACAGTCTTTTGGTGTCCAGAGTTTTATTGGGGTTCCATCACATACTGTTCAGTGGCTGACATGAGGTCTCCAGTGCCTCCAGGAGATTGGGCTAATACCTAAAATCTCCAGTTACTCTGGTGGTTGGACCTGATACTGTGGTGACCCCATCATAAAGCATATTGTTTGATTGTCCAGTGGTCAAACCCTCCAGGCACATTTTATCATGTGGAGGATTTCAGGTTCAGAGAGATCACTTCTCAGTAGCTGAGGGCAAAAACCAGAACTGCCTTTGGGTAAGGTTGATTCACCACCAGACAGAGGGTCAGGACTTTTCCTTCCTACCTCTGTCTAAAACACCAGTTTAGTAATTGAACTCTTGCAACCATCATTTTTGAGGAAGAAAACACATCCTGGAGTTGATGGGAGAGTGTCAGAGAAGGAACCAAAGTTTGATGACTTCATGTAACTTAAGTCATCCACCAGCATGGACTAAATCTAAACATTTTTCTATAGTGAGAAATAAAAATCTGACTTAAGCCATTTATTTTTACTCCCCACCCCCACTTCACATCATTAAATATAATTCTGTCCAAAACTGCATGTTCTTGACTTTCTGATTTAGAAAGATAATGCCTTTTCTCTTACTTTAAAAATGTCCTTATTTTTTAAAAAGTCCACTAATTGTCAGGGACATATGATTCCAATTTTCAGTCTTCAAAGTACATATTTTCGAGAAGTATTTTAATTGCATTTGGAAAGACATTTCCTTGTACAGGAAAAGTTCTCTCCGTGCCCAGCGATTGAGTGAGCTGATTAAAACTTCCATCAGAGTGAGTATTCAATGTCCATTTTTACTGAGGAAACATTTGAGTGCTTCAGGCAGGCTTAGTTTGGGGCATTTTAAAAAAATACTAATTAACATTACCCATAGTATTATTCACTATGTACTTATACCATGTGACTCCTTTCCTCTTCTCATTTGTTGTACAGAGAACCTTGCGTTGCAAGCGGGTTCTTTACCAACTGAGCTATCAGGGAAGCCCAGCTTTTAGTGACAGGTAGCAGTTATTTTCTCTATAGTCACCTTTTGGTGTGCTTGTACATGCTGTCCCCATCTGGCTGTGTCTTTCCCCCCGTTACTCATAAAAGAGATATAATAGCTGTAGTTCTACTGCAGTCTGTCCATTGCTGCAGTTAACAAATGGTTTATTAGACTGTTAACCTCCGTTAGCTGAGGGGTTAGGTCATTAACTGCCTCTGATTTCCATTTCTCAGTTTATGACTTAAATAATCATTTAAATAATGACTTATTCTTTTCTCTGGATTAAAACAAAGTTTCAGAAGAACTTATAATTTAGGGATAAAATGAGTAATATTAGTTAAGAAATAATCTGGAGACCTGAACCTCTTGAGTTTTGCTTTACGACTCTGGTATTTGTATTAGAACCTCCAGGGAAAGATGAGTTACAGACTCCGTAACTGCCATGGACCAGAGAAGCACCCAGTGATAGTGTGTATTTGTCTTCTGGGGACTGGAGTGTGTAGGTAAATTGTTTTCCTTTACCTGGAAATGCCAGCAGTTTTAACATAAACTATGTAGCCTCAGTGTTTTGTGACATATTTACTGTAAGCAATTGTACGGTACCTATACTTAGTTTTCTGTAGTAAGTGGAAAACTTTTCAGAGTGAAGGGGCTGTGACTACTAATCTCTGTTTGGTATTGTCAATGAGTCATGATGAAAAGGACACAGAGATTCACAGGTTTGGTCATGCCACACCAGTGCTCATAAACCTCACCACTTGTCAGTTGTCCATGAATAAAGATTTTACAGATAAAGACGTGGCAGGTTTGGCATGCTTAACTCAGGGAGTGCCAGTTTCTCTATTTCTAAGGTGGAGTTAACAAGATCAGTATTTTTATTCCTAGATATTTTGTGGATGAAATGAAATAAGGCATTTATGAATGGGAGAAGAGATTGAAATGCCACTTCTGTTTTCACATTGCTAATTTGCCTGGAAAAATTAATGTTTTGTACCAGAGAAATGAATATATTTTCATTGCATTCTCTCAGTCAATAATTTAGATACTTTCAACGATACAAAACTAATAAAGCATTTTTCACTTCTAACATAGACTGTAACCAGTCTTATTTTGGTTAACTTGACTCTTGTACAAAGGAGATTATCAGAGGAAGAGCATGAACCATTTCTTACTCATCTCTGTAGCCATCTTGCCTGGTACTGTGCCTGTCTTACAGAAAGATTTGAATAAATGTTTGTAAAATTCCTCACATATAACTGGTAAAAGGTAATCTCTCTCTTTTGTATCTTTATGAAGCGGATTTTTTCTTTTATATTCTGTCCTATATCAGTTCTTTACACTTGTGCATACTCTGCTAATTTGTAGGCTTACTTAGTGCGTAGACAGTATCTGTTTCTCTTTGGGTGTGTCACGATGCCTACCAGTGTGCCTTGCCTATAGCATAGCGTTTCCCGAAACTCTAACGTAATAGGGTATTGTATTAGTGTCCCATTGTTGCTGGAACAAATTGCCACAGAAACATGGCTTAAAAGCACCTGCTTGTATTATCGTATAGTCCTGGAGGTCAGGAGTGCAGACTCAGTCTCTCTACACTAAAGGCGCCAGGAGGACTGTTTGCTTCTGAGACTTCAGGAGAGTATTTGTTTCTTGCTTTTTTTCATGTCTAGAGGCTTCCGTTGTTCCCTGGCTTGCCGTCTCCTTCATCTTTAAACCCTGCAGTGTGGCGTGTTCAGATATCTCTCTACCACGGCAGCGTTGCCTTCTGTTTCTGCCTCTTTCTGCCTCCCTCAGGAGCCCTTGTGATTGTAGTGGGACTATGCAGATGATGCTGGATTCTTTCCCTATCTCAGTCTCCTTAGTTTAATCACAATATAGGCTTCCCAGAGAGCTCATCTGGTAAAGGATCCACCTGCAATGCAGGAGACCCTGGTTCAATTCCTGGGTCGGGAAGATCCGCTGGGGAAGGGGTTGTCTACTCACTCCAGTATTCTTGGACTTGCCTTGTGGCTTGGCTGGTAAAAAAAATCTGCCTCCAGTGCGGGAGACCTGGGTTCGATCCCTGGGTTGGGAAAATTCCTTGGAGAAGGGAAAGGTTACCCAACTTTGTATTCTGGCCTGGAGAATTCCATGGACAGTATAGTCCATGGGGTTGCAATGAGTCAGACACGACTGAGAAACTTTCACTTTCAATTACAAAATGCAAAATGAGGTAACATATTAAAAAGATAGAGGATTAGGATGTGACTTTAGAGCATCATCATTCTATCTATCATAGATGCCAATAGGTAATATGAAAGGAATAAAAGGATTCCATAGTCAATAAATGTGGTAAAGTTTGTGACAAATAACAGCAAACATGAGACTTTTAATGCAGGACTTTTCCTGAACCTTTTTTTCACTTTTTGGTAACATATCTTTTTGTTTTTTCCATGAAGAGTATTAATGGACTAGTGTTTGTGGTAAAGTCATGAGTAAAAGTGGAAAAGAAATCTGGAAACTTTGATTGGTTTCCATTACTTACAGATAGAACTTAGATGCCTGAAATGAATAATAAGGTTGCTCAAAGGACCTTACTTCTTTTGACTGTGGCTATGTCTGATGCATCGAACTTTATTCTTTACTAGTTTCTCACCAAACTGCCCTTAACCAGAAAGAATGATTCCTTTCAGTTTAGGCCCTGATGTTTAAGGAGCTTGACAGTTGTCACTCCCATCCTTACAACAAGAAAAACCTGGACAAACTGAAACATCATCTACTTTGATTGGACCTGTTGGAGAACTGAGGTTGTAGGGCAAACTACTAGCCAGAATCTGTAGAGACGGGAACACCCAGAGAGAGACAGCCACTGAGAGCTGCTTACCTGGAGTAGAAGCCGCTGGGCTTGTAAACTGGTAGGAGCACTAACATGGAAATTTTGACAGACTGCTGCAGGCTGACTGGACTAGCTTCAGAGTGAGAAACTCCTGGAGCCCAGCTTTGTGAAAGATCTGGTGACCCTGGCAGGGAGAGAGGAAAAGTAACCATTATGAAATATGCCTTGAGACTTCTTATAACATGGATGTTTTCCCCAGGGGAAACGGCTTTGCCACAGTACAGGGTTAAGGTAAATTCTCCCTCCTCCCTTGAACTGTCCTCATTATTCCTGTCTCATCTAAGTCATGCCACGTGTTCAGTTGTGTCTTACTCTTTGACAAGAGACTGGAAACCCCCCTCCCTGCCCACCACTCCAGGCTCCTCTGTCCATGGGATTCTCCAGGCAAGAATACTGGGGTGGGTTGCCATTTCTTCCTTCAGGAGTCTTCCCAACCCAGGGATTGAACCCACATCTCCTATGTCTCTTGCTTTGCAGGCAAATTCTTTACTGCTTGAGCCATTAGGAAATGGGAAATAAATAATACAGTCAACAGGAGGAAAGGACTCAAGGAAATAGATTGGGAAAGTTTCAGCTGGCAAAGGGAGTAGGTATTGGGGGTGAGGGGGGGAAGTTATACCATTTGAGAAGGGAGGAACACTTAGAAGGCTTGACTCACAGGCCTGCTGAAAGATGGAGACATAATTTAAACACTGTAGACAATCGCCCTCCCTCACGTCTGACCTAACAGCACACCACATACTCCATATCACAACAGTGGATTAAAGAAGGACACAGAGAAGCCCCAAAGCCAAGAGGGGAGACAGAAACAAGGTCTCTAGAGGGATTTGAAGCCTCTGTTGCTTATAGCTACAGCAAGCATTTAATACATCCCAACTCTTGGCCAGCTTAACATAAATCCAGACAGTAACAGCCTACTTAAATCTTCAGTTCCTATTACTTGACACTACATGTCCAGCTTTCAACAAAAAATTGCAAGGTGTGCCAAAAGGCAAGAAAAATAGAGTCTGAAGAGAAAGCAATCATTGTACCAGACTCAGACATGCCCCAGATGCTGAAATTATTAGATGGAGAATTTAAAATAATAATGATGAATGTGTTAGGGGCTCTTATGGTAAAAGTAGACAGTATGCAAAAACAGATGGGCAACATAAGCAGAGGGAGAGAAACTGTAAGAAGGAGTGGAAAGGAAGTGCTAACCCTAAAATCTACTGTAACAGATCAAGAATGATTTGATGGCCTCAGCAGTAGACAGTGAGGGATAAAAGTCAGTGAAACTAAAGGTAGGTCAATAGAAAACTCTCAAGCTGAAATGTAGGGGGAAAGAAGACCTGTGAGACAGTGTCAAAAGGTGCGACATATGCTTAATTGAAATCCTGGGAGGAGATGGAAGAGAGAACAGAGAAGTCGCTTCAGTCAGTCCAGTTACTCAGTCGTGTCTGACTCTCTGTGACCCCATGGACCACAGCACACCAGGCCTCCCTGTTCATCACCAACTCCTGGAGCTTGCTCAGACTCAAGTCCATAGAGTCAGTGATGCCATCCAACCATCTCATCCTCTGTCCTTCTCTTCTCTTCCTTCCCTCAATCTTTCCCAGTATCAGGGTCTTTTCCACTGAATCAGTTATTTATATCAGGTGGCCTAAGTATTGGAGTTTCAGTTTTAGCATCAGTCCTTCCAGTGAACATTCAGGACTGATTTCCTTTAGGATGAACTGGTTGGATCTCCTCGCAGTGCAAGGGACTCTCAAGAGTCTTCTCCAACATCACAGTTCAAAAGCATCAATTCTTTGGCACTGAACTTTCTTTATAGTCCAACTTTCACATCCCTCCATGACTACTGGAAAAACCATAGCCTTAACTAGACAGACCTTTGTTGTCAAAGTAATGTCTCTGCTTTTTAATATGCTGTCTAGGTTGGTCATAGCTTTTCTTCAAGGAGCAAACGTCTTTTAATTGCATGGCTATAGTCTGCAGTCATTTTGGAGTCCAACAAAAAGAGAAGAAGAAGAAAAAGTAAGCCTCCCAAAAAATGAGAACAGAGAAGGAATGTTTGAAATAATAATGGCTGAGAATTTCTCCAAATTAATGACAGACACCATTCACTAATCCAAGAAATTCAGAGAACACCAAACAAAATATGAAAAAACCTACACCTAGGTATGTCACATTCAAACAGCAAATAACACAAAAAGAAAAGCTTCAAGGAAACCAGAGGTGGGAAAAATCACCCTGGTTTTCAAATGAAAAGGATAAAAATTAGAACAGACTTTTCATCAGAAACCATGCAAGAAAGAAAAGTGTAGTGAAATCTTTACAGGGTTGAAAACGACCACCATGCTTGAGTTCTGAATCTAAAAATATTATTCTCCAAAAGTGAAAAAGAAATAAGGACTTTCTCAGACAAACAGTAACTGGGAGACTTCATTAACATCAAAACTTCTCTGCAGGAAATGTTTAAAAAAGTTCTTCAGACAGAAGAAAAATATTAATATTTTAGGTTAGAAATTTGGATCTACATTAGAGAAAGGAAGGACGTCAGAGCAAGGTTAAATGTAGGTAAATATTTTTACTTTTTTTATTCTTAATTCAAAAGTAATGATTTCTTGAAAACAATAATATAACAATCTGTTGGGTGATTATATTATGAAACAAATGGCAGGGATGTCACAAAGCATGGAAGGGAAGAGTTAGGGATATTCTTTTACAAGGTTTGTGTAATGCATATGAACAATATTGTGTTACTTGAAGGTTGACTTAGGTTATTTAAAAATGTATATTTTTGACGCTAACCTTCAGACTTTTTCAAAAGAATTACTTATAAATGATATGCTGAGAAAGGAGATATGAATGAAATCACAGAAATGTCAAATTAAAGTTTGATAAGGCAGAAAAAAATAGGGGGAAAAGGAACCAAAAAAAAATACAACAAATAGAAAACCGTTACAGAGATGGTTGATAATAATCCAACTAAGTAAATAATCACTTTAAATATGGGTTGTTTAATGCAACAATTAAAAGTTTGAGATTCTCAGAGTGGATAAAAAAGACAACCAACCAAACTAAAGTGGGTCTCTAAGAAATATGCTTTAATTATAAAGATTAGGAGCAAAGAGATGGAGAAAGATACGCCATGCTAATATGAATTTTAAAAAATGATTATATTTATCTTTAGAATCAAGAAATCTGATATGGGTTGCAATTCTATTCCTGAATGAATGTGAACAAGTTCCTTAACCTCTCTATGCCTCATTTGTAAAATGCAGACCAAAATAGCTGTTAGGATTGTTCTTCAGTGCCTGATGAATGCATACAGCATGCTCAGTGTCATATCTGATTTATAAAAATGACATAGAGTAACACCTATTTTCTCTTTAGCTTTTCGTAGTCTTCTCTCCTTAACCTTTCTATTTTGTAAAATTTTTGTGTTCTTCTCCTATGATTATCTTTAAAAATTTTTATTTTCACACAAGTTATATTACATTGTTTAGTCCTGGAAATGACACTATTATATAGATTGGTGATTACATGAAACCTTATGATTTAGACATAGATTTAGCAATAATTGCTAATAATTAGGGCAGTCAGTACTGAAGAATTTAAAAATTACCCAGATGGTTTCAAGCAATTCTGTAGAGATATTATTTTTTTTTTCCTGTTTCAGATGAGAAAAGAAGTGTTTGAACAGTGTGCGTAGCTTGAAGAGGTTCTGTCTTGAGTTCTCTGATTGGCAGCAGCAGAAAGAGTATTTGCCAGGGTAGCCTGTGAAGAATAGACAGGAAGACCATCCTTAAAAATGAATGACAAGGATAAAGCAGAATGATGTAGTCCTTAAATGAGCCATTCTGAAGAAATGGGTGACAATTAATTCCTGATGATCAACCGTGAAGTAAATACATTGCTTTTATAGCTTAGAAAATAAAATTTATATCTTCAAACTCCCAGTTGCCAGAATGAATAACAATAATTACAGGACTCCTGCTACATAATGGTCATTTTAATTACCATGTTTTCGCTTCTGTGATATAATTAGTTTTTTTTTTTTTTGAAACATTTGAAGGAGAGACTTTTCCAGCTGATTTTAGGTCTTGTGTATTCAAATGAGTATAATTATACCTTCCAAGAAACAGTGTCCAGAATCCAAGGAAGTAAGGAGGATTAGACAGTGAACATCTTGTATTTTAGAAGAGACTCCAATGACAAGCATGCCTGAGCCAACTGCAAAGGCCTTTTTTCAGCTGCTGAGCCAAATAGAGGAAAATAGAAACCCTGTGCTTCTTCTGTTGTTGGCAGGGGTGTCTGGCTGTGCTCTCCACATGAGCATTACGCTTCCTTTGGTCTGGTCCAGTTTAAACCCTAATATTGAACACAATGACACTAAGTAGTTACTGAACAGAAGGCTATAGAGTCCTCCACCAAAATTACCCTTCATTGGCAGCTAGAGTTTTCCATTGGTCTCAACATCATCCTCAACTGTGTACACAAAGAGGCACCACTGTCTCATTCAGGTCGTTGACAGGACCGTGGAGAGACGGTGAAGGGGCTCACTGTGGCAGAACGCAGCCATAAAGGAGCAGTCATAGGCCACTTGATTAAGTAGGAGGCCAGTTGTGCAGTATGCTGCTGAGCAATGTCCTTTCTGATCACAGACTGTGAGCAATTAGGATGGGTTGCAGACTCCGAGAGGGGCTGTATCGCCTTTTGTACTACACACCGTGACTGAAGTCGCTCTTCTGGAGATGGGTCTAGGGCTCTGAGATTGTGCCCCATGGTCGCAGCTTCGTGGGGCTAATTCAGAATAGCTTAGAAAATGATACTGTTATATATCCCTTAATGGAGAAGGAAATGGCAGCCCTCTCCAATATTCTTGCCTTGAGAATCCCTTGGACAGAGGAGCCTGGTAGGCTGCTGTCCATGGGATTGCACAGAGTTGGATATGACTGAAGCAACTTAGCATGCCTGTGGACATTGGAGAAGGAAAGGGCAACCCACTCGAGTATTCTTGCCTGGAGAATCCCAAGGACAGAGGAGCCTGGTGGGCTGCCGTCTATGTGGTCACACACAGTTGGACACGACTGAAGTGACTTAGCAGCAGCAGCCGCGGCATATATCCCTTAAATTTGCTGTCTGTTACTTTGGAGGAACCTTGGTTCTGCTGTGATGGCACAGTGCAGTTAGAAGTAATTTATGGCTCATTTCTGTACCGTTTATTGCTTTATGGCTATGGCAGGATACAGCTTCCGTTAATGGGAACCCCTTCTGCAATGAGGTATTGTATCATGCCTCAGTCATGGCAGAATAGAGCACCTCACTCAGACCCTCCCATTATTCTTGTGGTGTCCTGGCCAGCAACAGGCAGAGGGTTATAGGACAGGTGATTAATCTTCTTTCTACAATGGGGAGGGCAAGTTTCCTGACCACTGTGACATCAGGACTCTAGGAATCCAGTGCCACATGGTTTGCTGTTATACCCTCTCTCTCAAGCCTTGGTCCTGTCTTTGCTTTCCTTTATGGTAGCTGCTGCTGCTGCTGCTAAGTCGTTTCAGTCGTGTCCAACTCTGTGCGACCCCATAGACAGCAGCCCACCAGGCTCCCCCATCCCTGGGATTCTCCAGGCAAGGACACTGGAGTGGGTTGCCATTTCCTTCTCCAGTGCATGAAAGTGAAAAGGGAAAGTGAAGTCGTTCAGTTGTGTCCGACTCTTCGCGATCCCAGGGACTGCAGCCTACCAGGCTCCTCCGTCCATGGGATTCTCCAGGCAAGAGTACTGGAGTGGGGGTGCTATTGCCTTCTCTGCCTTTATGGTAGAAAATGTGCCAAAGCAGAAAGGGAGAAGCAGGGAGCATTTCTCTGTGTGTTCCTCCCTTATTTGAACAGTAAGAAAACATTTCTCAGAAGCTTCCACTAGGTTTTCCTTAGGCTGGAACTAGGTCTCACACCCACACCTACAATGATCACTTTCAAAGGGCTGTAAAGTTACTAAACCACTTGTGATTCTCCCCTGCACCGAGTACATTGCCATTGGACAATATTGGGTTTCTAATGGTCTGGAAGGTTGAGAGGAATGGCTGATGGTCAGGAACCCAGAATTTGTGGTCATGGCTACTTGCTAAGCACGATCTCTTTGGAAAGTCTCTAATCCTCCTTTGTCCTCTGGGTCATCATGGTTTCCTACCTGGGATTCAGGGGCATCGAGTTCTTCAGAATACTGAATGACTTTCTCTTAGGTTTCTGAGCTGGAGCAAAGTTGTTGTTGTACACAAACAGAGAGAGAGTGTGATGTCCTCTCTAAAGTAGCTTTGTTGTATCCTTGCCTCATAAGTTTCCCCTCAGAAAGAGCCCCTCCCACAATGCCTGAATTGAACCCTAGTCTCTTACGTCTCCTGCATTGGCAGGCTGATTCTTTATCACTAGCGCTACCTGTCCTGGGGCCTTGTTTAATAAAATATTTGAAACAAATACGTATATAGTAAATAAAGGAATGAATTTATTTTAGAGTTAGGACTTTGAGGGTTGGAAAGTAATAGTGATAGTGGAAGAACGTGGTCACAGCTGAAGCTTTTATTTTGTTATTATTTACCATTGCAGATGATGTATTTATTAAGTAATATGTTAGGTTTACACATTTTACCTGTGTGAAGAGAGTTTGAGGGTATTGCAGTCAAAAATAAATTTAAGGTATGAATATTAAAATAGAAATGGAAATTTCAAGCCTACAAGCACTGGGAAATGCAAATTAGTATATACCTAGGCTTCCCTGGTGGATCAGCTGGTAAAGAATCCGCCTGCAATGTGGGAGACCTGGGTTCAATCCCTGGGTTGGGAAGATCCCCTGGAGAAGGAAAGGTTACCCACTCCAGTATTCTGGCCTGGAGAATTCCATGGATTTTATAGTCCATGGAGTTGGAAAGACTCAGACATGACTGAGTGACTTTCACTTTCAGGCTCCTGAAGTTACTATATTTTTTTGAAGTTAAATTTATATTTGAGTTTCCTGTTAGTTGTGGCAAAAATAGTGAAAGAAGGAAGAGGTAAAGGAGGAGGGGCGTGGAAGAAGAAGAATCTACTGTCAGGTTTTTAGGAGAGATAAATATGGATAAATCCAAAATTTAAAATCTCAGTTTGGAAGCTTTTATTAAGAACTGCATATAACGTTAGATTGAACCAGATTGGACACAAGAGAGGTTTAAGACTGAGAACCTCAGCACTGAAAGGATCTGTGTTGAAGAGTGAAGTTAGGTGACCCCTCCTTGGGGGTAGAGACGTGAGGTCAGAGAAGCTATTTAGGCCTTCATGGTTATTTGACAGCCTCTCACTTTTCCTGCATAATTGGTGGTTCCTTAAATGTGGACACTTTTTCTGATTGGTAGTTCCAGTACCTTGTGTGTCTTTTACACACATATTTGTGCATTATGATGGTTGAACGAGTAAATGAATCAATAGACAAAAAAGATTCTGGATTAGCAACTAATGAGGATAAATGAATGGAAAGTAGGAAATTATAGATATACAGCTATATATCCATTAGATGAATTTTTTTGGCTCTACATCAGAAAGGGATAGGAATTTCTCATTAATTTAGTAAATCATAGATTCAGCTGGTTTCGGTATCAAACAAAAATGACAGTTGCAATATTGCCAAATATACCACTGACAGTCTATCTGTATTTCCTCATGAATAGGAAATAGTGATTGCTACCATGCTGAGGGAGTTTTGGATGCTCTAGAGGAAGGAGAAGGACAAAAAAGATGAGCAGAAATGCTAGATACTCCTGGTTTCCTACCAGATAGTCACTCTTTGCTTCTTACTTACTAATTTGGCCCAATTTTTTGGTTTTCCATGTACTCATATAAAAACAAAGTTTCTGAGCCTCATTTGCAGCAGGCTGACTGAATGATGGGGACTGATGAGAAATAAGAGGGAGTTGCTAGGTACAAATGTGTGACTTGAAAACATACTTGACTTTGTCCTTGTTTTTTATTTTACTGTTATAAACTGTGTTTATAATGAAATTTGCAATTTTAGTATTTTTTTAATTGACTGTAATTGACTGTTTATAATGAAATTTGCAATTTTAGTATTTTTTTTAATTGAAATATAGAAGATTTACAATATTAGTTTCAGGTATACAACATAGTGATTCAATATTTTTATAGATTACGCTCCATTTAAAGTTATAAAATGATGGCTGTATTTCCCTGGGCTGTGCAGTATATCATTATTGCTTATTTATTTTATACACAGTAGTTTGTACCTCTTAGTTCACTCAGTTGTGTTCAACTCTATGTGACCCAATGGACTGTAGCCCACCAGGCTCCTCGTTCCATGGAATTCTCCAGGCAAGACACTGGAAAGAGTAGCCATTCCCTTCTCCAGGGATGGCTTCACGTTCCCTTCTCCCTTCTTCCTGACCCAGGGGTCGAACCCAGGTCTCCTGCATTGCAGGCAGATTCTTTACCATCTGAGCCACATCTTGTCTCCTGACTCTTCCTTTCTCCACTGGTAAACACTAGTTTATCATCTATATCTGTGAGTCTTTTTGTTGTTGTTGTTGTTATATTCACTAAATTGTTTTATTTTTAGATTTCACATTTAAGTGATATCATACAGTATTTGTCTTTTTAAAATTTGTTTCATTAATTGTAATACATTCCAGGTCCATCCATAGTTTTGTAAATGGCAGAGTCTCATTCTTTGTTATGGCTGAGTAATATCTCATTATATGTGTATGTATGTGTGTTTATCCCCCATATGTTCTTTATCCATTAGTCTGTTGTTGGACACCTAGGTTGCTTTTGTATCTTGACTATTGTAAGTAAAGCTATTATGAACATCAGGGTGCATGTAGCTTTTTGAATCACTGTTTTTGTTTTTTTCAGATATATACCCAGGAGTGGAATTGCTCACTCATATGGTAGTTTTAGTTTTTCAAGGAATAGCCGTACTGTTTTCTACAGTGGCTGCACCAATTTACATTCCCACTAATAATGTACTAGGGTTTCATTTTCTCCACATCCTCACCAACACTCTTATTTGTAGACTTTTTAATGATAGCCATCCTGACAGGTGTGAGATGATATCCTGTGGTTTTGATTTGCCTTTCTCTGATAGTGACATCAAACATCTTTTCATGTTGCTGTTGATAATCTGTATATCTTCTTTGGAAAAATGTTTATTCAGGTTTTATTTTCATTTTTAATTGGATATTTTAATATTGAGTTATATAAACTATTTCTATATTTTGGATATTAACCTATTTTTGGTTATATAATTTGCAAATATTTTCACCCATTCAGTAGGCTGTCTTTTTTGTTTTGTCTGTGGTTTCTTTTTCTGAGCAAAAACTTTTAAATAATTCAGTAACATTTGTTTATTTTTGCTTTTGTTTCCTTTGCCTTAGGAATCCAGATGCAAGAAAATATTGCTGAAATTTATGTCAAAAAGTGTTCTGTTCTCTTCAAGGAGTGTTATGGCTTCAGGTTTTACATTTAGGTCTTTAATCCTTTTTTGAGTTTATTTTTGTATATGGTGTGAGAATGTGTTCTAATTTGATTCTTTTACGTGTAGCTGTTCATCAATGTTATGTGGCAGCCTGGATGGGAGTGGGGTTTGGGGGAGAATGGGTACATGTATATGTATGGCTCAGTCACTTCATTTTTCATCTGAAACTATCACAACATTGTTAATTGGCTATACCTCAATATAAAATAAAAAGTTCAGAGAAAAAAATTTAATGCTAGAGATGCTGTGGAGAAAAGGGAACTTTCCCTACATTGATGGTGGGAATGTAAATTGCTACAGACACTATGGAGAACAGTATGGAGGTTCCTTAAGAGAAAAAACAACCAAACTAAAAATAGAACTACTGTATGATCCAGTGGGCTTCCCTGGTAGCTCAGCTGGTAAAGAATCCACCTGCAAAGCAGGAGACCCCAGTTCGATTCCTGGCTTGTAAAGATCCCCTGGAGAAGGAATAGGCTACCCACTCCAGTATTCTTGGGCTTCCCTGGTGGCTCAGATGTTAAAGAATCTGCCTGCAATGCAGGAGACCTGAGTTTGATCCCTGAGTTGGGAAGATCCCCTGGAGGAGGGCATGGCAACCCAATCCTGTATTCTAGCCTAGAGAATCCTCATGGACAGAAGAGCCTGGTGAGCTACAGTCCATGATGTTGCAAAGAGTTGGACATGACTGAGTGACTGGAAGCACAATACAGCACATATGATCCAGCAGTCCAAATCCTGGACATATATCTAGAAAAGCTGAAAGCTCTAATTTGAAAAGATAAGGGTATCTCAGTTTTCATAGCACCACTCTTTACAATAGCCAAGACATAGCAGCAACCTAAATGTCCATTGACAGATGAATGGATAAAGAAGATGTAGTATACATATACAATGGAATATTATTTAGCCAGAAAAAATAATAAAGTAATGCCATTTGCAGCAACATGGATGGGCCTAGACATTATGAAACTGAATGAAGCAAGTCAGACAAGGAAAGGCAAATAATATATCCACTTATATGTGGAATCTTAAAAATGACACAAAATAACATGTTTACAAAACAGAAATAGACTCACAGACATAGAAAAGAAACTATGGTTACCAAAGGGGATAAGTTAAGAATTTGGGATTAACAGATACACACTATTAAATATAAAATAGATAAACAACAAGGACCTACTTAAAACTCAAGGAACCATAGTCAGTATCTTTTAATAACCTACAATGGAAAATAATCTGGAAAAGAATCTTTTCACTGTACACTTGAAAGATTGTAAGTCATTTATGAAAGTGTTAGTCGCTCAGTCAGTCATGTCTGACTCTCTGCAACTTCATGGACTGTAGCCTGTTAGTCTTCTTTGTCCATGGGATTTCCAGTCAAGATTACTGAAGTGGGTAGCATTCCCTTCTCCATGGGATCTCTATTATGTTCCACTGATCTGTGTGTCTGTTTCTTGTGCCATTACCATGCTGTTTTGACTATGGTAGCCTTGTAGCATAGTCTAAGTTAGTGGCCATAATACCTCCAGCTTTATTCTTTTTTTCACAAGATTGCTTTTGCAATTCGTGGTCTTTTGTGGTTCCATATAAATTTTAGGATTATTTGTTCTATATACTTTGGATAGTATGGGCATTTTAACAGTGTTAATTCTTTCAATCCATGAACATGGAATATCTTTCAAATTTTTGTTTTCATGTTCAATTTCCTTCAGTATTCTAAAGTTTTCAGAGTATAAGCCTTTTACCCCCTTGGCTAAGTTTATTTCTGGGTATTTTATTTTATTTTTGATGTGGTTTTAAATGAGGTTGTTTTCTTGCTTTTTCCTCCTGATAGTTTCTCCTTCTGTTCTTTAGAACTCTGCATTTAAATGGGTATATCTTTTCTTTTTTCCTTTGCCTTTTGCTTCTCTTCTCTTCTCAGCAATTTGTAAGGCTTTCTCAGAAAACCATTTTGCCTTTTTGCATTTCTTCTTGTTGGGGATGGTTTTGATCACCACCTCGTGTACAACGTCACAAACCTCTGTCCGTAGTTCTTCAGGCACTCTTGTCTATCAGGTCTAATCCCTTGAATCTATTTGTCACTTTCACTGTATAATCATTAAGGGATTTGATTTAGGTCATACATGAATGGTCTGGTGGTTTCCCCTACTTTATTCAATTTTAGTCTGAATTTGGCAATAAGGAGTTCATGATCTGAGCCACAGTCAGCTCCTAGTCTTATTTTTGCTGACTGTATACACCTTCTCCATCTTTGGCTACAAAGAATATAATCAATCTGATTTCAGTATTGACCATCTGGTGATGTCCATGTATAGAGTCTTTTCTTGTGTTGTTGGAAGAGAGTGTTTGCTATGACCAGTGCATTCTATTGGCCTAACTATGTTAACCTTTGACCTGCCTCTTTTAGTATTCCAAGGCCAAACTTGCCTGTTACTCCCGTTATCTCTTGACTTCCTACTTTTGTATTCCAATCCCCTGTAATGAAAAGGACGTCTTATTTTTGGTGTTAGTTCTAGAAGGTCTTGTAGGTCTTCATAGAACTGTTCAACTTAAGCTTTTTCAGCATTAGTGGTTGAGGCATAGACTTGGATTACTGTAATATTGAATGGTTTGCTTGGAAAAAGGCAGAGATCATTCTATCGTTTTTGAGATTGCACCTAAGTGCTTAATTTGGGACTCCTTTGTTGACTATGAGGGCTACTCCCTTTTTTCTAAGGGATTCTTGTCCACAGTTCTAGATATAATGGTTGTCTGTATTAAACTCACCCATTATGGTCCATTTTAGTTCACTGATTCCTAAAATGTCGATGTTCATTCTTGTCATCTCTGGTTTGACCACTTCCAATTTGCCCTGATTCATGGGCCTAACATTCCAGGTTCCTATGTAATATTGTTCTTCACAGCATTGGACTTGACTTTCATCACCAGTCATATCCACAACTTGGCATTGTTTTCGCTTTGGCTCAGCCCCTTCATTCTCTCCGGAGTCATTTCTCCACTCTTCTCCAGTAGCATATTGGGCACCTACTGACCTGGGGAGTTCATCTTTCAGTGTTATATCTTTTTGTCTTTTCATGCTGTTCATGGGGTTCTCAAGGCAAGAATACTGAAGTGGTTTGCCATTCCCTTCTCCAGTGGACCATGTTTTGTGAGCACTCTCCTCCATGACCTGTCCATCTTGGGTGGCCCTACCTAGCTTGGCTCATAGTTTCTTGTCTTGGCTCATATACAAAGCTGTGATCCAAGTGATCAGTTTTGCTAGTTTTTTGTAATTGTGGTTTCCATTCTGCTTGCCCTCTGAGGGATGAGAATAAGAGGCTTGTGGAAGCTTCCTGATGGGAGGGACTGGCTCTGGGGGAATCTGAGTCTTGCTCTGATGGGTGAGGCCATTCTCATTAAATCTCTAATGAGATTTTTCTGTTGATGGGTGGGGCTGTGGTCCCTTCCTGTAGTTTGGACTGAGGCCAAACTATGATAGGGATAATGGTGGTAATGTTGACCTCCTTCAGGAGGACTTATGCCAAAACTCTTGGATTCAGTGTCTCTTT
Organism: Antilocapra americana; assembly: GCA_007570785.1. Taxonomy (NCBI): domain Eukaryota; kingdom Metazoa; phylum Chordata; class Mammalia; order Artiodactyla; family Antilocapridae; genus Antilocapra; species Antilocapra americana. The sequence continues at coordinate 9,104,838 of ML664173.1, read as the reverse complement.
CCCCATGGCAGGCCACTATCGACCAATGCCTCCGGAGACTCCTGTACACTCCTGTACACTCACAGGCAAGTAAGTCTCTTGTGGGGTCACTGCTCCTTTCTTCTGAGTCCATACAAAGTTTTGTTTGTGCCCTCCAAGAGTCTGTTTCCCTAATCCTGTGGAAGTTCTGTAATCAAATCCCACTGGCCTTCAAAGTTAAATTGTTGGGTCATACAGAATTCTTCATTTAACTTCTTGGGGAACCACAAACCATTTTCCATGTTAGTTGTACCATGTTACATACCTACCAGCAATGTTAGAGGGTTCCAGTATTCACATCCTTGCCAAAACTTGGTATCATTTCTTTTTTAAAAACAAAGTTTTATATTGCTTTAATAGTAGCATTGTGGGTTCATTGGCATTTCCCTAATGATTAATGATGTTGAAACCTTTTCATGTGGTTATTGGTCATTTATATATCTTCTTTACAGAAATAAATATTCAAATCCTTTGCCCTTTTTTAATTTGGGTTATTTGTTTTTCTTGTTTCTGTCATTTAATTGAGTTGTAGGAATCCTTTATGTTCTGCATATTAAGCACTTATATTTTCTCCCATATCTTGAGCTATTTTTTCACTCTGTTGATAGTGTCCTTCCATGCACAGAGTTTTAAATTTTGGTGAAGTCACATTTATCTGTTTTTTCCCTTTGTTGTTCATGGCTTTGTGTCATATCTGAAAATACATTGCTTAACCCAGGGTCACGAAGATGACAACTTGCTTGACTTTTACAACTTTTAATACTGCGTGAATGGTTTTTGGTTTTTGGATTATCACCAAGCTTTTTTCATTTAAGTCTTAGGAGTCATCATGTCGTTAACCTCTCCATTAGTTATTAAGGCCACAGCCATATTCAGAATGAAAAAAAAAAGTGTGTTGAGGTAGAAACCAGAAAATTTGACTTCTGTCTCAGGTTTTACTGGCATGGCAGATCCTTGTGCACTCCTGTTATCCATTTTCCTTCCTTCTGTTAACAGCCGTCACTGCTTGAGCCTCTGCCTCCCATGTTCTCGGTCTGTGTGCCAGCCGCAGTCTGGCTCTTGTTTTAGACTTGGGCACATGATGGGGTCACACAGTAGGTTTGGCAACAGAGACATCAAGACACAGTGCATTTTTTGCAGGTAATTTCTCTGTAAAAGCAGATACCCTTCCCATTGGATTTCAGACCAAGAGAATGGGGTCTGGAGCTATTGACAGATACCTTACAGTATAAGGAGAGAATCTGAGAACAGAACCAACTTGGAAGATGGAGAATCAAGAACCCAGGAGAAAATTAGGTCTTACTCTTAAATTTGAACCAATAATTCCTCCTTTTGCTTAAGGCAGTTGGGGTTGGTTATGCAGTCACTTGCAACTGGAAGAGTCTTCTTGGACACAGCTAGGAACAGAATATGGGACCTTGAGTATGTCAGTTTACATCTCTGCATCTCTGTTTTGAATCTGAGATGTATGATTTCTATTTTGGGAACTGTGAAATAAAGATATTGCAAGGTGAAGTAACTATCTTCAGAGTCACAGTACATGCCCAGGAGCACTGAAATCTATAAGCTCATGTTTTGTATGTTTAGTTCTAGTGGATAAAATCATTGTTTTTTATTAAGCAGAAAACTGACTGATGATGTCTTCTGCAGACTTGCTCAGACTTGAAAATTCCAGTATTACAGCAAAGAATTCAAGACGTTAGGTAAATTACTTCCCCTGCTGAGCTGCTGATGGACAGAACAGTACAATATGTACTAGGAGGAATGTATGCACCCACAGTTGATGTCCTGTGAGATCTGAAAATTGTACTTGACAAAGGAAATTAAACTTGGCTCAGGCAGTTCTGAGATACTGAATGAGCTCTCTCTCTGTTCCTCTCTTTCTCTCTCTCAAGAACTAAAGTTCATGAACTCATTTTCTTTGGCTCACTTTTCATCATTTCCCTAGCAGATAGGATTATTGCCTGCCTCTTGGCTAGGATAAGAATGTAAGACTACCACTTTCTCTGGGACAGTTTCCTTTTCCTCCAGGCTACACTCAACTGGAATGCACCTGCTTGGTTGAAAATACTCCTTACACTGCTGTTTCTTAGGCTTTTTTCCTTAGGCTTTCTCTCCCACCCTTTCTTCCCTCCCTTTCTTCTTTCTCCTTCTTTTTCTTTTTTGGTCCAATTCTTAGAGAAAAATCTTCAGGATTCCCTTCCACTCCCACTTCTCCCTGGCAAGAGAGGATTTTATCTTTTTATTGTCTTCTGGATGGCTTATGGTATCAGTAGTGGCTTTCCTGTCAGGGATAACCAAAATAAATTACCTTAAAAGTTTTTTACAAAGCAGTTTTTTGGTTGAAAACCCTATAAAAGAAAAAAAAATAAACTTAGATTCATATAGAGGCAGGGTTTGAAGACAGCAGGGAAATCATGAAAAAATTTTAAAATCTATCTCTGTCTCTTCATCTTACAAATGATTGTATGAAGACCAGAGCAGCCTTAGGTAGAATTCTAGCCTTAGCATAGAATTTTGTGCAGATAATTTTTGGCTGAGTTAGTCCAAAGCATATCAGTACTTTGATAGTGATACTCTGCTTTGAACAGAGCCAAAGTTCCTTCTTTATAAAGAACTCCCAATTTCTAGGTTTTAAATTAGAAAATGTCTAATTAGGATATAGCCACAGTATTCAGAATAATGGTGCAGATAGCCAATTTTATGTAATATATTTTAAGCATGTAAGACTGTGTTATTTGTATAACCTTTGGCTTATTTAGTGTTCAGTATTCACATTTATTTTACTTTACTTTTAAAGTGTATTTGTATGTATATGTACATAGATTCCCTGGTGGCTCAGATGGTAAAGAACCTGCCTGTAATACAGGAGACCTGCAATGCAAAGCAACTTACACTTTTACTTTTTCACTGTATAAATTTGTTGTTGTTACTCAGTCACATCCCATCCTTTGCGACCCTGTGGACTGCTACATGCCAGGCTTCCCTGTCCTTCACCAACTCCCGGATTTTGCTTAAACTCATGTCCATTGAGTCGGTGTTGCCATCCAATTACCTCATCCTCTGTTGTCCCCTTCTCCTCCTGCCTTTAATCTTTCCCAGCATCAGGGTCTTTTCTGAGTCATCTAGTCGAATCAGGTGGCCAAAGTATTGGAGCTTCGCATTAGTCCTTCCAATGAAAATTCAGGATTGATTTCCTTCAGGATTGAATGGTTTGATCCCCTTGAAGTCCAAGGGACTCTCAAGTCTTCTCCAACACCACAGTTCAAAAGCATCAATTCTTTCGGTGCTCAGCTTTCTTTATGGTCTAACTCTCACATCCATATATAACTACTGGAAATACCTTAACTTTGACAAGACAGACCTTTGTTGACAAAGTAATATCTCCGCTTTTTAATATGCTGTCTAAGTTGGTCATAGCTTTTCTTCCAAGGAGCAAGCGCCTTTTAATTTCATGGCTGCAGTCAACATCTGCAGTGACTTTGGAGCCCAAGAAAATAAAGTCTTTCACTGTTTCCATTATTTCACCACCTATTTTCCATAAAGCCATGGGACCAGATGCCATGATCTTCACTTTTTGAATACTGTATTTTAAGTCAGTTTTTTCACTCTGCTCTTTCACCTTCATCAAGAGGCTCGTTAGTTCCTCTTTGCTTTCTGCCATAGGGTGGTTTCATCTGCATATCTGAGGTCATTGATAATTCTTCCAGCAATCTTGATTCCAGATTGTGCTTCATCCAGTCTGGCACTTTGCATGATGTACTCTGCATATAAATTAAATAAACAGGGTGACAACATACAGCTTTAACTTCTTTCCCAATTTGGAACCAGTCCGTTGTTCCATGTCTGGTTCTAACTAAGGTGGTCATTCCCATGTCTTGTAGAATTTTCCACAGTTTGTTGTGATCCACACAGTCAAAGGCTTTGGCATAGTCAGTAAAGCAGAAGTAGATGTTTTTCTGGAATTCTCTTGGGTTTTCTGTGATCCGGCAAATGCTGGTAATTTGATCTCTGGTTCCTCTGCCACTTTATAAATAGATTTGTAATTTACTACAAATACATAATCGCATATCTAACCTATTCTTTTTTTCTTGATTCTTTCTCCCTTTTTCTTCCTATCAAATCATCTCTAGCTCCCAGCCTTTTAGGAAATGTAGTTATTTTTATTCTCTTGCTTATGTTATATAAAAATCATCAATGCACGTATTTAGACTTTGAACACATGAACATCTCCCTAAATAGCCTTTTTGGTTCTGTGTTCCAAAAATAAGATCATATCAGACTCACTGTGATACATCTTGCTTTTAGCTTCTTGTTTAACTCCAATACTTTAATGCAGGTAGGATTTATTTGATTATAAATTCAAGAAGTCTTGGATTTATTAATCATTTTCTAGTTTCTTGCTAGTTGCCTATACTCTGTTCCGTTTGCTTCCCCTAATATCTTTCACATGCCCTAGTTCAGATAGGGTAGAGAAGAGCAACAATTAATAATTGCCAAATGGATGACAGAACTCAAGTCCTTAGTGAAGACTGAAATACTGTGTATAATATCATAGGGAAATGGTGGAGTGGATGAGGTTGAGATTTATCAAGAGTTGCAGTTCAGGTTGGATGTGTCTTCCAGAGCAAAGAATATTGAAGCTGGAAGAACTTGGAGCTAAACTAATCCAGTAGTTCTCATACTTTTGAACATAAGAATCACCTGGGAAACTTGTCAAGAAAAATGTAATCCTTGGAACCTAATTGAGTAGGAGTTGATGTGACACAGAAAATATGAATTTTTAAAAAGTGCAGCAGGTGCTACTGTATATACAATATCCTCAAAGAGATCTTGAAAAACTCTTGGCAGGCAAGGAAAGCGAGGTCTAGGGACTCATTGACTTGCCCAAGTTTAAACAACCATATTTAGGTAGTAGAAACTAATTCCCCTTCCTTGGTATAAGTACAAGTGACTCAGTATATCTAAAGATGTGTCTTTATTTTTCACAATCTCTAGTAAAAGATCTAAAAGTGTTCCAACTGACTTTCTTTCCCCAAGTCTTCATTTGTAAGACAATGTTCTACCAAACATAAAATGAGAATTTTCAAATTGGAATGATTCTTGGGAGACAAAGACCGAATCTTATTTAACAGGTCATCTCAAAGTAATGTTACTTTCAGGAATCAAAGAAAAGAGATTGAGGCAAATGACTTACCTATCCATCCACAGTTGTCTGTCAAAAGAATGTTAAATCATCTCATCCCACTTCCTGCCTGGTTATTTTCACTTAGAATTTCAGGAAAATAACTCTCATATTTTTGAAACCGACTTTGAATCTTCTCCATTGAAAATAGTTTCATGCAGGTGGATGAAGGAATCATTTGGTAAAATGACATATGGGTTAGTATTATTAAACTTTTGGGATTATGTTATGTATTCATGGCTCATTTTGAAGTATTTTTATGTCCCCTTGTGCTTCAGCGGATGAATATTATCACCCATACAAGTTTACACAACTTTATGTTTAACATAAAATAGTTTAAGACCTCATGGGGCAATCTGGTTTACAATTAAAATGTCACAGGCAGTGAGTCCCTCATTAAAAACACAAAGTAAAACTTAACTCACACCATTAAAATACCTCATTCATTACTACAAACATGTACCATCTGGGGTCGTTTCTCGTGCCTCCCGATTTCTTATTAGCAAGGGAGAGATAGGGGTTGACTTCCTCCAGAATCAGTATGTCTTGCATAACGCAAATGTACACTGCTGATTGCGAGCAGTCCTTAATTACTGATGGGAGCCTCTGACCATGCGCTCATGCTGGAACTTGTCCTTCACTAGTGCTTTAAAGATGACTCAACTCTCAAATTCCTACTGAGGTTTACTTTTCTTAGTGATATTGCCTTTTATGACTAGAAAAGATAGAGTTTACTTTTTTTAATTTTTGTTTTTGAAGAGTATTTGCTTAACAATGTTGTGTTGCCTTACAGCAATGCAAATCAGTTGTTTGTGTGTGTGTGTGTGTGTGTGCGCGCGCATGCGTGCGTGTTTGTGTGTCATGTGCTCAGTCATGTCTGACTCCTTGTGACCCTGGGGACTGTGGCCTGCTAGGTACCTTTGTCCAACAAATTTTTAAGACGAGACTACTAGAGTGGGTTATCATTTCGTACTCCAGGGGATCTTCCTGATCCAGGAATAGAACCCAAGTCTCTTGTGTCTCCTGCATTGGCAGGTGGATTCTTTAACCGTTGTGCCACCTGGGAAGCCCATATAAGAAGACAGTTACATTCTTGTGTTTTCCTGAATGGTTTTTGTGGTGGACCACCATCCCAGGTATGGGAGATCCTTGAAATGCCTTGTTGTTGCTTAGTCGTTAAGTCCTGTCTTACTCTTTTGCGACACCATGGACTGACTATAGCCTACCAGGCTCCTCTGTCTGGGATTTGCCAGGCAAGAATACTAGAGGGGGTTGCCATTTCCTACTGCAGGGGATCTTCCTCACCCAGGGATCAAACCTATATCTCCTGCATTGGCAGGATCCTTTACCACTGAACTACTAGGGGAATCAGTCATAACTTATATATATATATCTCCCCTCCCTCTTGAACCTCCCCTCCTTCCCATGCCACCCCTCTAGGTGGTCACAGAACACCAGACTGGACTCCCTGTGTTATACAGCAGCTTCCCACCAGTTGTCTACTTTACACATGATAGTGTATATATATATCGGAGAAGGTGATGGCATCCCACTCCAGTACACTTGCCTGGAGAATCCCATGGACGGAGGAGCCTGGTGGGCTGAAGTCCATGGAGTTGCAAAGAGTCGGACATGACTGACTGAGCAACTTCGCTTTCACTTTTCACTTTCATGCATTGGAGAAGGACACCCACTCCAGTGTTCCTGCCTGGAGAATCCCAGGAGCGGTGGAGCCTGGTGGGCTGCCGTCTGTGGGGTCGCACAGAGCCGGACACGACTGAGGCGACTTAGCGGCGGCAGCAGCAGCAGTGTATATATGTCAGTGCTTCTTCCTCAGTTCACCCGACCCTCTTCTTCCCCTCTGTGTCTGCTAGGTTGTTAAATTTAATTATTAAAATTTAAGAAGAAATACCCATTTCCTCAACTCGTAATAATGGTTAAAATAAAGCTCCTCATTATGGCTACCAACTTTAATGCAGTAGGCACTATACTAGCATGATCTCTTTCATCCTCTCCACTACTCTTCTAGTTAGGCTTTATTGCTCCCATCTTTTAGATCGATAAATAGGCTTAAAGGTAGATAGCTTGCAAAGGCAAAATAGCTGGTGAGTCACATATGTGGATATGATGCTTCTCTGAGGACTATTATATTGTAAAGATATTATAAGGTTGCTCTTTTAGGGTAGTAGTTATTGATATATAAAGGATTAATGCTCATTAACTCCAGTTGCATTGAACTAAATACCTTGGTGGTACAGGCAGGACTTGTCTGCCTCTGCCGCTTAAAGTGTGGTCCATATATCTGCATCTGGGGCATCACTTGAGCACTGTCAGAGATACAGAATCTCAGGTATCATCTGAGGTCTGCTGCATTTGAATCTGCATTTGAAATAGCTCCTTACGTGATTTGTATGTATCTTCCTATTTGAGAAGTACTGGTCTAGATGTTCTTGTATTAACCCTTAACCAGTACTACTGTGGTCCTTGCAAGCAGGAGGACTGACTATGTCTTCCTCAAATACCATACATCTCTTGGGGATAGACAGGATAGTTGTGTATCTCTCACAGCATTGAGCACTCTGCCTTTCCCTCATAGTTGCTTAGTTCATTCCTGATGACTAAACGAATGACTGTCTTCCTTATGGAAATATAATGACTATAAAAGTTTTCATATTAAATCAACAGTGGACACTAAACCTTTTTTAAACATTTAATTAAAGCCTCAAGATGCAGTACCATTCCATTCCATCTTACCCCCATTTTTCAGGTTTTCCAAGGTAGGACAAGTAAATTTCATTTAATATGCAAGGCTAAGCATTAAATATTTAAGACTGAGTCTCCCAAGCAAGGTAAGCCTTTTCCACTTTGTTTGTTATAGACTCTCCCCCAGCTCAGAGACAAGTCACAGTTCTGCCTTCCTTATTTTCTGGTCCACATGATTGATTATAAGTAGCCTCATTTATATGAGGCTGATTTGTATCAGTCTCATTACTCAGTCTTTTGACTAATTTCCATAACTGTAAGTAACTAGTTTGAGTTTCCTGGTCAATTCCTTTCCCCCACATTTGCTGTGGAAAGGCTCCACTAACAAAGTAGATGCAGATTTGATAGAGTTCCCACTTGATCACACATTGATACTGCATCTGGAATAGAATTGGGACTTTCAATAAAGACAGAGCAAAAACATTTTTTAAAAAACATGAAAAATGCAGAACCGTGACATCTGGGAAGTTCTCCTGCATGAACATTACTGAACTGTGTATCCTGAGAACATTCAGAGGGTACATTACAGAGAGAGCAGAAATAAGACTACAGCAGGAGTGAGGTCTTTGCATGGGTTCCCTGGAACCTGGAATTGGTGACTGGTTGCAGGAGTTTTCAGCTGTAGCAGCAGCCTCTGGACTTGAGGTTTGGAAATCTGGACTTCCCTGATAGTTACGTGGTAAAGAATCCGCCTGCAATGCAGGAAACCCCGGCTCAGTCTCTGGGTTGGGAAGATCCCCTGGAGGAGGGCATGACAATCCATGCCAGTATTCTTGCCTGGAGAATCCCCATAAACGGGGAGCCTGGTGGGCTACAGCTGCCCATGGGGGTCCCAGAGAGACATGACTGAGCAACTAAGCATAGCACACCTTGAAGTTGGCAGCTGGAAATGGGGTTAGGAAAGGCAAGAAATAAAATGAAAATGTGAAAGAGGGAAGGAATGGGATGACTTAAGCTGATTTTAGTTTTCTTTTTAAATTTACTTCATTGTCTCAGAGTGAAGACTGTTGAAATTGATATGCTAATTTACGTATAGTAGATATAAATCCCTGTTTGGTTAACACTATTTTTAATAAGTGCTATTTTTAATAAGCCTGAAAAGTACAATGCACAGAAGTGGAAGATACTGTATATATATGTATGTGTGTGTACATATGTATATATATGCATATAGGTATATTATGCATATATATGCATATAAATGTATATACACACACACACTCACACATATGTGCTCAGTCACTCAGCCATTCCAATTCTTTGTGGTCCTATAGACTGTAGCCAGCTAGATTTCTCTGTCCATGGAATTTTCCAGGCAAAAATACTGGAATGGATTGCCCCTTCCTCCTTCAGGGGAATCTTCCTGACCCAGGGATCAAACCTGCATCTCTTGTGTCTCCTGCAGGGAGATTTTTTTTACCACTAGGGCCACCTGGGAAGCCAATATACATATATATATGTTCTTTTTATTTTTAAACTGTTCATTATTGTGGGTGACTTGAATGAAGTTGGGTATACTTTATGCTCTGAAGAACATTCCCCTACTCAATAGTTTCCTACCCATTTCTTCCTACTTTTATTTCTGTGATCAGAAAGCAGATAGAGGAAAGTTAGGAAAGAAGCTTTTATTAAATCACATGAAGAAAACCGTTCTGATTCCTCTTTTTGACCCCCCTCTTCCTTTTGTTTTAAAGATAATAAAAAAGAAGATCATGCCATCTTATAAAAGAACTCAATAAGTCCTTGAATGTATCAGACCTCTAAGCCTGCCTCATTAATCCTCTAAATGATGTCCTGGTTGGCAGAAACGAGTTGGTTAAGAATGCATACTTTGTGAGATGACAGCCTAAGTTCATCTCTCATCTCTACACTTGCTCACAGTGAACCTTAGAAAAGTGATGAAACTTCTCAATGCTTAGGTTTCTTCATTAATAAAATAGGAGTGATAGTAGCATCTATGTCCTTGGGTTATTAGAGATTAAAGGAAAGTGCTTAGCATAATGCCTTTTGTTGTTATTCAGTTGCTACATTGTGTCCCCTTCTTTGGCCCTGTGGACTGCAGCATCCCAGGCTTCCCTGTCCTTCAGTATCTCCTGGAGCTTGCTCAAACTCATGTCCATTGAGTTGGTGATGCCATCCAACCATCTCATCCTCTGTCGTCCCCTTCTCCTGCCCTCAATCTTTCCCAGCATCTGGTCTGGGATGTAGCAAAGAAATATTAGTCATTGTTATGATAGTCGCCTCACCTACCATTCAGAAATTCACAGAACTAAGAATATCAGAGCATGGAGGCTCTCGGAACTCATCTGTCAGCCATTAGTGAAAATGAAAGGCACTCAGTCATGTCCAACTCTTTGCAACCCCATGGACTATACAGTCCATGGAATTCTCCAGGCCAGAAAACTGGAGTGGGTAAGCCTTTCCCTTCTCCAGGGGATCTTTCCAACCCTGGGATCGAACCCAGGTCTCCGGCATTGCAGGCGGAGTCTTTACCAGTTGAACCACAAGGGAAGCCCATCAGCTATTATTTGGGGAAACCCCTAAGTAACTGCAAAATGTCGTGTGTGTGTGTGTGTGTGTGTGTGTGTGTGTGTGTGTGTGTGTGTTGATGAAAATAAGGATAAAGAACTAGATCCACATGAAAGAAGACTGAGGGCATCTCATCTAAGTCTTACCTAGTTCCCTGTCTATGATGGGAAACTCGAGGTGATCCAGTGATAATTTTTCTTTGTTTTGTTTTTCTTTCATTTTCATTTTTCTTTCTTGTTAATCTTCCAGATTCGGTGCTGACCACACTGAATTTTTTTTTTTTTCTTCTGGTTGTCTTTATCTGGAGCTCAGAGTAAACCAGCCCTGTGACATTGTTTTCCAGAGTGATTATATTTTAGCTTTAGTGGAAGCTGTGAAGTCATCTTTTTCTGTTTGTCTTGTCAACCACACAGTAGGTGATTATTGATGGTATACTCAACTTGTATAGATTGCATGTTTGGGAAATTTTTACCTCTGAGCTTTGGATAACTAAGATGGTGATCTTTGCCCACTTACTATCAAAGGCTACAGGATTTAGACATGAAGGGAGTAGAGTTACATAGGTATAAATTGTCCATGGAAATAGCCCTACATCTCAGTTCAGTTCAGTCTCTCAGTCATGTCTGACTCTTTGCAAGCCCATGGACTACAGTACTCCAGGCTTCCCTGTCCATCACCAGCCCCTGGAGCTTGCTCAGACTCATGTCCATTAAGTCAGTGATGCCATCCAGCCATCTCATCCTCTGTCGTCCCCTTCTCCCTTCAATCTTTCCCAGCATCAGAGTCTTTTCCAAGGAGTCAGTTCTTCGCATCAGGTGGCCAAAGTATTGGAGTTTCAGCTTCAGCATCAGTCCTTCCGATGAATATTCAGGACTGATTTCCTTTAGGATTGAAATTAGAACATTATAGAAGAAGTATACATTATAGAGGAACTATAATGTATCTTTTTTTCTATCTTAAAAATTGTCAAAATATTTTAGGAGATAAAATTCTTATTTCTCAGATTAAAAAGTTATTCAGTGGATGAGGGATGCAACTGAAATTATATCTTATATGTATATAGGAACCTGGCTTTGATTAATTGAGGGCAGTGTCTTCCCACAGATGAGAAAACCATTTTTGTTAGTGTTACTAGTAAGTTTTCTACTCTGTTGTGTACTTGGACAAAAAGGATTTAATTGGGGTCTCAGAAGTTAGTTTTTGGCTCAGGAAAATTGCCTGGAGACAACATCAAGTGACACTATATTTATTTCTAAGAGTTTTGTTGCTAATAACAATTTCCTGGAATTAATTTAACAGATATTTAATGAGTTCCTACTATGTGCAATACATTCTTCTAAGCAAAGGAAATATAGTAATTAAATTTATAAAAATCCTTGCCTTAAAATGCTTTTCATGTAGTTTTTTCACCTCACCAAATGCTTTTGCTTATAGACTACTTTTTAAAACCCATTTTCCCTAGTTACAGCTTCTTGATACTTTTAGTGCCTGCTATAAGAAAACTTTTATTAGGCAACTTTAAATCTTTCTTATTTACCACTTACTAATTATTGAATCAGGAACACTACCAGACAGTAAAAGCTTTAGGCATTATAGCAAGAGTAAACAGAATTTTATCTTGTTAGATTGTTAAAAGAAATAGATCTTTTTTTTTGTTTCTTCTAAAAAATATATGCTTCTATAAAATGAACAGCTTCAATCTTATCTGTGGAGGTTTCTAGAGACTGTTGTTTTTGTTGTTAAATTTGTTGCAACAGTCACTTTGCTAACTTTTCTTCCTGTTACTGGTCTCTAGTTTGATCTTCAGATGATTTTTATTTGTATGAGTTAAAACATTGATTTCATTAAAAGTATCTTAACATGGTCTTATACTCAGAGAAGAGACACCTAGGTTTTAGTCCCAGAATCATTATTTACTAGTTAAATAGCACTGGACAGTCCACTTAAATTTTCCAGGGATGTTTCTCATATTTTTTAGATTTTTTTCTTTGAAAATTAAGAGAAAAAAAATGAGAATTTTTTTCTGATTCCCAAACCTGACATATTGATACTAGTTCAATTATTTTTATATAAACCTTCTTTGAAAGTAAGAATTTTGTCCTCCAAACTAGATTATTAGTTCTGATGTCATAAATATTATCATGTATCTTTTAAAATCCCCCACTGTATTGAATATGCTAGCGATATGTTTGGCAGTATTTGGTCTGGCTTAGGACCAGAGTGAGTAGAGATAATGGAAGGAATAAAATCACCCTTTTTAGCTGTTAGTACCTGTACATGAGACAGTTTTCCATTTAGGAGAGGAAGGAGGGATTTTGGTGGGGAGTAAGACTAAGGGGGCGGGGTGGGAGGAGTAAAATGCGAAATGGCTTTCACTTCTTACCTTAACTGGTTTCCAGTTTCTAGGGTCAAAAGATATAGTCTTTAATATACTGCTTTTTGTTTTTCTCCTTTTGACTTACTTCATCCTGTAAAACAGGCTCTGGGTTCATCCACCTCACTAGAACTGATTCAGAGTCATTCCTTTTTATATTATCATTGTTCAGTCACTCAGTCATGTCCGACTCTTTGTGACCCCATGGACTGCAGCACATCAGGATTCCCTGTCCTTCACTATCTCCCGAAGTTTGCTCAAACTCATGTCCACTGAGTCGATGATGCCATCCAGCCATCTCATTCTCTGTTGCCCCCTTATCTTGTCCTCAATCTTTGCCAGCAACAGGGTCTTTTCCAGTGAGTCACCTCTTGCATCAGGTGGACAAAGTATTAGAGCTTCAGCATTAGTCCTTCCAATGAATATTCAGGACTGATCTCCTTTAGGACTGACTGGTTGGATCTCCTTGGTGTCCAAGGGACTCTCAAGAGTCTTCTCCAGCACCACAGCTCGGAGGCATCAGTTCTTCAGTGCTCAGCCTTCTTTATGGCCTAACTCTCACATTGGTGTATGACTACTGAAAAAACTATAGCTTTCCAGCAAAGTATGTCTCTGCTTTTTAATATGCTGTCTAGGTTGGTCATAGCTTTTCTTCCAAGGAGCAAGCATCTTTTAATTTCATGAATACAGTCACCATCCATAGTGATTTTGGGGCCCAGGAAAATAAAGTCTGTCACTGTTTCCATTGTTTCCCCATAACTTTGCCATGAAGTAATGGGTCTGGATGCCATGATCTTAGTTCTCTGAGTGTTGAATTTTAGACCAGCTTTTTCACTCTCCTCTTTTATCTTCATCGAGAGGCTCTTTAGGTTCTTTTTGCATTCTGCCATTAGGGTGGTGTTATCTGCATATCTGAGGTGATTGATATTTCTCCTGGCAGTCTGGATTCCAGTTTGAGCTTCTTCCAGCCTGGCGTTTCAAATAATGTATTCTACATACGATTTGAATAAGCAGGGTGACAGTATACAGCCTTGACATACTCCAAAATTGTCCCAATTTTGAACCAGTCTGTTTTTCTATGTTAGGTTCTAACTGTTGCTTCTTGAACTGCATACAGGTTTCTCAGGAGATAGGTAAGGTGGTCTAGTATTCCTATCTCTTCCCCCTCCCCCCACAATTTGTTGTGATCTACACAGTCACAGGCATTAGTGTAGTCAATGAAGCAGAAGTAGTTGTTTTTCTGGAATTCCCCTGCTTTTTCTATGATTGTATGGATGCTGGCAATTTGATGTCTTGTTCAAATCCAGCTTGTACATCTGAAATTTCTTGGTTCGCATACTGTTGAAGCCTAGCTTGAAGGATTTTGAGTATCATCTTGGAAGCATGTGAAATGAGTGCAATTGTGTGGTAGTTTGAACTTTCTTTGACATTGCCCTTCTTTGAGATTGGAATGAAAACTGACCTTTCCAGTCCTGTGACCAAAGTTTTCCAAATTTGCTGGTATTCTGAGTGCAGCACTTTAACAGCATCATCTTTTCAGATTTGGAATAACTCAGCTGGAATTCCATCTTTTATGGCTAATATTTCATTGTATATATGTTCCAAAACTTCTTTATCCATTCATGTCAGTGGACATCTATGTTACTCCCAAGTCCTGGCCATTTTCAATAGTGCTGCAGTAAACATTGGGGTACGTGCATCTTTTAGAATTGTGGTTTTCTCAGGGTATACACCCAGTATTGGAATGCTGGGTCATATGATAGCTTTATTCTAGTTTTTTGAGGAATCTCCACAGTCTTCTTCATAGTGGCTGTATTGCAAGAGCATTACAATGCTCCAGCATTGCAAGAGCATTCCCTTTTCTCCACATCCTCTCCAGCATTTGTTGTTTGTAAATGTTTTGATAATGGCCATTCTGACTGGTGTGAGGTAGGACCTCATTGTAGTTTTGATTTGCATTCCTCCAATAATGCAGATTAGTTTCCTTACTTTTAAAGGAAATGTTGGACTCTAAATTCTCTTCTAAATTTGTGACTCCAAAATTCAAAGGTCTTCAAGATTATCTCATAGCTGAGAATCATTATTTAGCATTGATGGTAACTTATATTTGAATTACAACTTATTTTATAAGGTTTAATTTAGAGATTGCCTCCATACCTCTACATTTACCCAATGCTGAGCAACATAGTTTTGAGCATAATAGATGTTCACTTAAGTTTTTATTGATGCCTCCTGTGATGACTTTATCACTGGGTCAGTAATTTAGGACAAATGTTTCCTGAAACAATTATCCATTCTCGAATGCACATAAAACTTAAATGCCACATTTTGAAGTCTCTTTTTATACTATACCCATCAGCTGTTTTAATGAAATCAGGTAATGTTTAAATGCTCTATGTCAGAAGCTTATACAATTCAGTTCAAATATATTTTAAAAATTGCACCCATTTTTAATTAATCTTATCATAGTTACACAACTATATAGCAAATGTAAGCATCCCTATTATAGAAGATAGGACCCTAGAGAGATCATCAAGCTTCAGTGATGGCTTATTGGTCTGAAAATTGAATCTGTAATACTTAAAAGAGGCCTAGAAATGCCTAGAGAGCTGTCAGTCCCCTAACTGCTTTTTCTCTGATTTTTCAAAGTTAAATGTTTTTAAAGTCCTAGGTATTTTTATAAAATATAGACTGTTGTAATTTCTGAAAATGATATAATAGATGTTATTTATGACTCAGAGTCCTGGTGAAATTTTAGTACTGGTATCTTTTTAGGAGAAGACCAGTTGGTTTAGTTTGGTCTTGACTCTGTTTTCCCTTTTCTTCCAAATCCTAATTTGTCCTTAGTAGTTAAAAACAGATGCCATGTGGTCTGTGAATTAAGATGCTAAGCTCCATTCACAGTATTCCCTATTCCTCATACAGTGTCAACAGACTCATTGTAAATAATGTTTTAAAGCTTATTTACCTGTTTTTCGACTTTATTGATCCCATGGAGAAGGAAATGGCAACATTTTTCTCACCTGAAAAATCTTATGGATGCAGGATGGGCCACAGTCCATGGGGTTGCAAAGAGTCGGACACAACTGAGAGACTGGACATACAGACATAGATTTCACTGAAATCAGAGGCAAAAAAGAAAAACAAACAAAAAACAACCCTAAAACTCTAGGAGAAATTATTCTGACAAAGACAGAATGGTCATAAAACTTTTAGGAGAGTGGGGGGAAAAATAACAAGAGTGGGATGTACTGCTGCAGTCTCAAGTCTATCTGTTGGTGGATCCTAGGTATGATATTTTACACAATTTTCTCTATGTCAGCTCCATTGATATTCCCCTGTGCCAAAGGGCAGCACCTCAACCAGCATCCTTCTCTACTTTCCTCTAGAGTACCCTGGAGGTAGGTAGGTGGGAAGGAGGGAGTGAGCCACACTGGAAATCAGCTCCCTGGACCTCTTGGCTTCTCTGCTCTGAGTGCTTCTCTGGACACATTAATTGCTGCCATGCTTGCTGTTGCTTTGTTGGCCCTTCCTGACACTGCCTGGTCTCACCTCTGAGTGACCTGTTACAGTTAGATGCTGAGTCTCTCTATCCATGGGCTGCTGATCATGGTGTAACCCACAGTATTTTATAGTTAAGAGTCAAGTCAAGGCATGTTTTGAGTCAAGAGATGTGACCAAACCCAGTGTAGTGAGAATTTCCCAGGGCTGAGGAAAAGGAGCTACAAAATTTATTTCCTGGGGGGCAGTTATGCCTCAGATTAGTCCCCAAACTTTTCCAAACAAAATATTGGTTATTCTCATGAAGATAGGAGAATCATAAAGTAAATAGGTACTCTTGAGGTATGTCATCTAATTCCATTTGCTGCCATATATGAGTCACAGGTCTGACCTAGCCAGGACTGTTAGATAGATCGAGGAAAAAAAGAATAAAATCTCAGTTATTGTAAAACACACAGATCCTTTACTGAAGACGGAAATGGTCCTTTCCATATCAGATTTTCTTGGAGGTATCCTGGTATTACTATATACTACTGTTAAGACTACAATATAAGTCTTATGATAATAAAAAATCGATAAACTGTGTTTGTCAGTCTTTTTACAGTGAGAAAGGAGATGATCATATCTTCTAGGGTAAATTACAATGAAAATATGCTGATCCTAAAAGTGTAAGCTTCAAATCTCTGGAAATTTGTGTGGAAATTTCCCATTCTCTAATGCTAATGCATGGAAATGAGATGCCACTGAAAACACTATTTTTGAAATAAAGGAGATCTAAGTACTTGAAAGATTTTTAGTTGTTTATTTTTGGCCACACTGGCTCTTTGTTGCTGCACACAGGTTTGCTTGAAAAAGGACCATTTTGCATGATTTTTACCATGGAATTTTGTTAAGTTTTTTTTACCATTACCTTTTAAAATTGAGGCTGAGTAAGGACTTTTTGTTCAGGGTGGAGGAAACCAAGTCTTTTAAAACATTTCACCTAAATGACAGTCCTGCAACTACTACATTTCATTAAATCAGCTTCTCAAAGGTCTTTATTTACTTCTAAATGTCATCTCTAAAGTATATATCTTCAAGGATTCTCATCAGCTATCTTCCCTAAAGCTCCATGATGCCCGTTAAGTTGAGCTATAATAAAAAAAATGACAGATTGGAATTGGAATTTTATTTTCAGCTTGGGTTAGCTCGGAGTTCTTCTGAGAACATGAGAGTAGGCGAAATTGAAATCTCAGTACCTGCCAGAACTTAAGTTGCTTTGTCAAGTAATGTTTAATTCTCCAGAGTGTAATCAGCTTCCTGCTTTTTCCCAAAGTAAAACCAGTCTACTTGGTAAGTTTTTAAAATTGTGAGTTATCAATTCGTATCTTTTTTCCAAGTAGAATTGAAATAGGAAATAATACCTAACTGGTCTATATTTATTGATTAGCAAATACTTATTTATATTAATTGTGTTGATACTAGGTATTGAAACACATCTCCTACCCAATGGAGATTATTAAATGATTGTTTTATTAAAACAGATTTTATACATATCTACATACATATATATGTATATAATCAACCAAAAAAGGAATTTATTCATTCACTAACCAGACAGAAGCTGGATAAATGCAATTTCCAGGTCCTTCATTCTAGGAAATAATTTTTCTCCTCTCTACAGATCAGATGTGTTGATTTTTATTTTTTCACCTAGTTAGAATGATTTAGTAGATTATCATTCAGTGGATACTATTCCTATAACCTGGGAATAATGTCACAATAATAATTATTATTTGCATATAATTATTTCCATGCATTATCTAATTTAACTCTCAGAATAATTGTAGTAAATCCTGTCATTTGTCCCCATTTTGCAGATGAGTAAACAGAATCAGTGATCATTCTCTTGCCCCAAATCAGAAGTCCAGCAATGTCAGAGTTGGCTCTGCTTGGTTCCAAAGCCCAGATTATTTCCACTGTGCTGCCTTGTCATGCTGCTGTTCTCACGCCTTTGTGATCAGACAGAAACTCATAACTGAGCAGATGTAAATGTTATTCAAATAGTGGCTATGCTACTGGAGGGCAAAACTCAGGAGGGACTGTACAACTGCTCTGCCGAGTCAGAAATCCACCCAAATTCAGAGTATCACAGGTAGCAATCCTGTGTTGGCTAGGAGCCTACAGAGTAATCTAATCTGAATGTTTTCTAGTGATGGTTGGAGGGAAAAAAAAGCCCAGGAACTACTCCATTCCTAAAGTGCTAATGGAAGAATTTGCTTGACATGCTTTGCTACAGTCTGTTCAATTCCAAGGGAGCTCCCCAAATCTAGGAAGTAACATTTTCTTTGAGTCAAAGGACAGCAATGCTTCCAGTTTGCTTGTAGAAGGCCCTGGTTACCTCCAAGCCACACAACTGCATTTGAGGACTAACATTTACTCTTGGAAAGAACATCACAAAGTGGAGTTGTCAGTATCTGCTAGTAAAATTTTACATTTCAAAACATTAGAAAATACCTCCATATTGACATAGCAAGGATTTTGTCTCTGAATCTATATAATTTCTCAGCTTAATTTAGTGCAGTTAGTGCAAATTATTCCTTATGGATGGGACTTGGTTTGTGAATTATTTGGTTTGTAATGAGCCTTCTTTAAATGGTGAGAGAGACTGATGTTGTTCTGTGCGAATCTGCATGTTTGCCAGTAAATACAGCAAAGTGCCCCAGTCGTTCACTATGGCCTCGTTCAACTTTCAAGCAGATAAGGAACAGGAGAATGGAAACTTAGGACCGAGGTGGAAAAATATATTGAAGAATAGTTTTTTCCAGGTTCTGATTTGGAAAGTTGCCTTTCTGCAAGGACTGGAACTTTGAAGCTCTGCAATGCAGGAGACCTGGTTCGATCCCTGGGTCAGGAAGATCCCCTAGCGAGGGGAATGGCCACCCACTCCGACATTCTTGCCTGGAGAATCCCACAGAGGAGTCTGGTGGACCACAGTCGATGGAGTCGCAAAGAGTCGGGTGCGACTGAGCGACTGACGCTTTCAAAATGCATATGACTAAACTGAATTTTCTCCCTCACTTTATCCTCAAAGGCAATTTGCATCTAAACTATAATGAAAATTCTATTTGGGAATAAAACACAAAACACTAAGAACTTCATTTGAGATTTCAGAATACTGTTGCTTTGTTTCTCTTCTAATTTTAACCGAGTTTCCCCACTGGATCATATTTATCCTTTAATATTCTTTCTAGCATGCTAGAAAGTCATAGAAGTACTTTAATGGGAATATATTTAAAAAGGGACAATTAAATGTGGTCTATGTACTGCCATTGACTTGACTAGTTATTAGTAGCTATTAGGTTTATTCAAAATCAATTAGCAATTACAGTACAAAGAAAAAAAATGGGGAAACTTCGCTTTATAAATTCTAAGTTCTCAAGTATTTGACTTCCAAAGGTCCTTCCAGAATAAACTTTTTAAAAAGTGTTCTCATATATATTCCCACTTTACCTGAAATTGCAATGGGATGCTAACTGTTATTAAAAATGCCACATCATGCCTTGTGTCTGTGTTCGTGGTGCCACTTACGTAAGTTCCTCTCCTCAAGCTTTGAAGCACAATTACTATCTATGAGAAGCCTTCCTTAATAGTTAAAATTAAATATACTCTTCTTTGGAGTCTTCCTTCAGGTAAGTGTACCATATGACACCCTCTCATACTTGAGTTGGTTACATTATATGCTGGTTTTCCTTAGTGACTGCAAACTCCTTGAAGGTCAGTCAATTGTCTCATCTAATCGTAGGCTTCCCCCACATTTCTACTTCCTACTAGTAATTTAAATGAGTAAATTACTAGTAACTTAATTTAAATGAGTAATTTAAATTTAATTAAAAACATTTCTACTGGTTTTAAATGAGACAGCAACACAAAGGTAAACTGTGGCATAACTGAATAGGAAGAGAGATCTGACTGTTTTCACTTAGGCACGAACGGAAGAATTTTGTAGAAGAGAATTCATTTAGTGTGGCTTTCCTCTACCTCTAAGATCCTTGGAAATAAAATCTTTTCTCCATTTGTTTTCTGACAATAAACTTTGGAAGCTTTATCTTTGTGAATGAGATTTAATTACGTCCTAGTAATTTCTTGGACGAGGCAAGCATTTATGAGGTCTCCTGATACCACCTAGTATTTGAGTCCCTCATGCAATCACACTCAGGGCCCTAGTGTGAACACCATTATGCTCCTAGATAATTGGATCTGTGTTCAGAGTTTGATATACTTGTCCATAGAGGATTGGCTTAAAGTGAGAGGCAAAGTTTAAAACAGTAAAAGGGGCAGGAGTAAATTAGGAGGACACTTTTTTTTTTTTTTAAGTTGTTAATTGAATCATTAAAAATGTCATTTTGAAACAGGGCAGGTAGCATGTATTAATTACAAGCATTAAAAGAGCAATAAATGTTACAGCACCTCTTTTAGCCATGAGTGTTGAGAGCTGTTAACAGAATTTCACCAGTGGGACAGTCACCCATCGTGCATTTGATATGAGCATGCTTGCTTTGTGCCTGCCACTGTCCTGAGCTTAAGGAAACTTTGTCCTGAAAAAGGTTGAGATCTGTTTTGGGAGACAGACAATAAAAGATCAAAGGGTGTGTATACAACTACGAACACACGGAAGAGGGAGCCGATAACTCCCTGTCAAGAAATCTGAAAAGGCTTTCTCTAAGAGGTGGTATATGAGTTTTATTTTGAGGAATAAATTAGGCTGGCCAAAAGTGGAACAGAACATTTCAAGAAGAAGGTATAGCCTGTGCACAGATGTGGAGCTGCCAGAGGGCACCTGAGTGTTTGGTGACATTTAAGGATGCAGTGCAGTTAGATGCAGTGTCCCTGTCATTCGGTCGCTAAGCTGTGTCTACCTCTGCGACCTCATGGACTGTAGCATGCTAGGTCCTTCTATCCTCCACTAACTCCCGGAGTTGGCTCAGATTCATATTCACTGAGTCAGTGATGCTATCTAATCATCTTACCCTCTGCTTCCCCTCTCTCCGTTTGCTTTCAGTCTTTTCCCATCATCAGGGTCTTTTCCAAGGAGTTGACTGTTTGCATCAGGTGGCCAAAGTATTGGTGTTATTTCCGGGGAAGTGAAACTGGGCATGTTAGGTGGGAAGTGGTGGGTGAAGGATATTTTATGCTGTGACAAGAAGTCTGAACATTATCACAGGAGTAATCTAAGTCTATGCCACCATACATTATAAGTAATTTTCATCATTTATTCATCTGGGACTAAATTCACAAGCACGAAAACAACAGTCTAAATCAAAAGGCTGTGTCACTGCTTTAAGGCTACAGTCACCATCAACCAGATAACTAGCAGAATGGAGAGTGAAAACATTCAAATCCCGTCCCTGAGCGAGTTTGGCATTCTCTTTCACTTTCTCCAGAGAGTACAGATTGTGAGCTTTCAGAAAAATGACTTCTGCAATTAACATGAGAGAGTCAGTTAGTGCTAAATTATTTAAACCAGAATAATTGCCTATCACTAGTCATTGTGGACGTTGGGAACTTTTACAGAGTAAAACTAAGGACTCTGAAAGGTCATGGAGATTCCCTGAAGTTTTGCCATGTTTAAGCCTCTTGGGTCTTTACAGTGGCGAGTCTTAAGTGGAAGAAGAGTGACTGCCTTTAGAGGCTCACTAGAACGACCAAATATACCTCAGACGTTAAAAAAGAAAGAACCACGTGGAGCTCTTCATTTCCCCTCTTTCTGGGGAAACAGGCCGTGCCTCTTACCACAGTGAATGGATGTGCTGGAGTGAGCAGCTCAGTTAGGAACTGCAGCCCCCAGCAGGAGATCAGTAACTTCTCAAAGAATCTTTATTCAGTCTGTTTTCCCTCCAGCCCTTTGGCTAAATGGACAAGTATTGCAATAATTTCCCTCCCTCTTGCTTTGTCTTTCTTTACGGATCTTTGTGTGTGTGTGTGATCTATTGCTTATTACATGGACTATTTATCTCAAGATTTTAATAGAAAGAACAGGATGGTTTTTGGCAGGCTGAGAAGTTGCCTCTCCTGATTTTTCCATTTCAGCTTCACTCGACGCATCATAGATGTAGGTGCAGATTTGAAAAACAGAACTAAGAGTTTGAAACACAGATTCTACCAGGCCTTTCCCTTTGGACCTTCTTTCTGTCCCAAAAGAAGTGAGAAAACATATTTTGAGACTCTTTTTGGCTCAGTCCCTTACCCAGTTGGTGCAGAGATGAAGTTAGGTTAGAAAAACAGCTATGATGATAATTCGATATTTTTGAATATGACAGTTAATAAAATTTTTAAAAAACTCAGTTGTGTCTGACTCTTTGTGACCCCATGGACTGTAGCTCACCAGGCTCCTCTGTACAAGGGATTTTCCAGGCAAGAGTACTGAAGTGGGTTGCCATGCCCTCCTCCAGGGGATCTTCCCCACCTAGGGATTGAATCTGGGTCTCCTGCATTGCAGCCAAATTCTTTACCATCTGAGCCACCAGGGAAACCAAGTGCAAAATTAATGAGGGAAGATGCATTCATAAAAAGACACCATAAAGTTTGCAGGGAGAGTACAAGAAAAGTAATTTGAAAATTTCTCTTTTTTTTTTTTAAACCTTGGTAAGGTCTAGGGATAGGTAAGGTGGTATTTAAGCTGTTTCTTTGTCAAAGTCTGTTCTTCTAAAGAAACTGCAAGAACATTCCTTTTCCGTACACTGAATAATGTGGAGAAGCTGTGGAAGGGGCAGAAGCTTGGCCCTGGGGATGGGCTCTTCATTGTCCATAGTCTGCGAGAGGAAGTATACTAGTTGTGTTGTTTTGTCTCCTGCAGTTCCTGGTTAATAGCGCTTAAGTGAAGTGAAAGTCACGTGGCTGACTCTCTGTGACCCTATGGACTGTATAGGGTCCATACATGGAATTCTCCAGGCCAGAATATTCAAGGGGGTAGCCGTTCCCTTCTCCAGGAGATCTTCCCGACCCAAGAGAGAAACCGCATGTGCTAAGTGACAGCTAAAAGTTAATATATATTTAAAAAAACAACAGTACAGTATACTAACACATATATATGGAATTTAGAAAGATGGTAATGATAACCCTGTATGCGAGTCAGCAAAAGAGACCCAGATGTATAAAACAGTCTTTTGGACTCTATGGGAGAGGGCAAGGGTGGGATGATATGGGAGAATGGCATTGAAACATGTAAATTATCATATGTGAAATGAATCGCCAGCCCAGGTTTGATGCATGATAGAGGGTGCTTAGGGCTGGTGCATCGGGATGACCCATGTGTTCTGGAAGGGGAACACATGTATACCCATGGCAGATTCATGTCAATGTATGGCAAAACCAACATGATAATGTAAAGGAAAAAAAAAATAAACCTTTAAAAAAAAATACTGATTTCTTTTGCACCATGTCTTAGTTGCAGTGTGTGGAGTGGTTCCCTGGCCAGGGAAGTGGAATCTTAGCCACTGGGCCATCAGACAAGCCCATCTGCAAGTTAATATTAGGTTTAAAAGAAAACTGATTGGCAGAGAGTAGAGTGTTTCCAAACTCACTTGATGAGGTTGTCACTAACCTGATACTTAAAGCAGACAAAGATATTCGTGTGTGTGCGTTAAGTTCCTTCAGTCATGCCCAGCTGTTAGCGATCCCATGGACTATAGCCCATCAGGCTCCTCTGTCTGTGGGATTCTCCAGGTAAGAATACTGGAGTGGGTTACCATTTCCTCCTTTAGGGATCTTCCTAACCCAGGGATTGAACCTGCGTCTCTTATGTCTCCTGCACTGGCAGGCGGATTCAAATAAATTAGTAGAATAGAAAATTATATTGACCGAAAGGTCAGTGTTTACTAGGGGACTAGGACTTGAGGAAGGGATTGATTGCTAAATGGGTGAGGCATATTTGGGGGCTTATGGAAATGTTCTGTACTTTGAATATATTGGTAGATTCATGAGTGTACATATCTGTCAAAACTCATCAGATTGTATAATTTAAATATGTGCATTTATTATATGTAAATTATACCTTAATAAGGTTGATTAAAACAAAACACATAAAAACAATATATCTTGCAAAGAAACAGAAAGAAAACCATGGCTTGCAAATATAGAAGTTGGTGTTAGCTGTATGTGATAAAACTTAACCTCTACCATCATAAATTTAGCGACTGAAGCATTTGAAATAAACTGATTAACAACAGGTAAACAGGAGAAAAAAGGAGCTTGCAAAAGAACTAGCTCTTTAACTGGTTAAAGTTAGCATAAGAAATTTCATAGTGGAAAAGGAGTGGGGCAGAAAGGTTTTTATGGGAAGAACAGATATGTTTGGGAAAAGAGAAATGAGTTCTTCGAAGAACAACTAATAGATAAGGTTTGCAATGATTTTTGTCTGTGCAGATACGAGTGGTCTCCCCACCTTCTTCAGGGCTATAAAACTCCCCAGAGCGTGGATTTTATGGTAGATTCTCCGTCTTCCTCTTAGGAGGAAAGCCACCCTAAAAGGATAATTTATGGCAGCCTCATTTCTCAGGAGCTGCTGCCTTTAGTCAGATAAGGGAAGTTCAGAGAAGACTTCTTTCTGTATCTGTTGAATCTCAAATATCTTCAGCTTAAAATGATCTTTATATTAACTGTGGGGTTCCAACTGAGTTGCTGTCACAGGAAGAAAAGATTTTCTTTTGTTGTTGCTATTGTTTGTTGGCGGTTGAGGGTGAGATTCTTCTCAAGGAGAGCTTGGTTTTATTTTGGGATGCAAAGTTATGGGAGTCTTTGATATTGAAAACTTGTCTCTCTGAGCATAATCTAGACTTGCTGTAAGTCAGATAAATGGCTCTTCGCTGGAGTTTCTGATAATTATGAATGTTTAGAATGAGCAGCGGCCCCAGGAGGAGTTTGAGGAGTTCAGAGGAGGAGCTGGAGGCCTGAGCATAGGGCGGAACTAAGATACAGTAAGTGGAGGGTGAGGTGACCAGGACAGTCATTCTGTGAGGAGGGTAGCCAGGGGACCCTGAAAACAGAGATATCTGGTATTGTTGTTGATTATTTAGACTAAAATTATTGGCCAGGCTATCCTTGTGAAGATGGGCGTGAATTTCCCAGCCCAACTTCCCAACTGGCATAAGATTATCCTCTACATGTAACATTGACTTGGTGCGTTACTCAGTGTGAACATTCTGAGATATTGAGATACAGAGAGGTTTAATTTTCACTAACACATTCTTAGTTTGCCAAGATGAGAATTTGATAAGCCTTTTTATTTCAGTAACTTGTGGCATTTCAGAAATAAATGGTGTTTTTTTTTTTAATCTGTAATATAGGGAGGTTAGGGGCACTCTCATCTTTTCAATGCTGTGTCCTTTAAATGACTTACCAATGATATGCTAGAGAATTACAGATTTGGGGTGAGGTCCTGCCAGGTCATGAGGACAGAAGAGGGAGAATACACTCAGGAGGTAAGGTGAAAAATGGAGCTTGTGAACTCAGCAGGTGCAGCAATGTGGACCCTGTGATGCTGATGAGAAAAATAAGTTCTCTAAGACAGGGGTCCCCAACCTTTCTGGCACCAGGAACCAGTTTCATGGAAGATCATTTTTCATGGACCAAGGTGGGAGGGGTGGTTTTGGGATGAATCAAGCTCATTACATTTATTGTGCCCTTAATTTTTGTTCTGACTCAATGGACATGAGTTTGAGCAAGCTCTGGAAGTTGGTGATGGACAGGGAATCCTGGCGTGATGCAGTCAGTGGGGTCACAAAGGGTCGGACAGGACTGAGTGACTTAACTGAACTTCTTTCTGTTGTTATTACATTGGCTCCATAATAGATCATTAGGCATTAGATCCCGGAGGTTGGGGACCCCTGCCTGAGACTCTCAAAAGCTAGTGCAGGGATAGAACTATAAGCTAAATTTTAACTCCCATCTTAAAGGACAAGGAAGGTCAGCAAGCTGAGGGATTTGGGAGAATCTGAGGCTGACAGCCGGGTCACGTATGACGCTAATGTGCAGGGCACAGTCTTGACTCTCCTTAAGCGCACCTAGAAGGGAAGAGGGATGTTAGCAAATAAGAGTCTGCAAATAGCCTCTGAGAGCTTTATTAATTACTTGTCTTTGTCAGGGTTTTTAAGAAGGTAGCTCTGACTGCCGTGTGGAGGATGGATTTTATGAGATGAGAGTGGAATCAGGGACCCATTAGGAAGCGATTGCAAGTTCTGTGTTGGAAACTCTGTGAAAGATGAGAAGTGCATAGAAAGCCTTCTTTGCATAGCCTGCTTGAAAATAGTGGATATTAAAAAATCAGTCTCATTGTCTTTAATCTATGGCTGAGCTTGAGGGAAAATAATGGAATTATTCCCAAGTCAGAAAGTAGATATGAATCCACAGCATAAGCAGGCTCTGGGGGAATGGTAGGCCCTGGTGCACTGTGTTACATGCCATTTTGACAGCCAATGGTTTGGATTTTAATCAAGCGAAAGCATGGTAGGGAGTCATATCTGCAAATTGTGCACAAGGCCAGGGGTCTCAAGGCATAATGACCTCACTGAGTGAACTCCCCTGCCCCCTGCAGGAAGAGGTGCTGAGACACTTATCTGTATTGACTTTGGCTCTAGGTATAGCTGAAAATAAAGTCTCCCTCACCCTGAGAATTGCTGATCATAGCCTACACTGTGCGGGTTTAGGCTCTGAATTCATAATAGTGTGGATGATCTGAAACTCTGAAACCTAAAATTTAGAATTGGCAACTCACTCTAGCATTCTTGCCTGGAGAATCCCCATGGACAGAGGAGACTGGCGGGCTACAGTCCGTGCGGTCACCAAGAGTTGGACACGACTGAGCGACTAAGCACAGCACAGACTCCCCGTATCCTGGGGAAGAATTGATGCGTTCAAACTGTGGTGCTGGAGAAGACTCTTGAGAGTCCCTTGGACTGCAAAGAGATCAAATCAGCCAATCCTAAGTCTTTCTTGGTGGCTCAGATGGTAAAGAATCTGCCTGCAATGAGGGAGACCCAGGTTCGATCCCTGAGTTGGGAAGATACCCTGGAGAAGGAAATGGCAACCCACTCCAGTATTCTTGCCTGGAAAATCCCATGGACATAGGAGCCTGGTGGGCTACAGTCCATGGGGTCATAAAGAGTTGGACACAACCAAGGTACTAATAATTTTATTTTCAAAGAAATCAAGCCTGAATATTCATTGGATGCTGAAGCTCCAATACTTTGGCCACCTCACGTGAAGAACCGACACATTAGAAAAGACCCTAATGTTGGGGAAGATTGAAGGCAAAAGGAGAAGGGGGCGTCGCAGGATGAGATGGTTATATAGGATTGCTGACTCAATGGATGTGAGTCATCAGCACACTCCGGGAAACAGTGAAGGACAGCAGGGTGTGGGGTGCTATAGCCCATGAGGTCATAAAGAGTCAGGCACGACTTAACAACCAAACAACAATATCCAGAAAAATACATATACAGACTCTCCCAGGAGGATTGAAACTTAAAATCCAACTTCAAAAATTATACAATATTATTATGAGCTCAAAGTCCTAAAGATAGGAGAAAAAGCTTCTATGAGTCAATAGAAATAACAGACTACAGAGTTGTAAAAACTACAGATCCTAGATATGATCAAATACAGATTATACAATAAATATGTTTAATTTTTAAAGTAATAAGAAGGCAGAAAATAAGAACTTTAATTTGGTAGGTTTGAAAAAGAGGCAAGAACATGTATTGTCATCCCTAGATGTCTGCAAGAGACTGGTTCCAGGGTCCCCTGCAGATACCAAAATCCATGGAAGCTCAAATCTTATATAACATGGTGTAGTATTTGTGTATAACCTATGTACATCTTCCTGTATGCTGTAAATCATGTCTAGATTACTTAAAACACCTAATACAATGTAAATACTATGTAAATAGTTGCTGGCATGCAGCGAATTTAAGTTTTGCTTTTATGGAGCTTTCTGGAATTTCGTTTTGAGTATTTTCGGTCCACAGTTGGTTGAATCTGCAGAGGCGAAACCTTGGATACAGGGAGTGGTGGGGCTACTATACATTGAAGAAGATAGTAATTGAAATTCAAATCAAAGGTTGATATGAACTGAAGGGATTAGATATAACTAAAGGAAAGATTAGTGAACTGAAAGATGGAGCTAAAGACATTGCCTGGAGAGCAGCAAAGAGTTGGAAACTATAAAGGAGACTAACAAACATTGAGAATGACAGCACCCCGCAGGAATCCAGTCGAGTTCCAGGAGATCATAAAATAGGATGAAGCATAAGTTGAAAATTTCATTGAGATTTAGTTGAAGATATGGTTGTAATTTTCCAAAAATGATGAATGCCTCCAATCTTCTGATTCTAGAAAAGGGGTCCCATTTCTTTTCTAAATGAAAAGAAATCTTGTAGACCTATAGGGAAACTGGAGAACCCCAGAACCTCAAAGGCAAAAAAGGTAATTGTAGAAGTCCAGGTGAGGTGGAGTGTGGAAGTAAGGGCGGAAGTGGAGCCGTGTGTCAGATTCAGGCCATGTTCAAGGGTTTAAGTTGGTGTCCTTTGCTCATGGGCATCTGCTCACGGGTGCAGGTGGGCTGGTGATTGGTGGTGTACCAGCTGAGGAAGGTCAGAGGGGTTTGTTCCTTTTAGGGACATGGCCCTGGCCCTGGGAATAGAGAAGGGAGATTAGGCAGCTGGTTTCCACACTATTGTTCCTCAGGCCCAGCTGGCCCAGTTCTGCCCACAGAGTTCCCATTCCAGTGAGTCAGTGTGAAAGGCCGTGACCAGAGCAGAGCTGTGGGCTTTATAGCTGGAAGAGTGTTTTTTTTTCCCTTCATCAGTGTGACTTGGCGAGAGCCTGAAGCCAGTGCCTTGAGTGAAAAGGTGACATTTCTATCCAGGCTCTTTTCTGAGACAGCGGGCAATTTTTGCCTAGGTTCCCACCTGGCTTTTTCTGTCACTTTATCCTCAGGCACGATCTTAATCTTGCATTGTTCAAGCCAGTCAGTCACTGTCACTTCCCCGTGTTTCAGTGAGAGATTTTTTTCAGGGCTTTCTGGTTTTCCTCAAAATCTTTTCAAGGGCAATGTGCTGTTCTAAGCCTGGTGGAAGGAAGCGAAAGCTTGCTTCTGAGGTCACAGCTTGACTTGGGCATTCTAAATGGGAACCGCTGTTCTCTGGACATTTGGATTGTTTATGATACACTTTGAATGAAAAAAGAGCCAATCATTTTGCAAAATTCTGTTGTTTTTTTTTTTTTTTTTTTAATTTCTAGTGATGATGCCTTCCCAGCTTCTACCTCATCCTTAAGTAGATTTTCTGTCCTCTTCAAGGGTCTGATAGTTACATTCATAATGTCTCCATGCCCACCTCCTATTTTCCTTCTGGGATTACTTTGATTATTTCAAATTCAGTGCAATGAGTTTGAACCTGAATGTTTTAAAAATAAACTTTTAAATTTTATAATGGTGTTCGATTCACAGAAAAGTTACAGAAAGAGTGTAGAGAGTTTCTATATACCTTCATGCAGTTTCCCCTATATTTTACATCTTATGTTACTGCAGTTTACTTGTCATGGTTAGGAAATGCATATTGGTACATTACTATGAACTAAACTCCACATTATTTTGGATTTTACTAGTTTTTCCAGTAATGTCCTTTATCCATTAAGGATACTATATTTAATCATCATGCCTCCTTGGCTCCTCTTGGCTCTGAAAGTTTTTCAGCTCTCCTCCTTTTTTATGACCTTGACAGTTTAGAGGAGCATTAGGTATTTCATAATGTGTTCTTCAATTTGAAATTTTCTAATGTTTTCCTTATTATTGGTCTAGGGTTATAGGTCTTTGGAAGGAAGATTACAGAGGTAAAGGGATTTTTTGGTCTCATCATATCTGGTTTATATACCATCAACATGATTTATCATTGATGATGTAGACCTTGATCCCCTGAGATGGTTGTCTGGTTTAAGCACTGTGAAGTTACTGTTTATACTCTGCTCTTTAGAAGGGAGTGATTAGGTTCACTCGCTCTCAGAGAAGGGAGGAAGAGATCAGGCTGCACATCTTCTATGGGAAAGTATTGTACGGAATCAAAGTATGCCATCCCGAGCATGGCACTTTGTCCTATGAATGATTTTGAGCTGAAGGCATTTGAAATTCAACAGACACAGAAAAAAGCCTTCCTAGAGCCTCCCTATATCTAAAACAAGAAACTTCAGAGAAATTAGGACTGCCATAAATTCTCTCTCCTGGGGAAATCTTATGGCCAAGAATCCTAGAAACGGGTGCCAACATAGAGCTGCAAAAGCAACCTGCAAATATTTAAGTTACCATGGTTTGCTACTCGTGGAAGCCTCTACTCTATTTCTTTGTCTTGTTACTTCTCTATAAACGTATTTTTCTTTGCCTTGATGCTATAAAAGTCCAAGTTCTAACTATCCTTTTGAGTTACTCATCGCTGAGTTTCTCCCATGTGCACACTTTCTCCATGTGCTAATACACTTTTCTTTTGGTAATTTGTCTTTTTTCAGTCTAGTTTGTAGGGTCCCAATCCAAAAACTTAGGAGGCTGGAGAGAAAAAATATTTTTCCTCCCTTATAGTTTCTATATAAATTATTTGAAATTCTTCCATAAGAAAGGTTTGTCCCTTCTACATTTATTTATCCTGTTCTTTATTTCTATAACTGGACCTGATTTCATCCCCCTGCTTGGACTCCCTTGTTAGGCTGGATGTTTTGTTCAGCCTGCATCTTCGTTCTCAAGCCTGCTCTCCTTTGTATACTGACTCTGTCGTCAACTCTGAATTTTCTCCAGACCTTACCTTGCTTGTTTTAGGGGGCAAGAATAAGGGGACAGAGGTGGATAAAACAGAAAGCAGAATGCCACACTGTGGGGTGAAAAGGTGTAGAGAGAGGAATATGGCCGGATTTAGGGTAAGTGGGATGGCTGAAAATGCACAAATGCAGGAAATTAGAGCAAAAGATGACTGTGAGAATTATGTTTCCAGAGGACTTGCAGACAGTGTAGAGAGAGCATCCGAATTTCCACACTTTAGGGTAAAAGGTGATTCTGGGAGGATTCTGGGAGCATCCAGGTGGCAGATGTCCACCAGGTGGCTACACTTAAGGATAAGAAATAGAATCGCTGAGGCCTTCGAGATCAACTCATCAGGCTCCTAAAGAGGAAGAATCTGTGAACCTGAGAGCTTTTGTGGATTGCCTAAGGTCAGAGTTGTTCCCAGCAGAGCTAGAATTAGAAGTGAGGCTTCCTGATTCCCCATCTAATTCGTATTCGAGGATGCTGCAGCTGTTTCCGCGCAAGCTGATTCTGATACTAATAGAGCGAGGTTTTCCATCCCCTTGGGAAGTTTGAGGCTATAACGAGAAATAGCCTCAATGGGATAGAAACAACTCAGAGAGGCCAAATTCCTTTTTTGGTGATTTAAATGTTAATACCTTGGCACTTCTCCAGGCAAGTGAGAGATTAGAAGGCAGCTAAGGAGCTGTGCCTGTTCTAGGAAACCCCAGTCCCTGTGTTTGGTTAAGTGACTCTTTACAGTCCTTGAAGATAGGATTAGAAGCTTAAAAAAAAAAAAAAAAGATTCCTAATGGAACCCAACCATTCTTTAATCTTGTGTCAATGGCAATATTTCTTCCCTTCTCTCTAGACCAGTAGAAGTGTCCTGTAGACTACTGTACTAGACATACTTCTGCTAAAAATCTGGACCCTTCTGTGACAGCACTTAGATACTCTAGCACAGATGTAGTTTAGACAGGTGCTTGGTAAATGTTTTGTCTGTATGCCTCTCTATCAGAGCTCTCTGCTCTATTTTCTCAGAAATCTTAGCTGCTGCTGTTTCAACACCCAGCTTCTTGAAGCCAAAACTCCAAATGGGAAACAAAACCAAGCAGTTAAAGATTGGTGATTTATTTTCCAACAAACATATGGGAATTGGGAACATCTGGGTTATTTGGTTTGAAACATTCCGTTATCATCTGGTTTGGTGTTATGTATACTAATTATGCTTTGTTTACTTGAGAGTATTTGCCAAACCCTGGCTCAGTATCAGGCTGTGGCTGAAAAGAAGCTGCTAATCAATCAAATGTGGCAACGACCTTGGGTCTAGCAGCTCATAAAAAGAGTATTTGTAAAGAATTGAAAAATAAAATGATGATGAAAATCGCCCATTTTTCTATTATCAGTTACAGTCACTGTTCATTTTAATAATATTTTCATCTTATCATCTTTTCACTATAAGGTGTCTTAAAATATGGTTCTTAAAATAAGAAATAGAAGTTTCTTATCCATGTTTCCTCATATAAGAAATCACTTTTATATTAATAAAATACTAAAATACTATTTTGATTACTGTATCATATAGCTGCTCCATAATCTGTGTAATTGATTTTCTACCATTGGATATTATTTAGATGGTTTCTAATATTTAGTTGTATAAATAGCTTTTTGCCTTAAATATTTTCTGGGTTTGGAATATTTTATTGGTAGCTACACAGAGTTGTAATTGGCTATAACTTTTAGAAAGGTTTCAATTGGCTAGATCTTAAAGACTTATCTCTTCCAAATTTTCCTCATGAGGCCAAAATCAATACCTGAGTTATGATAGTGATTCTTAAGCTATTTATCATTAGAAAATTTAAAAATAGCCATGTACTTCATCTTTTAAACTACATTTTTTCTGTCCCAAAATAAGATTATCATGTAATAAGTGATTTCTACTTATTTGCCAGTAAAGGCTTATATAATGAAGTATAGTTTTCATTCCCTGTCTTCTCTCAAATGACTAACATGGGCCAGAAAACTCAGAATCACAGTTTGGGTCCATCAGCTTGAACTATATGTTTTCTTGGTATTATTAGATTGCCAAGAGTTCCAGATAGAGTGGTAAGTCGGGGTGGGGAGTTGGAGCTAAATTCCTGAAGGGGAAGCAAAGTTTAAGGTAGGGGAATTGGGTATATTGTCAGGCCAGAAGGGCAGGACATCAGTGGTAGCTCCAAAGTTTCTCCTAGAAGATGAGTAAATCAGAACGGCATTTTGTATTTCAATTAGAAAGAAGTTCAGAGACAGGGCAGTTATAGGATTGTGCAACGGATCACTGGTATCACTTAGGATGCAGGCTCTAACATCTTAACTCTACTGTACGCAGCATGCTGACTTTGTCTTTACGCTTGTCTATTCGGTCACAAGATGGCATCACATACTTATCCAAAGGAGTCCTAAAGCTTCCAAAAACATCCACAAGCAGGGGAAAAAAGGTCTTTTTTTTAATCATAGAGAAAGATATTTTCTAGATGCTCCTATCTGATTTGCCCTTAGATGCCAATGAATAGAACTGGATCTTGAGCCAATTACTGGCATGATAGACTGAGGCCAATTGGAGTTCAGTCTCCGGGGAAGGGGAAAGGGCCCATCTTTCCTGAGCACTTTGTTGCCCATTACCCATGCAAAAGTAGGGTTGTTTTAGCAAAGATAGAAGGGTGGATTTGTTAGGGATATCTCAAACAGCATCTACTGCAGCCAGCATCTTGGGTGATGGAAGAGATCCAGGGACTTATTTATTTTGTTTTATATAAAACTAGATCACTTTCTAACACCATACACAAAGATAAATTCAAAATGGATCAAAGATCTAAGCATAAGACCAGAAACTATAAAACTCCTAGAGGATAACATAGGCAAAACACTCTCTGCCATAACCCAAAGCGGGGTACTCCATGACCCACCTCCCGGAATATTGGAAATAAAAACACGAATAAACAAATGGGACCTAATTAAAATTAAAAGCTTTTGCACAACAAAGGAAACTATAAGCAAGGTGAAAAGACAGCCTTCAGAATGG
>ML664173.1:8865872-9070210 GCA_007570785.1 Antilocapra americana | reverse complement strand
ATATGGGAGAATGGCATTGAAACAAGTTAATTATCATAAGTCTAATCAATCGCCAGCCCAGGATTGATGCTTGGGGCTGGTGCAGCGAGATTTCCCGGGGGGAGGAAGGAGGGAGAGGGCTTCTGAAGGGGGAGCATATGTAAACCCATGGTGATATCATGACGTTGTATGGGGAAAACAATAAAAAAAATAAGTAAAAATAAACATATTTCTTAAATTTTGAATTTATTCTTTCTCGGGGTAACTTGTATGTATGAAAGGGGGAAGGTGATTAAAATTACAAGAAGCTGAAGTTCTTTCAAGGGGCTTCCCTGGTGGCTTCCCAGATGGCTTCCCTGATAAAGAATCTACCTGGAACACAGGAGATACAGATTCGATCCCTGTGTTGGGAAGATTCCCTTGAGGCGGGCTGGCAACCCACTCCAGGATTCTTGCCTGGAGAAGTCCATGGACAGGGGAGCCAGTCCACTGGGAGCAGTCCACTGGGTCACAAATAGTCAGACACAGCTGAAGCGCCTGAGCACATGCACACACACGTTCTTTCAAAGCCGTTCCATAGCTCCTCCATAGAGAGATGAGGAAACATGCTCAACACTCAAAAGTAGTTTGAGTAACGCGGGAGAGAAGTAGACTGAAGCAAAATGAAGAGGTTTGGGGTTATTTCTGTGATCAGTATTGGGAACTCTGAAAAGTGAAAAATGAAAGTGAAAGTCGCTCAGTCGTGTCTGACTCTTTGCAACCCCATGGACTGTACAGTCCATGGAACTCTCCAAGCCAGGATACTGGAGTGGGTAGCCTTTCCCTTCTCTAGGGGATCTTCCCAACCCAGGGATCAAACCCAGGTCTTCTGCATTGCAGGCAGATTCTTTACCAGCTGAGCCACCAGGGAAGCCCATTGGGAACTCCATGAGTTATCAAAGGGGCTGTCTTCTGAAGTATGCTGTTACGTTCGACTGATATAGAAGTTCAGAGTCAGGACAGCCAGTAAACAACAAATGAGAGTGAGGAAGAGCAGTTCTATTTTATCAGGTTGTCTTAACTACTGGAACTAGTTTATGGGAACATAGGAATTTGAGGCCTCAGTTATGAAAATCATAGACTTCCAGTTCTCTTGCTTGTTTCACACCCCACTGAATAACTAAAAAGGCTTTCATGGTCATGTGACAGCTTATGAAATTGGGTTTACTATAGTGGGATGCTTCCATTTATTCGTTGAGAGTACATGTCATCTCTTGCAAGTTGGCCCTGATTTTCAAGTTGGCAATTAGTTCCTTTTCTGTGGAACCTCTTAGCTCCCTGTACTCACCACTGAGGTTACTCTTATCACTCATGTTATTAATAGCTTACAGTCTGATGTAGGGAACACATGGTGGTTACTATAGGAATAATGGGGATCCAATTAACAAGTGAATGAAATTAAATTAAGGAAAGAATGAATTAAATAAACAACAGCATGAAAAATTATCCCCGTTGTTCTTTCAAGAGTCATTCGAATGATCAGAATAGATTTTAAAAATAAACATATGCGATAAATTTTCTTCAACATTCTTCTTTCATTTCTTGTAAACTTATTTAAATAAATTCTTTATTTCTGTTGCAGTAGAAACTTCACCCAGCCTTGAAATTAATAGCTAAATATTAAAAAAAAATTAAGGGGACAGATTGTGTTTATCAGATTTGTGCCCTGAAACCAGCTATCCCCTGTCTCTTCTGTGTAGTTATAAAGACCTAAATTCTTTTGCATAGAGCCTGTTTACTCAATCTGTATGCTAATAAAGATGGAAGTCTTGAATTTGACCTTTCTTGTTTAAGCACATTTTATTGAACTATGTTTGGAAAAATCCAATAATCTCAATGAGTAAGATAGTTTTTGAATTTGGATTACTGACAAAAAACTCCCCCAGACCTCAAATCAGATTGTGTTTCATCTATTAGACACTCCCAGAATCCTAGCTAATTTTTAATACTGTTATTACAGTTTATGGCTTTACACTGTGTATAATAGCATATTTATGCCAAGAGTGGGTCTTCTTTCATAGCTCAGTTGGTAAAGAAGCAGCATGCAATGCAGGAGACCCTGGTTCGATTCCTGGATTGGGAAGAGCTGCTGCAGAAGGGAAAGGCTACACACTCCAATATTTCTTGGGCTTCCCTTATGGCTCAGTTGGTAAAGAATCCACCTGCAATATGATCCCTGGGTTGGGAAGATCACCTGAAGGAGGGAAAGGCTCCCCACTCCAGTATTCTGGCCTGGAGAATTCCATGGACTGTATAGTCCATGGGGTCGCAGAGTCAGACATGACTGAGTGACTTTCACTTCACTTCAAGATGCCAAGAGTGGAATCGGATGGCTAAAAGAAGATGTGATTGTAGCCAGTGTTGTGGGTTTTATTCTTGGTAAATTTTTCATAAAGTAAATATTATTATTGCTACATAAGAGAACCTTTCAGTACAGAACAGTCATCTAGCACTAGCTAGCGAGTCATAAAAGTTAATATTGAGTCCTGGCTTTACCTCAGCTCATTCATTCATTCTTTCTGAGCCTCAGTTTCCTTCTCATGAAGCTAAAGATAATGCTATGGGTTTTACCTGTTCCATTTGTGGTTCTGATGATGAGGACTTCAAAGGATTTCAAAATCTTTATAAAATTTCTGAGGATTATAAATTTACTGGTCACAGGAGCTGTAGAAAGAGTATTTACTATCAACAGGTTAAAAATATCCCTGATAGGTCAATGAAATCACATTGATGCATGAAGACAGTGCTTACCTTTTTTATAAGGCAGAGTCATTGATTAAATGCAGTGTATTTGCCATCTCATCTTAACTGATACTTCCTTTGTGATTTGATCAGAGAAGATGTGCAATTAAGCAGTCAACTAGGAAGAAATGATCCAAAGTTTGCTATACATTTAAGAAATAGTGAGGAAAATAAAACCTAGAGATATAAAGTAGAAGGATGGGAAAGAAATCTATTTTTTATTAAATAGTGCACACAATCTCTTTGAAGTGTATGTGTCTGGGAGGAGGAAGGAGGAAGCCAAAGGAAACAGAAATAAGAGCCTGCTGGCTTTTGATGGCTAAGGATGAAGCAGAGCTATCTAATCTCCAGTTTGCCTTCACACTGTGTGCATCTATTGTGCTGTGGTTGGACTCTAACAGGCAGTTCTGTTGTGCCTGTTAATTTCAGCACAGTGTGAATTGCCCCTTACTTAAAGGGAATACTTAGTTCAATTGATGCACATTTCACTGAATCCACAAATCAATAAACCACTTGGAAAGGAGTAAAGTGTGAATCTTCCTGCAGGGTCTCCTGATAGGAGAGACAAAGAATGGCAATAAGATCTGAAATCCCCAACTGGGAGTTAAGCCTGCTTTCACTTGTCTGGCTTAGCAGATGACGTCAATTGGCTATGGCTTATGAATGTTATCTCTATAACCTTCTTCTGTGGGCCTCGGGCTCTTCCAGCTGGATTATGAATGTTATCTCTGTAACACTCTTCTCTGGGCCTCCGGCTCTTCCAGCTGGATGTCTAAGGGCTAGCGTACAATTTCATCTCATATCTTGAGAATAAGTAGAATATGGTTTTTAGCTTATGGTGGAGCTGAGCAGTGGGTCAGGAGTTGGTGGAAGCAATCCAGTGGTCTGAAATATGAAGTAGTCAGCTGGGTAAGACAGAAGATCATGGAGTATGGCTATCTTTGGGCATGGTCCAAACCACAGACAAAAAACAGTCTGTATCAAGTCATGGGGCACAGACCTGGGCTGGGGTTGAGAGGCAGGATTCCAGGAATGGGAGCCAAGGCAGTAGTCCATTTTACCAGCTGGACCTCTTGATTGAAAGCAGCAGAAACCTATGCTGGCTATCTAAAGGAAAAAGAGGATTTATTATAAAGTGACTGGGGATTTGGAAAATTGATAGGAGGTTGGAGAACCTAACTTTACATAAAAGCAGGATTATTCACCAAAAAATCAATCCCCAGTGGCTTAAAGATCAAAATGTGAAAGGTAAAACTATAAAACATTTTAGAAGATAGTGCAGGAATATATCTTCATGAAGTCATAGTTGGGAAGCATTTTTCTCACAAGACACAAAAAACTCTACGAATAGAGGATAAGATTGCTTTTTTCCCCCACTGCATTAAAATTAAGAACTCTGTTCATCAAAAGACACCCTAAAAAGAGTAAAGGCAGACTATACAGTAGGACTAGACGTCTAGAGCTAAAATATGTAAAAAGCATCCACAAATATGAAATATAGGAGGAGGACATCTCAGTGCAGATTTGTGCATGGAACTTGAATGAGCGTTTAACAAAAGATAAAATGACTGATAAGTGAATGAAAAGGTGCTCAGCCTCACTGGAAGTAAGGAGAATGCAAAGTAAAACTACAGTGATGAATCATTACAGACTCACCAGCTTGTCAAACATTGAAAAATCAAATGCCAGTGGAGGTGAGGATGTAGAATAAGAAGCTTTCTTTGACTTTGTTGTTTAATCATGAAGTCATGTCCGACTCTCTACAACCCCACGGACTGTAGCCCATCAAGCTCCTCTGTCCTTGGGATTTCCCAGGCAAGAATGCTGGAGTCGGTTGCCATTTCCTTCTCCAGAGGATCTTTGTGACCCAGGAATCAAACCCACATCTCCTGCATTGGCAGGCAGCTTCTTTACTGCTGAGCCACTAGGGAAGCCTTTTCTTCCACTGCAGAAGCATAAATTGGTTCAGGCACTATGGTAAACTCTCTGTCATCATCTCCTCAAAATTGAGTGCAAGTACATCAACAGACTTTGTTGCTGGCTCAGATGGTAAAGCGTCTGCTTACAATGCGGGAGACCTGGGCTTGATTCCTGGGTCGGGAAGATCCCCTGTAGAAGGAAATGGCGACCTGCTCCAATACTCTTGCCTGGAAAATCCCACGGACAGAGGAGTCTGGTAGGCTACATCCCACGGACAGAGGAGTCTGGTAGGCTACAGTCCGTGGGGTCACAAAGAGTCAGACATGATTGAGCGACTTCACTTTCATTTCACATCAACAGCTGAGCTTCCCAGGTGTCACTAGTGGTAAAGAATCCACCTGCCTGTGCAGGAGGACATAAGAGATGTGGGTTCGATCCCTAGACCAAGAAGATCCCCTGGAGGAGGAAATGGCTGCCCACTCCAGTGTTCCTGCCTGGAGAATCCCGGGGACAGAGGAGCCTGGTGACTTCGCATACACAGCATGTAAGCACATACACACATCCAGCAACTGCCCAGCAGTTCCACTCTGAGATGATCATCTGCAATAGGATAGACTTATAATTAACTTATAAATAACTTCACAGCAACAGAAATGAATAAATTATATATACACAGTAGCATAAAGTACCTCATATACTATTCAAAGTTCCAAAGCAGGCAAAGAGACAAAACGAGTTGTTTAGAATTTCTAGGTGGTAGAATTATTAAAAAGCAAAACAAAACAAACAAAAAAACCAAGAAAATAATGATCACAAAAGACAGGAATGTAGTAATTCCCAGGAGAGAGGGGGAGCGGTTTGTGAGTGGGGAAGGGTTTGTGAAGATAGGGTGCTGGCAGGGTTTGCAGCATGCAAATGAGGACAGGTCACCAGGCATAACACAGACCATTGCTCTTGGAGCTGGGTTCAGAGACAAGCGCTGACAGTATCAGTGACACGTGGGCAGGACCCTGGGACACACACGAGTATCGGCAGAGATAAGACTCCAGGAAGAAGATTGTAACCCTTGGGCTTTGGGGCTTTTTAATTGTAATGACAGAAGGTTGGCCCCAGCCCTTCTCTGCCAGCTTAGTCTCCGTGTTGGAAAGAGCACCATGCCTTCATATCCAGGGGCTGGTGTCCGAGTCTGGGAGTGTTGCTCTGTGACATAACAGGCAAATGATAAGACTTGCAACATCAGAAATGATTCTCTCCTGAGATATTCGCAAGACTGTGATCCAAGTCTTCTGTCGACCCAGATTGATTGCCTTTACATCAGTCTGTAACCCATTGCTATGGTGCTATCCATGTGGGAAACAAATTGTTTTCTGAGACCCACTTACAGGAGAATTAGTCTTGGGCAAGATTAATTCCAACATCTGTCATTAATTTCCCTACCTGTTGGTGAGGTTGCATGCTTGTCTGTGTTATAATTATTTGTCAAATCTGATACATATTCTATATACTTTCCCTTATGTATGTCATCTTTCATCATAAAAGAAGAGAAAGAAAAAAATATTGGAATAAGGAAGAGTCTGGAGACTGGGGCAAGGACCATAGGCAGGACTCCAAGGCAGGCGTAGCCCAGGTCTCAGGCTGCTACAACACACCCTTATATCATTTATTCTCAACCCCAGTCCCAAGGCAAATCAGCATTATTACCTTGAGGGAGTGAGCCCCCAAACGCACTAGCAGGCAGGCTATGCCAGAGATCATAGGACAGAGATTCAGAGACCAAATAAAGATGTTCAAATAACATGATTTACTAAATCAAGTTAAGGTGTACTGAGAAATGAGGAAAGAGCTGGAGTAAGTTAGGCATGAGCTATCTAGTATACACAGAATGGAAAGGCCATACAAGTGAAATCTTAGGATACGCAGTGTTCATAGTCTCCATTGCTCTGTGCCACATCAGTCTCTGCACCAGAGGTGTGGTTACAAGGAGCAAAACTTAGGCTTGAGCAAATGAGCCCACAGATGGGTGATGCTCTGGGTCAGTGACACTTCCTATATTGCAGACACACAGAGACCTGTATGTTTAGCTGTAGGTAGAGCTTGCTGAGAAATCTGAAGAGAAGCCATGGGTTTGTTTGTACTTTGTGGACAGAGAAGATGAAAGGGCAGAATGAGTGCCAGTAATGGGTGATGGATGACAGTCTTGTATATAGTTAGGGCATCATGAGTATTTTGTGCTTCCTGTATATTTAGTCGTGTGTGTGTTTAATAGCCAGGTGCTTCATGGATATTCGGCATCTGTTGGTCTTTTCACTCCTGTTTCACACACACATACTGTTCTGGCTAGTTTCTCATCTTCCGCCTATAATACCTCATCAGCTCTACGTATGTCCCAGAAACGTTTTTGTTTCCGAGTTGTTACTTATACTGAAAACACCTTTAAAGAGTTTGCCTGTGTTTTATAAACTACATACCTTTTTCTCTGGTAGCATTGAACATTTTCAAAAGCCAGTGCATGTTACATACGTAGTTGGCTGAGACTAAGTCATGCAGCCATCTCACTGATTATTCTGGAACAGGGAGGAAATAATATAGCCTCTTGGTTCTAAGGTTGGAGATAAATGCCACTTCCCACTGAGGATACTTACAAAGAAGGATTTTCTCATAAAAGAGATCAGAATATGAGTGGGAAGGAGGAGACTGGAGAGCAGATGGCCCTAATAAACAAGTGCTCATCACTTACATGTAAAAGGGTTTAACTGGTGGCTCAGATGGTAAGGTATCTGCCTGCAATTCAAGAGACCCAGGTTCGATCCCTGGGTGGGGAAGATCCCCTGGAGAAGGGAATGCTACCCACTCCAGTATTCTTGCCTGGAGAATTCCAAAGACAGAGGAGCCTGGCAGGCTATACAGTTCATGGGGTCACAAAGAGTCGGATATGTCTAACACTTGCACTTTTCGAATTTTATATATAAAAGGGATATTCGTAAGGAAGTAGGAATTGGGAATAAAGTTTAAAGTTTAGTTGTTGAAATCAAGACATGACATCTGTGTTGGTTAAATAGCAGGACTGGATTTTGTCTGAATCCAGGCATAATGGTTCATATATTTAAGAAACTCTTTCCTTAGGTCAGAAGAGCAATGTGACAGCTACTTTGAAGTTTGGGCTGAGCTTCCAGATAGTGATTAATTATCTTCAAGTAACGAGAGTTGAAGAAATGCAGTAGCTATGATTAGTCTGGTTCTGAGAATGTCTCTCAGATTTTCTGAAGTCCTTGCCAGGAAGGAATTTCTGCATTTCCACTGGTAATTGTTATAGAAACTCCTTAGCAAAAAGTACAGCAGTTTCCAACCATCATTCCTCTGGACTATTACTTAGATAATAGACGATCACTCTCCCTCTCCCTCCCCGCCTCCCTCCCTCTCTCTGCTTCCATTCATAGGTGAGAATACACAGACACTGATGCAGACATAAACAGACACACACTCATTCTTAAAATAAAAGACTCTACTAGAGCTGTATTTCAATAGTAAGGTGATTTGCTGGCCAGAATCTGTCTTTACATGATGCCTGAGATTCCAGACAACTTAAATAGTCTACTTCAATAGTCCAGAGAACCTCTTGCGTCCCTCAGCCAACTAATTTCTCAGAGTTATGCTCAATAGTCATC
Organism: Antilocapra americana; assembly: GCA_007570785.1. Classification (NCBI taxonomy): domain Eukaryota; kingdom Metazoa; phylum Chordata; class Mammalia; order Artiodactyla; family Antilocapridae; genus Antilocapra; species Antilocapra americana. The sequence continues at coordinate 9,061,865 of ML664173.1, read as the reverse complement.
TTGGGAAGTTATTTAGAGCACTATACCAAACTTGGGTGCCGCCCAACCTTTGACAAATGTTTGAGGAAGTTGTTCACAGCTCTCTGCTATCTTGTTAATTAGGATATCTTCCACTTAAACCCTAGTGAGAGCACAGAAGCACTCTTCAAAGGGTCTTTTCCCCTCATCCTACCCCTGATGACACAAGCACAGATGCTAGGACTGTCCTGTCAGTAGAGCTGATACCGCACCTGCTCTGTCCATAGTGTCAGGACTATCATACGTAAGACCTAGCGAACACCTGACTTTGGTCTTCCTGTGTTCCTCACGCAAGGCACAATGGAATTGAGACCCTGGGAACAGCTCTTTAGAAAAAGGTAAAATAGATACAGCTTTTGAACAATGAACGCGCATGAAGGACTTAATTTTACTCATCTGAGAGGTGGCAAGGAGCAGAATATGTCATCCCCAAATATGCCACTTTGGCATTAGGATTACTTTGAGCTGAAAGTAATTGAGAATCCACAGGGGCAGGAAGAGTTTTTTGCCTTGCCCTTATGTACCTGAAAACAGGGCATAAATTTCCCTTTTAAGATGTCCATCCTCTCCCACCCTCCTTCCAGTCCTCCACCTCCAAGAGGAGAAGGACGTGAGACTCCTGGAGTCTCACTGGTGACTGAGAACTGACATCGAAATGAGTTGTACAGACCTAACTAGATAAGACCTTACTGTCCATTACTTCCTAGTAACTTTGCTGTGATTCATTACCCTTTGAAGCTTATACCTCCCTTTGTTTGTTAAAATGGTACAGAAGCTCTCAATTCTAATCACTTCTTTGAGTTTCACTTTTTCTCTGTGAACTCCAGTGCACATAAACGTTAAAATTGTGTTCTTTTTTTTTCTTGCTAACTTGACTTTTGTTACTTTAATTCACAGACTTTCATTCACTGAACCTAAGAGGGTAGAAGGAAAGGCTGAGGGTATACATGTTATAACGGGTTCAAAGGAAAAGTCAAACAGCACAAATTCATCTAGTAAGCAAAGGGATGTTGAAATGAATTGCCAATGGCACTATGGCTGATTCATGTTGATGTATGGCAGGACCTATCCATCACACAGTATTGTGAAGTGATTAGCTTCCAATTTAAAATAAAAAAAGAATTGCCAATAGCAAAACTGTATTTCCCCCTTGATATTAGAAAAATCAATTAAATCTCTATTGGATTGGCCAGAACTTACATGTTTATTTGTTACCTATAACTCAAAAGGGTTACAGCAGAGCTAAAAAATAATAAAAGGCTAGAATCTGATAACCTGGAAGGATGTGCTGTATGTAGACAATGCAGGCTTTTGCACTGAAACCCAATTTTTTTACATACAATATACAAAATAGCTAATACTACTTGTTGACTTTTCAGTTGTTAGTATTTTCTTGACTCAAGGCTTTCTTTAACAGACTTATTATATATCAAGGTTTTTTTTTTTTTTCCCTAGAGACTTTTAATATTCTCAAGGTTAATGTGTTGAAGCTTTGAGAATTTTGGGAAGGACACTGTGAGAAACCTTTAGGGTTGCTTGAGATTGGATTTTAGGTGCTTAGGGTTTTAGAGAACTGGGAGATCAGTCACTATGGCAGCTTTAAGGATGTCAAGAATGACCACTGTTTCACACAATACCTGCTGGAAATGAAGCAATCAACATTTTCCCCATTCACACATCTTTCATACCAACTAGTCCACTTGACATTCCCCTAAAGAATTCACAGTATTTGACGCTTGTGCTTGAGGTCTTTAAAATTAAGAAACGTTTATATTGTGTATTTTGGCAATGCTGGTCTGTCTTTGTTGTCCCCAAGGCGTTACTTGCTGCTTATGCAGTTTCTGGAGGGAAATAGACACAGTCAGTCCTCATTAGTCATGGATTCTGTGTTTGCTCATTTGTCTGCTTGCTAAGTTATTTGTAACTCCAAAATCAACACTCAAGGTGCTTTTGTAGTCATTCACAGGTGAATACGATGGGCTGGGGGCAAAAAGTTTGAGTTACCTGGCACACATGTTCCCAGCCGAGGTGGAACAAGGTGATGCCCTGCCTTCCTGTGTCAGCTCTCATACTGTAAACGAGTGTCCTTTTGCTTTATAGTCCTAGTTTTTCCACATTTTTGCCCACATTTTTGTTGGAGATTTTGTTGCCTGTACCCTCAAGACTTGGTTCAGGCAAGTGGGCAGTGGTCTTTGGTAAAGTTTTTTGTTTCTCTTTTTGGAAGGAATGAAAATAAAATCTAAAAACCATAGCCCTCTCATTCTAACTTGTGCTGAATAACTAGTGAATTAATTGCTCAAACACCCTTGGTGGTGAATCCTATTTGTATGGTTTTCATTGCCCTTCTAAATTTGGATTAGCCTTTCCATTGACACCTAGGCCCTTTCGCTTCCTTGTGGGTTTTTGAAAAATTGCAATTAACCACAAGTGCTGGGCAGACCTCATTGATTTTACAGTTCTGTACACCTGATCCTTTGCAGGGAAACTATGTGGCTCCCCCCAACCACACATGCACCCACTAATTGGAGTCATAAGGGAGAAGGAGCTGGAGATGGGGGAAGGAGGGAGGGATGATGATATTCCAAAAGGAAGCTCAGTAAATGTCACTTCACAGAACAGCTTAGCTAACAATTTATAGACCAGCTTTAGGTATAACAGTTGCTTCCACCATTTTCAACCAGGCTAATAGGAAGTTGCCGTTGCAACAATATTTTATCCCCACTTTTGAAAACAAAATGCAAGGCAGATTGAAGGTGGTAAGGGAGAGTAAACCATGGGGGTGTGTTTGGTTCAGGTGCCCACCTCCCCTTAGGCAACCTCAGTTTTGTGCTGTGCCCACCTCCTTTTGACCCATTGCTCTTTTTTTCCCTCTTCACATTGTGAGTAAATGGCTTGGCTTCTTTTTCAACTCAGAGAATGGGGTCTGTTCCTAGTCACTGTCACTTTCACACAAACCTCACTTAAATTTGTTCTTTTCTCAAGCATTTTACATTTTGCCTATTACGCCACCATGAAAGAATGGTCGTTTCCTATGGGAAGGGATCCACCTGCAATGTGGGAGACCTGGGTTTGATCCCTGGGTTGGGAAGATCCCCTGGAGAAGGGAAAGGGAACCCGCTCCAGCATTCTGGCCTGGAGAGTTCCATGGACTGTATAGACCATGGGGTCACAAAGAGTTGGACACAACTAAGCAACTTACACTCACTCATTCACAAAGAAATTCCAAATGTGGGTATATAAATGGAGGCAGGAAAGACCTTTTTGTTTTTTTAAAGATACCATAGTTATGTCATAAAGGATCTGATTTTGAACAACTAAGAGCCCAGGAGCATTGACCACTGAGGGAGTATACAGGGAGGAAGGCTTAAGAGACAAGGCGATGCCATTCAGTAACTGAATAATTTTCATAACATTTTAAAGCTGTTTTCTCATTTGCTGCTGAGTTCTGCAAACCTTTTCTGTAAAGGGACAAATAATAGATATTATAAGCTTTGTGGGCTGTGTAGTCTCTGGTGCAACTATTTAGCTTTGCTGTTGTGTGGTATAAGCAATTAAAGACAATGCATAAACTAATGGGTGTGCTGTTTTCTAACAAAATCTCATTGACAAAAATAGGCAGCAGGATGAATTTATCAGGCCACATTTGGCTCACTGGGCTATCATTTGTTGACCTTGATTTATAAAGTGGGGATAACGATAGTATCCAAATCCAGTTGTTGGGAAGATGATATGCATGTTCTGTATGTAGATGTAGTATAATGTCTGGCTTCTAATAAGCACCTTTGTTAAAAATACAGTTAAAAAAAGAGAAAACTATGGTTTTCAGAAGATATAAATTAAAGATTTTATTATTATTAATTCAGGGTTCAGGCAGATACTGTATCTACTTCAAAAGAGATTTAAAAACTGATTTATAAATCAGAAATAATAATTTGCATATTGTCAAAAATTGGCTTGGAGGAAGATAATTGTCCTTTCAACAGTCATTTCATTTTCATGATCATAGTCAAAAGTCATTTTTATTGCCTTGTAGTGTTCCACAACTTGCAGAGTTGATATAAAGCTCAAAAGGTGATGAAAATCGAGGAATCACATGATGCAGAAAGGTATGCTGTAAAGAACACATTGTTTCTGACTGGAAAAACACAGTAATCTTATTTGATTATTTCAAGTTTCTTTAAAGACTCAAATCTTATCTATAATTGTTACTGCATAGATGTTGTCTAGGGCTACTCTGTTCTTTGAAACTGAAATTGAATTGGCTCAGATTCCATTTGAGTGTGCTCTACGGTTTCCTGCAAATGGAGGCTGATGTGAAGCTCCCCATTCTGTTGTGTGAGTTCAGTGGATGGATTGTCGCAATGAAAAGTGTGGTGTTGTTTACTTTTGGCATGATGTCACTCTGTGTGAAATGTGTTCCCATTGACTCCATGCCCCAGAGCTATCATGAACCCAAGGCTCTATGAATTGTTGTTGTTCAGTCACTAAGTCCTGTTGACTTTTTGCAACCCCATGGACTGCAGCATATTGCTGAAGCCCAGCTTGTAGGATTCTGAGCATAGCCCTGCTAGCATATGAAATGACCCCAACTGTGTTGTAGTTTGAACATTCTTTGACTCCACCCTTCTTTGGGACTGGAACAAAACCTCACATTTTCCAGTCCTTTGACCACTGCTGAGTTTTCCAAATTTGCTGACGTATTGAGTACATTACTTTATCGGCATCATCTTTTAGGATTTTGAATAGCTCAGCTGGAATTCCATCACCTCCACTAGCTATGTTCATAGTGATCTTCCTAAGGTCCACTTGACTTCACACTCCAGGATGTCTGTCTCTAGGTGAATAACCACACCGTTGTGGTTATCTTGGTCATTAGACTCTTTTTTAGAGTTCTTCTGTGTATTCTTGCCACCTCTTCTTAATCTTTTCTTCTTCTGTTAGGTCCTTACCATTTCTGCCCTTTGTTATGCTCATCTTTGCATGAAATGTTCCCTGGATATCTCCAATTTTCTTGAAGAGATATCTAGTCTTTCCTGTTCTATTGTTTTCCTCTACTTCTTTGTGTTGTTCCATTAAGAAGGTCTTTTTATCTCTCCTTGCTATTCTCTGAAAATCTGCATTCAGTTGGGTATATCTTTCCCTCTCTCCCTTGCTTTTCACTTCTCTTCTTTCCTCAGCAATTTGTAAGGCCTCCTCAGATATCCACTTTGCCTTCTTGCATTTCTTTTTCTTTGGGGTGGTTTTTGGTCAGTGACTCCTGTACAGTGTTATGAACCTCCGTCTGTTGTTCTTCAGGCACTCTGTCTACCAGATCTAATCCCTTGAATTTATTAGTCACCTCTACTGTATAATCATAAAGGATTTAATTTAGGTCATTCCTGAATGGCACAGTGGTTTTCCCTACTTTCTTCAGTTTATGTCTGAATTTTGCAATAAGGCGCTTATGATCTTAGCCACAGTCAGTTTCAGGTCTTGTTTTAGCTGACTGTGTAGAGCTTCTCCATCTTTGGCTGCAAAGAATATAATCGATCTGATTTCGGTATTGACCATCTGGCAATGTCCATGTGTAGAGTCTTGTGTTGTTGGAAGAGGGTGTTTGCTGTGACTACTGTGTTCTCTTGACAAAGCTCTGCTAGCCTTTGCCCTACTTTACTTTGTATTCCAAGTCCAAACTTGCCTGTTTCTCAGTGTATCTCTTGCCTTCCTACTTTTGCATTCCAACCCTGTATGGTGAAAAATATATCATTTTTTGGTATTAGTTCTAGAAGGTCTTTTAGGTATTCATAAAACTGGTCAACATCAGCTTCTTCAGCATCAGTGGTTGGGGCATAGTCTAAGATTACTGTGATGTTGAATGGTTTGTCTTGGAAATGAACTGAGATGATTCTGTCATTTTTGTGGTTGCACCCAAGTACTGCATTTTGGATTCTCTTGTTGACTATGAGAGTTACTTCATTTCCTCTAAGAGATTGTTCTGAATTAAATTCATCCATTCCCATCCATTTTAGTGCACTGATTCCTACGATGCTGATGTTCAGTCTTGCCATCTCCTGCTTGAGCACATCCAATTACCCTTATTAATGGACCTAACATTCTAGATTTCTATGCAATATTGTTCTTTACAGCATTGGACTTGACTTTGACCACCAGGCACACCCACAACTGAACATCATTTCAGCTTTGGCCCAGCTGCTTCATTCATTCTAGAGCCGTTAGTAATTGCCCTGTGCTCTTCCTCAGTAGCATACTGGACACCTTCTGACCTGGGGGCTCATCTTCCAGTGTCATATCTTTTTGCCTTTTCATATAGTTCATGGGATTCTCCTGCTATGAATACTGGAGTAGTTTGCCGTTTCCTCCTCCAGTGGACCTTGTTTGTCAGAACTCTTTACTATGATGTCTGTCTTGGTGGCCCTGCACAGCATGGATCATGGCTTCATTAAGTTATGCAGTCTTTTTTGCCACGACAAGGCTGCGATCCATGAAGGGTGCTCTAGGAATGCAAGAAGCAATAAGAAGGTATACGTTCCAACAGTGCAAATCACTTTAAATGATGACAGCTCCAATTGACTTTCTTGTCATTACAGATCTCTTGTGGGCTGACATTTCTCTGTAGATTTCAGCCACCCTGTTTTCTCAGCTTTTTTCCTACAAACTTCCTCCTCACCCACCTCCCTTTCTCTAACAGTCTTAGATTCTTGTTCATTTCTTATGTTAGACGGTTTAACTATGTCTTTGTTTTATAGTCTCCTTAGAAAACTCTGGTTTGGTAGCCTAATGCCAAAGTAGCCTAACAAGTTATTGAGTTAAAGGAAAGGCCAAGTGCACACAGCAGAATAATTCATAGCTCCTATACTGAGCAGAAACTACTGAGATCAGTTGTACTTTTAAATAGTTCTTTCTAGATTATTACTGTTATTATTATCATTAGAAGAAGATAAATCAGGGATACAAATGAGATTGCTCTGGATAAGCAGTTATTTCTGCTGGCTGTTTTTTGGCTTTCAATATTTCTTACTCAATCATATTTCCCCCACTGTCTTTCCCCTTCTCTGTCTCTCTCTTTTACTTTCTTCCTATATAAATTAGATATACTTTTAAATTGTGAAGTAACGTTTCTTCTCCTTAATAGGGAAACCACAGAACATGTTACTGATCCTTTCCAACAGGTCCTGAACAAAGGTCCTTCTGTCAGATGTATTTGAGCCACTAGGACACCGAGTTTGGTTCAGAAGCAAAGGGCAAAATTAAAACATTTTTCTTAACTATTATTTTTTTAACTTTTTTTGTTCTATATTGGAATATAGCTGATTACTCCTTGGAAGGAAAGTTATGACCAACCTAGATAGCATATTTAAAAGCAGAGACGTTACTTTGTCAACAGACATCCGTCTAGTCAAGGCTATGGTTTTTCCAGTAGTCATGGATGTGAGAGTTGAATAGTGAAGAAAGCTGAGCACTGAAGAATTGATGCTTTTGAACTGTGTGTTGGAGAAGACTCGTTAGAGTCCCTTGGACTGCGAGGAGATCCAGCCAGTCCATCCTAAAGGAGATCTGTCCTGGGTGTTCATTGGAAGGACTGATGTTGAAGCTAAAACTCCAACACTTTGGCCACCTGATGTGAAGAGTTTACTTATTGGAAAAGACCCTAATGCAGGGAAGGATTGGGGACAGGAGGAGAAGGGGAAGACAGAGGATGAGATGGTTGGATGGCATCACCGACTTGATGGACATGGGTTTGAGTGGACTCCGGGAGTTGGTGATGGACAGGGAAGCCTGGTGTGCTGCAGTTCATGGGGTCGGAAAGAGTCGGACACTACTGAGTGACTGAACTGAACTGAATAGCTGATTAACAATGTTGTGATAGTTTTAGGTGCACAGCAGAGCGACTCAGCCATTCGTATACATGTATCCATACAATTTTATTTTTGGTGAGAGAGTTGAGAGGTTCAAACTTGGAGGAGTGGGTGGAGTGCTCGGGGGTGGGTGCAGCTGTGCTGCATGCTCTTGGAATCACAGTGTCTCACTAGATGTATGCACAGCCCATCTGCCTCCACCATCGTGAACTATAGTCCCAGGCACAGTGCCCTGGATAGGGTTCCTGTGCTTAAGTGTTGGGTGTAGCTGTTTGGCACTGGAAACTCTGGTCTGAAGCGCCTCTGCACACAACATACATGAGCAAGGGAAACCAGACTAAGCACCAAGGAACAAATAAAAGGTTAGACTTTATTACTCAGATTCTATTTTTCTTTCCCAGGGATTATTAATGAGCTTTGTTGGTGACAGACACACACAGGCTCTGTCTAGTTTCAGCCAGGGTACTCAAGGGTTGCCTGGGCATTCCTATCACCAGGGGCCAGGTAGGCCTGCCTGAAATAGTGCTTGAGTGATCATGCAGAGAAAATAAGCTGGAGGTGGACAAAGCATGTTTCTTTCAGAAAATCAGTGATCGACTTTTGTTAGCCTGAGGAAGTTCAGACTTGGGCCTAAAGGTTGGAAGATAGACAGATAGTTCTCTCAGGTCTTGTGGGTTAAACTAGCAAATGGGAGCTCAACTGTTAGTTACGGTTAGTGTATGAAAAATTGTGAATGATTTTTTAATTTTTGTGGGTGTCGTGACTGAGTCATTCTTCTCTGCCTCTGTTTTTTATTTTGCTGTTTGAGAACATTATAAGTTGCAGAAAACTGCAAACAGTGCAAATAAAAATGCAAATTGAGACCTAGTTAAGAAGAGGGTTCAGAGAGCTTGGGAGAAGTTTGGCCAAGGAGAGCATCTTTGTCATTGAGCAAATCTCCTTGGAAAGGTAAGATTTGAGCAGTCCTTGAAGACCACAAGAGAGTTTAGCAGTTTTCTAGGGGAAGTACATTCCAGGTGGAGGTATCAGCCAAGGCTCTATGGCAGAAGTTTGCCTGGCAGGGTGAAGAATTCCCCAGAAGGCTAGTCTGATGGCCACCACAGGGTATCCACCCTCGTGTGCATTTCTTACCATGTGATACTGAAATTCTTTCCATTAGAGTGGTGATTCCACTTTCTTCCTATAAATGTAGGTGTTACAAGAGAATAGAGATTAAGTGAGGCTATTTGGTTTCTAAGACCTAGTCATAAAATGTCATGCAGTTGAGCTGTGTTCTGTTGAGACACTCATCCTTGAAGCAACCATGTTGTGAGACAGTCCAGGCCATGTAGAAAGGCCACATTTGATAGTCTACCAGTAGCCCCAGTTGGGTCCAGCCCCACATCAGCTACTAGACATGTGAGTGAGTGAGCCTTCAGGTGATTCTAGCCCCTGACCATCAAGTCACCTGCTCTCCAGCCCTTACCTGACCCTTCCAGTCTTCCCAAGTTAGACCTCAGACCTGTGTAGCAAAGAGAAGCCATTTTTGCTGTGCTTTTTTCATGTTTCTGACCAGACTTCATGACATATTATTGTTTTTACACTATTAAGACTTGGTATAGTTTGTTATTCAATAATAATACTGAGCTGTCTGGAATGGCTGAAGTTAAATGAGTAAGAGAGAGAGAGTGTAGGTAGAAGTGAGTTCAGAATGGCATTGGCAAGGGGTCCAGGAGATGCAGGATATTACAAGCTAAAGTGAACAATGGCTTTTACTGTAAGTGAAAAAGAATGAAGGAATGAGTGAGTAATTACTTAATTGTTGGGAAAGATGAACTCTTAAAAGAGAAATACTATTGTATTCATAATCAGGCTACATAGAAAGTGAAAAAAAAAAAACATGTAGTTGAATCCTAATTCTATCATTTGTGATATTAGCCAAAGAAGAATTAAGTTTTGGGGCATTATTTTCTTTTTGTAAAAATAAAGTTATGCTATGAGGATTAAAGATCACAATACTTTGAGTAGGCATCCAATGTTTATTAGTTTTCTTCTCTCTCACTTTCCCTTTTTCCTATGTTTGGATGCCTATCACAGTGAGATGAATTGGTTTAATATATGTTTCCATTCAAAATAATTTGGTCCAGTAGGTGGAAGAGACAAAGGCCATTTTAGTTCTGTATAAGGGTCAGTAGCATAATGATTACTTGGTACAGTTACCTGAAACTGAGTCAGATTCTGTATTTACCAGCTTTGTGACCTTGGGAAAGTTACCCAAACCTTTTAAAGCTCATTTTCCTTATTAGTAAAAATGATGTTAATTAAAGGACCAACATGAGGAGTTGGCATTAGACTCAAATATGGTAATCCACATAAAGTGCTTAGTCTGGTGTTAGACACTCAATATTTATCAACATTTAGAACAAGGAAGGCCATAAGAAGGTTAACTTCCCTCACTGGAAATGTTAGGGCAAATCTTACATGTCTCTCTAAAGAAGGAATTTCTCCATTGATCAATTCCAGTTCTAAATTCTGTTTTTCTCTCTCTCTCTCATGAGACCTTAGATTTCTTTGACCAGTAACTGTATCAACTAGATTTTCTTTTTGCATCTTGTAGAGTTGGCCGTAAATCTATGAGATGATATAAACTGGGATGAGCTAAGTTTTGCTGTAACAACAAACACCTCTGAAATCTTAGTGGTTTGTGGCGGTTTAGTCACTGGGTTGTGTCTGACTCTCATGACCCCAGGGACTGTGGTCCGCCAGGCTCCTCTGTCCGTGGGATTGCCCAGGCGAGAATACTGGAGTGGGTTTCCATTTCCTGCTCCATGGGATCTTCCAGACCCAGGATCAAACCCGTATCCCGAGTCTCCTGAATCTCCTGCATTGCAGGTGAATTCTTTACTGCTGAGCCATCAAGGAAGTTTAGTTGCTTAATAAAACAAAAATTTTCATTCAAGCTATATTTCACCAAGATCCAAAGGCCAGGATGGATGGGACTCACTAGTTGCTCTTGGATCCAAGTTAGTAGGAGGGCCAGTGTCTTTTTTGTTTTTATTGGTTTTGCCATACAATGACATGATATCGCCATGGGTGTACATATGCTCCCCCTCCAGAGCCCCCCTCCCTCCTCCCTCCCAACTCCCTCCCCCCGGGAAATCTCGGTGCACCAGCCCCGAGCATCAATCCTGGAATGGCGATTGATTTCACATATGATAATTAACATGTTTCAATGCCATTCTCCCATATCATCCCACCCTTGCCCTCTTCCACAGAGTCCACGAGTCTGTTCTACACATCTGTGTTCCTTTTTCTGTCTCGCATGCTGGGTTCTCGTTACCATCTTTCTAAATTCCATATATATGCGTTAGTATACTGTATTGTTGTTTTTCCTTCTGGCTTACTTCACTCTGGATAATAGGCTCCAGTTCCGTCCACCTGAGTAGAACTGATTCAAATGAATTTTTTTTTAATGCTGAGTAATATTCCATTGTGTATATGTACCACAGCTTTCTTATCCATTCGTCAGTTGATGGGCATCTAGGTTGCTTCCATGTCCTGGCTATTGAGAAAACCGAGCGGCTGGGCCGGGGAAGGGGAGAAGCCGCAGCCCCCAACCGCGCCGCCAGAGAAGGGCCAATGTCTTGAACATCGGCATTCATGGTGCTGGAGAAAAATCAAAGTTCTAGAGTACTTCTCCAATTATCTGTGGTGGAAGACCAATTTTTATTTATCTATTTTATTTCTAATCTTTCATGGACTAATTTTATAAAATATAATAAAGATAACTTATTGATCACAATTTTGACTATTGCAGCAATGTCAAATTATGATTAAAGTTTCCAAATGTTTATTTCCACTCTCTTGTCATAGACTGGGAGAAAGGACCACTTTGCAGTCCACACGTGGAGTAGTACTAATCTGAAGGTTCTCAATAGTAATTAAATACTTTGGCCTGGAAATAATATGTAATTTCCTCTCAGAGCTCATTGGCCAAGACTAGTCATAAATTCCCTCCCTCAACAGTGAGAGAGACATGGAGTTCAGTTCTGTTGAGTGTCCTTCATGGGGAGAGGGGCAAGAGGAAAAACTGAAAAGCTCTGACTAACACACTGAGAACAAGACCCTACATTTTTATAAAATACAGAATTATGGGTATAAGCTTGGGAGACTTTGATTCAGCAGGTGTAGGAGGAATAATTGGAATCAGTATTTAAAAACATTCCCAGTTGATTCAGTCCTTCATGGAAACTATTATCCTAGATGAAAAGCATAAAATTATTTCATAGATCATTAAGGGAACTTGATACCATCTTGTATTAGTAACAGGTCCCGTGAGAAGCAGGTGTGAAGACAGAACGAAACATGAAAGGATTTTATTAGGTGAAATGTGTGGGTAAAAGGAAATAGGGAAGGATTTGAAAAACAAAACTGGGCGATCACTGCTACCATAATGCAATTCTGATCCCGAGTGAGGGAGAGAAGTTTGGATCGAAGCATTGTAGACGGCCACGCAACAAGGCTGCTTAGGAGACTTAGCCAAAGGTGCTTGACAGTAGAGCACCGTGTCTCCCCGCAGTGAGTCTTCCTTGTGCGAGTTTCCATCCCACCTCATCTCTGTCATTGTCCTTTTAGCAGCCTTGGCACAAACCAGGCCACGAACTTTGAAACAGAGCAGCTGAGACCCTAAGATCAAGTTCACTTCCCAGGCATGAGGTCTGTGAAGCACATGCTAATAACTTCTACACACTTGCTCTAGTCTCTGCCTTCAGGAATTTTGAGGATTTATTGCCATTTTATGAATTAGGTACTGAGGTCAAAGTAGTTTAGTGGATTACAGTACTGAGACAAGGTCAGAGCTATTAAATTTGGAACCAGAGACCAGCACCACTTACATGCTGCAGTTCCCTAGTGAAATGCTCATAGCTTTTCAGTTGAAAATACTTTTAGTGAATGTTAAACTATTTAAAAATTTTAATCTGCCAAGCACTTCAGTTTTCCTTTGGAATCAGTGCTTCTTTTATTCATTTGTGAAATTTTTGCCTGATGAGGTCCCGTCTGCCTGACTATAAGCAAGTTTGTCTAGAAATGAACACCTACTCAGTTTGAGTTTCTTGGAGAATTTCAAAGTTTGGACATCTGAGTGCTAGAGGTATAAGGCAGGGAAGTTGCTTTCCGTTATGTTTCCCACTGTGGTTTAAGTTAGTTTCTGAGAATGAAATAAAAACGCACAGAGAAGCAGAGATGAGAGAATCGATGGTAATCCCTGTTGTCCTTGAGGTTCAATGGCATTCTCCTCTCCCTTTTTTTGGCTCTTGTTTGACTTTTAATCTCCTTCCAATAATTTTCCTATTTTGCCCAAACTGCAAGCAAGTGAGTTTCTGTCATTTTCAATGAAGAGACCTTGACTAATGTAATTCCTCAGAAATGCAGACTTTGAGATGTATGATTGTAATGGTAGTGGTATTACTAACACTTAGGTCATTATTCTTTTTCTGTTTCATACTCTTTTTTTTTCTTTAATATTGTTGATCAGCTGTCAAGGGCAAGTGATTAACACGTAGATAGGCAGCAGAGAGTTTCACCTGGCACTGGGAAGGCAAGGAGATATGGTGTACCAGTGAACCATGGGAAACTCATTACTCCTGTAATAAGGGATTGATTCCTTTGCTAAAATTCCCACCTAGCTTCACAATTAACCCTTGTGTAATTGAATGCTGATAGCATTGAGTATTCAGTGATAAATCAGTATTTTATTTTTGATGGGAAAATGAAAGAGGGATAGTAACAAGCCAAGCATACCAATAGGTTGTTGTGACTAAACGTAGAACTGATATTTTGAATTGCTGTGTTGTTGGTACATGCTCCACGGATTCTATACTCTGAATAGCTAAAACCTGAAGATATGTCTTCTTAGCATCCCAAACTTAAGTAATCCCATTTCAGGAGAGCTGGATTGGTGCCCGCCTTGACCTCAGATATTAATATGATTCTGCATCTGCTAGTTAGGTTCTTTGGATCTTAGTTTTCCTTATCTTTAAAATAGGGCTAATAGAATAAAGGATCACAGGGCATGGCAACCCACTCTAGTATTCTTGCCTGGAGAATCCCATGGATAGAGGAGCCTGGTGGGCTACAGTCCATAGAGCTGCACAGAGTCAGACACGACTGAAGCAACTTAGCACACAAGGTCTCCTGTAATTCTTTTATTTGAACAAAGATTCTATGTAAGGACATAATTTTTTCTTTCATCTCTTGGCCTTATTTCATATATAGGAACTGGAAGCCTGGGTAAGCAAATTGATACATGTGAATGGGACTTTTTACCTTCATTGGAAGAATGGATGGAACCCTTCTTGGGATGCTAATACAGCTGAAGTTTTCTAACAGTGACCTCATAGGTGGTCTGAATAGCTGTATGCCTTTATCTTATCTCTTTGATTCCTTGTGTTACTATTTAATCTGCTGCATATTTCTGGAACAGGACTTGATTTAACGTCAGGCAAAAGAGAAATTCAAAATGATAACTCTAAAGTGGCAATAACATTTCCACTAGAAATAATGTAATAAACGATAGTGTTATTCTATGTATGTAAACTTTTCAACATCTTACTTAGTATGCAACTTTAACTTTTGAGAAGTTTTCAAAATAGCTTTCCATTTATTCTTAAGATTTCTAATTCTTGAAGACTTGGAACTAAATTTCTACTCTCAAAAGCTGTGTGTATTGAATGGACTGAATTGGTTAGCCAAGGAAGAAATCAAAATGAGTCTTTTGAGAGAAAATTGACCTCCTTTTTTTAAAATAATGCCTGAATAGACCTATTGCGGTATGAAATACAGCCATATTCCCACCCCAGGACATTTTCTATTTGGAATACATTTAGTAAAAAATGATTAAAATAATCTATACAATAAAGGGAAAATAATTTTTTACTTTTAATTGGTTTAAGAAAGGATTTTAAAAACTTGGAGAGAAAATGGGAGAAAGTTTCTTGAGGGAACAACCTCAGCAACAAGGAAGCTTGGGGCTTATGGCCTTGTGTGAAATGTTTTCTGGGAAAGACATGTTTAATGAATTGGGAGGTGGAGTGTGATGTGTGATGTTTTTTCTAAATGATATTTTATTGAGATCTAGGCTGTAATCTCCCTCCATTATCAAAATATTTTGCAAAAGTATGCATCAAATATCCTTGTCTAGGTGTTGTTTTAAAGAATGAAGTAGGAGGAACTGTATCCTACTTCAGTAGGAACGGTGACTCCAGGGTAGGGAGTGAAATGTATGCGGGACAGGACCATGAGGTGGAGGGCTCTCTAAGAAGGCTCAGTAAGAGGGGTGAGGGTGGGAATGAGATTGAGCCACTTTGTGTAGGTTATCAGGAGGAGTGGGCCCAGGGCGCAGCCTTTGCAGCATGAAGAAAATAAGGCACAGAGAAGTCATCTGACTTCTTTCTAGTTAGAAGATGTTATGAAGAAAGAACTGGAAAGCAATTTCCTGAAGTCCAGCTTCAGCATCGCCTTGCTAGATGATCTACTTTTTTTAAACGCAAAGATTTTTAAAATTTTTCTTTAATTGAAGGGTAGTTGATAGTAGTTACAGGTGCACAGTATAGTGATTCGATATTTTTATAGACTATTCCCCATTTATAGTTATAAAATATTGGTTATATTCCCTGTGCTTCCTGATATATACTTGTAGCGTATTTCTTTTATACATAGTAGTTTGTACCTCTTAATCTGCTACCCTCCTCTTGCTCCTCTGTTTCCTACCCCATTGGTAAATACTATTCTCTGTGTCCATAAAACTGTTTCTTTTTTGTTATATTCAATAGTTTGTAGTATTTTTTTAGATTTCACCCATAAGAGATGACATACAACATTTGCTAGTCTCTGCATTGTTTTACTAAGTCTCATACTTCCCAGGTCCATCCACATTTTACAAATGGCAAAATTTCATTCTTTTTCTGGTTGAGTAGTATTCCACTGTGTATATATATGACTTCTTTTATATCCATTCATCTACTGATGGACACTTAGGTTGGTTCCACATATTGGCAATTATAAAGAATGATGTTATGAACACTGGGTTCTTTTCAAATGAGTATTTCTGTTTTTTTCTGTGGTATAAACAGGACTGAAATTGGTGAATAGTATGGTAGTTCTACTTATAGTTTTTTGAGAAACTGCCATGCTATTTTCCACAGTAGCTGCACCAGTCTACATTCCCACTAAGAGTGTAAGGGGGGTTCCCTTTTTTCCACATCCTTGCCAATATTTGTTGTGGTCTTTTGAGGATAGTCATTCTGACAGGTGGTTTTGATTTGGTTTTTTTTTTTGATGATTAGTGATGTTGAGCATCTTTTCATTTGCTTGTTGGCCATCTGTATGTCTTCTTTGGAAAATATCTATTCAGATTTTCTGAAACCCAAGCCAAATGTTCTGAAGGCTTGTCTTCCTGGTGCAGAATCTCCCAGCCTGGGGAGTTTGATGAGGGCCTCAGACCTCCCACTCCTTGAGGAGAACCTCTACAATTATAATTATTTTCCATTTATGAATTACCCACCGGGGGGGTGTGGGTCTTGACTATACCATGACTCTGCCCCTTCTACCCTTCTTGTGGCTCCTTTTTTATATCTTTAGTAGTAGAGGATGTATTCTGGTAGGTTCTGGTCTTTTTCATTAATAGTTACTTTGTAAGTATTTGTAAGTTTGGTATGCCTGTGAGAGGAGGTTAGCTCAGCATCTTTCTACTCCACTATCTTGGGAACTCACTACAAGACCTTTTCAAAGCAGTTGATAAAGTTGCGTTTCTGGGTAGATGGAAATCATCACTTTACCTGTGATATGTTTTCTTTCTAACATTGAGACTTCCCCTTATGTTTCATCCTAAGTAGAGTCTGCTTTTGTGTACAGTTGGCCATGGGTTCTGCATTCAAGATTCAACCAACCTTGAATTGAAAATACTCAAGAAAAGGTAAATTACAGAAAGTTCTAAAAAGTAAATTTGCTATGTGCTAGAAATTATGGAGCTTATGGGCTGCCGTCTATGTGGTCACACAGAGTCAGACACGCCTGAAGCGACTTAGCAGCAGAAGCAGCAACAGAAATTATTTACGTGGCATTTAAGTTGTATATATAATTGTTGTTGTTGTTGTTGAGTTGCTAAGTTGTGTTAAACTCTTTTCAGACTCCCATGGACTATATATAGCCCACCAGGCACCTCCGTCCATCGGGTTTTCCAGGCAGGAATACTGGAATGGGTTGCCATTTCCTTCTCCAAGGGACATTCTCAACCAGGGATTGAACCTGTGTCTCCTGCATTGGCAGACAGATGCTTTACCACTGAGCCACCAGGGAAGACTGTATAATATACACATTGTATTAGGTATTATAAATAATATGAAGATTATTTAAAGCATACAGGAGGACATGCATAGGTTATATTCAAATACTACACTGTTTTATTATGTATAAGGGATTTGAGCATCTGAGAGTTTTGCTATCAGCTGGGGGTCCTGGGACCAATCCCCTGAGGCGTGACTGGGTATGGAGTTGACTGCACTGGAACATGGAATACACGTTGCTGTGTCTGAAGCCAGCAGGGAAATCCAGGGTTGGTGGTCCTGAAATAGCTGCAGTTATGCAGGTGCCTCTTTAATAAAAATAATCAAAATTCATTCATCTGCAGTTAGATTCAGAAGTGAATATTTATCTGCACAAAGAAATCACAGCCGTGTATATGTTTAAAAAAAAAGCTGATGAATATCACAAACGTGAAAAATACATAAAAATAATGTTTTTTACATTATCTAGGAGCCTGCCGCTTGCCTTTCATAACTTTTTTCCTTCATGCTATCCTAATGTCTTCTTAAATAATAATGTTTTGTAATATTGTTTTCTGTTGAGAGAATAGAAAGATAATTCAGGCTCTTCTCTAGAGAGGTTGACTGACACTTTTTTTTATTTTTGGTAATAATAAAAATACAGATATACATCTGTGTAGAATGGCTACAGATTTGTACCCTTTTAACCACAGAAATTCTGTTCAATTTTTATGTGATTCTCACCAAAGAAAGACATGTATGGTGTTCATAATTGTGTCTTGGGTCTTATTGAATCTTTTCTGATGGGAGATAATTTCTGTTTTATTTATGCATCTTTGAGAACTGAATATACTTAGAATTTTACATGACTGATGTATAAAATTATTCATGTTTTTGCACATACTAGCTTCCAGAGAAGACTCTTGAGAGTCCCTTGGGCTGCAAGGAGATCCAACCAGTCCATCCTAAAGGAAATCAGTCCTGTGTGTTCATTGGAAGGACTGATGCTGAAGCTGAAACTCCAGTACTATGGCCACCTGATGTGAAGAGCTGACTTATTTGAAAAGACCTTCACACTGGGAAAGATTGAAGGCAGGAGGAGAAGGGGATGGCAGAGGATGTGATGATTGGATGGCATCATTGACTTGATGGACATGAATTTGAGTAAACTCTGGGAGTTGGTGATGGATAGGGAAGCCTGGCGTGCTGCAGTCCATAGGGTCACAAAGAGTCAGACATGACTGAACGACTGAACTGAGCTTCCAGTTCTCGACTTTCGGACTTTTGTTTTCCCTCTAATCTGCTCATGCCACCAGTCTTGCCACCATGCTCACATAATGGTAACAGTTTGGCCTGGCACCTTTGCGTCCAGTGCAGTGTGTATTGACACAGTGGGCAGTGGGGATATTTCTGGAGGCATTCTCATTAGGAGAGGACTTGCAGTAGCTTAACTGTCTGCAGAAATAACTCAGAACCATATATCATATAAACCAAAACTAAAGTACCCCCAGCTGAACTGCTGCTTAGGCCCTAGCTATCCAAATGTCACCCAACACAACTGGAGATCAATTGCTGGGGACAGTATCTAGAAAAAGATAACAGTTTTAATCAATTGTAATTAAAGTTCCTATTTTGGCAGATTTTTATGGTCACACACAAATGATGTGGGTATATGGTTAGGGTTTCTCCCTGACCCTTGGAAGGAGTTTGTGTAAGTGAGGAACCCTGAAGCTTTAGCTCCATTAGCTTCATGGTAAATCCAGCTCAGCTAAATGAATGATTGCTTACCAGGCAAGCTCCACTTTGGGCCAAATTCTTTGGGCAGAAGTGTGTATTCTCAAAACATGCTGTTGCTTATTTGGGCTTTTTTTCTGAGAAAATTCTGCCTTTGGCAGGTAGTACTGCATAATGATGACTTGCTTACTTTTCTTCCTGGTGAGACTGTTATGATTAGATGTGATAAACGTAATCATAACTTCAATAAGAAAATCCTTTCACCTTATTTTTTGCCCAAGCTGTGTGTGGGGTTTTATTGGCCATAAACTGTGTTTACTAATTCCTCAGGCTCATGAATAAGAGGCCCTGGCCTCTTTGGAAAGTTTCCTGGCTAAGTGCTTTCTGGGCAAGGCAATTACTGTGTTTAAATGCTCCGAAAAATCAAAAGAGGCTGTTAACTGAGGCACAAGATTGAAAGGAGCTTCCCTGGCAATATGAAGACTAACTGCTGTCATCAATGTCAACCTTATTAATTGTGCCTTAAGAATGTTCCCTCCTGCTTCCATCCTCCCACAATCACTTGGTATAGTTGGTCTCTTTATTGCCTTTGAGGGGTGTATGTGGAAAGACTTCAAAATAGATTTCATTGGTAGCCAAGGTCTTAATAGGAAGAGATGGTGTGATTGAGGACAGCTTAGTAAAGGGACTTATTGGATAGTCACAGGTCAAGCCAAAGGAAAGCCATACAGAATGGTGATGTATCTCTACCTAGTGTGGCAATAACAAGCTATCAGGTCTGTAAACTGAACGGTCAGGTAGAAAGAGCCGTTACTGATACTCTGAGGAAAATACAAGCTGTAAAGGAGGGTCACCTGGTAGAAGTGGTGACTTCTAGTGGGGGAGTATTGCCAGTCAAGTGCCTGGCAGCACTGAGTCAGGTGGATGAACCTTCTGACTTTCCTCTTATTTTGCCCTTTTACTTCTGTAGGTGATTCTTAATTTCGATGAACTTGATAGCAAACCAAAAAAGATGAGAAAGTCCATCGACTGATAGGTCAGTAAAGGTCAGCTTTCTGGGGCTCAGGTGAAGGTGCTGAGGGTAGGTAGTAGTAGATTTGGAGGGGCAAGGAGAAAAATACTCAGCATAGAGGACTATTTAAATTGGACTCTTCCTCTATGAGATAGGCCCAAGAGGAAAAGATCTGGATATTCTTGCCATTAGAGTTAGGTTTGTATTTCTGCCTGATGTTCTGAATTTCTCCTTGTTTCAAGAAAGGACTGGATGCCCAGCTGGAGGGAGTTCAGTCATCAGACAGCCTCAAGGCATCAGCTATAACAGGGTTTGTCTCAGCTGTCAAGAGCTGTCTTGCCTGAGGTCAAGTAATTCTTTCTGGGGTAGATTTAAATTGAATAAAATTAAATAGCTCAAAATTCTGCTTTTCATTTATCTATTGCAACGTGTGCTTGTTAAATATTTGTCTTAACCTTCGCCACTTTTCATTATGGAAAAACTTGTTTCAGGAGTATGATATTAAACTTTTCCTTGGACTATTTTTACTGGAGCAACTCTTTCCCTATTTGAATGGCTATAATAAAATGAATCTTTAATGAGATAGAATTATCTTTTTTCTCTATTTTAGTCAGTAATATTTTTCAAGGTCCGTATACTGTAGACATTACTTCTTTAGTTTCCTTGAATTGTAAGAAATGTCAGTGTTTCAGTGTTTATCTTGTTGAGAAATTCTAGTGAACAAATTTGTGTATTTTCAAGGTTGAAATGGACCAAAGTGATTGCCTACTCATTCTGTAATGCTTCATTTGAAGTATTCAGAGAAAAACCAATATGACTGCGGTTCAGTCTGGCCATGAACACTTATCATCATTTATAATCTACAGTGAGCATCATCGTCTTGTGTCATGGGATCTGTAAGCTAAAGGTGATAGTTTTGTATATACTCAGCCACACTGATGCCTTTTTCAACTCCCTAAGAAAATTTGAGTTTCCTAATTTATTATTTTATTTATTTATTTATTTTTAATAATTTCATATATTTATTTTCTCTTTACAGTATCGTGTTGGTTTTGCCATACATTATCATTTTAAAAAGAGCTTTCTGAATGCTTTAGTGCTACATGTTACTCCAGGTCCTCTAGTGTACTGGTAATGAATCTAAATTGCTTTCATAGTGTGTTTACTTTCTTTAAATGCATTCTTTGATTTTCAGTTTTTTTTTTCTAGTTTGAATTTTGTTTTATGCCTAAAGTTGGTAAATACAGAACTGATTTGAAAGCTAGTAAACTCACTAATAATATAAAACAATATTTTGGTGCAAAAGACACATTTTGCTTTATTACATGAAATAAGAGAAGTCAATGAAAATAATTTAGTAAAAAGAGGTTTTAAAGGATTCAAATATTACGTTAAAAAGCAGGCACTTTATAATATTATTGTGTACAGTTTTTAAAATTGTAAGCAATGCTCTGTGGTTTTGGTATACCATATAAACATATATATATATAGCTGTAGTCATTGTATAAGTGCATACATGGGTATGAGAAGCATTGAATCTTAAAAAAAAGAGTTACTTTTAGGCTAGAAAGAGTAATAGAATTATAAGTGAGTACCCAGAAATCTTCGGTTGTTTTGTATTTTCTGCCTCTTTGTTTACTAATTCTATCTTTAGCTGTATCTAATTTTCTCTTGCACTTGTTTACTGAGTTCTGTTTCCATTACTTTAGTTCCAAGATTTCCATTTTATGATAGTTTGCAGCTTTCTGCGGAAATTCTTCATCTAATTCTCTAATTTCTGCCACGAACTTGGAAATATCTAAGGGTTTACCCCATCTGCAAGCTAACAAGGTAGCATGCCATAGTTGTATGGATCCGCATATAATACACAAGCCTCTTGGGCCATAGAAGTGAGTCAGTGTTAAACACAGTGTAGCAAGATGCATGTGCCTCATAGTTGCCTTGTTCCCCTCTGTTCATATCCAACAGAGGTGTTGAGGAGCAATTTAGCTGGGTATTGACATGCGAGTGAGTTTATGTCATAGCCAGAGATCTCCACCTTGGGAAATTCAAACCTTTTATAATGGACTGCAAACAAGTCTTCCCAGTCTCCCTTTAGGGAGATATTATTAATATACTGTTTTGTAAGCAAACCTTCCTGCTGCTTCAGAGAAAGAAACTTCTACTATCTTCCAATGCTGTTTGCTATGTAAATATCTTTTTATAAGATCAGAACCAAGCTTTTAGTACTTTCCTTGCAAGACGGTGGAAATTCAAGAGACTCATATAGAACTGTATTCTAATATTTTTTAAGCTAAATCACTTATTTAAAAATATTTTGAGTATCTGCATCTTTCATGCCCAACTTTTTATTGTGTTTTTTATGCCCTTGGGTTTTTGTCCATTACCAATTTGCTTTGGTCATAGAAGGTGATCAAGAAGTAAAATTTTTGATGTTTTATGTCACTTATTTTTAGGGTTATTTATTATTGCAGCATAGCCTGGCCTATTCTGGATGATTCAGAATATTATTTTCATTATTATTCCTGCTATTATTAGCACATTCTCAATGAGTTCTTCCAGAAAGAAAGCAGAAACATAGAATACTTTTTAATTCA
This sequence comes from Antilocapra americana, assembly GCA_007570785.1. Taxonomy (NCBI): domain Eukaryota; kingdom Metazoa; phylum Chordata; class Mammalia; order Artiodactyla; family Antilocapridae; genus Antilocapra; species Antilocapra americana. Next base: position 9,039,346 of record ML664173.1, on the reverse strand, counting down.
AATAGAAAACTTTCCACGTGCTTCAATAAATAATACTTCTAGTTCTACCTTCTACCTTTTACTTGCTCCTTCTCTGGGAAGTAGAGACATATTTTGACTGCTGACATCAGATAAAGGGTTTATAAACTTTCATCCTAGTCTGCTTCTCTTTTTGCAAAGCATCCTGATCGCAGGACAAGCATGCTTTCCTTCTCTTAGCGCCATGGTTCCTAAGAGTAACCGTCTGTGTCATCTAGTGCTCTGATATAACAGGTTGTTGTTGCTTAGTCACTAAGTCATGTCTGAGGCTTTTGTGACCCCCTGGACTGCAGCCCGCTAGGTTCCTCTATCCATGGGATTTCCCAGACAAGAATAACTGAGTGAGTTGCCATTTCCTCCTCCAGATACAACAGGTAGGTATGCTTAATTCTAGGAAGAAAACAGTGAGAAGCTGAAATGTGGCAACAGATAAAATTCTCTAATCCAATATGTCAATGCCCAAAGATATTTTCATACTTCATCTGTATATATCTTCTGTTTTTTAATTGGTGACATGTGGTGGTATAAGGGATGTGGTTGTTCACCCCCAGTCCTAACATATAGGTTAACAAAAGCCCAGGTTTGTGAATCCATTGTTTGCTTATAGTTCTTCTCCATTTGGGGGCCATTTTGTATATTGCTTCATGGAGATTAATGCAAACAAAAAGAGGACTAGAGAATAGTAAATTCACATTTAGAAGCAGTTACTAAGTACAGTCATTAACTGACTCATTTTTGTAACTGCCCGCATCTCCTGTAGCCTTACTCATACTGGGTTTCACCAAAATGACCCCCACAAATCAAAGACCTCTGAAAGTTGCTGGTGAATGATCAACAACACAAATGTTGAATCCACAAATGCTGAGTCAACTATATGTGTGTGCTAGTGTGAGTGTTAGACCAGGGCAGAAATAACATGTAACCCCCTTAACCTCCTAATTAAAAGTTGGAGGAATTCAGGCCAGAGCATGGGGTTTACTCTTATTTTACCAGAGGGCCTCTCTTCAGTTTTTCTTTTTTTTTTTTTTGAGAACCACAGACATTTATTTTATTGCCACTCTATTCTGCTGCACAGTTTTTCCCTGGGCTATGAATGAAATTACTAACATTGCTTGTTCCATGCTCTGAAAATCGCTGTCAGGTGTGAATTAAATGTTGTATTGAAGGTTTGAGCTCCTTCTCATCAGCCACAATGGGAATTTTTATGGAATAATGCTCCTTGGCACTAATGTAATTCTCTTCCTCTTAGCCTTTTTGGGTGCTTTGTAAATGTTCTTTCTCTGCTATCTACATTTCAATGATTCCTGTCACCCCTCCATCTAGGATCACTAACAGAAGCTTTGTATTAACTCCCTCAACTCTTCCAGAGCTGCTTTCCCTTTCATTGCAAGTGGCAGATATTTGAATAATTGTTTCTGAGTATCTACATAAAGGAATACGGCAACTCTGATGATCTTCTAGCAAAATATTGTGAATTCAGAATTTAGGAAGGGGGGATAAGGCAAAATGTTTTCCCCTGGAGCTGACAGGGTGAAGAGAAAAAGTAAAGTTAATAGCAGATTGAGAACATGCAAGCAACCAATTATGTTCTGCCCCAAGACCACCAAAACTTTCCTTGATCTTAAAAAGATCACAACTTGGGGCTGTAAGTTATTCCACATTCCCATTGAGTATTCACATCATAACTGTTTTCTAGTCATTTATGTTTGATTTGGAAGGAATGGTAAACTCCATAATCATTAATAATCTAGCCAAATAATTCCATGGGTGAAGCACTGAGGTTCAGAGAGATATACTGTCTCTTTTAAGGTCAAGTCCAAAGCTAATTTGGCTTCCCTTGTGGCTCAGCTGGTAAAAGAATCCACTACAATGCGTGAGACTTGGGTTCGATCCCTGTGTTGGGAAGATCCTGTGGAGAAGGGAAAGGCTACCTACTCCAGTATTCTGGCCTAGAGAATTCCATGGAGTATATAGTTCATGGGCTCACAAAGAGTTGGACGTGACTGAGCGACTTTCACTTTCACAAAGCTAATTAATGCAACACTGAGTCACTGGACTTTTTACTTCTCTTTATTCTCCCAATCTCATACCAATTCCTTCTCCTTTTTCTCCTCTTCCACCTCCTCCTCCTCCCTCTAATGTTATAGCTAAATCTTTATCACATGGGCAAGAGTTACTTTTAAAAATGAGGAAAATATATATACTGAAAGTAATATATGTATTAAATATACTAGCAGTCTGTGGGGTCGCAAAGAGTTGGACATGACTGAGCGACTGAACTGAACTAACTTAGAAGCAAAATAGACTGGACTCTATTTCTTGTCATCGATGATTTTACTTGCACATTCTCTGTTATTTGAATTTTACCTTATGTCACGGGGCTTTGCTTCACTAATTAAGGATTCTGTAAAAAATAGATTTTCATATGAATATAAAGCCTAGAATGGGCCATATCTTGAAATAGGAACTTTAGGAAAAATGGTTTCAGAGTATAATATAAAGTAATCATGTAGATAACTTTCTTTAATGAATGGTCATCTTCATATTTTATTCACCAGAATTGTTTTTTTTTTTTTTTTAGTTTCAAGCCTTCCTTTACAGTTTGGATTATTTACAAATATTTTTATTTTTAAAATCCCGTGAAAGAAGTACCAGTTTATGTTGACAGCTAAGATGGCAAAAATCCAAGAAAATAAACCTGTTGGCCTGTGTATTGAAGGAGATCTGAGATGTACACTTTGAAGTGTCTTTCCATAGTGGTTCCTTCTTACTCTTGTGTGATTTATATAGCCCTTAATTACCAGTTAGCACCTGTACAACAGAATCATACAGTGTTAGTGCTGGCAAAGTATTAAGAGTTCCAAAAACTTTCATTGCTCAGATGCATTCATATGAAATAACATTCAGGGTCACCTTGAAATTCTTCTCTTCAAATTGAAATTTACTTTGGATATAAAGACATTGTTCTTTACCTTCTGGAAAGATGGAATTTCAATATAAGAAAGATCTTTATGGCAATTTGGCCTTGGAGAATTTCAATGGAGTAGAAAATTCTGAATTATGACTCCCAACAGTTTTAACTTGGCCACAGTCGGCATGCTCATTAAGGTAGAATCTTCCTGGGAGTACTTATATCATTGTGTTTTCTTTTATTTTTTAACTTAAATTGAATTTTAGGATATGTGTATGCTTGGTAGCTGCCTTCATTTGCAGAAAATTTTTTCTGCCAACCAAACACACTGCCTTAAGAGAAAAAGAGAAAGGGCAAAAGTAACTCCAGAGAGATGGGCCTGTTTAAACAAAGGACCATCTCTGGATGTGGGATGCACAGAGCAGAGTCTTGGCAGAGGGCCACGAAGCTGCTTTGCCAAACTCGTTTAATTCTCTCCTGCCTGCCACAGTCACCAGCAAGTTAGCAGGCTTTTTTGTTGTCCTCATCTCTCTTGGGCATCGGGATTTTAGAAGTTTCCTCCCCTAAAATGACAGTCATGTCTGCCATGCTTAGTTTGGCTTTCTTTGATGGCTCTGTAGCACTTCTCAGACATTATTGTATATGATTCTATAAGTTTGACAGGGAGTTAGAGTTTAAAAAGCCTTTATGAAATCAATTTGAGTGTAGTTAAAATATAGTGCATTCTGCAACAACATAAAAGTTTAGATAGATTTTAAACTTCCATTCTTTTTTCAAAATCATGTAAGAGTTTCCTTTGTATTTGTTTCTTTCTACCCCCCTCAAGAAACAGAGGCAAGGAGGTGGGAGGAGTCTTAGCCAAGGTAAAGGAAGGCAGAGAAAAAGCTAGAAAGCTAAAAGGCAGCAGTTGACACAGTGCTTGAAAATAAAATCAGTTTGTTGAAGAGTGAATGAATTTTCAGTTATTACTTTCTCTTTTTCATTCCACCATGGTTTCTTACCTATCAGGTCTTTCATCCCAAGCCCTCATTGCCTCACTTTCAGATTGCCCTCTTGAAGTCGATTCTGGGTGGCCTGCACTCAAGTGGGGACACTTGAGTCTCATTCACCAGGGCAGTCCCCTGGTCTGTGTTTCTCCATATTGCTTGACCAGAGGCTTCGGTCAGTGTGTTAATTTGGGATTGCTGAGAGCACAACTCCCTTATCTTCTTGTTTCTTTTAAGACAGACATTTTTAATCAGGCGCCTAATTTGGTCCTGGGAGATCTCACTTTTGTTTTAATAATACATGTGACAAAATTTACCTCTTTGCTTTCAAAGTTGTTAATTATGGAGTGCATTTGAAATGAGCTATCACAGCCAAGAAATCATCCCTTTTGGGTGCTTACAGGCTTTAATGCTGGGAAGTAGTAATAAACAAAGAAGGGTTTTAGATGAAACACCTCTCCATGTGGACAGTGGGTTTTGAGAGGGACCAGGTAGGGTCATCATGAAGACTCCTTGGTAACGAGCTTATATCAAATTGTGATCAGGTTATGCTGCAGGTGTTACATAACCCAGAGGGCTTTACCTGCTTTCAGAGCAGATGGAAGAAGAAGAGATGTAGGCAAGGGGGCCTTCAGGCAGAGGAGTGGGTTAGGTGGTTGAACGCTTTAAGGAAGTAGAATTAGATGCTTCAGGAGAAGATAGCTATTTATGTTTTCTACAGCAGTGTAAGCAACTGCAAATCACTCCAGGGATTTGGTGATCTTTGTGGTATGCTCTTGAACTCACATAGGTTATAAGCCCTTATGATCACTAAAGCTATTCCTTCTTACTCAATAAATTAGCAGTAGTTTTCTGTGTGATTTGTTACAGGTCTTCTGGTCTTCAGATATCCAAATGCCTTTTAAATACTGACGTAGCTATAAAGATTTAAACAATCATCTAAATTACTGTGCCTTAAAAGCAGCAGAACTCAGCTAACCCATTTGCACGTGTTAGCCTCAAAAGATGAATTGAGTGGCTTAGTTCCAGAGCTTCGTCCATTATTTTCCCATTACCTGAAATGATTGCTGGGCTTTGCAAATGACTTCAGGCGCCATGCAAAATATTTATTTTAACTCTCTATGGAACAGTGTCCTGGAAAATATGATTGCTCCGGAGTTGAAGTATGGAATAGGAGTTTGCAAGGTAGACATTTTATGTTGTCTACTCAAAGGCATGCTTACTTTTGTACCAAGGATACTATTTAAGACAGAGCTAAGAAAAGCTTCCTACTTTGTTTTATGAGAAAAGCCAGGGATTTTGCTTTTTATAAACCACAGACTGAGTCCAGATTTACCAGGCATTATAAAAGCCTTTGGGGAACAGTCTGAGTGGATCAGTGCAGTGTGATCATGTCTTTGTACCTATCAACAACCAAAAGAGTAGGTTAATTTTTCAAATATATGGGTGATGTTGATTTTCCTTCTGGGAGCTAACCTAATAAGAGAAATGCTGCCAGTAGAAACCAGGTACCTTTCCAGCATCATAAGGCTGCAATAGAAAAAGTGTGAAATTGGTTACCGTTGGGCTAGACATGAAGATTGAGAACCGTCACACCTGTACTATGTAAGGAGAAACTACGGTGACTGCAAATGGCTGCACACGTGGGTGACTCACTTAGCATCTTTGCCATCAGTTTCCTGTTTATCAAATGAGAAGTTGCGAAGTGACAACAAGCCCTTCCCTTTGGGATATCGTTATGGCTCAGGTGAGAGGATGCAGCATAGAATAAGGAAGAGATCTCTCCTCAGGGTTTCAGGAGACTGATGATAACTGTTGCTCTGCTGCTAAATCATTGCTACTGCTTTCGGACATTTAAAGTATTTCCAGGTTTTTGTTTTTTTTTTGCTTTTACAATGTTATACTAAGTATTTCTTGCACATGAATCATATTTGGAACAAATTTTCAAGTCTATGTCAAAAGTAATCACTTATAAGACTTTTATTATCTTATCAGAACAAACCACCAAAATAAGTTGTTAAAAGATCAGCATTTCTGTTTCATTACCAATTCCCCTGAAAATGGCTATTGTATTAAAAATAAAATCAATTAGTATATGAGTTTTGAAAATGAATTAACAAAAGAAATGAGTATACATGTATATATATATATATATATATATGCAAAATTTCTTCCTTTTCTCTCTTTCTGACAGTCTGTTCCCTGGAATAATTTAAACTATCTCATCTTATTTGTAAGAGCTGTCAGCTTTTGGTAGCCTCTTTGTGACAGACTTTGGTCATGTTTGAATGCAACAGGAATTCTACCCTGTTCCCCAAACTCCAGCATCTTAATCACTCCTAATTTAGAGGGAAAAAAGTCTATCCAGCATAATCTAAGCCTTCTGAGTTATCTTTATATCAAATATGCATATTTGTATATATCTTTATATATATGTCTTTCTGCGCACACACACAGTTATTTTTGTTGTTATTTGCTCACTAAGTCATGTCTAACTCTTTTGTGACCCCATGGACTGTAGCCCACCAGGCTCATCTGTCCTTGGGATTTCCCAGGCAAGAATACTGGAGTGGGTTGCCATTTGCTTCTGCAGGGTATATTCCTGACCCAGGGGTTGAATCCAGGTCTCCAGCATTGCTGGCAGATTCTTTACCAGTGACCTACCAGGGAAGTAATTCATGTATACACTGTAAGGCCTAGTTTTTATAACATATTTCCAGATCCCAGTCTAAACTCTCCACTGCCTGAACTGTATATAATTTTTTTTTGAAAATCATATAAGCCATGTCTATTATTAGAATTGGAACAAAAGAAGTTAAATAGCCTACCCATCATTACAAAGGTCTTTTTTAAAAAAAATTATTTATTTATTGTTTCCTTTACATTATCGTGTTGATTTTGCCATACATTGACATGAACCTGCCATGGGTATACATGTGTTCCCCTTCCAGAACCCCCTACCCACCTCCCTCCCGATTCCATTCTTCTGGGTCATCCCGGTGCACCAGCCCTGAGCACCCTGTATCATGCATCAAACCTGGGCTGGCGATTCATTTCATATATAATAATTTACATGTTTCAATGCCATTCTCCAGTTCTGGATTGAGGGATGTGTGGGGGATGTTTTTAGGGTAGAAAATAAAAGGAAGGGTGGGGGCTTCCCAGCTGGTGCTAGTGGTAAAGAATCCACCTGCCAGTGCAGGAGATGCAAGAGACTCAAGTTTGACCCCTGGGTAGGGAGGATCCCCTGGAGAAGGGAAAGGCTACCCACTCCAGTATTCTTGCCTGGAGAGTCCCCATGGACAGAGAAGCCTGGTGGGGTATAGTCCATGGGGTTGTAAAGAGTTCACCACAGCTGAGCACACACACAAATGTGGCATGCAAAGAAGGAAAACACTGAGTAATTTATCTATTAAAAAATGAAGTACACTTTAGACATATATGTTCTGAGCCTGTTTATGAGACTCATGGTAACCTGTGAAAGCCACTTTACCTCTCAGGATCTCAGTTTTCTCAAACTATAAAATTAAAACAAAAAAAAAATCTTAGATCAAATGAAATTTTCATTTACACTCATTTTCTCTAGGTCATAACAGTGGTCTGTTGAAAACACTCTTGTGTTTGAGAGAGTTATTGCAAATCAAGGAAACATCAAGATTTTTATCTTTGTTCATTTTTCTTAATTTTCAACAATCCAAATATAGCAAACTGAGTTTTATTTTCAGGGTTGTATAACCAGGCCAAGATTTAAATGCAGTGCTGAAGAATAAAATATCAGCTTACTCTATTGAATTTGGGTCCTATGGTAGAAATTATTATACTTCGTTGGGCAGAAAGGGAGGTTTGTTCTCAGGCAAATGTTGGAATTTCCTCAGTCAAAATAAATTTAACAGATTTTCCTCAATGTCAGAGGAGTCTGTAGTAGAGTTGTGAAGTGTTTTAGATGAATCATCAGAAAGTCTTATTTCCTAGATTTATTCTACAGAAATACATAATACGTTGATTCTGATCTCAAGGACTTCAGTAGTGTTAGAAGCAAATTTATCTGTGATAATTATAGAACAATGTATAATAGAAAGCAAGGCAATAGAGATAGGATTAACATATAAAGGAATCAAGGGGTCCTATCTATCCCAACCTTGGGAGGGGAAGAGCAGTCAGAGAAACGTTCTGGGGAAAACAACATCTAGAAATACTAGCTGATTTGCCAAAGATCATGCTGCTAATTAGTAGCAGAAGAAGCCCAAGAATTCTATAGTCAGTCTTTCCTGAGTGTCTATATTCTTAATCCAGTTTAAGGAAGTGGAAATGGAAGATTCTTAGATGATATGGTATGCTAGTATAGTTACCCTGAATAACGTTCCTAAATATACTTGACACTTACCTGCATGTAGAGAAATAAATAAATAAATCTCTGGGATAATAATTGCCCTGTTCTTTTATTGTCAGGACTTTTCTGTCTTTTGCTAAATGGTGTTTATTGATTTGGTGGTGTTAATGTGTCTTCCTCTGATAAGCACCCTGGTGACCTAGTCTTAGGGGATGTATTACATTTCTTTGCTTTCTCACACTTCATATCAGATGTGACAGTCTGAAAGGATAGAGATAAAAGGCATTGTGTAATTATTTGCTGCTAACAATAGTCAGAACCTGTTAGGTAATTTTATTACTAGTTCTTAAAGAACCATACTTAGGAAGGTAAGTCCATTGTTTTTTTTTTTTAAAGGGATTAAATGTCAAAGAACCAGATTTTTCTCTTTCAGGGTCTAATATGAACTATATCTCTCAGCCTAGAAAATCCACCAGGTCCTTAAGGGCAAAAGTCATTCTTATTTGTTTCCTGTCTCTCAAGAGTACCTAGAAGAAACAATATATTTGTATTGATTGTATGGGTTGGTGAATGAATGAACCGAGAAACACAGGTAGAGTTTATTATATTCAGTATATTCGTTACTTCACTTGTAGCTAAGTACTATAGAATCTCTGTTGTCTTCTACCTAATAGATGCCTTGGAATTAAGCATTCTTCTTTCTTATGTAAAGCATTGCAATGATTGGTTCTGAGTCTTTCCCTCTTGTAGAACTGTGCAGCCATTCTCTTGACATGGCCTCATGGTGGATGGTGTATACTTGCCTGCCTCATGACTTTGAACTTAGACATATGACTTATTTTGGTTAATGTGATATTAGTAAATTTAACATAACAAGAGGCTGGACTTGCATAACTCCATGCATTTGTATGGAGTAGCTTGACCCGTTTGTCCTTCTGTCACCACAAAAAGGACTGGCCCAGGTAGTTACTACCCTTTCAGTTTGTGACACAGAGTGAGATACACAGAGCATGCCTTGATCCTGTCTTGCAGCCTGGAGTCCAGTTCAGCTGAACCCAAAAGGACCCAGAAACTTGTGAGTGACAAATATAAATATTTGTTTGTGTAAAACAAGTAGCTATATGTTTGCTTTTGAAGCAGTGTTATGGCAGTAGGTGATAGATAAGAACATATGATTGATGCCTCAGTACACTGAATATTTCTGAAAGCTGAACTCACCAGTGGCTCCCACCACTGGGTCATATATGTACAAAGAGTCAGTTGGCTTTGTTTCCGTATTTGTGTGTTAGTTTTGTCCATTATTCTGATTACGCAATTTACTTTACCTGATAGTAGCCAGTGAACGTTAGATAACTTATTTCTGTAAAGCTAAGGGGTAAGCTTCTTAAAGACTTGATAAAGACAAATTGTTTAAAATAATTGAAGTCAAACTAAGTGTTGGTAAAAGCTTTTTACAAGACTGGAGAAAAATTAATATCGAGGAGGATGTCAAATTCAGATTTCTTTTGAATTGATTAAGTTCTCATTTTCTCTTTAGTGAAATTAGAACTGGGAATTTTGGTTGATGTAATACATGTGGTTTTATACGAGAAAGGTGAGCTAAAATTTTAATTACTGGAGATAGTCTCAAAGACAAAGTCTTGAACTTTAGCAAAAGAAAGCTGAATGAATGAATATGTGTTCAAGGTAAAACAAATGCTCAATCTGTATTTGTATAAATTTTTATGATCTTTTAAACCCGTATTTTTGATTGCCTGAGCAAAAATCATCTCAATATCTTTTTATTAAGAATACCATAAATGGCAGAGTGCACTAAAAATTCTTTTCCTTCCTTCAATAAATATTATAAAGTTTTAGTATAAACTGCAAGTAGCAATATTAGAATAGCCTGTCTCACAATGAATATGTGAAAAATAAACTTTCCTTTACAGCTCCTGTTCCTCTTTTCACATTTGCATCCTGTTCTGATTTATAGACTTTCAGTTTGGTTAATAACCTCAAAGGACTTCCCTAGTGGCTCAGTGTTAAAGGATCTGCTTGCAGTGCAGGAGACCCCCTTTCGATCCCTAGGTTGGAAGATCCCCTGGAGAAAGAAATGGCTACCAGTCCGGTATTCTTGACTGGAAAGTTCCATGGACAGAGAAGCCTGGCAGGGGGTCCATGGGGTCGCATAGAGTCAGACACGGCTGAGCTACTAACAAAAGGAAAACCTTCCTTAGTGCAGATCACAGTTTTCGTTGTTTCTTTCTTCACAGCAGTTGACTGAGTTTCAGGAATGCTTAGTGCTTCTGATTATCTGAACATTTTTGTTTTTTATTCCCACAAAATCATACCCCAGAATCATCTGGATTTGAACAGATCTGTGAATGGAAAAGAAAATTCATCTACAACTTTCTTGTTTTCACGTTGCCACCAGATGGAACCACCACATACATTATTTACCTGAAAACCTAAATCTTTGCAAAGTATGCATGAAACAGAGCCAATTATGAGGAAAAATCACTAACATTTTCCATGCATCTGGACTTGGCTTGAGGTTTGGGAGAACTTGGATTCATTTCAGGTTTTTAAAGAAAATATTGCATGTATTGATTGATGAAATATGCTGCTGGTCGTGGTTTTTGAGATGCTGATGGTCACCTCCTTGGAACCATTCTGAGATGAATGGTTTGTGGCATTGTAGGATCAAAAATCAGTCTGTAGGTGATGACATCCAATCACCACTGGCTAAGGTTGGAATTGAAACAAGAACTCTGGTTGGGAAGCAAGCTTTACACCGCATTACCCATAAGTCAGGTGCTTGGTATGTAGGGACTAACTACATGAGGAAATCCAAGAGCCACTCAACACGAGCTCACGAACAGTTTGGGACATATGTGAGTGATTTTTAAAGAAAGGGAATTTGGGCTCGGATATTTGGGTTATTCCAGTTTTAAGACTGTCAGTTCTCACCTGGACAGAAAAGGTAGACAAGAAGGGCTTGGCTTTAATAAAGTACACAGACTGCAGATAGTTTTTAATATGATGAGGTAAAAATAGGCCCATGAACCAACATATGCAGAGATACTGGAACATAGCGAAAGAAAGTTAGGCAGTGACTTTCAGGGAAATTGAATATATTCTTCCACTTTGAGCTGTTATTTTTTCATTAGGGCTTCCTTGGATTTTGAGAGAATGGGGGAATTGAACTAATTGGTTTTAAGTAAATATGAAGAAATTCTTTGCTGTGTGGTATGAGAAATATGACATGAAAACAAGTGAGTATGACATTTATAAGCATGCATGGGCCAATTCCAAAATAGCAGGCTGGTAAAAAAACCTGGAACACTTAAAGCTTTTGTGGTTCTTATTTAATTAATAACCAGTATCAGGCAGCATATCCAGGAGATTGTTCAGTATTACTGATATAGACTACATAAATGTTGGGGAGGAAATGTTTTTTTCCTCTTCCCATTTTAGGTTCGTTGGATGGGGTCATGCAAGATAGACTGACAAGGCAGAGTAACAAAGAACAGCAAATAGTTTATTAATGTATGCAGTGTATATCCTCATGGGAAAACGTCAGTGGCAAGTAATTTAAAGAGGTGGTTAGAAACTGGGCTTATATAGCATCTTAACAAAGAATCGTAAATTCATAGAGAGTTGATAAGACAAAGGGCAGGGTTTGAGGCTTCCAGGGGTAGTGAACAATGGAAAGATGAATGTATGGGGAAACTCATGGACATTGAGGACTAGGTGGTAAAATTGCTATGTAGATTCCTTGGTTCTGTCTCTCGATGATGTGTCCAGTGGTTAACTCCTTCCCTTTTTGGTAGAGAAGAGAGAGGGAGGCCCTTTAGAAATTTATGTTCTATTTTTAGGCACATGGGAGGACAAAGAACTGGTATAAATATCTGCCGCCTGTCAACTGCCTTTCGCTCAAAATAATTCTTATATCCTAAAGTGGCAAATTTGGGGGTAGCATATTCTGCCACCCTTTGTCAAACAAAATTTTGTTTAAGGATATGTATGGAGCAACAAAAAAACAACCAAGATGAGAGAGCCGTGATATAGTGGAAAAGCTGCTGGGATAGGGAAAGACTTTTGATTGCAAGCTGTACCACTTACTAACCTTAAGATCTTTGAGAAAATTTGGGGGCACCATATTGTTACCTGAAAACTGTTCTGCTGACACGCTGTCAACGCAGTTGTCGATACGAAGCTGTCACTATGTTAGTAACTGTCATCCGGGTGTTGAGAAGATGCTACGATAGGAATGCAGTCTGTATCCGAATGCTACCTTGCGTTTGATGAGCACTTTACAGTCACTCAAAACGCACAAATATTGACTGACTTGGCTATTTAGTTAGCACTTGGACACTCCGATGTCTCCAGCTCTTGACGGAATTATATGCTTTCCATATAATTTCAACGCAGTAGCAGGGGTGTTCGGTGTCTAGTGGGCCACACTAAAAGCTGTGACACCAATATTTGCAGAGAGGAGGGATTGTGAAGGAACTCCATCAAGCTCTGGCCGACCTGACTCTGCACTGGGTCCAGTGGCCTGCAGTCCCAACAGTTGGTAAGTATCGATGGGAAGAAGCAACTTCATTAAGCTCTGTGGACAAGCTGCTCTTATGATCTGAGCAGATGGCAGTCACTGGTCTCCTTGCCTGTTCCCTCCCACAAGCCCAACTGTCTGTCTGCCTAGAGAATTCAACGTGAATAATAGATAGCTATTTGTAATGGAAAAGCACAAGCTCCAGCCTTTTTCTATTTTAATTGGACCCTCAAGCAGGGAAACAGGAAGAAAAGTGGCAGGTACAACACCCAACGTCAGATGCTTGATGCTTTGTCTTTTGCATTCGGAGACAGAGAGTCCTTTATTCTCTTCACAGCATGAATATTTTTCACACAGGAAGGGATGGGGCACTTGACACAGATAGACTTCATCCTTGTCTGATTTCATTTCATCATGTCTCCATTTTTCCTTTTCTTTCACATTAACTCTCCCTTTAGTGTTTATACCTTAGAAATATTTGTAGGTCATTTTTATTAATACAGTCTTTGAACTGATAATGAGCCAAACTCTGCATATCGACAGACACACCTAGTTTTATTGCACTTAGCAAATATTGCCTTTTTTTTTCTTTTAATTAAACAAGTTGAAGTTTTGCGGCAACCCTGCAATGAGCAAGTCTTTAGGTGCCATTTTTCCAACATCATTTGCTCAGTTCTTATATCTTTGTCACATTTTGGTAATTCTCGAACGATTTCAAGCCTTTTCATTATTTGTAATGGTGACCTGTGATCAGTGATCTTTGATTTACTGCTGTGACTCACTAAAGGCTCAAATGAAGGTTAGCATTTGTTAGCAATGAAGTGGTTTTAAATTAAGCTTTGTACATTGTTTCGACATACTGCTCTTGCACCCACAATGGACTAAGGTATAGTGTAAACATAACTTTAAAAAAATATTTTATTTATTTTATTTTTGACTGCTCTGGGTCTTCGTTTTTTTGTTCAGTCTATTTCTAGTTGCAGAGAGTGGGGGCTACTCTTTGATGCAGTGCATGGACTTCTCATTGCAGTGGCTTCTCTTGCTGTGGATCACGGGGTATAGGAAGGCAGGCTTCAGTAGCTGTGGTGCGTAGGCTCAGCCACTCCGCGGCATGTGGGATCTTCCCAGACCAGGGTTTGAACCCATGTCTCCTGCATTGGCAGGTGGCTTCTTAACCACTGGACTACCAGGGAAGTCCCAAACATAACTGTTAAATGGATGGGCTGGGAAACCAAACATTTTGCCTGGCACTCTTTTGTCTGCATTTACTCTTTTGTGGTAGTCTGAAGCAAAATCTGCAATGTCTCCCAGATTCCTTTCAGCAAATTTAGCTTAGTGGTTAAGTACATAGGCTTTAGAATCAGACCTGGTTACAGTGTTCCTTTTTCATTTTGGGGACATGCTGGTTAACATTGGGATATACCTCCCAAGGCTCAAATGCTTCAGTTGAGAAAACGAAGAAAATCACAGGGCCCCTCCCAAAGGATTATGGGTTCATTAAATGAGATAATTACTGTAACATAATTACTCAGTCCCAGATAATATGCTAGAAGCTCAGGAAATGTTTTATGAAGATATTTCAATTTTTTATAACAGAAACACTTAAAAATTTCCATTTTCAGGAAGAATTGTGTCTTGTAATTTATACATAGAGGTATGTAGAAAGAGACTGTGACATTTCTGGTGACTGATTTCATCAAAGTGGACGGTCACTCAGAGTACAGGAAACTGAGTCAGCAGCTTTTAATTTTATTCATTTTTTTGCTAGGGAAAAATAACAGTTTCTAAAGTATAAGGCCTTACTCCCACACAAGAGAAAAGAACTTGCTGTATGTGGAATCTCCTTTTAATGCCATCTTAAAAAAAAAAAAGTCAGCAAAGTCTCCGGCTCTTCATTAATTCCACAGCTTGAGAAAGTTATGTTAATGTGCACTAGATGATGGTAATGTTTTAGAATAATCTATCTCCTAAACCATTTTTGTGTCATCCATTAAACTTGTTACTCAGTGGGATATCTGTACAATTGATGAAAGAACCAGCAATTTCACTGATTTTCATTTGAAGTGAAATATATTTTCTTGGTAAATCCCAGCATTAAGACTTTATATTCTTTAAAAAGTTGAATTGAAGCAGAAAAGGGAAGGGTGATGGGAGAGATGGAGTATAAACAAATAGTACTATTTTGGGCACGCTGTGCTCTGCTCTCTGTGACTAGTTAAAATTATAGATTTTGACATGAAGAAAGTTGACTTTTGCCTTTTTCTTTTATGCTCCACCTGCCAGGATGAACCTGGCAGGATCCCATATGATTATGGGAGAATGAGCTGTATTCATTTCTGACTTTTCAGCCTCTTATGTTCTACAACCCAGTTCAGTTCAGTTCAGTCGCTCAGTTGTGTCCGACTCTTTGCGACCCCATGAATCGCAGCACGCCAGGCCTCCCTGTTCATCACCAACTCCCAGAGTCCACCCAAACCTATGTCCATGAGTCGGTGATGCCATCCAGCCATCTCATCCTCTGTTGTCCCCTTCTCCTTCTCTCAATCCTTGCCAGCATTAGGGTCTTTTCCAATGAGTCAGCTCTTCACATCAGGTGGCCAAAGTATTGGAGTTTCAGCTTCAGCATCAGTCCTTCCAATGAACACCCAGGACTGATCTCTTTTAGGCTGGACTTGTTGGATCTCCTTGCAGTCCAAGGGATTCTCAAGAGTCTTCTCCAACACTACAGTTCAAAAGCATCAATTCCTCTGCACTCAGCTTTCTTCACCGTCCAACTCTCACATCCATACATGACCACTGGAAAAACCATAGCCTTGACTAGACAGACCTTTGTTGGTAAAGTAATGTCTCTGCTTTTAAATATGCTGTCTAGCTTGGTCATAACTTTCATTCCAAGGAGTAAGCGTCTGTTAATTTTGTAACTGCAGTAACCATCTGCAGTGATTTGGGAGCCCCCCAAAATATGGCAAAACCAACACAATAAAGTAAAGAAAATTAAAAAAATAAATAAATTGTTAGCATTAACTACCAAAAAAAAAAAAAAAGTCTGAAACTATTTCTCCTGTTTCCCCATCTATTTGACATGAAGTGATGGGACCGGATGCCATGATCTTAGTTTTCTGAATGTTGAGCTTTAAGCCAACTTTTTCACTCTCCTCTTTCACTTTCATCAAGAGGCTTTTTAGTTCCTCTTCACTTTCTCCCATAAGGGTGGTATCGTCTGCCTATCTGAGGTTATTGCTATTTCTCTTGGCAATCTTGATGCCAGCTTGTACTTCTTCCAGCCCAGCGTTTCTCAAGATGTACTCTGCATATAAGTTAAATAAGCAGGGTGACAGTATACAGCCTTGACGTACTCCTTTTCCTATTTGGAACCAGTCTGTTGTTCCATGTCCAGTTCTAACTGTTGCTTCCTGACCTGCATACAGGTTTCTCAAGAGGCAGGTCAGGTGGTCTGGTATTCCCATCTCTTCAGAATTTTCCAGAGTTTATTGTGGTCCACAGTGTCAAAGGCTTTGGCATAG
Organism: Antilocapra americana; assembly: GCA_007570785.1. NCBI lineage: Eukaryota > Metazoa > Chordata > Mammalia > Artiodactyla > Antilocapridae > Antilocapra > Antilocapra americana. Next base: position 9,023,037 of record ML664173.1, on the reverse strand, counting down.
TCAATAAAGCAGAAATAGATGTTTTTCTGGACCTCTCTTGCTTTTTCAATGATCCAGCAGATGCTGGCAATTTGATCTCTGGTTCCTCTGGCTTTTCTAAAACCAGCTTGAACATCTGGAAGTTCATGGTTCACGTATTGCTGAAGCCTGGCTTGGAGAATTTTGAGCATCACTTTACTAGCGGGTGAGATGAGTGCAATTGTGTGGTAGTTTGAGTATTCTTTGACATTGCCTTTCTTTGGGATTGGAATGAAAAGTGACCTTTTCCAGTCCTGTGGCCACTGCTGAGTTTTCCAAATTTGCTGGCATATGGAGTGGATCACTTTGTCTCTATATACCAGGGTACCTGCTCCACCTCAGTGTTTGTGGTTGGAGAGTGAGTGGGTTAGAAGCATATCTGGTTCACTTGCATGGAATTCAAAGGTCAGCAAGACTTCTGAAATCAGTCATTTCATCAGCCACACAGCCCTGATCGGGAGTAATTGAGAAAGTAGCTGGGAATGAGAGGACAAGGATGGGGCAAAGCAAGTGTCAGACTGATTGCTTTCCCTTTTTGTTCTGGGATGGACCTTCATACCTGATGGAGGAACAGAGTTGCCTTCCCCAAGGATTTTTTTTCGTGTTCTGTGATTTGGGAAAAAAAAAAAGATGGTTATTTGAGCAGTTTTATAAGCTAAGGCTATGAAAGCTGTAATTTGAAAAGCTATGTGGGTGGCAATATTGCCCAAGAGGGAAAAGAAAAGATAATTATGGGGAAAAAACACACAGAAAAAACCCCCCAGACACACAAACTAAAAGATGCTAATCACATAAGTTGGTTAATTTAGGAAATATAGCTGAATTAGAATAAAATCTTATATGTCTCAGATGGTGAAACAACAGGACAACTGCAAACTATCCCTGGCATAGATTTTGTAGGGATAAAATATTAGTAATATTTGCCAGTTTTACAGTAACATTAGTAATAGAGAATATTTGTTGAGGGCTTTACTATGTACTTTTCAATGACTTTATCATATTTATTCTTTAAAACTAGGCTTTAAGATTAGAGTGATTGTTTTCCCCCCATCTGTCAGAGAAGACAGTTGAGGCTTGGAACAGTTAAATTGTACAAGAGGAAGGGCTGGAACCCCAGGGCTTTCTGACCACAGAGCATCTTTAATTTACTAAGAGCTCCTGCTCAGATAATTTTATTATAATTCAGCAAATAAGAGAAATTCCCCAGGGAGTCAAATCCAAGATCTTGGATTCAAAAGAACAAGGAAGCTGGATGGTCACTTGCCTCTGTATAATCTTAATTTTTGTTCTTACCATTCTTGGACTTGTTATTCATATTTACCAACTTAGAAACACCAAAAGATATTCTTTAAAGCATTATTTAAAGCAATTTAAATTTAAAATAGTATTCTGTAAAGCATCATTTAAAAAGCAATGTGGATTTATTCCTTAATAAACATTTAATGTGACACCTTTTATGGCTAGACTAAATCCCTTGGATAGCAAGGAGATCAAACCAGTCAATCCTAAAGGAAATCAGCCCTTAACATTCATTGGAAGGACTGATGCTAATGCTCCAATACTTTGGCCACTTGATGCGAAGAGCTGACTTGTTGGAAAAGACCCTGATACTGGGAAAGACTGAGGGCAAGAGAAGGGGGCAGCAGAAGATGAGATGATTGGATGGTATCATAGCCTCAGTGGACATGAGTTTGAGCAAACTCCGAGAGATAGTGAAGGACAGAGAAGCCTGGTGTGCTGGAGTTTACGGGGTCTCAAAGAATCTGACATGACTTAGTGACTGGACAACAACAAATCAGAATTTAATCTACTAAATCAGAGGTAAAATCTGTTTTTGAGTTGCTTAAATTACAGCAGTGTCCAAATGAGTAAAATAGAAGAAATTTGCCCCAAGGGGAGGGTGAAGACGTCCATGCCTTACGTTTCTTGTTGATTCTAACCTCTGTTCTATCGTTACCTGTTTTTCCTCCACACCCACCTGCAACAAAGTTTGGACCCATAAGGAGAGACATGGAAACCTCCATCTCTGTATTGAGAATGTCTTTCCTCATGTTAAGACCAACCCCATTTCATCTCTTCAAAAATGTATTCACTGGTTTCAGCATAATGACTCCATTTTTTTTTAGCGTTTCTCAAATATTTATACCAATTTGTCAGCAGCGAGTATCAGTGACAAGCGGAGGTAAAGTATTATTTATGCAGAGATATTCAATTTTTACTTGTTGACTGCTTTCTTGAAAAATGATGCTTTGGAAAATAAATTGTTTGGTTGACAATGGGAGGTCGAGTTTACTCTCTTCACCGTGACCCAGTTAGTTCACATAGCTGAGCTTTCACAGCTGCCTGAGCCTAGGGTGTGATAACCCCAGCCCCGGAAAGACATTTACACAGTTTTGAAAGGCAGAACAATGCTCGGAGAAACTTCTAAAGATACAGATACAAATATCATGGAGAATGTACCCTTTATAAGCTGCAGCGTGTCCCAAAGCCAGTGGATAATGACCACTGCATTTTGGGATTTGTGTGTGGACTGCATCGTCACACATTGCTGAATAATTCAAGTTGGAAGGAGAAGAGAAAGCATGGGAATATCTGCTGGAAAGGAACACGATGGCTGATGGACTTTGAAAGGGAGGGTGCAAGTATTGTTGATCTATATTCGGCTATTTTTTATGGAAGTGCTTCTAAAAGTAATTTGTTTAACCAATATTTGTTGAGTACCTTCCACTGGATCCTTTCACACTCCCCAGTTCTTGATTCAAGATTTGATGGATTATTGTGAACAAATAATTTGAAAAAATTATCAAAACAATTATTTTGCTAAGTTAAATTTTATTAAACTTTGTAGCTTCTGCAGCTTCTCCTTTTTTTTTTTCTTCTTTTGTTTTGTTTTGCAGGATGCTGTGATCATTGATTATCTCATGCTTTCAGAACTTTCTAGGTGGTGCTAGTGGTCTTAAAGAATCTGCCTGCCCATGCAGGAAACACAGGAGACCCAGGTTTGATCCCTGGTTTGGGAGGAGTCCCTGGAGAGGGAAATGGCAACCCACTCTAGTATTCTTGCCTGGAAAATTCCACGGTCAGAGGAGCCTGGTGGGGTATAGTCTATGGGGTCACAGAGAGTCAGACACAACTAAACATGCATGCTTTTATTCTCACATTTGTAGCCTCAGAATAAAAAATTTGAGATATTCCCATGAATGACATGAGAAAGAACAGAGAATTCTTGTTCTCTTATTACCTTTGACAAATTATTTAAGCAATTGGCCAGTTTTGATTTAGTGCACATCATACACAGGTGACATGTTGCTAATTGCTGCTGGGTGCTTAAAAAGGGAGGCTAAGTTCTAAGAGCTAAGGAGCCAGGTGTGGTTGACTCAGTAAACCTAGATCAATTTGAAAAATTCTGGTGAGTGTATAGGTGAATGCTAACCCGTGGTTCAAAGGACTTGAATTAATTCATAGTTCTTCGCTGTAAGCAAGGAAAGCTGAATCTGGTAGACAATGCAGAATGGAGCTGAAGTATGTCATGTGGCTCACAGAACTACTGGGAGAGGAGAAGAACAGACTTAGAAAGCTAGGACAAGCTTTCTGATCAAGGCACGACTAAGACTACATCTGCAGAAAAAACTGCTCTCCTGTCTGCCGAACACCCCCTACTGGAGTCCATGTGACTGCTCCTACGGGCCAGACTCTCAGCCTGCATCCATCACAAGCGTGCTGCCAAGAGCAGAGAGAGAGCTGTCATCCCCTCTTTTGTGTCTTTAATTACTGGGTCAGAGTCAGGCTTGAGTGTGTTTGAATGGAGGAGTCCTGTTCCATGTTTGACTCTTAGGAGAAGGGACGCTAGAAAAGTAATCAGCTGGCACTTCTGTTTCTAAACATGGTCTTTCAGTTCAGTTCAGTCGCTCAGTTGTGTCCGACTCTGTGACCCCATGGACTGCAGCACACCAGGCCTCCCTGTCCATCGCCAACTCCTGGAGTTTACTCAAACTCATGTCCATTGAGTCGGTGATGCCATCCAACCATCTCATCCTCTGTCGTCCTCTTCTTCTCCTGCCTTCAGTCTTTCTCAGCATGGTCTTTGCTATCCACCAAAACAAATCAACTTGGGATTCTCAAAACATGGAAAGGGGTTCACATGCTGAGTAGCCAAAATAAGTGATAAACTGCTCTTATGAGAATCTAAATATTTAACTTCCAGGCTTGCTGATCCATATCTACATGTGTTGGATAAGATGGAGAGATTTTAGACTTCATATTACTTGGTCTTTCTTTTTTAATAAGGTTAAACTTATCCAGTTAACCATCCAAATTTTAATCATTTTCTTTTGTGAGAGGCTCTCAGACTGTTTCCTTTGCCATTTTCCCTTTTTAGGTAGTGGATGGATGTGTTGTCACTGGAAAAATAATATTTTTTGTGGAGTTTAATAATTATTAATTGAAAACATTCTGGCTGAGGACAGCAAAGTCTTTTGTCCTAAAAGCCCAATATATTCTAACAAATATAACATGAACATTCAACCTTCAGGATCATATTTAAAAGAAAAGGACTTGTAAAATTTCTAGTGAAGCATCACCAACATCAAGTAATATAATGAAATGTATAGAATTGGAAAGCTTATTGATGTCCTGATGAAAACAGATACTTTGGGATATATTCTAAAACTTTGATGCCGTCCCTGTATTGAACAAACCATGAAAATGAACATCTGAGGTGGGGATTGGTCTTCTACAGGTTCCATGAAAATGATGTTTGATCATTGAACTTAAGGAACAAAGCCCACACGACAAACCATTTAATATATCACTGTGACATTTAAAGGGAGCTACTCCCTCCATGCTGACGCTAGAGTAATTCTTTGCAAATGCTGAAATAGTTTCATTTAGAAGAAATATCTGTTTGGATAGACGTGTTCAGGAGGCAGTATCGATGCTTCTGACTTAAATCCAATGCCATACTTTGTAGAGGATGCCGCCATCACCACCACCAGCCTCACAGAGAGTAGCAGCGTCCACTGTAGCTGGTGTAAGAACAGGCTCCTGAATAGGGACTGAGTCTGTTGTCCTGAGACTCAGTATTGATTGGCTATCAGACCTGACTCGCCTGGGGCTGTACCATCGCACACCAAGACTTACGGAAAGTGCCCCCACGACCGCGACACCCTTGCTGAGTTGGATTGTTTTGCCCATTTTCCCATTTTCCACCATTAGATAACCTCTGAGTCTCATCTCCCCCTGGTGGTGCGTGGATCCACGAGATGAGCCGCAGACAACTGAACCGAGCACTGGAGTTGGTGAACCCAGCGTTGCTACCTGCTCAGGTGCTCACAAGCATCTGTCTCCGTTACTGTGTTCATCACTTGGGGTCTAGGAAGAGATTCTTGACACTGAGATGCTTGCCTGGGCATGAGAAGCGGTCACAGGTCTTTTTCCATGGGCGTTTCTGGTTCCATTTGCTCAGATCAAGAGGTTGAGCTGGGAAACGCAGATGACAACAATCAATGGTTTTCTTGCTGTTCTTGTTTCTGGGGGTCCCCTGGGTTCATCTGTGGTGCAGCACTACAGGAGATGCTCAGGGGGTCTTGGGGTGGTCCGGCTACCACTCAGCTGTCAGTGAATACTATCCTGCTTTTACCCTTTATGTATTGGGACTTGTGTGTGCGTACTCAGCTGTGTTCAACTTTGCGACCCCATGGGCTATAACCTGCCAGACTCCTCTGTCTATGGGTTTTCCCAGGCAAGAACACTGGAGTAGGTTGCCATTTCCTCCTCCAGGGGATCTTCCTGACCCAGGGATCAAACCTGCGTCTCTTGTCTCCTGCATTGGCAGGCAGGTCCTTTGCCACTAGAATCGGATATGGTTTTATTTTATTTTAAATTCTATTGCTAAAAACAGAAAACGAAAACAAACAACTTTGGAAGTCATCAGCATAAAGAAAACTCCTAAAGGACCAGCTTTGTGTTTTAGTAAAACTTTTCATTCCAAGTGTTCTTTCCTGCTGTAATAGTAACTTACACATGGTGCTTACGACATGTCAGGCTCTGCTCTGAGGGATTTGCATACATTAAATTCATTTCATCATTAAACCAACTCTGTAAGCAAAGTACTGTTTTACCCCCACTTTACAGGGGAAGGAAATAGGGGGACCAAGGGGTTCTATAGCTTGACAGAGGTGCACATCCAGTTCATGGCAGAGCTGGAATGGTTTAGAAATCATCCTTTAATCCACTTTGTTATATGGTCCTCTGCTAAATACCATTCTATGTTATGCTGTTTCTTTATCTACCCCATAGCATGTATTTTTAAAGCAATGATGTGGTCTTTGGTTTCAGTGAGGTGCTTAAGAGAGGTTAGGGCTTGCTAAGGATTTAGAATTAAATTTTGTGACGATTCAACCTAGCATCCTGCACAATTACTACTTTTTTCAAGAGATTCCTGAAGTTTATTAAAACACATTTATCCTGAACATGTTGGAAGGCTTAACGAATGTAGCATGATAATTTCCCCAAATCCTCTTAATAGTGATGATTATAAGGCTAAGAAGGTAAGCGCTTAAAAATATCACACACTTACATAGATCATCTCTTGACATTCAACGGGAAGTGATCCTTTTTCTGTTTCCCCTTTCCTTTCCAAGAACATAACTTTCAATTTTCCCTGGATCGGTGTATCTGTCAAAATCATAAGCATTGCTCATAAAGCATCTATGTGACCGAATGAAATGATCTGAACATAATCATTCAAACCCCACGTACATTTATTTCTTTGGACTTCTCAGTCTTAGAGAATCATTTTACCATCTTTCAGACTACCATGATTACTGGACTGGAATTGGGATATTTTCTGCTGTTCATCTTGAGCAAAGTGGTGCAGAGGTTTTCTGATCCATGTCGCTGTCTTTCTCTTTTGGCCTTGCCATCCTTCCTTCTTGTTGTGGTCTTCTTTGAGGCATGAAAACCTGATTTCTAATTCTGGATTTCTTAGAGAAGCTTATGACCTGTAAGATTATTCTGGGTGGTTCCCCCCCTCCCATTACCACAGTTTGGAGTCATTCACTACTGCCACGCGAAGGCAGGTAAGCAATGATAATATGAAGAAGGGGTGTTGTTGTTGTCATTTAGCCCCTAAGTCATGTCCAACTCTTTGCAACCCCATTTACTGCAACCCGCCAGGTTCCTCTCTCTATGGAATTTTCCAGGCATGGATACTGGAGTGGGTTGCTATTTCCTTCTCCAGGGTATCAAACCCACGTCTCCTGCATTGGCAGGTAGATCTTTACCACTGAGCCACCAGGAAAGCTCTAAGAAGGGATGACACTTGGCCTTTATTGAGAGCTTATCTGGGTCAGTAAGAGCATATGAAAAAAGTTGAATCAACTTTTTGGCCAATGCTGTATTTTCCAAGGAACTTTCTTTATGTATATTATCATATTGAATCCCCATGCCAGCATCTCAGTAAATGAACATTAAATAAAAGATGCACAGTGACTCTATCAAGGGCATATGATTGCTACTCATTTTCCATAAAAGAAAAATAATGTTTGAAGGAGTTCATAACTTGCCTAAATTTCCAGGCAGGTAATGTTCGGAGCTGGTTCTGACATCAGAAGCTCATGTGAGTAGCCAAACTATTATGCTATTCCTCCTCAGTTTTAAACTTCAAAAGGATGGTGTGAATTTGTTTGTATTCAGACATACTATGCTTGAAAAAGCGACAGGAGAGTGGCATCTTTTATGGATGGAATTCCTAGCTTATAGACAAGGGTTGCTATAAACATTGTTTTTAAAAAATTAATATTATTAAATATTGCGAGTCCCTTGGACTGTAAGACAATCAAACCAGTCAATCCTAAATAAAGTCAACTCTGAATATCCATTGTAGGGAGTGATGCTGAAGTTCCAATAATTCGACCACCTGATGGAAAGAGCCAGCTCATTGAAAAAACCCTGATGCTGGGAAAGATTGAAGGCAGGAGAAGGGAATGACAGAGGATGAGATGGTTGGATGGCATCACCGACTCAATGGACATGGGTTTGGGTGAACTCCGGGAGTTGGCGATGGACAGGGAGGCCTGGCGTGCTGCAGTACTTGGGGTCGCAAGGAGTCGGACACGACTGAGCGACTGAACAACAACACAACTTACATATGGATGGTTCTGTTACTGGCTGTAGAAATTCCTCTCAACAGGGATTTTCTTACTTAATAAAAAGAATGTGCCCCCCCACCTCCCAACTCAATTTTCTTACCTTTATTTGAGGCTGTCCAGAAACACATGTTCCTCTCCCATCACACAGCAGTAGATGGCAGCAAACGTCCACCACAGACGCCTGGAATTTTGCCTCTGGGCTTCCACGCTTTGTGAAGCTGGAGGCCACTTTTAAAAATACAGTCATCCACGCTCCTTACCTGACATGTTGGAAGGGCTAGTTTTCCAAGTCACACATGTCTTATTACTTTCGAAAATAACCACGTGGAAAGGCTTTTCATTGTGTTTGCTGCTGCATTTCTGCGCCGTGGTGACAGTCAAGCCAAAATCAAACTAATAGCAGGCGGAAAAAAAAAGATGACAGTGACCTAGAAGAAGTGCGGATAATTTCCGTTAAGAATGTTCCTCGTGGGTTTTCAGATGCATTTTCATCACCCAGTCTGATCAGTGAAGCATTCTTGTTCGTAAATTATTTATCAGTGTCTTTTCTCTATCACATCATTTGCACCATTGTAACAAACAAAATCCAACTTTGGAGTTTCTCTTTTAAGAATAATCTGGGGAGAAGCATTTCTCACCACGCTTTGCTGCCAGAAATGAAGCACAACCATTATGGAAACCATATATACCAAAAGGGTTTTCTTTTTGGTTGTTTTTCTTTAAGTTAGACTTTTCGAAGCATAGTACCCTGGACAGTTAGCATTTTGTCTTAGGATCCATTCAGTTTTCAGCCTGTTGTTGATTTGTTGTGCTGGGTAATGTGCTGTGGATTTTATGGACAATGTAGTATGATTGATCTGCACTTGAGACAAATTGATTCCCTGACCTGGGGGAGAACGCCCTTCGGTACTGACATGCCATTGTTCCTGCTTAGCGATTTGACAAGCAATTAGCATCTCCAAGTTTTGTTTCCTTTCTCTGTAATGGGAATGAACGTATCTCACAGGATTTTGGTGAGGATTATATGAAATTAAATGAGGCGATGTCATGAACCCACTAGCTTAGTACATGTTAAAAGTTCACTGTCAGCTGAATGTGAATCGAGACGATAAAAGCTATTGATAGTTAAGACTCCTCCTAGTTTTTAGTGCCTGTAGCTCTGATGCATTTCTTTTCATTCACCCTCAACCTGAGTGTTGTAGGTATCTATCCTAAGAAGGAAAGAGGCACTTGAAAGATGCTGAGATGAAAATGTTTTAGAGGCTGAGAGGTTGATTTACTGTGGAGAAAAGTGGTCGTACTTTTACTATTGAGAGGTGGCTGTAGTTTATCTTGGACAAAAGTTCATCCACCAACATTGAGAACTAATGGGAAAAAAAGAAGAAAAATGATGTCATTGGGAAAGGGCAAAATGAAAAGCAAAGGCACTGATGGACTAAAAAGGGTACTGTCATATTGCCTGCACTTGATCACCATGGAGAATGTTTTCCAGGACCTGGAAACAAAGGACATGATGCTTTAAGAGCACTTCAAGGACTAGGTCAATTAGTAGCACAGAAACTCTCGTCCAAGAGTCTCCTGTTTTAATTTTACCATGGATTTTGGCATTCAATCCTGCATCAGGAGATAACATCATCCCTGACCTACATCCATTTGGTAACCCATCTTAACAGGTTTGTATCTTTCTGGCACTTTGGAACAGTCCATCCTTGGACATCCAATCCAAACCTAGACAGAGATATCCCTTTGCTGACAGAGGTCTCTATAGTCAAATATAGTTTTCGCAGTAGTCATGTATGAATGTGAGAATTCATTCAAACACCAAAGAACTGATGCTCTCAAATTGTGGTACTGGAGAAGATTCTTGAGAGTCCCAGCCAGTCAGTCCTAAAGGAAATCAGACCTGAATATTCATTGGGAGGGCTGTTGTTAAAGCTGAAGTTCCTATACTTTGGCCAACTGATGCTAAGGTCTGACTCATTGGAAAAGACCCTGATACTGGGAAAGATTGAGGTGGTAGGAGAAGGGGATGACAGAGGATGAGATGGTTGGATGGCCTCACCAACTCAATGGACATGAGTTTGAGCAAGCTCCAGGAGATGATGATGGACAGGGAAGCCTAGTATACTGTAGTTCATGGGGTCGCAAAGAGTCATATGTGACTGAGCCACTGAACAACCACAGCAATGAGGTCTTTAAAGGCATGGATTCTAATCTCCATTGCTCTTTCCAGGCTGTGTGACTGTGGCCACACTGTTTGTTGCAGAAGACTGACTTTATAGTCACAGTGGAAAAGGATAGGTGTGTTTTTACTTCTCAGAGATGGTGATAGTTTCTCTTTGCTCATCCCACAATGAACATTAATTTAAAAAAATGGAATAAATGATACCTCAAAGGAGAACAACAAAATGCTTTTAATAAGCAAAGATTTGGAGGAAAACAGGAAAGGCATTCTCAACATTTTCTACACTTGAGAATACAGAGAAAATTACCCAGGATGTGAAGAAGAAGGAAATTAAGACCAGCTCTGAGTCCATTCCTGGTTAAAACCCCGGCTTCTAATGAGCCACGATAAGTTGGCTGCTTGTCAGAGATTCCTCATCTTAAAATGGAAATGACACCAGGGCATCCTTCACAGAGTTACATTAAGTATAAAAAGAGCTTATACATGGTGAAAGAGAGGCTTACCACGGGGCCGCTACGTAGCAGGTGCCTGACAGAGCACGTTAGCTGTTACCATCGCCGCCGCCGACTGCTGTGCACCACTGCGGCTCTCGTAAGTGTGCCTGTGAGAAGGTGCAGTTCTCGTCAAGGGCTGAAGGCTAACTCCATCTTGAATGTTCAGCTTGTTCGTGCTTGGTGTGCTTAATAGTAAGCCTTGCAAAGTTTCAACCGAAGTACTAAAAAAAAGAAAAAAAATCCTTGAATAGCAAGTACAGTGTTATAGCTTTATCTTGGCATTAAACTTGAAACACATTCATGGGCTGTGTATAATATAATTGCTTCTTTTGCCAGTTATTGGTTATGAATTGGATTTTCTGCCCCTGGAGATGATCCTGATGGGGAACATAAAATGATTATAAGACTGCCCTCTGACCTGTTTACTGAAAAGGAATACTCTGTTTCAACCTGAAAAATACACTTAATGCTTTTAATATTGGTTGCTATTTCCTGATGACCCACTGGCACCGCTGACTCCATGTTTCCTTATCTGACAGTGTGGGGCTGGACGGCCTCCGGCTATCATATTTTGAGCCTTCTTCCCATGCCAGGTCCTGAGGTAAGTGTATTACACACACATCCTCACTCAACTGACAGCAACCACGTGGAGCATATGTTAGTTCTGTTTTATAAAGGAGAGAAATGATGTTGAGTACCTCAGCAAGCAGTTCAGGGTCCTGTGGCCAGCACACAGCACAGACAGGATTTGCAGCCTGGTCTGTCTGATGGTGAAGTGTGTCTTTATAACAACTGCATAAAATCTTAACATTATTATGAAGATCTCTTCCACATCTAATATCCTGAGATTGCACTTCAAGTACTCATTCCTGCAGTAGGTAAAAGTATTTTGACATATCGCCGTCAGTTCTAGGGGGAATAAGACAGTTGAATGAAAATAAACATGGTAGATCAGGTATAAATTTACACATTACCGCTCAGGGCATAGAACTATAGCTTTGTAGTTTTCTATAACTCGACTCTGTTTCACTCTCAACATTCCTTCAAGCTGCTGACTGACTTTATGGTGTTCTGGTATATTCAGTCCAATCTAGCTGAACTTGTAGTCCGATGTCAGCATTGCTGTTTCAGCCACTGCCCAGTTTGAAGCTTCTTTCCTCTTAAGGAGTGACTCAGAACCTCAAGCTTATATTCTTCTTCTCTGCTTGACTTTCATCCTTCTCTTGGTGCCATTGGGTGCTGGGGAAAGCTATGGCCCAGTATCCTGGTGGGGAGATAATACTAACCTCTAGTTAGTACAATTGCTTCTGGATTCTTGCTGACCGCTGATGGTAATGAATCTGCTCCTTCTTGGTTTCTGTCATATTCTGATAGCTGCTACAGATGATCAGATTTCATGAACTCTGCATCTTCTTTGTTCTGACATCCAATAGATTTTTAGTCCTTATTTTTCCCTCATTGGAATATTTGGGAGCTACTGAATCTCCTCCTATGTCTCCTAATCTCCTCCTTCTTTGGCTGCCAAAGAAATGGAAGACAGTTCTGTGTATGGTCATTCCATGTTTTTTATTTTTTTTTTAAATCAGCTCCTCTATGGGTGCCTCAAATTGGCTTGCCTTCCTGCTCTGGGCCAACGACCAGGAGGTTCAAAGCCCGGTTGATTACAGAAGCAGCATTTTAACCCTTCTCTTGTTCTCTCTAAAGTTCTCTTGGTTCCTCCAGCCCACACCCACCCCCCATCTCCCAGGCTGGGAAAGGTCTTTGTTCTACTTACGGCAGAAAACGTTCTTTATGTCAAAGCCTCTTACCTTCCTGCACTTTATCTACTCTTCAGTCACATCTTGATGCTTTGCTTTTTACTATGGAAAAACCCAGCTTTCAGAGTTCTAGAAACTCTTTTCTTTGAAGACTTGCTTTCAGGAATATTGTTTAATTATGGATCATCCCTTGACGTCTACTTTGATCAAACAAAAGTTAAGCAATGGGTTTCTTATTCTTGGCCTGTCTGCCTACTCCTAGAAGCACTTGGCAAATGCTATGGCTCTAATTTGTTGAAGGGTGGAGCTCCTAGGGGGAGTTGGAAACAATTGGGAGTCTCAAGTGGGGCAGAGGACTATCTCCTCTCACATTTGTACTTGCCTTAGGTAGTGCTGAGTTTTTACTGACAAATTCACGTTGGATTCACATCCATATTTATTGGTTATCCTTGCATCTGCATGTGGCCGTGTCACTGGTTCTAACTAATGAGACGTGAAAGGAGCTTTGTATGTCAGTCCTAGGTCGACGTTGTTTATTATGGATGTTCTTTCTCTCTGCTCTCTCCTGTCTCCTGCCCACCAGCTGTAAGTCCACATAAGTGTGACCTTGAGAGTATTTTGTCAATACTGGTTGATCTTCTGTCAGCTTGGGTTCCTGTATGACCATATAGAGCAGATGATCCTTGCCCATCCTCTTGTTGGTTCAAAAATAACGCAGATGTATAGAACAGACTCGTGGACTCTGTGGAAGAGGGCAAGGGTGGGATGATATGGGAGAATGGCATTGAAACATGTTAATTATCATATGTGAAATCAATCGCCGGCCCAGGGTTGATGCTCGGGGCTGGTGCACCGAGATTTCCCAAGAGGAGGGAATTGGGAGGGAGGAGGGAGGGGGGTTCTGGAAGGGGAGCATATGTATACCCATGGCAGTTTCATGTCAATGTATGGCAAAACCAACACAATAAAGAAAATAAAAAAAAAAACTTGTCTTTTGAGTAATTACTTTATATTTTTTGGTTTATTACTTTTATCAACTAGTGCTACTTCAACCAGTCTAGCAGGAGTGAAAATACATAATATATTTCTATAAGGTATTCTTGCTACAATAACAGAGTAAAGTTTCCTTAAAGGGAACAAAGCATCTTCAAAATGAAAGAAAAGTTATTTCTTACATGCTTTGTTTGGACTGTATATTCCTGTTATACTTGGGTGTTGAGGTATCTCTGTAGGTTTTTAAACTCTGGTGGTTGGTATTTTTGTACAATGGACAGACTGATCATTTTTAATTTTTTAGACAGTTGTTAAAAGCAAACCAAACAAAAAAGAAGAAGGTGTGACAGAGATCATATGTGATCCTCAAGTCTAAAATACTTTCTGGGCCTTGATAGAAAATTCAGCATCTCCTAGCCTACATAGTGGGGGAACCAGTGAACTTACACTGTATTACATAAGGAAGACTACTCTGCATGTAAAGAATTGGATAGTCTATCCTGGGTTGATCCATGGCTTCATGATTTAGGCCTTTGAAATTGATAGGAATTCTATGGGAAGTATACACTTGTCCCAACCCTAATGGCAAAATACAAAGATTTGCTCAGCTTCACTTCTTGTGCCTGTAGAACAAGCTTGCCTTGTTCATATAATTGACTGATTATTTTTAAGGCTGATAGTCAGTTTGTTATTATATAGACACAGCTATAGAGGAGAAACTATTTCTTTGTTTGTTTGTTTATTTTGGATTGGTAGCTCCCTAAACCAAGGCCCATGCCTTTTGGATTTATAGGGTGGATGAAACATTTCAACACTTCAATAAGGAAAATAAATTCTTTTGAGACTTGAGTAATGAAACATAGTAATGGTCTTCTTTTTCTCCCTTTATAGCCTCAGAAAAGTCAAGCACATTTGTCCAGAATAACCTTGATTAACCATCAAGCTCTAAATTTATTATAAATGTATGATATTCAGTAGGTTTTCAGCCAAGTCTACCCATTTGATCCCCCAGGTCGTTGATAATAATTAAGAGGCTGTACTTATGGCTTCTAAGGGGGACGAAAATCAAGACTGTACTATGATTAAGCCTCTGCTTATGATATGTGCCAATGAGCAAGATTTGTTTAAGTTGGCATATTTTAATGCTTATGTGAAATATTTTTTATTTTCCTGCCACTAATTATGTTATGATTAAGTTATACCCACTGGAGTGTAATTATCTATTGCATAATCCTTTTTATACATGGATCCCTAGAAATTTGCCACTTCAATAGTGCTGACTGAGGGTTTGCTACACCTTCTTAATGGTAAAACTTTCTTTCACACAGTTCGGTTTATCTTCTTCTCCCTAGGAACTCCTTAAAAATTATTTTAGGAAGAATAAAACTATAGTCTAGGTTGTTTATCTTGCATATAGCTTTTCTCATCTGGCCCTTGTGAATTCTGGGGCAATCATGATTATTTTGAGTCCCTAAGCAGGAAGGGTCCTACTCAACCGTGGTAGAGGGACACTTCTCCAAGAGGTGGCACTGAGAGTTCATTTTTATTTTGGTATCTGTTCTGATGGCTTCGTGTTTCTCTAAGTCACAGAACAATGGAGCGCTGATAGATATTCTGTGATCAACACCACCTATTGCCTTCAGTTTTATATTCTTTCTTGGTTTAGATAGCTATATAATTTTCTGTACCTCTGAGACTCTAAAGTTTTATACTGTTTTCTGGGTGGGGAAAATATTGCTTCCCCTAGCTATCCCAGTATTGGTCCCTACTCTCTTTTCTGTGTATCTTAGTCTGAGTGCCATCACGGCAGAGACCACATCTGTCTTTCCCACGATTTGACTCATAAGAGCCTTGTACAGTGCCTGACGCCTGACAACAGTTTGCTGAAAAAAATTAAAGAATAATCTCTCCTCTGCAGTGGGTTCTGAGACCTTCTCAACTTCTGAACTTTATTTTATACTTCTATAGATTAAATGAATAGATTATACTAATTTTTAATTCTTTTTCTAAGATGCTGTGATTCTAGCTATGTGCCCTATGGTTGATTTATTTGCATATCAATCATTTGGCAGGCATTTATTATGCACCTTCTGTGTGCCATGTGATGTTCAAAATACAGTGATGATCACAGTTGAAAAGGTCCCTGATCTCCTGTAGGTTACATTTTGTGACAGACAGAAAATTAAATGAATCACAGAAGTACTAGATAGTGATCCATGCTATCTAGTAAGGATGAAAGCAGAGTACTGTGAATGAAAGTAGCAGGGGGTGACTTTAGTGTGAAGAAGGCTTCTCTAAGGAGGTGGCATCAGCTAGTAATGCAGGGGTGTGGAAGGGAAGCGCATCATAGGCAGAAGGAGCAGTGAAGGCAAACACCTCCTGGGAGAAACATGACTGACACATTCAAAGAAGGCCAACGGGGCTGGAGTCTATGGAACAAAAGCTGAAGCTTTGAGTAGTCACTGGAGGCGGTAGGTGTGGTCAAAGTGAGATGGGGACAGCCTAAAGACAATAGTGATGATTCAACATGAAAACATTAGCAAAAACTGGTATTTGAAAAGTAGTTTAGGGATGGAGGGCAAACAGCTGAAAATTAATCTTTGATTTTAGCCATCTTCTGCGTTAACACTCCTGAAAGCTGGACAAATCTTTTACCCAAATGTAGGGCATTGCACAAAATATCCTTAAAGAAGGGCCAGAAAATAAAAAGAGAAAGAAAAAGAAATTTACGCTGTTTAATCCAAAATGGATTCACAAGGGAAGGTCTTTCTTCTCGAAAGCAATTATACTTTACAGCGCGTTCTTTTCCCTAGTGTCTCAGCTTCCCACGATGCCTGACTTCATTAAAGCAAGCAGGAAACAGGATTCTCTGTGATGTGCTGGTAGAATTATATCTTCTGAGCTGCAACTAATTGTTTTGATGAAAAGAAAAAAATAAAGCACACTATAACACTATATGAGAAGAAGATCAATGCTTGCATGCTGAGCGAACTTGGAATGAAAGGAAACAAAGAGAAGAATAACAAAACCACAGCACATCGTTTTCTCTGTCACATTTTGTTTATATAAAACATAAAGCTAGGAGTGAGGTTGGCTTAATGACAGATCAGAGTGCTGCTTGGAAGAAACTAATTGTAGCTTTGTCCAGGCGAGTATGTGTCTGTGTTCTCAAGTGTATATGTTACATACTCTTGTTATAGTAGTTTATATATATATATATTTGGCTGTAGCAGGTCTTAGTTGCTGCATGTAGGATCTTCAGTTACATTGCATGTGCAATCTGCGGGGTCCCAGGGATCGAACCCAGGCCTCCTCCGCTGGGGTCATAGAGTCATAGCCACTGGACCAGCAGGGACGTCCGTTCGTTACAATCTTGATTCCTCAGTTTTTAAAATGGGGGTGTGTTTGCTTATTGTTGCCCTATCTCAAGGAATGCAGTGAAAAGAGATAAAATGACTGAAATAATTGAATTGTTATTGTGCCCTCTCTTTTTAATAATATGATAACAATAATAATACTGTGAACTCAAAATAAGCCAAGTACTTCTTTGTAGGTGTGAGGATAATTGGGCTCTATTTTTTACCTCTGCCGCCAACTCAAGTGAGGACTTGATTCACCCTCCTGTACTCTGAGAACCCTGCCTGGTATACCTGAACTTGACCAGGTTTACACTGAAGTCCTTCCCTGTTCTGAGGTCTGTGATTCTAAATACATAACAATCCTTTATATTTCCTCTGTGTATTTTGACTGTATCACCACAGGGACTTACGATTTATCTCCCAATAATGTTCTGGTATTTATAACAGAAGAGACTAGAACCTGATGATAGGAGAGACTTTATTTGAAGTCTGTTTTGAGAAAGCAAAAAGCCTTTATATATCTACCAGATCCTTCCTACTTCTTCTCACTGTAAAAAGGAGACACAGTCATTGTTGGAACAAGAGGGTTTGTGGGTCTGTTTGAGGTCCTTCCTACTCGAGTGTGTTCTGAGGAACAGCAGCCTCACTTGGGGAAGGCTCGCTTGTGGGAAGTCTCTACCCCAGAGCTTGAATCAGGGTTTCATTGTAGCCAGCATGCTAGGTGAATCGAG
This sequence comes from Antilocapra americana, assembly GCA_007570785.1. NCBI lineage: Eukaryota > Metazoa > Chordata > Mammalia > Artiodactyla > Antilocapridae > Antilocapra > Antilocapra americana. The sequence continues at coordinate 9,005,350 of ML664173.1, read as the reverse complement.
GTCAAATTTAAGACACTCTGTTTCAGATGAGTGGCCAGTGAAAGGTGTTGTTCAACAGACTGTCCGTTCCAGCTTCAAAGAGCGGGAACACAGTTTTTGCAAGAGCCCCATGTGCAGCATGCTGCTTGCCCTTGCCCTGTACCTTGGAGTTCGTCTTTAGAATCACTTACAAAATACTGTAAATGTAAGACGTGGTGTTCCTCCTGCAAATCGAGAGTGGATCCAGTGACCCATTTCATGGCTGGTAGTTACTGTTCAGTATTTAAAAGTGCAATACACATTTCTGCTTGCTGAGATGAGCCTGTTTTGAAGAAATACCCAGGCTGGAAGAAACAGTCACCTCAATTTCTCATCTGAAGGATGTAGACTGGATAAACAGCTTGTGAATCCACATGTATTTAATATTCAGAATAAATTTTCTCCTCTTGTGCATACACTGAATATAAAAGTTGTGTGCATGTGTGTGTGTATGTACAGGAAAGGTGGCAGATGGATATTGGCCTCTGTTAACTGAAAACATGTTTATTATTGGTCTGTGCATAGGGCCATAGTACAGTGGGCTCAAAAGTGATTGTCTTGGATGGATATTTATTTTCTAGTTATTAGGGCTTGAAACTGAATAGGTGATTTTACCATAGAAGGTAAAATGAGCTACCTTGAATGAGCTATTGAGTTTCTCATTTCACCTGAGATCTGTTATGGGCTCTGGGAGATTAGTTGTACTTTGATTGTATCACTTGGATGCTTTTCTTGGAGAAGAATAACTAGAGAATCTCAAAAGAATGCATGCAAGCCGTACCTTTGACTTAAATGGGAGCAGACCCGAAACCACACAGTGCAAAGGGAATCCTATTGGCAAGAAGTAGGAGGTGTTCTGAAGTCATCAGGGCAATATTTGGATTAGACGACAGCGGAAGTCAGGGGACCTCAGGTTTTCAGCTTTTAAGAGCTAGGTATGTCTTAGCTGAGACTGTATACCCTGGGAGTTTGAGGACCTCATTTATAATACCACCAAGTGTTCTGATCAGTCTGTTATATAGGGAGGGGGTTCTTCAAGAAACAAGAAATAGGAAAGCACATCAATACATTCTCTGAGTTATTACATGACTCCAGTGATAACTCTAGATATACAGATTTTTGCTTCTGAGTGTTGACCCTGTAGAGAAGAAGTGAGAAGGGAGGAATAATCCAGAAGAGTTGTTTAATGTTATTCACATGTTACAACTTCATAACATGTTAAATTTCGTGGAAGAAGCCTCAGAGGTATGCTAGTTAATCCTTTTATTTTATAGTTTGTCTTAATGACACGTCCAGTTCACAGAGTTCGTAGCAGAATTAGGACTAGAACTCAGTGGTCTCGAATTAACAGGGCATCGGGACTTTCTGCTCCATGAGAAGAAAGAATGTCACAGAAGACTGTAGAATGTAGGAGAAAGTTAACCCATGGAATTTAAAACAGACCCCCAAATTACAAGAACTTGTGTCCAGTTGTCTCAACTGCAAATGCCCACTTGCCTAGCAATCAGGGCCATGCCATGCCAGTCCTGAGCTTCTCCAGCCTGGTATGTGTGTGTGTAAAAGGCTTGTATTCAAAGGCATATTAATGGACATCTTCAAAGTGAATTGGCATTTATTCCACAAGCCTATCTTGACTGTAAGCCAGCATCTGAGTTAAGTAGCAGAAATATAAAAATGATATTTCGAGTTTCTATATTTTGTACAATGAATTTTACTGCACATGTATTAATAAAGACACAAAGCTGTGATAAAAACTGGAAGTCAACAAGGAGTGTTTCTGCAAGGTTGCCATTCAAATTGTGTCACTGTTTTACTTTGGTCAAAAGAAACTTGCAATTGCAGTGTTGTTATTGATTTTACTCTTTATCATATATTGTTTTATTTACTGCTTTCTCCCCAGTACATGGTTCTAGACATTTTTACTAATATGCTGCAATTTTTTCCCTTTAACTTTTAGAAGCACAATTTACCTATGCTAAAATGTAATGTGTTAACTGCACAGTTTGATGAATGTATTCACATGTATACATATACCTATGTATCATCAATATGGGTCAAGATAAAGTATATACCCATCATCCCAGAAAGTTCCACTGTGCTCTTTTTAGATTTTGCTCCCATAGTCCAACTATTTTGACTTCTGTCACCAGACATTGTTTTTGTCTATTATTGAACTTTATTTAAAATGGAATACATGTATGCTTTTGGAAAAAATATAAATGAGCAAGAAAATACTATCTTCAAAATGTTTATAATCCAGTGGAATAGACAGACAGTCCCTTTATTCATTGTGTATTTTGAATTATGTACCACACTAGTTATCATGGTGTGTGTGTGTGTACATGCTCAGTTTGCTAAGTTGTGTTAGATTCTTTGGGAACAGTGAACTGTAACCCACCAGGCTCCTCTGTCCATGGGATTTTTCTGGCAAGAATCCTGGAACAGACTGTTACTCCCTTCTCCAGGGCATCTTCCAGACCCAGGGATCAAACCTGCATCTCCTGCATTGGTAGGAGGACATTTTAATACTGAGCCACCTGGGAAGCCCTAGTTACCATGGGGGATACAATAAAAGCAAGCCAGGCATGGTGCCTGCACTCAAGGTGCTCACTGGGTAGATAGGATAATGACACTAAAGAAATTTTTGAATAATTAGCGTGGTGATAAAGCTTTATATCTGGATTCTGAGAGCACAGATTAAGGGCGTTTGATACAAATGAGGATGGAGCAGGCTCAGGAGAATGTTTGATTTCAATTCAATCATGAAGAGCAGTGATTAATTAAGTGCTCATGGTGTCCCTTGATTTTTCTGGACCATTTTCATAAGTCATGGAACGTCCTTGAGAACACGCAAAGATGAAGATTTCCCTAGCTTGAAACAATTCCTTCTCACTAGGACTCTGAGAGTTGAATGAGGCAGTCACTTCTTTTGATTTCTTTGGCTGGGAAGAGAGGATTTTTGGCCCTTTCCCCAGAAGGCTGTTTTCCGCATGCGTCACTTGCTGTGACAGCTTAGCCGTAAGATTAGCAGGTACTGACTTAAGCAGGAAACATGTCCTGGGTGTCCCTGGGCTCTGGGGCTTATTTGGGTTTGGGGCTGTTTCCATTGGGGTAATGGAGACCTCAGATAGTTTGTTTTTGTTCCCTTTCCCAAAATGTTGCTCTCTGAGACTGAGAATCCAAGTCAGGCTCTCAAGGACTGTTAAGCTTTCTGAGAGTCTGTAGATGCTAAATAGAGAAATTTAACTCAGGAGATTGTTTACAGATGCGGAACTGAAGTGCAGAGAAGTGAATTTAGAAGCTACCAAGGCGAGATGATGAGTTACTGACTGAGCTGCCTGGACCCACGATTATAGCGTTTTACACCCAGGCTGGACTCTTTCCTTTGCAGAGACTATATTTAAGTTTGCAGTCATTTCTTAGGCAACCCACCTGCCAGCCTTGCTCCTGGAGGTTTACATGAAACATTCCTGGCTGTGGGTGTTTAATACCCTTGTCTTGAAGTACAAAACCATGTTGATAGCAGGAACTAGATATATCTCATCTTTGTATTGTCAGCTTCAACCACAGTCTTGGAATGTAATAGAGTTTTAATACATATTAATTTATTTCTTTAATTAAAAAAAATCGGATATACTTTGGTTAGTTTGAAATCTTTTCCCATCATTGCCACTATCTAGCTTGTCTGATATGTGCTTTTCTAAACTTCTGTTTCCTTAGCAGTAAAATGGTGGCATTCATTCATTCAACAAATGTTTATTGATCACTCACTGTATTCCGGGAAATGTGATATGTTCTGGGGAGTCTGTGAGAGGTGATGAAAGAAACAGTTTCTACTCATTGTGGCTGCTTGTCTGTTGGAGATGAAAGATAGTTAAAAAAGTGATGCAATAGAAGCCTATTCATCAATCATAATGGAGATCAATAGTTATTTGATTAATTTTTAAGTCAGTTAAAGTGAAGAATTATAAAAACCTCTTCCATTAATTAAACATGATTATTTTTAAAGTTGTAAAATATTCATAACATAAAGCTCACCATTTAGACCATTGTAAACCATATAGTTCAGAGAAAGTGTTAGTTGCTCTTTCATGGCTGACTCTACAACCCCATGGACTGTAGCCACTTGTCCCTCACCCAGGGTCCTCTGTCCATGGAATTCTCCAGGCAAGAATACTCGGTGGGTAGCCATTATCTTCTCTAGTGGATCCTCAACCCGGGGATTGAACACGGGTCTCCTGAATTGAAAGGCAGATTCTTTACTGTCTGAGACACCAGGGAAGCCCCATACAGTTTAGTAGCCTTAGGTATATTCACATTGTTGCATATCACCACCATCCTTCTCTAGAATTTTTTTATCTTTTCAGTCTAAAAATGCATCTGTTAAGTTGCAACTCCCCATTCCCTCTTGGCTCAGCCCCTTGCAACCACCATTCTACATCATGTCTCTGGTTAATTTCTTCAGGTGCAAGATATAAGTGGAATCATGTAGTATTGACTGTCTGGTGATGTCCATGTGTAGAGTCTTCTCTTGTGTTGTTGGAAGAAGGTGTTTGCTATGACCAGTGTGTTCCCTTGACAAAACTCTATTAGCCTTTGCCCTGCTTCATGTTGTCCTCCAAGGCCAAACTTGTTTGTTACTCCAGATGTCTCTTGACTTCTTACTTTTGCATTCCAGTTTCCTATGATGAAAAGGACATCTTTTTTTTATGTTCTCGAAGGTCTTGTAGGTCTTCATAGAACCATTCAACTCCAGCTTCTTCAGCATTACTGGTGGGGGCATAGACTTGGATCACTGTGATACTGAATGGTTTGTCTTGAAAACAAAAAGAAGTCATTCTGTCGTTTTTGAGATTGTACCCAAGTATTTCAGACTCTTTTGTTGACTCTGATGGCTATTCCATTTCTTCTAAGTGATTCTTGCCCACAGTAGTAGATATAATGGTCATCTGAATTAAATTCCAGTCCATTTAAGTTCACGGACTCCTAAAAGGCTGATGCTCACTCTGCCATCTCCTGTCTGACCACTTCCAGTTTACCTTGATTCAGGGGCCTAACAGTCCACCTGACCTGCCTCCTGAGAAACCTGTGTGCAGGTCAAGAAGCAGCAGTTAGAACTGGACATGGAACAATGGACTGGTTCCAAATAGGAAAAGGAGTACACCAAGGCCATATATTGTCACCCTGTTTATTTAACTCATATCCAGAGTACATCATGCAAAATGCCAGGCTGTATGAAGCACAATCTGGAATCAAGATTGCCAGGAGAAATATCAATAGCCTCAGATATGCAGATGACACCACCCTTATAGCAGAAAGCAAAGTGGAACTAAAGAACCTCTTGATGAAAGGGAAAGAGGAGAGTGAAAAAGTTGGCTTAAAACTCAGCATTTGAAAAGCTAAGATCATGGCATCCAGTCCCATCATTTCATGGCAAAGAGATGGGGAAACAATGGAAACAGTGAGAGACTTTGTTTTCTTGGACTCCAAAATCACTGCAAATGGTGACTGTAGCAGTGAAATTAAAAGATGCTTACTTCTTGGAAAAAAAGCTATGACCAACCTAGACAGCATATTAAAAAGCAGAAACATTACATTGTCAACAAAGGTCCATCTAGTCAAATCTATATGGTTTTCTAGTAGTCATGTATGGATGTGAGAGTTGGACTATAAAGAAAGCTGAGTGCTGAAGAATTCAAGCTTTTGAAGTGTGGTGATGGATAAGACTCTTTTTTTTTTTAAAAAAATTTCTTTATTGTGTTGGTTTTGCCTTACATTGACATGAATTCGCCATGGGTATACATATGCTCCCCCTCCAGAACCCCCCTCCCTCCTCCCTCCCGATTACCTCCCCCTGGGTCATCCCAGTGCACCAGCCCCGAGCATCAATCCTGGGCTGGTGACTGATTACACATATGATAATTAACATGTTTCAATGCCATTCTCCTATATCATCCCACCCTTGCCCTCCTCCACAGAGTCCACGAGTCTATTCTATACATCTGCGTTCCTTCTGCTGTCTCGCATGCTGGGTTCTCCTTACCATCTTTCTAAATTCCATATATATGCATTAGTATACTGTATTGTTGTTTTTCCTTCTGGCTTACTTCACTCTGGATAATAGGCTCCAGTTCCATCCACCTGAATAGAACTGATTCAAATGAATTTTTTTTTAACGCTGAGTAATATTCCATTGTGTATATGTACCACAGCTTTCTTATCCATTCGTCAGTTGATGGGCTGGATAAGACTCTTGAGAGTCTCTTGGATGGCAAAGAGAGCCAACCAGTCAATCCTAAAGGAAATCAGTCCTGAGTATTCATTGGAAGGAAGCTCCAATACTCTGGCCACCTGATGGGAAGAACTGAATCTTTGGAAAAGACCCTGATGCTGGGAAAGATTGAAGACAGGAGGAGAAGGGTATGACAGAGGATGAGATGGTTGGATGGCATCATTGAGTCGATGGACATGAGTTTGAGCAAGCTCCAGGAGTTGGTGATGGACAGGGAATCCTGGCGTGCTGCATTCCATGAGTTCGCAAATAGTCGGACACAACTGAGCAACTGAACTGTTATAGTATTCGTTCTTTTGTGACTGGCTTATTTCACTTACAGTGTCTTCAAGTTTCATCCAGATTGTAGCTTCTGTCAGAATTTCCTTTTTATTAAGACTCAGTAATTGTCTGTTGTATGTATATATCACATGTTTCTCTATTCACCCAGTGATGGACATTTATTTGGATTGCTTCCAAAACCTTCTAGATTTTTTTTCCTCAGTCTTTTAAATTAGTGTTGACCACACTGAATTTTGATAGACTCATTTTTTTAGCAACTTACCTGTTTTTTTTCAAAATATTTAACTGCTAGAAAAAAATACTCTTGTATAACCACATTTTATCATTTACATACAGTTTAATTAAATTGTACAATTAGAATACCAGGGGCACCTGACAGAAAAAGGTATGGTAACAAACGGTTCTTGGTGAACATTTTTTGAGTTCTATTTTATTTTATTTATTTATTTTTGACTGCACCGCATGGTTTATAGGATCTCAGTTTTCTGACCAGGGGTCAAATCAGTGCCCCCTGCAGTGGAAGTGTCGAGTCCTAAGCACTGGGGAATTCCCAGCTCTGGGTAAACATTGATGATGATGACTGAAAGTTTGCCTGACTGTTGGAGAGCAGCCAGTTAGGTAAGAGTGAGTTTTTAGGAGAGTTGAAAAGGTTAGTTAATCTGGTTGATTGCTTTATTGGATGTTGTTTTAAAGAAATCAAACTGTTACAAAAAGAAAGTATCTGTGCTATGAGATAGAAATGGGCAGAGGATCTGGGCACACAGGACGTCAATTACTGATCACTGTTAGTCTAGAGATGAAAAAGTGCTTCCAAAGAAGTATTCCAATTAATCTTGAAGGATGGGGAGAAATTAGCCAGAGAAATAGGAAGATGTTTGAGGCGGAAGGAATAATATATACAGTTGTATAGATCAGTAAAAACGCCTGGGACATTTAAATATTCTGTTATGTTGGAAGTAAAGGTTGCATCCATTAATTTTAAAAGGCATAGTGTGTGCCACACACTCAGAGACACAAGCTAAACAAAATAGATAACATCTGCTCCACACATGAAGATCACCATCCCCGGGGGAAGGCAAATACGACACTATGCCATGAGTTAGAAAGGAGAAATAGAAGGTACAGATGAGATCCTATAATATGGCAGGAGGTGTGACACAGATATTGGGGGAAGTTTTAAAAGAAAGGCTTTGGTAAAAAAAATTTGAAGTTTGAAGGTGAATATTGAAATAAACTTCTGATCATCAGGCGCATTGAAGTAAAGAATATTCCAGAAAGAAGAAACGCATGTGCAAATGCCAAGGTGGCAGGAGAGATTAGAACAAGTTATGAGAGTTAAGACTGGAGACTTGGACTAGTACAGACAACGTTCTGGCGTCATACTGAAAGACTAAGATCTGGGCCAGCTAATTTCTAAGTTCCTTATTCATCTCCGTGTGTTATTCTCTAAGTGTTATACGTATCAGTTCAATCAGCATACTCCTACCTACCTGTCATCATTCTGCAATTGTTGATATATTTCTTTTAGGGAGCTGTTGAATGCATTTGGATTATATGCTAAATCTTAAATTCCAATGATTTGTCCAAAGAAGGATCTCCGGTGACTTAAAAGAGAAATGAGCTATTTGCTGCTGTTGTCGAGGTTTTCCTCTTGCTTTGCGCAAGTACGAGGAGACAGTGAATACATTTTCCAAAGGCCATGTCAACTTATACTGTCTGCTAAACACAGATGAATCCTGATTGGGTGGATTACTTTAAATGCAGGGTATTCATTATCCAAAGCAAGTGAAGCCCACTTTTCCCCTTCCTCCCTTTGTGGGGAGCTTGCATGTCACCCTTGATTAAGCGATGGCTGCTGAGGTGGTGGTCTACCTTCTGTCTACTGGTTTATTTTCTCTGGTAGAATATTACGCTTTACTCACAGGAGCTCTTTATGTGCCCTTAATGTGTCCTTTGTGTCAAAACTTACCCTTTGTTGCAAAAACAAAGAGCTAGTGGAAGCGTTCCAGCGCCACCCACTGTGCTGGTTTTTTTTCTTTGTAAAGGCAGAGTAAAGACTGATTCTGAACATTTTCATGTCGACTTTGTGTATTCTTCTGGGGGCCAAAAGGGTGGGCTGAGTGGTTGCGTATATCATCAGTGCTAATATTGTTTGACAGTGTAATTATAAAGATATATAATGATAATGAAAGCAGAGGAAATAAAATTTGGTCTGATCCCAAGGTCAAATTATTTTCTTTAATTTTATATGTGAAGTGCATTTTAAAACCTCTGATTCCCTCCTAAAATCTTGCCGCCTAATTTATGGTTTTAATTGTGAAATGATACTTCTCTGTGTCCCCCAACATGACAGGACTTTTTATGACTCTGGTTTTGAGTCTGCTGTTTCCTCTCCGTATAGCACCCCTTGCCTTGCTTGTTAAGCAGCCGCTCATCCTTTAAGCCTGAGTGTCATCTCCCCTCGGAAACCTCTCTAGACTCCCCTTGTCATAGGTGTGTGCTGCTCTTTCCTGTTCTCAGAGGACTGCGCATGTACTTTATCATCACACTTATCAAAACTACTTATTCAGTAGTTACTGGGCCATATTTACTGAATTAGGCATAGAGATACTGCAGAACTTACTCAGTAATTTTCTCCACAGGCCTTTGAGCTCCTCGAGGCGAGGAGGTCTTCCCTGGCTCCTAGCAGTAACTCAGCAAATGTTCAGTGAATGGGCAGAGCAGTGGTAATGCGGGTGGCTTACCTGTATTGAATTACTGTTTTCATTGAGAGTAAACTCCTTGTTTTCATCAATGTATTTACTGTTCACAGGAATCCTTTAATGTAGTTGTCATCATACCCATTTTTACCTTTATCAGTTACACCAAGGTTGATTAATTTGCCTAAGATCATCCAGCTACCAAGAGAGGAAACTAAGATTTGAGCCCCCCAACCAGTTCTGTGTTATTCCCAAGGCCATATAATCTCCCTCCCACTGATACGAGTTGTGTTGAAATCATAGAAGCAGTTGGATAGAAAAAACTAGAGTGGTGATGAATAGTAATTCCAGTCTGAATGGCACTTTACCATTTACATAGATTATTGCTATGCATTGTATCATCTGATTAAAAATTATAACTTTGTTATACTGTTTCAATTTAAAAGAATCACAAGTAAATTATATATAAACTAATGGAAACAGCCTCGAAATTTCATCACCCAGAGATAACTTTCATCAGTGATTCCCGTCACTGTTTTGTAGTTTATTTTCTTTCTCCCCCCACCTCTGTGTATATTTATGTGATGATACTGTTTACAGTGTTCCTTTAATAATATACCAATAAATATCACTAATTTCATATCTACCATGATATTTTATGGCATTCAATTTGGGGGCTGTGCCAATAATTGTTTTGTAACTTTCATGTTGATTGACCCACTCTGATCCCTGGCGGTTTTGCTTCCTTGCATTACTGGCCTGTTCTGTCTCCAGGAGGCAGAAACCAGACCACTTGTTGCCCCACCTCTAATTACTCTTTGACTCATTTGCATGATTCCTTTCTCATTGTTTTATTATTAATGCAGTGGTCTGTGCTTACTCAGACCACAGTTTAGTCTGTCAGACTCTCTGCTCGATGAGGTCAAACTCCAGCCAGGTTCCCACCTCTCTGTCCTTCCTTGGGAGCCAGAGAGCCACCGTCCCATGATTTTCTCTTTCTTTCCTTCTGCATGGGGCACTTGCTGAGGTGCACATATTTCTTTGACCTCATGACTTAACCCGTTTTATCTTTTTTTGTCAGTTAAACTCAACTCATTCTTTATTCCATCAAAGAAATTCTCCTTTTGATGAACTGAGTCCCCGAAAAGTTAGGATGTTGGTAAGTCATTGTTTACAACACTGTGAGGTCTGTAGGAAACACTGCCGCCGTCGCTCACGGATGGGCAAGATGATGCAGCCCCAGGAAGATCAAGTGGTTTTAACCAGTAACACCAACCAGTAACACCAGGTAGCAAGTGGTGGTTTCGGTACCTGACCCAGGTCTCCTGCTGAATGTGGAATGGCTGCCTTCAGCCACACTAACTTTATTGGTTAGAAACGTTATTACAAATTTAAGGAATGTGAGAAGAAAGCATGGCTATCATTTTTTAAAACCCTTTATTGTATTTTAGAGTAGAGCCAATTAGCAATGTTATAGTAGTTTCAGGTGGGCAGCAAGGGGACCCAGCCATATATATATACACACACACACATCTGTCTGTTCTCCCCCAAACTCCCCTCCCATCCAGGCTGCCACGTAACACTGAGCAGAGTTCCCTGTGCTACACTGTAGGTCCTAGTTGGTTATTCATTTTTAAATACAGTGATGTGTATATGTTGATCCCAAACTCCCTAACTATCCCTTCCCCCCATCCTTCCCGTTTGCCATCCATAAATTTGTTCTCTAAATCTGTGAGTCTGTTTAAGTTAATTTATATCTTTTCTTTTTAGGTTCCACAGATAAGGGATGTCATACGATCTGTCTGACTTACTTCCCTCAGTATAAGAATCTCTAAGTCCATCCACGATGCTGCAAATGATGGTTATCATTTTTCCTACTACAAGTTACATTACTTTCTCAGTTTGAAATTTAACTGACTTGCTGCTGCTGCTGCTAAGTCGCTTCAGTCGTGTCCGACTCTGTGCATCCCTATAGACGGCAGCCCACCAGGCTCCGCCGTCCCTGGGATTCTCCAGGCAAGAACACTGGAGTGGGTTGCCATGTCCTTCTCCAGTGCATGAAAGTGAAAAGCAAAAGTGAAGTTGCTCAGTCGAGTCCAACTCTTAGTGACCCCACAGACCGCAGCCTACCAGGCTCCTCTGTCCATGGGAGTTTCCAGGCAAGAGTACTGGAGTAGGGTGCCATTGCCTTCTCCTAACTGACTTGAAAAGGGATGAACTGGTTGTGACTAAGTACTAATCTGATATGGGATTTTATACTCTTAACTCCTCTGTTAATCGGGTTTCAAGTACGTTTCATTGCCTGTCTTCAGGATAAAGTTCAAAGTTAAATTGGCATTTAACAACTATTGGAGTCCAGGCTACCCTTTCCCACTCTATCCTTTATTACTTATTTACAGAAACGCTTTTGTCTCAGCTAACTTTGCCTTGCAGTGTGGTCCTTGGGCTTCCCAGGAGGTGCTGGTGGTAAAGAACCTGCATGCCAGGGCAAGAGACATAAGAGGCATGGGTTCAGTCCCTGGGTTGAGAAGATCCTCTGGAGGAGGGCATGGCTCCAGTAGAAGTAGTATCCAGAAGAAGAATACTCCAGTATTCCTGCCTGGAGAATCCCATGGGCAGAGGAGCCTGGCGGGCTACAGTCCATGGGGTCGCAGAATCGAACAAGGACTGAAGCTACTTAGCATGCATGCCTGTGGTCCAGATATTTCCTGTTTCCTCTGGGCTCTCCACTGATATTTAATCCACTTTCCCGCATCTACCTTACAGAACCTGACTCACCTCCTCCATGAAGCCTTCCTTTACCAGACAGATAAAAGAGAGACTATTTCCTTAGAGTCAGAGAAGATTTGGCATCTCTTGAATTCTATCTTTATGCCATATGCCCTTGAATATGTCATATAAACCTGTGCTATCTCAGTTTTTCTATAGGTTGGAATTATGAGCATGGCTTAGCTGGGTTTCCTACGAGGCTGCAACCAATTGTCAGCCAGGGTAGGATTCTTATCTGGGGACAAAGGTCATGGAGCCATCTCAAAGTTTATATGTCATGGATGGTTAAAGAATTATACATGATAGTAAATAAACAAATAATTAAATCATTAAGAAAAATTAGGCAAAATATTGATGAATATTTTTCTGACTTGCATAGTGAATGATGTTTTAAATACAAGGCAATGAAAAAAGTTAATTAAAAAGACTAGATTTTAAAAATTGAAAAAATTCTGATTAAAAAAATTAAAATTATTTAGAAATATTGAAAGGTGATTTCAGTAACAGTGATTAACAAAAATGTTAACATCGTGAATATATATAAAGCTCACATAGATTGATAAGGAAAGCAGTAGAGATTCAATAAACAAATGGAGGGGAAGCATTGAGGAAATCATAGCAAAGAAAATACAAGTGACTGGTAAATATGCTCAGCTGCTAAAGAATCTACCTGCAATGCAGGAGACCCTGGTTTGAGTCCTGAGACAGGAAGATCCCCTGGAGAAGGGATAGGCTACATACTCCAGTATTCATGTGCTTCCCCGGTGGCTCAGACTGTAAAGAATCTGCCTGCAATGTGGGAGACCTGGGCCCGATCCCTGGGTTGGGAAGATCCCCTGAAGGAGGGCATGGAATCCTACTCCAGTATTCTTGCCTGGAGAATTCCATGGACAGAGGAGCCTGGTGGGGGCAGTCCTGGGGTGCAAAGAGTCAGACTGGGCCACTAAGCACAGCACATGTTTATCTTCATTTGTAATTGAAAAATAATAGTATGGCTTTTGAGTATCTGATTAATAAATTAAGATATAAAATGCTCAATATTGGTAAAGATATGACAGTTGCACTCTCTCTTACCACTGGCAAGAAAGGAAAATAAGTATAACTCTTGTAAAAGCAAGGTATTAATCTATTTCAAAAGCTTCAGTATTGTACATATTATTTTACACAGTAATTCCTCTTCTGGGGATCTACTATAATGAAATAATCAGCAATGCTGACAAAGATGTATACACAATGATTTTCTTTGAAACACTGTTCATAATGTGGCATTGAAGATAATCTAAATATCCATCAAACGGGGAAATGATGAGTAAATTCTGGTGTATCTATAGTATGAATATTGTGCAGTCATTAAAATGACATTTAAGATGAATATTTAATGATTTGGAGTAATGCTTAGATGGGTAAGAAAAAGCAGGATCCAAAATTGGTTATAATGTGGAACTAAAGGATAAAATTTATTAGGAGGAAATGTGCAAGGATATTAACAGTGGTTTTCTTGGGATTCAGAGTTATTCCTGTCAAAATTGTCCTCATTAAAGAGTTAATTGCCTTATTTTGGAATCTTTGTAAAGTTGATCAGATTACACATGTTCTTTCACTCTCTTTTTTGTATTTTAATAAAGAATCAATGTTGGGTAAGCACATTACCCTGAAATGACCTCAGTCAAAGTTGGTTTCAGACACTTGTAGAAGTCACTTGACAAAATGAGTGGAAATGAAGACAACGAAATTGACTTCAGATTTAGTAATTATTCTTGGTCAGCCTTACAATGGGTAGGGTAGAGTGACGTTTTAAACAGTACACACTGTAGAGCCCACTTTAAAAAGGAATAAGTAAGATTTGCCATTTTGTTTATTGACATTGTGAATATATTAAATACAGGAGGAATAAGAAAATAAAATATGCCAGTTTATGTGAATGAATAGCTTTAGCTTAGGATAAAAATATCTAGGGAGCATCACAAACATTCAAAATACTTTACGTGAAGCAGCTTAGTGGAAGCGAAGATGGAGTGTACGAGGACACTGTGTTATACCAGTTTGCATTGAGACAACAAGGCATAAAGAGAATTACAAAAACTGGAAAGTTTTTGTCCAGCATTCACACAAGTTTTTTTTGCATATTCTTTCTCCTCTCTTGAGAAATGATTATGTGAACAGATTAGTTAATATTAGTTCAAAGAATGTGAGATAGAAAAAATTGATTTTTCTGTGTTCTATATATAATTTAAATATGCATATATGATTGTGAAAGTGAAGTTGCTCAGTCGTGTCTGACTCTTTGCAACCCTGTGGACTATAGCCCCCCAGGCTCCTCCATCCATGGAATTTTCTAGGCAAGAGTACTGGAGTGGGTCGCCATTTCCTACTCCAGGAGATCTTCCCAATCCGGGGATTGAACCCAGGTCTCCCACATTGCGGGTAGACGCTTTACCATCTGAGCCACCAGGGAATCAAGATATTAACTATTATAGGTATACATTTGACCATTTGACTTATGTTACTAGTAAGCAAATAGCTCACTTGGCTAAAAATAGTAACAGCATCAACCCTTCTATCTTTTCATTGTAAAAATGCAGAATTGCCTACTATTCAAGCTCACTTTATATACTGTTTTATATTTTGCATTTTTTCTGCAATAAAAATTTATTTTGCTCTGACAAAATAGTCAACAGAGGTTTTTAGTTTATAATTTGAAAGGGAACTTAAAATTACAGATTTACCCATAGGGGAAGGAAAATATTCTTCATTCCTCTTTGAGATAAATAGATCTCAAATCCTTCTTATTTTGGTGGTTTGGAAGTGTGTGTAAAAGGTGTAGAAATTCCAGGAAACCTAAAGTGGTGGAGGAAAGAGAGAAGAAAGAATATGCAAATAAAATTTGTATAAATGCTGCACATAAACTTTCTATTTTTCATAATTCTTTCTGTACCTTGTTATCTCATTTGAAAACTCCTGTAGCTTTTTTTTTTTATCTCTTAAACTGTGACCTACCACTCAGAACCTTTATTGTTTCTTATTCTCTTCACAAAGAATTAGAGAGAAGTCCTTTCTCCAGTGATAAACACTGGATGCATCCTGTCCTTGATCTTGAGATGAAAATTAGCCTGTGGATTAATGGAGAAGGTGTTGGTAGCTTCTGCTTTCTGGGTTGTAACGTGCTACTTTGTGGGTAGATGAAGATGAGGAAACAGAATTCTATGCATCCAGCTCTGGTTTAGTCCCAGGCCTGGCCTCATTTAAATAAAATAGCTACAGTTGGAAGCAGAAGGTATGTTTTTAAATCTTTGCGCCCCAAATCCCTGCAATAAAGAACAACACATTGTTGGAGTAGCAAAAGTTATATGATGTATTCTGGTTGAATTCTTATTTTTATTTTCTCTCTGCTTTAAAATAAATGAAGAATGAGAGATTCTTACCTTCAGAAACTGTGCTAACATTGAGTATTTCAGAAAAACTTTGTCAGCTGAAGTGATTAAAGAATTTTATTCCTCTTTTCAGCCTTCTTCCTCCCTTCCTCCCCTGAAAGAGAGGGGAGTTAGGTACAGCATGATGTGATTCTCATTAACTGCTGACTTCTGGTTGAAAAACAGATGAGGACTTCGGTCAGATGCATAATCTCTTATCCTTGAGTTATATGCATCTTGAACAAACTCGACATAATGATCATCCACCATACAGTCACTGGGGGCCTGATCTTTATTATCCTTGTTAAGATGCCATTTCCAGAACCTCTTCATTTGTATTTTTCAAAAGATTGCAAAAGGAAGCCTAGGTCTTGCTGACCAATTACAGAAATTTCTTTCAAAATTACATTGGAAATAATGGCATTCATAGCTAATATTTACCAAATATTACCTGTGTGATTGTTGTTATTTAGTTGCTAAGTTGTGCCCAACTCTTTTGCCATCCCGTGGGCTGTAATCCTGCCAGCTTTCTCTGTCTATAGGATTTCCCAGGCAAGAGTACTGGAGTGGGTTGCCATTTCTTTCTCCAGGGAATCTTCCTGACCCAGGGATAGAACCTGCATCTTGTGCATTGCAGTTGGGTTCTTTACCTCTGAGCCACCAGGGAAGCCTAGGAGTTAAGAGCAGATACTTTCAAAGTCTGGGTAGTCTTTTCAAAGTGAGTCAATTTACCTATTAATCTTTTAAAGATCATTCCATACCATCTATTACATATTTTAATATATTTAATTGCTAAAATGAAAGATCTGGGTTCGCTGGTAGCTCAGTGGTGAAGAATATGCATGCCTGTTCAGAAGATGTAGTTTTGATCCCTGGGTAGGGAAGATCCCCTGGAGAAGGAAATAGCAGCCCACTGCAGTATTCTAACAGGGACATCCCGTGCACAGAGGAGCCTGGCAGGCTATAGTTCACAGGGTCACAAAAGAATTGGACACGACTTGGCGAATAAATAGCAGTGAAGAGAAGACCTAGCAGCAGCCCTGTTTCCTTTCTTTGAGTGTTTATTTGTTTGGCTGTGCCGAGTCTTAGCTGTGGCGTGTGGGATCTAGTTCCCTGACCAGAGATCAAACCCAGGCCCCCTCCACTGGGAGTGCGGAGTTTCATCCCCCGGGCCACCAGGGAGATACGAGCAGGCCTTTTTTCTCCCTTCACAGAGTGATGCTCCCAGGAAGAAAGGATGATTCTGTGGTAATACCCTTTTGTAAGCAAGCAGACATAATTGGTGTTCACGAGCAGGCGTCTTCTCATCTAGAGAGTCCTTTAAGAAGGATGTATCCAGCCCAGCTATGATAAGCAAACCCAGAACGTAGTGATTCATGGAGAATGGCTTTGCTGGAAAATGCAGTCTGTCGTCTGCAGCAGTTAGAATATAGAATGGAAGTGCATTAGGATCCACAACCCTTTTTTAATATGTTGTGTTCTTGGAAGCATGGCTTGGAGACCACATGTTACATGTGAGCTACAGAGTGTCCTTATGTGCATTTATGATCTTAGATTCTCCCCGTCCTGCTTGTGCCTTCTGATTACTTGAATAATTAATATAGCTTGATATTGGGGGATACCTCTGGTTCTTGGGTATCAAATGTCACCCTAATTCAGTTCAGGTTTAGGGAGAACATGGCTTGATTACATAAGTGGCGCAGTGAATCAGGACCAGGGTCACCCTCAGTGGTTACACAGATTATTCATTTCACTTAGAGTCTATAATGGTGGGAAGGTAACAGTTCAGTTCAGTTGCTCAGTCATGTCTGACTGTGACGCATGAACCGCAGCACGCCAGGCCTCTCTGTCCATCACCAACTCCCAGAGTTTACTCAAACTCATGTCTGTTGAGTCGGTGATGCCATCCAATCATCTCATCCTCTGTCTTCCCCTTCTCCTTGCCTCAGTCTTTCCCAGCATCAGGGTTTTTTCCAATAAGCCGGTTCTTTGCATCAGGTGGCCAAAATACTGGAGTTTCAGCTTCAGTATAGTCTGTTGCTAAAAGTTCTTACTATTAAATTATCAGAGGCTTCCCTGATGGTTCGGTGGTAAAGAATCAACCTGCCAGTGCGGGAGACATGGGTTCAGTCCCTGATCTGGAAAGATCCCTCATGCCATGGAGCAGCTGAATCTGTGCGCCGCAACTGTTGAGCCTGTGTTCTAGAGCCCACGCTCTCCAATGAGAGTAGCCACCGAAATGAGAAGCCCACACGCTGCAATGAAGAGTAGCTCCCGCTTGTCATAACGAGAGGAAAGCCAGCACAGAAAAAAAGAGCTAGCACAGCTAAACACAAGCAAATAACATTAAAAAAATAAAATTATCAGGCACTGACTAGAAGTTTCAAGGTTGGCACAAAGCAGTCATTCACTTTCTGCTTGTTTAGGTTTAGGTTTTCCCAGCACCACACAAGGAGTTAGACATGACTTAATGACTGAACAGCAGCAACTAGAGAAGAAGAGTGAATGGAGCCGACTTTTTCACATTTATTGATTTATGAGGCTGCACCAGGTCTTAGTTGTGGCATGCGGGGTCTAGTTCCCTGACCGGGGATGGAATCCAGGTCCCTGCACTGGGAGTGCAGAGTCTTAGCCACTGGGCTACCAGGGGTGTCCTGGAGCTGACTTTAAAGCACTCTGCCCCATCACAAGGCGCTCTGATTCACTCCATTGTCATTCTGTGCTTTCCGTGCTTAGTCACTCACTCGTGTCCGACTCCTTGCGACCTCATGGACCATAGACCACCAACCTCCTCTGTCCATGGGATTCTCCAGGCAAGAAAACTATAGCGGGTTGCCATGTCCTCCTCCAGGGATCTTCCCGACCCAGGGATTGAACTCATGTCTCTCACATTGCAGGCAGATTCTTTGGTGTCTGAGCCACCAGGGAAGCTCCTCATTGGTCATCAGGTTTCAGTAAATTTTCTCGTGAGTAAAATGGAAAGAAACACCTTAAGTCCTTGAGGCAAAGAAGATGCGAGAACGTCTTCTCTGCCTCTGCTTCCGTCCTAGCATGAAAGATCTTTAAGCCAGATTCCCTTTGGCTACAGTTATCCCTGCCTCTAAGTTAGCTCCTGTGCATTTTCGTCCTGACGTAGACTCTGCCGCTTTGGCCAGGTTTTCAAAGCCTACTTTTTATTGTCCTTGTCATGGCTCCCAAAGGGGCAAAAGAATGAGTCCTGTCCCCAGCTAGATGGGTGAGTGAGGCCATGGGCGAGAATGTAGGAATTAAAGAAGGCAAAGAAATGAACACGGAGGAACGAGCAACCATCGACACCCCCATCCCTTATTCAGCTCTGAGCGCAAGCTGCATATGTGGCTGTGTGCCTTTTCTCAGGATGTGTGATATCTTAAACAATTTCATAAGGTCAAGAACTGTGTCTCTGAGCATGATACATTCCTCAAAGGACATAGAGCATTGCCTTATGTAGATTAAATGTTAAATATGTACTTATTAAATAATTTGTTGTTTGTCAGAGTTTGATCAGAGAGAGAAAAAGAACCAAGTTATGGAGTAAAACGTATTATTTATAAAAGCCATGTTTCCTGCTTCCTCTTACCTGTTCCTTCTCACAAACTCAAGGTATCGGAGTTGACTGCATACTGGACCTTTAGAGCTGCTGGAGCTGAACACCCACCTTCCTCTTGCCCGTACATTCTCAGGAGAGAGTGCTGTGGGTGCATTTCAGAGGCAGCTGAAGCGGTGGCCTTCTTCGTTTGAGTACCAGAGCTGAGTCATTAGTGCTGGAAGACCTTGGAATTGCACCACCTCCTCCCCTCCACCCACCTCTTCCCACCCAGCGTCTCCAAAGGGAAGGACATTCAGATCTAGATTATTTTGGAATATATAGGGTTTTTTTTTTTTATGTTGTCAACACTGAAGTCCTTGTCCTGTTGGCTGGTTGATTTAATTTTCCTGTCTGTCATCTCAGTTCTACAAAGGTTTTGAAGCAGTTATATATGCATCCGTGTTAAGCATAGAAAAGGCTAGAGGAAAAATACCATGGCTAGATTGTTTGATACAGATTAGTATGTAATAAATGAACAAAGAATTGGAGAATCATAGTAGGATGGACTAATCAGGAAAGTCTTCTCAGAGGCAATTAATCTATGATGACACTCTTCAGTCAGGGCCCAGGAATGATTTTTCTTTGGTTTTCTACTGAGTCGCTCTTAAACTGATATGAAGGCTTACTTTTAACTAGCATTCAAATTTTTCATCATGTTTATTTCAAAAGAGGAAAAAAAAATGAGAAAACTGTCTAAGGAATGGGACCGTTACAGCTTGTATTGATAAGAAGCCTGGATGTTTCATAAAGCACAACATTTACAGTCATTTTCATAGAAATAGAGAATAAGCTTTAGGAGGAGAATCAGAGTTACCCAGAAGGAAAAGATAATCAGAGAAATGGAAGAAACTTCCAGCAAAAGGCAAACTTTTTAAAGACTCCCACTGTGAAAATAAATGACTGTGGTCAAACCCGTGTAAAGCTTTGCTTTTCACTTTGAAGTTTTAGAGCAGTGAGAGAGCTTAGAGTTTCATTTAGTTCAATCCCTTCATTTTACAGATGACAAAGCTGGGACCCAGAGAGGTTAAGTGATTCACCCATGGTCACACAGACAGTGTGGGGCAAAACCATAACTGCATTTCAGATTGCCTGACTCTTGGTCCTGGGAAATTTATACTATATTTTATTGCTGCTTCCAGCTGATGTCATTTTGGGGAGGAGACATCCAGGGGCCTGAGCACCATGGACCCTCAGAGAAAAGGAGAGATGCAGGATGCACAGGAGAGCTGGACATGGTGATCTAGTGGGTAGGCTGGAACCAGCACGGGCCAATGATTAGAACTCTACCAAGGGTACAGCAACTGATATGATGTTTTCCTTGCAGAATCGAATCTTTTTATAGGATTCTAGAAATAAACAACTAGGTAATACTATCAAATCATCATCAGCCCTGAATCTCAGAAGCAAGCTATATACTGATGACATGCATGCGTTCTCAGTTGCTTCTCACTCTTTTCGACTCCATGGACTGTAGCCCACCAGGCTCCTCTGTCCATGGGGATTTCCAGGCAAGAGTGCCTGGAGTCGGTTGCCATTTCCTCCTCCAGGGGATATTCCTGACCCACGGATGGAACCTGCATCTCCTGCATTGGCAGACGGCTTTTTTACCACTGAGCCACCTGGATGCCCGTCTGATGATGACAGATTGTGGCACACAGTGGTTGCATGGGAAGCTCTAGCAATGTGCCCGGAGTAAGTAACTCTGTTCCTTAGGTCAGTGATCCTTTCTAGAGCACATATGTCTCTAGATTCAGCAGTAGAGGGTGTCATCGTGGTGTCCCTGAATACTGGAAGATCGGGTAAAGATGGGGGCTTGGAATGAGACCAGAAGACACTTCAAGGCTTGCTTTCTTCCCCTTTATGTGAAGGCACTTTTCCCGAAGGTTGTGAAGAGGGGTAACGTTTTGGAATGCTCCATATAGTGATTGATGCTGATAAATATTTTCCTAAAAAATTGTTCTTACCTCTGATTGTGTCCAACAGTAGTGATTATGATATATAATCTTCAAAGAAGTACATGTTCTTTCATCTTTTCCTCAGTGTATGAACAGCAGATGTGATGGTTGCTTGAGATCCTAAGTGGGCAATCTGGAATATGTTTTCTGCTCCACACCCTTTCTCTGTGCCTTATGTTCAGAGTCAGTCCAGTTGACAGGCTGATGAGGAACGTTTCTGCTCCGAGACTGAGTGGATGATTGAATAGTCAAAAAAACCTTTTATTGTTCTCTGAGCTTTCCCATATGAGACTCCCACCATCAACTAAGCATCTCTTCATTATTTTTTCTCTTAGAGAAGAGAAATGTTTAGAGGTACATTTGAAGAACTCCCAAATGGGTTTCAGAGAGCTTTACTTTCCTATATTAATTGGGAACAACAGTTACATATTCACATTTTACCTTTTGCCGGATATGAAATTGCTCATAGCAAAATGGAGTGACTCTTCTTTTTTTTCTTCTCTATTGTCTTGTGAAATAATAGGAATATACCACTATATTAAAATGTGTCTTCTTTGTGCTAAATAACTGACAGTGGAGAAAATAACTGGCCGTGGGACTCCCTCTTTAAGGCAGTGTTAGCATAAATATTTTCAGAAAGAATTTACTAAGTCTGAAAATTTATAGCTAGCTTTCAGTTTTTGCTAAGCAATGTCCCTGTCACTGTGAATGTACCCTTTTCTTCTCACTTTGCTAAGTTTAACATGTATCATTAAGGATTAGACTCTTTTAAATCCCCAAGGACTGCTGGGCCCCATTTCTGAAAGACAAGATGTATGTTTCCAAATTTCCATTATCAAAGAATTTTGTAAAAACACCCTGGTTAGACTAACCAGTCTTGGATATGTTTGATTCTTTGTCTGAAATAAAACAGCCTTTCAATGCCCAGATCCTTTCAACACTGCATCTCTCTTATCCCAGTTGTTGACCCTCACAGCTTGCTAGAGGTGGAACAGTTTAAAGAGGGCATTTTGAACTACATCTGCATGCCATCTGGATCGCTTCTCCTTAGAAGGGGTGAAACCAACAGCAAAAAGTGAGATCAGTTTTGGTTATGATGTTAATAATAATGGTTACCAAATTATGAGGGTCTGTTGTGTAGTAGAAACCTTCCAGAGCTATCTCCATTAAACCTTGAATATAACCCTACAAGGAAAGTAACATGAAGGAAGATATACATTGTCTTCATGACTGTGGCTTCCCTGGTGATTCAGACTGTAAAGAATCTGCCTGTAACATAGGAGCCACAAAAGACCCAGGTTCAAGATCCCCTGGAGTAGGAAATGACAACCCCACACTAGTTGTCTCGCCTGGAGAATCCCATGGACAGAGAAGCCTGGTGGGCTACAGTACATGGAGGCACAAAGAGTTGGACATGACTGAGCAACTAACACTTTCACTTTTGTGACTATAATATAGTGAAAGTCATTCAGTCGTGTCCAACTCTTTGAGACCCCATGGACTATACAGTCCACGGAATTCTGCAAGCCAGAGTACCAGATTTCCCTTCTCCGGGAGATCTTCCCAATCCAGGGATCGAACCCAGGTCTCCTACATTGCAGGCGGATTCTTTACCAATCGAGCCACCAGGGAAGCCATAGTCACGAAGACAATGTATATTTCCCTTTATGTTACTTTCCTCGTAGGGTCATTTTTGAGGTTTAAGGGAGAGTATAATGTGACTTTAGTGGGGAGAAACTATTCTAAATGTTTTATTAAGGAATAAGCCCAGAAGCAAAAATCTGACGAGTATCTACTACAAGAACAGAGAAAAGCATGCTGCTGGTAGATGTTGAGATTATACAAAAACCCAGAGGTAATGGTTCAAGCTACTTGAAAAGGAGAGAGTGGGTTCGTGTAACTGAGGGCTTGCCACGGACAAGGAGAGTGATGACAGATAAGTAGGCAGGGGTCAAATCATGAAAGGTCTTTTTTTCTCTGACCTGGTTCTAAGAGTTGGTTATTTATATTGATCATTGCGGGGATGCTCTCTACGTTCTCAACCATATCAAATAAGATAAGACATTCAAACTACTCTTTTGAAAACAAAATTCACCCAAGGCTTTGTGTGTGTAGTAAACTTTGTTATAATTGAAGATGCTGACAAAGTTATAGGGCAGCCATATTAACAAATTAAAACTAAATATTAAGCATCAATCTTTTAAAAATATCTTTCATTCATATCTGCCATTGTGAACTCCAGCCTCCCAAAAGTTTGCTTCTCTGTCTTTTTCATCTCCTCCCTTAGTCTTTTCTTCCCTTATCTTAATATTCATTATCTCTTATGCCTTCTAACTAGGGCACACCTAGTTCCTGCTCATTTTTGTGCAGATCAGTTGAATAATCTGTACTTTCTGTTAACTAACATTTGCAGGGTTTCATCTTCCATCAAACTTCAAATGACTTAACTAGAAATTTAACTTCATAAAACAATGATAGGTCCTTTCCCATGAGGAATTCTGATGGCATATGTTAAGGTAGTAACATATTTTCTTAACCTCATACCTATAAATTGCCAACTCTCACTCTTACTACTTCATCCATACAAATAAGCATACAAAGTAGTATACATTTCATTCATTATTAATGATAAACTTACCACCAGGGCTGATATGGATAAGAAAATGAGCTAAATAGTGTTTTAGTTTGGTTATATTAAAATGCTACCAGGATATTCCACTTTCCTGGGTCCATTCCCTACAACATAGGGAAATAGGAGTTCTCTTTGTCTATGGAAATGATCTTTTGTGACTATGTTAACTATTTCTTTAAACTAAACCTGGTTTTCTTTCAGTTTTTTATCTTGGTATGCAGGTCATGATTCCTAGTTGTAAACAACAGAACCTTCTCAGACTGGTTTAAGAGGATATTAGTTAAAGGGATTTAGTTAGCTCACAGACTGTGAGAATTGCAAGATATCCAGTGTCATAAGTTATGCAACAAAGAGTAAATTCCCAGATATCTTAAAAAACAGAGATGGAGGAGACAAAAATATCATAGATATTTTGTAAAATCAACATAATTTGAAACTTAATTGTATATGGAGGTAAAAGAAGGAAGAAAGTAAATATAAACCTCATATTTGTGATTTAAGATCACAAATCCAAAATCACTGCAGATGGTGATTACAGCCATGAAATTAAAAGATGCTTACTCTTTAGAAGGAAAGTTATGACCAACCTAGATATCATATTTAAAAGCAGAGACATTACTTTGCCAACAAAGGTCCGTCTAGTCAAGGCTATGGTTTTTCCAGTAGTCATGTATGGATGTGAGAGTTAAACTGTGAAGAAAGCCGAGTGCCGAAGAATTGATGCTTTTCAACTGAAGTGTTGGAGAAGACTCTTAAGAGTTCCTTGGACTGCAAGAAGATCCAAGCAGTCCATCCTAAAGGAGATCAGTCCTGGGTGTTCATTGGAAGGACTGATGTTGAAGCTGAAACTCCAATACTTTGGCTACCTCATGCGAAGAGTTGACTCACTTGAAAAGACCCTGATGCTGTAAAAGATTGTTGGCCCTTCTCCTCCCACCTTCAGAGTATAAGATGGTTAGATGGCATCACTAACACAATGGACATGAGTTTGAGTAAGCTCTGGGAGTTGGTGATGGGCAGGGGATCCTGGCATGCTGCAGTCCATGGGGTTGTAAAGAGTCGGACATGACTGAGCAACTGTGCTGAACTGAACTGAACTGAACCTATCACCCAGAATTGGCTTAATA
Source organism: Antilocapra americana (assembly GCA_007570785.1). Taxonomy (NCBI): domain Eukaryota; kingdom Metazoa; phylum Chordata; class Mammalia; order Artiodactyla; family Antilocapridae; genus Antilocapra; species Antilocapra americana. The sequence goes on along the minus strand of ML664173.1, from coordinate 8,980,559 downwards.
GCATAACAATGGATTGCCTCTTAAAATCTTGGCTGCAGTACCAGGTCAAGAATAGCATCCTGTGGTTTTGAGATGCTGACCTCCAAAATGGAACACATGAGCTGAATCAATGACAGTTTTATAGTACTGTGTCTCCAGTAGCTAGAACATATGGGTCCATGAACCAAGGGATGGAAGTTATATTAATTGGTCCACATCACCTTAACTCCAGGGGACCTATTTGGTATGTGGAATATGTGCTTACTCTCCCACAACCTGATTTCAGTAGAGTTTCCAGGTCTCATAAAGGAACACTTCAATTAGGATACAGTAAAGAATTGATCTACTGATCTTGAAGCTGTGATTAAGACTTAATTTTTTCAGGTTCATCATGCTAATTAGCAGTAACAGAGAAAGAAGCTATTGAACCAATGGGGAAATCACCTCTATTACTATGAGGAGTTAGAATTACTGTTACACAGTAGGAGTGTAGAACAAATTATGTCTAGAGCCTGGGGACTAACCTGGGCATCTCTTGATTCTTCTCTGCCCAGTAATGGCAACAAGGGCAAGGCAACTACAGCCTCAGCTCTTCATGCAAAGTCTTGTTTTAACAACTGTACATAAATAATTTAAAACACTGAAAAAATAGTAGTGTTGAGTAAAGGCAAAAACAAAACAGGTCAATTATCTTTCAAAAAGAAACTCAGAGGAAAAGAGATCATATTTGTGGTTACCAGAGGTGGGGTGGAGGAGGGGTTAGAGGTGGGTGAAGGTGGTCAAAAGATACATATCTCCAGTTAAAAGATAAACACTAGGGATGTAGTGTACAACATGGTAAATATAACTAACACTGCTCTATGTTGTATGAATGTTAAGAGAGAAAGTGCAGAGTTCTCATCACAAGGAATAAATATATTTCTTCTGTTTCTTTAATTTCTACCTAAATGCAATTATATTGTTTTTTAGTAGCTAAGTCATATCTAACTCTTTGTGACCCCATGGACTGTATGTAGCCCACCAGGCACCTCTGTTCATGGGATTTCCCAGGCAAGAATACTGGATTGGGTTGCCATTTCCTTCTTCAGGGAATCTTCTCAACTCATGATATCATTGTAATCATTTCATGATGTATGTAAGTCAAAACATTAGTCTGTATGCCTTAAACTTAGGCCATGGTGAATATCAATTATATCTCAATAAAACTAGAAGGAAGTAATATAGATTGGAAACGGTTAGGGCATCTCTAAGGATACTGTGAGAAGTGTTACCACTTGATTTTGATGATTGGCTTAGTGGCACACTCTATTTAGTGACAATATGTTCTCACTATATGTGCAGAATGAATATGAATTTCATGTTAGAGATCAGTTGAGACTAGATGAACATTGGTGTTTTTGTTCTGTTTGCATTCTTGTACTGGTGTCCTGTAGTGATTTGTGTCGGAGTGGGCACAGAACAGCTGGTTCATGGATGTCTGTTTTTTCTTGACTGTTTTGTTCATCTGTCCCAAGTGGGTTGAGAACTTGAGAGAAAAAAAAAGTTGGGCAATTGCCCATAACATAAGTTCATGTTAAGAAACACCAATGAACAACTGAATTATGTGGTTACTCCCGCAGCTTTTTTTAGGGGTGTATTTGAGGGGTCCATATTAACCAATTAATTTCTAATCATCATTTTCTGAAAGGCTTTCATTTTATTAAAAAAACGTATTTTATGAAAGCCATGTTATGTTAACATTTCAACAAATGGTAGTTCAAAAGTGCAGTTCTTGTATACCCTGTAACACCTTCACGATAGTTCACATAATTTTATGATTTCTTGTGTTTATCACATTAATAGGGTAAAGAAGATGAATGTATGTTCCAGCTTCACTGTGTTCTAATGAAATAATGTGGACATATTATTTTTATAAGCTTCAGTTTTTTTATTTGTAAACAAGAGAACGAGTCTAACAAGGAGAAAAAAGTCTAACACTCGGAGAGAATAGAACTTGTGTTTGGGCAAGTTATGGACCTTGCTGTGCCTTGGTTTTCTGATATAAAGCATATCACATGGCTGTATCTACTTCATTTTGAGGGCTAACTTAATTGATATATGTAGAACACTTGGGGCTTCCCTGGTAGCTCAGACAGTAAAGAATTTGCCTGTAATGCAGAATACCCAGATTCAATCCCTGGGACAGGAGTCGGGAAAATCTGGGGAAGGGAATGGCAGCTTACACCAGTATTCTTGCTTAGATAATTCCATGGACAGATAAGTCTGGCAGGCTACAGTCTACAGGGTCATAAGGAGTCAAACACAACTGAGAGACTAACACACACACACACACACACACTCTTACAGAATACTTAGAATTATGCCTGGCATGGAGTAAGTTGTTTTATTATGTGTATTATGTGCCACGTATTTCATTTATACTATCTCATTTCTTTATCCCCCAAACACTAATTGTAGGTACTATTTTAACATTACATTTTATAGATGAAGAAAGTACATCCCATGCAGATTGTTACTTGGGTGAGGTTGTACAGACAATAAGAGATAAAACCATGTTTTTCAATCCAGACATTCTGGCTCTATTCCTTTATATTACCTCTCTAACAAGCACCTGCCTAACCTCCTGGAAGTATTCTAGGAATCATGTAAGAGAACTGAGGCAAAACCACATGATACACTGTAAGTCATTGTCGTTGTCTAGTCCCGAAGTCGCATCCAACTCTTGCGACCCAGTGGACTTATGCCTGCCAGGCTCCTCTTTCCATGGATTTCCCAGGCAAGAATGTTGGAGTGGGTTGTCAGTTCCTTCTCCAGGAGATCTTTCAGACTCAGGGATTGAGGGTGAGTGTCATGCATTTCAAGGGTTATATACTGTAAACAGATAAGTGAATGTTAAGATGTTTATTGACGCTAAAGCTCCAATCAGCTTTGATAAATACCTATATTTATTGATATGGATATAAAAATCATATATAAAGCTGAAAAATAGGTGTAGTCAATTTATGCTTACTATTTACAAATTCCCCAATTCGCTTTTTTTAGGGTCCAACCAATGTTTCAAAAAACTGACATAGCATAATTTTTTTCTTTGCCTTCAGTATTTGGTTTATTCTTTATATAATTTTATTCTTACTATAATTCTGGGATAGGGTTCAGACCTCAGTGAAACAGAATGCTGAATTGGGTAGAACTCTGGCATCAATAAGGAAGTAGCAGAATGGGCAAGGAAATGACAGCACCTCAGTTTTATGTGCCAGGAAGTAGGCAGGTAGTGGAGGACATTTGTAAAAGTGTTCAGGGTTCTTCTCAGGTAGAAAGGGATACCACAGAAATAAGAACCCCTTTCTAGTGGAAAGGACAGTTGAATTTATTTAGGTATTTTGTGCAGTAGTTTATACTAGGAAAATGCCAAGTTAACATTTGTTGCTGTTCAGTCGCTAAGTCACATCTGACTCTTTGTGACCCATGGATTGCAACATGCCAGACTCCTCTGTCTTCCACTGTCTCCCAGAGTTTGCTCAAATTTGTGTCCATTGAATTGATGGTGCTATCTAACATCTCATCCTCTATCGTCCCCTTCTCATTTTGCTTGCTGTCATTCCCAACATCATTCCCAATGAGTCAGCTCTTTGCATCAGGTGGCCAAAGTACTGGAGCTTCAGCTTTAGCAACAGTCCTTCCAATGAGTATTCAGGGTTGATTTCCTTTAGGATTAACAAATTTAATGTCCTTGCTGTCCAGGTTAACATACTCATGAAATATTCCAGTGTGTTGGAAGATACCAGTTTTGGAATCCTTGCTTACTAAAAGTTCATCTTATTTTTGTCTCTTTAGATCACAAAAATATGAAGGTAGAATGGGATTACAGTTGCTGAGCTTGAGTGTATTCCCGTGTGAAATTCATAGGACCTACCTGATGGGCTTGTTGTGGGGATTGAGTGAATGCAAGAAAACCAATTCACGTATTGTCTGATACATAGTCATTGCTCAAAAAAGAATAATCATCATCAATATCTATATTAGTGAGCTTCAATTGCATGAGAAATCGCCCCAATTTTTCTGGAATTTGCCAGGGTATATTGCTTGTGGGATCCAAAAAGATCTCAGGGACAATGGGATGATCTTCAGCTTCCTCCTTTTCTGACTGAACTCTTAATCCTTGCTGGTCTGTGGCAGTCCCCTCTCCATCTCAGCTACCATCTCAGCTGGTGGTGCCCAGAGCTGGTTCTGATGCCTGCCATGACTCCATGGTAGCTTTGCAGAGTAGCCTGTATAGTCAAAGCTATGGTTTTTCCAGTAGTCATCTATGAATGTGAGAGTTGGACTATAAAGAAAGCTGAGCACTGAAGAATTGATGCTTTTGAACTGTGGTGCTGGAGAAGACTCTTGAGGGTCCCTTGGACTGCAAGGAGATCCAACCAGTCCATCCTAAAGTAAATCAGCCCTGAATATTCATTGGAAGGGCTGATGCTGAAGCTTCAATATTTTGGCTACCTGATGCGAAGAACTGATGCATTGGAAAAGACCCTGATGGCTGGAAAAGATTGAAGGCGGGAGGAGAAGGGGCTGACAGAGGATGAGATGGTTGGATGGCATCACAGACTCAATGGCCATGAGTTTGAATAAACTCTAGGAACTGGTGATGGACAGGAAAGCTGGACGTGCTGCAGTCCATGGGGTCACAAAGGGTTGGACATGACTGAACAACTCAACTGAACTGCTTTAGTGATGTGACAGCATGTCCTTCCTACAAAGCTGAGCTCCATTCTGGTGTCTGTTCTGCACTCCATTCTGGAGTGTGCTGGTAGCATGTTGGGTGCTTCATCTCTTAGCATTTTGCAAGTAGACATAGAACTTTCAGATTATAGTGATCATAGCTTGCTCTCTTTAGAACTGGAAGAATCTGTCTGTAGGGACTGCTCTATAAGACAAATTTGAGCGAAGGATAATATTATGTTCTCAGTTTTGCTTCCCAGCTTACCTGCTAGTTTTGTCTTTCTTAAAATGAATGTTTTCCTGTGTAGCCTGTCCATTCTTCCTACAAAAATACACACACCTGTTGCACAGTGTTCAGTGTCTGCACCATTACCTTGGGCGTAACATATGACACATTTATACTGGCAAATAGATAGAAAAGTATAAAGTTTGCCAGAAGGCACTCTAATTTTATTCCACTTAAATATGCCTAATCACTTGACTCTCCTTCAGTTCTGGTAGATGTTAGCTTCTTTGACTTAGGATGGCATTTTTCAGTATCATTTTTTTCAGTAATAATTGGTTGAAGGTCTTTCTTTCTCTGGGTTTACTACTAAGCAACACAATAGTACCTCATGCTACTCACTCCACTTTGAGTCATAGTTGAGCTTCACATTCTCTTTTCAGGGATCAAATAGTTGATAGCTATTAGTGTTTATATAGAAAATTTTTAGTGAATTCTTTGGCATCTACTGTAAAAACAGTTTTGACTGAAGAGCTTTGGGGAGGCTCAACATTTGAAGGAGAAAAAGAAGTGAACATTGATGTATTCTGTGCTTGGTCAGATCTGTTCCAGCTGGAATTAGATTTAGTTTGTTAAGAATTTTGTTATTATTAAGCCATGCAGAGCAAAGAAAATCTGAAATCACTAAGCCAGTAATAAATCAGCAGGTAATAAATATTCACTTGTGGCTGATTTTGTACTATTTTTGTTGATGGCACAACAGAGCTGAGACACTTTCATTCTTGTCTAGTCAGAAAATGACAGCTCTGTTTTCTTGTCTGGACCCTGAGTATCTCTTATCGTGTCAACAGCTTTTGTAATATTAACTTTGATGTCTATGTTTACCTTACATGAATTATAAAAATGTAAATAAGTAGGTGGTAGGATCTTGGATTTTTATAACTTTTGTTTTTTAAAGTGTTTATGTAGCAAATGATAAAAAGAAATGAGTCTATTTTTAACAACACACAAAAAGTCAGCCTAATTTGCTTATCAAACTGTCTTTTAATTATCATTTCCCTCAGAATGAGCTATATATAAAGATACTGTTGTTTTGCAGTTTTTCCTAAATAAGACAAGGTTTGAAAATTTCATAGATTATAAGTCTCTTAAACCCAAGGTAGTTGAGTTTATTCTCTAAACCTCAAAATTTCTATTTCAGTAAGCTATGAATCCTCTATTACAAAGATTTAGTACTATCTCTCACCCCAGTAAGACCAACACAGGGACATTTTATTATTATTTTTAGATTTTGAAATATTCTTTCTGGCTCCAAGCTTTTGTTGGCTTAGCTAAATCCTACATCTCTTTCTAATTCTGCTTAACTAATGCTTCTTACAGGAGGCCCTTTTGCACCTTCTAATCTGTGTTATGTCTTTAACTTCCTTTGTTTTCCTTTTATTTCTTACACTTTCTGTTTTCACAACAAAACATATACCCATTGTACATCTGTTTTTCAGGTTTACATTTTCTCTCTAGGATTTCTTCTGATTCCAGCTCTCCTATAGGTAGAAACCTAATCTTTAGACAAGATATTGGAAAACAATGACCTGAAAGCACTGGAAAGTTAAAAAAACAAGCATATTCTGGTGGGAGAATTGAAACGTAAGAATGGACTAGAGCCAGTTGAGTTTCTTGTCTTTATGGATTTAATCCTGAGGATACACCAGTGTTACCACAGTACAGGGTGGTCAAAACTCCAATAGAAATCAAAAGTCCTTATGGCCTGAATAACAGAGTATATATCTGGAAAACACTAGACATGAAGAAGAGAAGGGCACCTCCTGGAATGGAGAAAACCAGAGGGAGCCCCAGATTCTATTTTAAAAAAATGAAATGCTGGTTGAATCTCTGACTCATTTCTTGATCCATACAAGGGTGAAGAAGTCTCAAGTCTTCACAGCTAATGTTCAAAGACTGAACTGAAATTAAGCTGCTGCTCAAAGGAGAGTTTGCTACCAGGTGTAACCATGTTAATTTCCTATAAAGACAAAAGCATCAATACTCTTTTGAGGAACATGACAAGATACAGAATCCCTAGGATATAGTATTTATAGTGTCTGGGATACAAGATTATTCAGCATAAGGTGAACCAGTCTCAAAAGAAAAGGAATTCAACTGAGATCAATCATGAGATGATTCAGATGTTGGAATGAGCTCAGATTTTAAAGCAGTTATTAAATTGATTCTCAGAGAAGTTTTTTTTTTTAAAGGTAGTAATACACAGAAACATATGAAATCTCAGTAGAGAAATAGAACTAAATGGAAATTCTAGATCTGAAAAAAATAGCCAAAATTAAAATTCCCCAGATAGGCTTATCAGCAAAATAGAAATGAGAGGGGAAGCCATCAGTGAATTTAAGGATGACTCAATAGAAGACTAATCTGAAGACAGAGAAAGTAAGATTGAAAAAACTGAGCAGAATCTTGGGGCCATGTGGGCGATAACAAAATAACAAAAACAAAAGGATAGCATAATCAGACTGCTGAAAGCCAAGGACACAGAGGACATTTTGAAGCAACTGGAGAATAATTAAATTTTGTGTGAGAAGTATAAGGAAAATGAACCTGTGATGAAAGAAATCAGAACAGTGGGAGAAAGGGGACAGGAAGTACCTGGAAATAGACATGAGAAAACTTTCAGGGGTTGATATCATCATATAGGTCACATAGGTGTGTACTTTTATTATAACAGCAAATATCCACTTAAGATTAGTATATCTAATCTCATTATGTGTAAATATAAATTTTATATTAAAAGAAAAAAAACCAAGCTAAAAATTACAGTTTATTTTCACAAACTTTAAATACTCTGAGGAAAAAGACTCACCTCATTTCCCATCACCATATCCCTGGTGCTGAATACAATGCATGACATAGGATACATGCTCAATACATTTTTGTTGAATTACCTTTAATTCCGTGTATTCCTTTTTCATTTGTGCTGATCTAATGCAGATGAGTAGACCAGGATCAAAGTTCTAGAAAATAAGCAGGAAGACAAAATAAGGAACTTGTAATCATGATCATGATGCACTATTGAGAATTTAAATATAGTATGTCATGTAGTTACATGTTAGAGTTTTCAGTTTTGGATCTTTCCCATTGTCCTATATCAGGTGCCTAAGGTAAGTCAAGAACTCAACATACATGACCTCAAAACATACATGTCATCTACAGGAACACTGCAAAGTAAATATTACTATCTCGTTTTTACAGTTGAGCAAATAGAGACTAAAGAAAGGATTGGGATTATGTGGCTGTCAGTTAGGATATTAGCAGGAAACAGTTAATTCCAGATGGTTGAATAAAGAGGATTTAATGAAAGCCTTCATACCGAGGTATGGGTAAGTGGAATAAAAAAAGGTTGTTGAGACACTTAAGGAAGCCATTGCAACCCCCCTTAGTTCTAGAGGGAGCAAGTGAGGGAATTGTATTTTTAGAGCCCAGTGAGAACTGGAATAATAGAGGAGGCATAATCTGGTGGGAACTGTAATATTGTAGAGTCTTGCCACTATTATCAGAGCTGTGATATAAAAGAAGGAAAAGATTCTCAATCCCTATCACTTCCTGCCATCATATTTCCTGCAGGAGCCTCCCACTGGGCGAAGTGAACTGGATGCTGACAGTCAAGGGATCTGCCAGTTCTGGCCTCCAGGGCACAGAGCAGGTCAGAGGAAAATGGAGAATAGAATGGGTTCAGAGTAACTGGAAATTAACTAGTACTTGTAGCCATATCCAGACGGGAGCCCACGTTCTTGTGGCTTCCAGGCCCTTGTTCTTTCTTATGTATCATGTTGACTTTCATTTTAGACCCAATACTTTTAGGAGCAACCGTGGATTTTTATCATGGCTCCATAGCTGCTGAACTAGGCCCTGTCAGTTCTGCTTTCAGCAGTCGGAAGGTTCTCACAGAGTTGCTGAGTTTAGATGTGAATTGGAGAATGGGAATGAACTCCTATTAACCTGGCTTCGTTCTCTGATCATCAGCACAGACAGCCCAACCATCTTTCAAGTTCAGCATAGCATTGTCCCCAGGTTAGTAGACTTTCTCAGGACTTTCACATGAATGAAACTGAGTTACTAATTAAATGCCATAAGGCTAACTGATGGATGGGTACTCTTTAATGTGACATTTTAGAGCAGAAAAGACAGGGATTAAGATAATTGTTCTCCAGCTAGCTAAATGAAATGCAGCTAAGAAAAAGAACTAGGGTGCAGGGGCTGCTTCAATTATTTCCAGCCCAGCAGGTCTTTTAGAAAATGTCTTTTAGAACTGCCAGCTCTATCCAATTGTCTTGGCAGCATGAAACACAGATTCCTTCTCATGAAATGTGGCTGAAAATACAGATCAAATGAAATATTCTTTTCTAAGTGTTAATTAAACTAGTTAATTAATCTCACTGAGCCTCAGCTTCTTATATCCAAAATGGGGATAATAATAATGTATACCTCATATGATGGTTGTGAAATTTAATGAGGTAGCAAACACAAAGCACTTAGGACAATGCTTGGAAAATAATAAGCATTCAATGAATGTTAGCTATCGTCATCATTGTTGTTCTTTTACTTTGTGCTGAGCAATGACCTTTGCCCCCTTTTTGGTGTAGTTCTCTTTTTAGGCTGTTTTGAAAGAACTTCTGAGATTTCTCTCCCTGTTGTTTTTTTTTCATTTTCTTTAAAATTCTTTTGTTGTCTTGGCAGAGACACTTGCACACTGGTATTTGTAGTTTTGGTAACTTTAAGGTATCCTGAATATGAGTCCCTATGTGACATTGCCCTGGGAAATAACCCATATATTCATGGGTTCATTCTGGAATGAAACCCTGCAAATAGACTGTGACCCATATTTTACTTACATGTGCTTAAAAGGAGGCAGGGGTCAGGGTTTATATCACAAGAGATTTATTGATAAAAACTTTGACATTTCAACATCTTCCTCTTCAAGTTGACCCCTAATCTTTGGTTTTCTCCTCTGCTCTTTTTAGTAAGAGACTTGAGGTTCAAATTCTGATAAAACCATTTATCAAGTGACTTTGGGTGAATCATATGCCTTTTCCATGTCTCAGTTTCCATATCTGTAAAATAAAGGTGGCATTGTGTCTTCTCCATGTGTGTATTTGCCAGCAAAATGGAGTGTCTAGAATGTATAGTGGGGTCTTATTAAGTATTAATTAAATCTCAAAACTTGATCTTCTTTGGTCTGGGATGGAATTCAAAAGAGCAATTCCTATTGTAATTGCTCTACAGGTTTCAAATGTTTCTTCCCAGGTGGTTAGATGAAGAGGATTTAATGACAACGTGCATATAGAGGTGTGGGAATGGTACAGGGCATGACAAGGGGATGGTAAGATACTCAGAGAAAGCAGTTGAAGGAAGCTGTTGCCTTAAAAAAAAAAAAAGCACAATATGAGAGTTGTGAGTTAAGTTTTATTTGTGGCAAAATGAGGACTATAGCCTGGGAGACAGTGCCCAAATAGCTCCAGGAAACTGCTCCAAAGAGGCAGAGAGGAAGGTGAGTGTACATGTGACTTGGTGAGGAGGGAATACATATTTTTTTGCAGAATGATTGTGCTAGTCATGAAGAGCAGTCATCACCATAAAGGATTTTAGTGCTTTTATAGAGGTAAGAAGATACAAGGCTTGGACTCGTAATATCGGCTCCTGAAAATATCTATCTGAAGACCTGTTCTGCCAGCTTTTTCCCTGAGCACAGAGTGCCACATTTTTGTTTTCCTCTCTGAACTCTTTTCTGGGGGTATTGAAAATCAGCAGCTACAGCAGCACATGGTTTAATCTTTGTAGAGGTAGATGCTAAGTGCTAGATCAGTTCAGTCACTCAGTTGTGCCTGACTCTTTGTGATCCCATGGAATACAGCATGTCAGGTTTCACTAGCCAACACCAACTCAGGGAGCTTGCTCAAATTCATATCTATCGAGTCGGTGATGTCATCCAACCATCTCATCCTCTGCCGTCCCCTTCTCCTCATGCCTTCAATCTTCTTTCCCACCATCAGAGTCTTTTCCAATGAGTCAGCTCTTCCTATCAGGTGCCCAAACTATTGGAGCTTCAGCTTCAGCATCAGTCCTTCCAGTGAACATTCAGGACTGCTTTCCTTTAGAATTGACTTGTTTGATCTCCTTGCAGTCCAAGGCACTCTTGAGTTTTCTCAGAGTTCAAAAGCACTACACCACAGTTCAAAAGCATCAATTCTTCAGTGCTCAGTTTTCTTTATGGTCGAAGTCTTACATCCATACATGACAACTGGAAAAACCATAGCTTTGACTAGATGGACTTTGTCGGTAAAGTGATATTTCTGCATTTTAATATGCTGTCTAGTTTTGTCATAGCATTTCTTCCAAGGAGCAAGAAATTTAATTTAATTTCTTGGCTGCAGTCACCATCTGGAGTGATTTTAGAGCACAAGAAAATAAAGTATGTTACTGTTTCCATTGTTTCCCCGTCTATTTTCCATGAACTGATGGAATTGGATACCATGATCTGAATGTTGAGATTTAAGCCAACTTTTTCACTCTCCTACATTGTTCCACTGGAGGAGAGTCCATTGTTCCATGTCCAGTTCTAACTGTTACTTCTTGACCTGCATACAGATTCCTCAGGAGGCAGGTCAGGTGGTCTGGTATTCCCATCTCTTGAATAATTTTCCACAATTTGTTTTGATACACACAGTCAAAAACTTTAGCATAGTCAATGTAGCAGAAGTAGGTGTTTTTCTGGGATTCTCTTGCATTTCATGTGATCCAAAAGATGCTGGAAATTTGATCTCTGGTTCCTCTGCCTTTTTAAATCCAACTTGAAAATCTAGAAGTTCTCCATTCACGTACTGTTGAAGCCTAGCTTAGAGAATTTTGAGCATTAGTTTGCTAGCATGTGAGATAAGTGCAAATTTTGCGGGAGTTTGAACATTCTTTGGCATTGACTTTCTTTGGGATTGGAATGAAAACTGACGTTTTCCAGTCCTGTGGCCACTGCTGAGTTTTCCAAATTTGCTGGCATATTGAGTGGATCACTTTCATAGCATCATCTTTTAGGATTTGAAATAGCTCAGGTGGAACTCCATCACCTCCACTAGCTTTGTTGTAGTGATGTTTCCTAAGGCCTACTTGACTTCACATTCATGAAGGTGAGAGATCATACCATCGTGATTATCTGAGTCATGAAGATCTTTTTTGTACAGTTATTCTGTGTATTCTTTTTGTGTGTGTGTGTCCCAATAAAACTTTATTTGGTTGTGAGTCATAGTTTGCTATGTTAGACCTTAGTTAGACCTTGCATAGTTAGACCTTCAAACTAAAGAATATAGATTGTTTAGTGCTGTAAATGGAGCCATGTAAAAGCTTGTGTTTGTAACTCGCAAGTCATTTTTTATTTATCCCTGCCTTGCCTTCCATAGGGGCGTTCCTCAGCAGAGTAGCAGGAGTGATGCTAGGGTGGACTGTAATTCCCTCAAGTCCTCTAGATCTTGGTGTAAAAATTCAGCCTTGAAGCTGAAAAGAAAAGGCATTAAGGTCAACAGTACCAAGGACAGTGCCACTCCTTGGAGGGCGAGGTTGGTTTGGAAAGACCCTTGTTTTCTTTTTTTTTTTTTAATTAGTTTTGCCATACAGTGACATGATATCGCCATGGGTTTACATATGCTACCCCTCCAGAACCTCCCTCCCTCCTCCCTCCCTCCTCCCTCCTCCTCCCTCCCTCCTCACTCCCCCCGGGAAATCTCGATGCACCAGCCCCGAGCATCAATCCTGAGCTGGCGATTAATTACAGATATGATAATTAACACGTTTCAATACCATTCTCCCATATCATCCAACCCTTGCCCTCATCCAGAGTCCACGAGTCTGTTCTATACATCGGCGTTCCTTTTGCTGTCTCGCATACTGGGTTCTCGTTACCGTCTTTCTAAATTCCATATATATGCGTTAGTATACTGTATTGTTGTTTTTCCGTCTGGCTTACTTCACTCTGGATAATGGGCTCCAGATCTGTCCACCTGAGTAGAACTGATTCAAATGAATTTTTTTTTAATGCTGAGTAATATTCCATTGTGTATATGTACCACAGCTTTCTTATGCATTCATCAGTTGAGGGGCATCTAGGTTGCTTCCGTGTCCTGGCTATTGTAAACAAAGCAGTGATGAACATTGGGGTACACGTGGCTCTTTCAATTCTGGTTTCTTCAGTGCATATGCCCAGCAGTGGGATTTCTGGGTCATATGGCAGTTCTATTTGCAGTTTTTTAAGGAATCTCCACACTGTTTTCCATAGTGGCTGTACTAATTTGCATTCCCACCAACAGTGTAAGAGAGTTCCCTTTTCTCCACATCCTCTCCAGCATGTATTACTTGTAGATTTTTGGATTGCAGCCATTCTGACTGGTGTAAAGTGATATCTCATTGTGGTATTGATTTGCATTTCTCTGATAATGAGTGATGTTGAGCATCTTTTCATGTGTTTGTTAGCCATTTTTATGTCTTCTTTGGAGAAATGTCTGTTAAGTTCTTTGGCCCACTTTTTGATTGGGCCATTTATTTTTCTAGAATGGAGCTGCAGGAGTTGCTTGTATATTTTTGAGATTAATTGTTTGTCCGTTGCTTCATTGGCTATTATTTTCTCCCATTCTGAAGGCTGTCTTTTCACCTTGCTTATAGTTTCCTTTGTTGTGCAGATGCTTTTAATTTTAATTAGGTCCCATTTGTTTATTCGTGCTTTTATTTCCAGTATTCTGGGAGGTGGGTCATGGAGGATCCCGCTTTGGTTTATGTCAGAGAGTGTTTTGCCTATGTTATCCTCTAGGAGTTTTATAGTTTCTGGTCTTATGCTTAGATCTTTGATCCATTTTGAGTTTATCTTTGTGTATGGTGTGAGAAAGTGTTCTAGTTTCATTCTTTTACAAGTGGCTGTCCAGTTTTCCCAGCACCACTTGTTAAAGAGGTTGTCTTTTCTCCATTGTATATTCTTGCCTCCTTTGTCAAAGATAAGGTGACCATAGATGCATGGATTTATCTCTGGGCTTTCTATTTTGTTCCATTGATCTATATTTCTGTCTTTGTGCCAGTACCATACTGTCTTAATGACTGTGGATTTGTAGTATAGCCTAAAGTCAGGTAGGTTGATTCCTCCAGTTCCATTCTTCTTTCTCAAGATTGCTTTGGCTATACAAGTTTTTTTGTATTTCCATACAGATTGTGAAATTATTTGTTCTAATTCTCTGAAAAAGACCTCTGGTAGCTTGATAGGAATTCCATTGAATCAATAGATTGCTTTGGGTAGTATACTCATTTTCACTATATTGATTCTTCCAATCCACGAACACGGTACATTTCTCCATCTGTTTGTATCCTCTTTGATTTCTTTCATCAGTGTTTTATAGTTTTCTGTATACAAGTCTTTTGATTCTTTAGGTAGAAATACTCCTAAGTATTTTATTCTTTTTGTTTCGATGGTGAATGGAATTGTTTCCTTAATTTCTCTTTCTGATTTCTCGCTGTTAGTATATAGGAATGCCAGGGATTTCTGTGTGTTGATTTTGTATCCTGAAAATTGCTATATTCACTGATTAGCTCTAGTAATTTTCTCGTAGAGTCTTTAGGGTTTTCAGTATAGAGGATCATGTCATCTGCAAACAGAGAGAGTTTTACTTCTTCTTTTCCAACCTGAATTCCTTTGATTTCTTTATCTGCTCTGATTGCTGTGGCCAAGACTTCCAAAACTATGTTGAAAAGTAGTGGTGAGAGTGGGCACCCTTGTCTTGTTCCTGATTTCAGGGGGAATGCTTCCAGTTTTTCACCATTGAGGATAATGTTTGCTGTGGGTTTGTCATATATAGCTTTTATTATGTTGAGGTATGTTCCTTCTATTCCTGCTTTTCGGAGGGTTTTATCATAAATGGATGTTGAATTTTGTCAAAGGCTTTCTCTGCATCTATTGAGATAATCGTGTGATTTTTATTTTTCAATTTGTTAATGTGGTGTATTATATTGATTGATTTGTGAATATTGAAGAATCCTTGCATCCCTGGGATAAAGCCTACTTGATCATGATGTATGATTTTTTTAATGTGCTGTTGGATTCTATTTCCTAGAATTTTGTTAAGGACTTGCGCATCTAAGTTCATCAGTGATATTGGCCTGAGGTTTTCTTTTTTTGTGGCATCTTTGTCGGGTTTTGGAATTAGGGTGATGGTGGCCTCGTAGAATGAGTTTGGAAGTTTGCCTTCCTCTGCAATTTTCTGGAAGAGTTTGAGTAGAATAGGTGTTAGCTCTTCTCTAAATTTTTGGTAGAATTCAGCTGTGAAGCCATCTGGTCCTGGGCTTTTGTTTTTTGGAAGAGTTCTGATTACGGTTTCAATTTCCGTGCTTGTGATGGGTCTATTAATATTATCTATCTCTTCCTGGTTTAGTCTTGGAAAGTTGTACTTTTCTAGGAATTTGTCCATTTCATCCAGGTTGTCCAGTTTATTTGCATATAGTTGCTGATAATAGTCCCTTATGATCCTTTGTATTTCTGTGTTTTCTGTTGTGATCTCTCCGTTTTCATTTCTAATTCTGTTGATTTGGTTCTTCTCCCTTTGTTTCTTGATGAGTCTGGCTAATGGTTTGTCAATTTTATTTATCTTCTCAAAGAACCAGCTTTTGGCTTTGTTAATTTTTGCTATGGTCTCTTTTGTTTCCTTTGCATTTATTTCTGCCCTGATCTTTAAGATTTCTTTCCTTCTACTAGACCTGGGCTTCTGCATCTCTTCCATTTCTAGTTGCTTTAGGTGTAAAGTAAGGTCATTTATTTGATTTTTTTCTTGTTTCCTGAGGTGAGCTTGTATTGCTATGAACTTTCCCCTTAGCACTGCTTTCACAGTGTCCCATAGGTTTTGGGCTGTTGTGTTTTCATTTTCATTCATTTCTATGCATAACTGAATTTCATTTTTGATTTCTTCTGTGATTTGTTGGTTATTCAGCAGTGTGTTGTTGAGCCTCCATATGTTGGAAGTTTTGAATGGTTTTCTCCTAATTGATATCTAATCTCACTGCATTGTGGTCAGAAAAGATGCTTGGAATGATTTCAATATTTTTGAATTTACCAAGGCTAGATTTATGGCCCAGGATGTGATCTATCCTGGAGAAGGTCCCGTGTGCGCTTGAGAAAAAGGTGAAATTCCTTGTTTTGGGGTGGAATGACCTATAGATCTCAATTAGGTCTAATTGGTCTATTGTATTATTTAAAGTTTGAATTTCCTTGTTACTTTTCTGTTTAGTTGATCTATCCATTGGTGTGAGTGGTGTATTAAAGTCTCCCACTATTATTGTGTTGTTGTTAATTTCCCCTTTCATACTTGTTAGTGTTTGCCTTACATATTGTGGAGCTCCTATGTTGGGTGCATAAATATTTATAAATGTTATTTCTTCTTCTTGGATTGATCCTTTGATCATTATGTAATGTCCATCTTTATCTCTTTTCACTGCCTTTATTTTAAAGTCTCCTTTATCTGATATGAGTATTGCCACTCCTGCTTTCTTTTGGTCTTTATTTGCATGGAATATCTTTTTCCAGCCTTTAACTTTCAGTCTATATGTGTCCCTAGGTTTGAGGTGGGTCTCTTGTAGACCACATATATAGGGGTCTTGTTTCTGTATCCAATCGGCCAATCTTTGTGTTTTGGTTGGGGCATTCAACCCGTTTACATTTAAGGTAATTATTGATAAGTATGATCCTGTTGCCATTTATTTTATTGTTTTGGGTTCAAGATTATATACCCCATCGGTGTTTCCTATCTAGGAAAGATCCTTTAGCATTCGTTGGAGGGCTGGTTTGGTGTTGCTGAATTCTCTCAGTTTCTGCTTGTCTGAAAAGCTTTTGAATTCTCCTTCAAATTTGAATGAGATCCTTGCTGGGTACAGTAATCGGGGTTGTAGCTTGTCTTCTTCCATGACTTTAAGTATGCTCTGCCATTCCCTTCTGGCCTGAAGTGTTTCTATTGAGAGATCAGCTATTATTCTTATGGGATTCCCCTTGTGAGTTATTTTTTGCTTCTCCCTCACTGCTTTTAATATTTGGTCTTTGTATTTGATATTTGTTAATTTGATTAATATGTGTCTTGGGGTGTTCCGCTTGGGGTTCATTCTATTTGGGACCCTCTGTGTGTCTTGGACCTGAGTGGTTATTTGCTTTCCCAATTTAGGGAAGTTTTCTACAATTATCTCTTCAAGAATTTTCTGATGGTCTTTCTTTTTATCTTCTTCTGGGACTCCTATGATTCGATTATTGGTGCGTTTAATAGTGTCCCAGAGGTCTCTAAGATTGTCCTCATTTCTTTTAATTCTTTTTTCATTTTTCCTTTCTGTTTCATTTATTTCTGCCATTCTGTCTTCTACCTCACTTACCCTGTCTTCTAGCTGTGTTATTCTACTGTTGGTTCCCTCCAGAGTGTTTTGTATCTCATTTATTGCATTATTTATTGTATTTTGACTCTTTTTCATTTCTTCAAAGTCCTTGTTAAAGCTTACCTGCATCTTCTCGATCCTTGCCTGCAGGTTATTTAACTGCAACTCCAACTTATTTTCCAGGTTTTGGATCATTTTCACTATTATTATTCGGAATTCTTTGTCAGGTAGACTTCCTATCTCTTCGTCTTTTGTTTGGTCTGGAGGACGTTTATCCTGTTCCTTTACCTGCTAGGTATTTCTCTGCCTTTTCATTTTGTTTATCTTGCTGTGTTGTCCCTTTATTGTGGGGGTTCCTCACTATGGGAGGGGTTGGATGTGTGGTTTGTCAAAGTTTCCTGGTTGGGCTCCTAAGCGGTTCCCTCCGCTTGTTTTGGCGTCTTCTGTTTGCTGGTCTCTTCAGTGCGTATTCAGCGCTCTGGGGTTTGCCCCGCCCCGTCTGCTCAGGCTCTCGGTCACTCACCCAGAGTGGTTGGGGCTGCGGCTTCTCCCCTCCCCAGGCCCAGCCGCTCGGTTTTCTCGGTGTGCAGCTCGGCTCGTCTTCTCAGGTGTGAGACGCGCCGAATTCTGGCGGCGACTGTCCAGAGTCCCCAGAGGTCTTGGCTAGCGCCCAATTCTGCCTGCGGTTTGGGGGCAGAAGCCTCGCCGGGGCGCTCTCCGGCGGGGGCTGGGCCGGTCCGTAGCCCGCAGCCACCCAACTCCGCCCCGCAGTCCTCGCTGCCCTTTGTTCTGTGCGTGAGCCTGGCGGGGGTCTTCCTCGGGAAGGCTACCCAGCGGTCCATGTCAGGTTAGCACCCTCGGTTAGGACCCGCAGTCTGCCCCCGGCGTTCAATCTCAGTCCTCCCCCTAAGCGTGCGGCCCGCCCCTCCCTGAGCAGTCCTCGCTGGCTTGAGGGGGATGGGGCGCCCAGCCGCTGCTCCGCTGAGAATTGCAGTTAGAGACGTACTCTGGGGGGCTTAATATTTATCAGCTTCTACTCCCGGCTATTATGCTCTCTGAGATTCGCCTCAGGTCCCTCAGATCCGCCAGGGAGAATGTTTCCTGACGTTTGGAACCCTTTCTCTCTCTCGAGACTCCCCTTCCAAGATGGATCTCTGTCCCTGCCTCTTTGCCTCTCTTTTTACTTCTTTTTTTTTTTTTTTTTGGTCCTACCTTCTTTCGTCGGCAATGGGCTGTCTTTCCAGATGCCTGAAGTCCTCTGCCAGCATTCAGATGTTGTTTTATGGAGTTTGCTCGGTTTTTAAATGTTCTTTTGGTGTATTTGTTGGGGAGAGTGTGGACTACCCGTCCTATTCCTCTGCCATCTTAGTTCCCTCCCCTATTCTGTGTATTCTTGCCACCTTTTCTTAATATCTTCTGCTTCCATACCATTTCTATCCTTGATTGTGCCCATCTTTGCATGTTCCCTTGGTATCTCTAATTTTCTTGAAGAGATCTCTAGTCTTCCCCATTCTATTGTTTTCCTCTATTTCTTTGCATTGATCACCGAGGAAAGCTTTCTTATCTCTCCTTGCTATTCTTTGGAACTCTGTGTTCAGAATGGTATATCATTCCTTTTCACCTTTGCCTTTCACTTCTGTTCTTTTCTCAGCTATTTTTAAGTCCTCCTCAGACAACCATTTTGCCTTTTTGCATTACTTCTTGTTGGAGATGGTCTCGACTACTGCCTTCTGTACAGTGTTATGAACCTCCATTCTTAGTTATTCAGGTGCTCTGTCGATCAGATCTAATCCCTTGAACCCATTTGCCACTTTCACTGTATAATTGTAAGGGATTTGACTTAGGTCATACCTGAATGGTATAGTGGTTTTCCCTACTTTCTTCAGTTTAAGTCTGAATTTTGCAATAAGGAGTTCATGATCAGAGCCACAGTCAGTTTGGCAAGTGCCAATTTGTAGTTGAAAAAGCCATTACAATTCCTTAGTTCTGGAGGAGCCAAGAGACAGGAAATGGCATTTCTGGAGCCCATGGGAGCTGGGAATACAAGGGAAGGATAACCTGATATTACTCTGCTAGGTCCATTGTTACTTAGATTTGTTTGGCTGCAACTCTTTTCTGAAAATAATGAATTTAAATATTGCCAAACATTGGTTTTCTGCACATAAAAGTGTGGGATGGATTCTGGAGAAGGAGATATCTAATTCCCTCTTCACACCAGAGTTCAATGAGTGATAATTATTCCATAGTATGATATACTGGTGTCCCTAGTGTTCTGCTCTGGAGTTTTCCAGGTGGCTAAGTGGTAAATAGTCATCCGACCAGTGCAGGAGATATGTGTTGAGTCCTTGGGTCAGGAAGATTCCCCTGGAGAAGGAAATGGCAGCAGTATTCTTTCCTGAGAAATTCCAAAGACAAAGGCGCCTGGAAGGCTACAGTCCCTGGGGGTGCAAAGCGTCAGACATGACTTAGTGACTAAACAACCACAAACTATGCTATTCTTCCCTGTACTTCAAATATGAGTATTCTAAGCTCTCTTCTCTGTCTTCTTCAAGGGAAAGGGAGTTAATGATCACATGATTTGCATGGGTCCACCATATACTAGTGGGGAAGATTACATATTATAAAGTCATTAGCCCATGCTCTCTTTGTCCTTGGAATAATTTTTTTTTCTTTAAGTGGTTCAAAAATTTATAGTATCAAACTTCAATATAGCCTTTAAAATTTTTTTATTTATTTTTTAATTGTAGGATAATGTAGCCTTTTACCAGTAATCCCTACATTGGGAGTACATGCTGGATTGATAGCTAAAAATAATGTGGCACATGTATTTTCATTCTGTTATTGTTTATGTGTATTGGTTACTCTTTAGAATTGAGCAGGACCAAAGGGAACACGATTGGCAAACAGAGCTTCAAAAATTCTGTATTTCTGACAATATTATAAAACCATTGACACCCCACCATGAAAAGGAGAATAGCCATTTCATTGCCTGTTTTCTAATTGATGAAGCTAAGAAAGTCCATTTTAACTTTGTAGTTGCTTCATTTGAGCTGGTTGAGCTGGAATTTAAGTAACTCTACTTAAGAGTAGAGTAATCTTTTCATTGTAGAATTTAATTAGGAAGAGTGAATAATGAGAGGGCACTCCCTTGGAGTGCTCTCTTACTTCCGGTCCTGGGAGAAAGTAGATGGCACACTCAAACTAGATGAGTGAAGAAGGATTTATAAATAGACCATTTGTAAGGTATGGGCAGGGAAGCCAATGACAAAGGGCAAAGTATCCTAGGACTAGTGTTCATGGTCTGAAAAGAAAAGAGTATCACATTTGAAAAGAGTTGCTATAGTGAGGGCATCTGAGATCTGTGTCCTTTGGGATTCAGTCCAACATTTTCCCTTGTTGGACCAGATGAAAACCTGGTCATACTTTCCTCCTGCTTTATAATCTCCTTAAGATGGTTCAACTGAATCGGAAGCCAGAGGTTCAAGGGAGCCTGTTAACTCAACCCAGGTCCCTATTAGGGTAGAGAGTCTATCTGATGGAAGAATGGAAAATATCCTGCATAGGTGCCAAGAGGTCAAGACACATTCTTTGCTAGATTTCATGAGAAAGGGAAGATCACAACTGAACCTGTTCAGTCCACTTCACTGTAAGCATTGAAATATTACCTTGGCTTAATTCTCTTTAGTCATTTTGAAGCTGCCTTTACTGTTCCCCATTGTGATCGGAAGATGCATTCTATTTTGAAATGAGCATGTATCATCTATTTAATTTTATTTTACAAACATGTGTAGTAATGCCTGCTATGTACCAGGACCAGTTTTGAGCACTTTAAATAGGCTAATCCTTTAATTTTCATAACAGCTTTCCCATTGTCATCGCTGTTTTCTCATTTCGCAAATGAGAAACTGAACATAGGAGGTTAAATAACTTGCCCAGCATTGCAAATTTAAGATGTGGTCTGCATCTGTACTTAGGCAGGTTGCTCAGTTCCATAGCCTTTCTTTGTTTTTACCAGTTTTCATCTGGCTTTTTTAGTCTTTAAATTTTGGCTTTGTACAGTATTCTGTGGACACACTTCCATATCAGTTCACATAATGTCATCTTATCCTCTGAAGGAAGCATAGTATTCCATTGTGTGAAGGTTCACTAATTTATCAACTTGTCCACTGTAGAAGGATATTTAGGATTATTTTTCCCTTTCAAGTTTTTGTCATTATGGACAGTGCTGTCATTAATATACTTGTATATATTATGTCTGTTGACTCGGAAGCACAGTTTTTCACATTTTAACATCTGAATTCTTGCAATTGTTATCCAGTCTGATGGCAGTAATGAACATAATTATCATAACTTTTGTATGCATGAAATTGGTCATAGCTACCTGTAGTGTTGCTACTTTATTTAGTTATGGACATTAGTGATATATTAACATTTTGCTTATTAAAACTTCTTCAAAATTTTCCAATGATTTGATATTGAAAGAAAATGTTATTGTTTATGTAGAAAATCATGGAAATAGATAAACAATGTATAAAACCAAGTATCAGCATGAGAAGGCTTGAAAGAAAGAGAAAATAGAACAGGGGGTGCAAGGTTAATCCCTGACTGGGGAACTAAGATGCCATGTGCCTCACAGTGTGCCTAAATATTAAATAAAAAGGAAATTTTTTTAATTTAAGAAAAAGAAATAAAGTGGGATCCTGTGTTTCACTTGTGCTGTTATGATGTTGTGAAAAGAACACACACTTTGTTTTGTTTTGTTTTTAATTTTCTTTATTGTGTTGGTTTTGCCATACATTGACATGAATCTGCCATGGGTATACATATGTTCCCCTTCCAGAACCCGCCTCCCTCCTCCCTCCCGATTCCCTCTCCCTGAGTCATCCCAGTGCACCAGCCCCGAGCATCAAACCTGGGCCGGCGATTGATTTCACATATGATAATTAACACGTTTCAATGCCATTCTCCCATATCATCCCACCCCTGCCCTCTTCCACAGAGTCTACGAGACTGTTCTGTACATCTGCTTTTCTTTTGCTGTCTCTCATGCAGGGTTCTTGTTACCATCTTTCTAAATTCCATATATATGCGTTAGTATACTGTATTGTTGTTTTTCCTTCTGGCTTACTTCACTCTGGATAATGGGCTCCAGTTCCGTCCACCTGAGTAGAACTGATTCAAATGAATTCTTTTTAATGGCTGAGAAATATTCCATTGTGTATATGTACCACAGCTTTCTTATCCATTCATCAGTTGACAGGCATCTAGGTTGCTTCCATGTCCTGGCTATTGTAAACAATGCAGTGATGAACATTGGGGTACACATGTCTCTTTCAATTCTGGTTTCCTCGGTGTGTATGCCCAGCAGTGGGATTGCTGGGTCATATGGCAGTTCTATTTCCAGTTTTTTCAGTGATCTCCACACTGTTCTCCATAGTGGCTGTACTAGTTTGCAATCCCACCAACAGTGTAAGAGGGTTCCCTTTTCTCCACATCCTCTCCAGCATTTATTGCTTGTAGCCTTTTGGATGGCAGCCATTCTGACTGGTGTAAAGTGGTACCTCATTGTGGTTTTGATTTGCATTTGTCTGATAATGAGTGATGTTGAGCATCTTTTCATGTGCTTGTTAGGCATTTTGATGTCTTCTTTGGAGAAATGTCTGTTTAGTTCTTTGGCCCATTTTTTGATTGGGTCATTTATTTTACTAGAATGGAGCTGCAGGAGTTGCTTGTATAATTTTGAGATTAATTGTTTGTCTGTTGCTTCTTTTGCTATTATTTTCTCCCATTCTGAAGGCTGCCTTTTCACCTTGCTTATAGTTTCCTTTGTTGTGCAGAAGCTTTTAATTTTAATTAAATCCCATTTGTTTATTTGTGCTTTCATTTCTGATATTCTGGGAGGTGGGTCATAGAGGATCCTGCTTTGGTTTATGTCAGAGAACACACACTTTGGAATCCAAGGGTGCTCCAGGAAGGGTGCTGGGCAACTTACCCAGGACCTGATCAAAATAAAAGTCCTTGAGAAAAGCCAGTTATTTTAATATCCTTCCTGGGGCTTGGGATATCACTAAGTAATGCTAAACTGGATTCAAGTAATTGTTTTAAAAGTGAGTTTATTATTCTGAACACTGTTCGCTGCCAGGCTTGGAAGCCCACAGGAGCTATTCCATTGCCTTACCAAGGAGTCAAGACAGGCAGATACACCTAGGTTTCTGAAGGCAAGAAATCCAAAATCAAGGTGTTGGCAAGGTTAGTTCTTTCTGGAGGACCTGAAGGAAAATCTGTTCTGTGCCTTTCTCCTGACTTCTGGTGGTTCTGACAATCTAGTGCTCCTTAGCTTGTAAACATATCACTCTAATTTCTGCTTCCATCTCACATCAACTTCTTCATGTCTTCTTCCCTTTTGTATCTCATAAGAAGACATGTCATTGGAATTGAAACCCACCCAGTTGATCCAAGGTAATCTCAGGTAGAGATCGATAACTTAATTACATCTGCAAAGATTCTTTTCAGAATAAGTTCACACTCACAGGTTCTAAGTGTATGTATTATCTAGGGATCACCATTCAACCCGTTATAGATGGCCTCCTGATGCAGACAGGCTTCATTCATGGTCATCAGGCTCTTTTTGTAGAGAGCGCCTCTATAAGAATTAGGACAATGTGGAGAAAACCACAAGCTGACCAAGTGATGCAGCAATGGGGAAAAAAGAGGGAAAGAGAGAAGAGACATTGAGAGATAGACTGATCTCAGGATCTCAAGGGAACATGTGCATCCAGTAGAGCCTTATATTATTTTCATCTCTGGACTTCTCAGTTCCACCAGTTAATTTTTTTGTTTGTTTGTTTTGTTTTTGTGTAAGCTTGTGTAAGTTGATTTATCATTTGTATCTAAAAGAATCCTGAATAATACAATAACAGATAATAATAATAAACTAACAGATGCTAATTCCTTTCCTTTATCTGCCTTTGGTAGGAAAGGGAAAAAGGATTGTTTCAGAGGGCTTCCTAATGAGTGATTACTTCAGCTAGAGTTGGAGTAGACACTAGCCCTTCTCATAGTGGACTATAGTTGTCTGCTTCCTCATAAGGATTCTCAGTTCTTCAGTTCAGTTCAGTTGCTAAGTCATGTCCGACTCTTTGCAACCCCATGAATCGCAGCATGCCAGACCTCCTCATCCATCACCATCTCTCTGAGTTTACCCAAACTCATGTCCATCGAGTCTATGATGCCATCCAACCATCTCATCCTCTGTCATCCCCTTCACCTCCTGACCCCAATCCTTCCCAGCATCAGGGTCTTTTCCAGTGAGTCAGCTCTTCGCATGAGGTAGCCAAAGTAGCTTCAACATCAGTCCTTCCAATGAACACCCAGGACTTATCTCCTTTAGGATGTACTGGTTGGATCTCCTTGCAGTCCAAGAGACTCTCAAGAGTCTTCTCCAACACCACAATTCAAAAGCATCAATTCCTCTGCACTCAGCTTTCTTCACCATCCAACTCTCATATCCATACATGACCATTGGAAAATCCATAGCCTTGACTAGCCAGAACTTTGTTGAAAAAGTAATGTCTCTGCTTTTTAATATGCTATCTAGTTTGATCATAACTTTCCTTCCAAGGAGTAAGTGTCTTTTAATTTCATGGCTGCAGTCACCATCTGCAGTGGTTTTGGAGCCCCCCGAAATAGAGTCTGACACTGTTTCCCCATCTATTTCCCCTGAAGTGATGAGACCAGCTGCCATGATCTTAGTTTTCTTAATGTTGAGCTTTAAGCCAGCTTTTTCACTCTCCTCTTTCTCTTTCATCAGGAAGCTTTACAGTTCCTCTTCACTTTCTGCCATAAGGGTAGTGTCATCTGCATTTCTGAGATTATTGATATTTCTCCCAGCAGTCTTGATTCCAGCTTGTGCTTCTTCTAGCCCAGCGTTTCTCATGATGTACTCTAAGTTAAATAAGCAGGGTGACAATATACAGTCTTGATATACTCCTTTTCTTGTTTGGAACCAGTCTGTTGTTCCATGTCCAATTCTAACTGTTGCTTCCTGACCTGCATACAGGTTTCTCAAGAGACAGGTCAGATGGTCTGGTATTCCCATCTCTTTCAGAATTTTCCACAGTTTATTGTGATCCACACAGTGAAAGGCTTTGGCATAGTCAATAAAGCAGAAATAGATGTTTTTATGGAACTCTCTTGCTTTTTTTGATGATCCATCGGATGTTGGCAATTTGATCTCTGGTTCCTCTTCCTTTTCTAAAACCAGCTTGAACATCTGGAAGTTCAGGGTTCACATATTGCTGAAGCCAGGCTTGGAGAATTTTGAGCATTTACTTTACTAGCATGTGAGATGTGTGCAATTGTGTGGTAGTTTGAACATTCTTTGGCATTGCCTTTTACAAGCTACCATGTAATGAGAGATTTCTATTTTTTAACTACTGGACCAAACCTTTCCATATACTATATTTTATAGAAAACCTATGGTATAGACATTATCCTCATTTACAGATAAGAAAAGTGAACCTCAGAAAGCTGAAATGTTGTCTTACAATTAAAAAGGGATTATGTCAGGCAACAACTCTGATGTCTTCACTATGATATCTCCAGGACTTATCCCAGGATTTGTCACATAGTAGATCAATGGTTCTTAAACTATGTTTCTTGAATAAGCAGCATTAGTATAACTTGGGGTCTCATTAGCAGTGTAAATTATCAGGCCTGACTCTGTATGTACTAAATAGAAACTCTTGGGTAGGATCCAGCTCTCCAGGTGATTCAGGTTCCACTAAAATTTAAGGGTCAATGAGTGGGCATTCATTAAGTGTAGAAAAACAATGACAATACTGAACTTCAAATTGGAATTTTTAGTTAAGGGAGAAGGTTTAGTCTAGGTCTATGGTTTCCCAAGAAATGGTCTGACTTCTAGTATTAGAGTGATGGAGAATACCTGTAGGTACCGTAAACTTACTCTTCTCCTTTATGTCATCTCAGCTGACTGCTGAGTTGTTTCCTTGGTCCATAGAGTTTTGAACCCATCACAGTATGCTTGTTACAACCACACACATGTGGAAAACAAGGACTTCTCACCTTCCAGACAATGGAGGGCGTAAGTCTCTCTTCACCTACACTCCTGAGCTCTGTTCCCGGTGTTTCTCCACCTTTCCTTACAGCACAAGCTTGCTGAGGAAAAAATCATCTTTCACTCCATTTAGGCCATTGCTTACCTAATGGGACATATAATGTGATGAAATTGCCACCTGGTGGTTGAGATATGGGACAGTTCCCAAGGGTATAATTATGCAGGCTATTATTGAATATTTTAACTGTACCTACTCCAAAGACATGCCTGTGGAGTTAGTTAATGTTATGACAAGCTGTAGATTGGAACTGAGATTTTTAACACTTTTAAAATGGCAGAAAAACAAATGACTAGATTCAGGGGGAGAGAAGCCCAGCCACTTGATTTTAAAGAAAAATTTATCACAGATGCATGTGTTCAATATACAGAGTAAAGTATGACTGAAAGACAAGTAGCAACGAGCAGTAAATAAAAGCCTAGAGTTAAAAGAAATTGGTACATTGATTTGTTTTGAAAACTGTTCCATTTTATGAATGTAATATGTAGAAATAATGTAATACTGAGAGAAAGTTAAATATCTCTTTACACTAAACTTTGTAAAGCATATATTTGTTGGAAATTCCAGGATAATTTGAGTCTTGTAGATGCAGTCTCTACCGGGAAGTACTGAAGTGCTATGTTAGTTGGGATACAGCAGGCTTTGCTGCAAAAACATATTAACCTTGAAATATCAATGACCTAGCAGCGATGACCACAAAGGTTAATTCTGGGGACTTTCTTGGTGGTTCAGTGACTGAGACACTGTGACCCCAATGCAGGGGGCCTGAGTTTGATCCCTAGTCAGGGGCTAAATCCCACATGCCACAACTAAAGTACCTGCATGCCACAACTAAGACCCAGCACAAGCCAAAACTAGATATTTTTTGAAAAGATTAATTTCTGTCTTGTTCTTCATGTCCAGTGCAGTTTGGTGTTGTTAGGTTAGTCGCTCAGTCATGTCCAGCTGTTGGCAACCCCAAGGACTGTAGCCAGACAGGCTCCTCTATCCGTGGAATTCTCTAGGCAAGAATACTGGAGTGGGTTGCCATTCCCTTCTCCATGGGATCTTTCTGACCCCAATCTAAGGGGGAAAGCATTCAGTCTTTCATCATTAAGTATACTATTAGCCACAGGTTTTTAGCTGCTCAAACCTCAGGCTGAAGAGATGTTCTGACAGTTTGTAGTTTTGTCATCTGAATATGAGAACTCAGCATTACCAAAGTTAGGGAAGAAAACATACATTGGTTGCTCTGTGTTCTGATCTAGAAGTGATACACGTCACCCCTCATGGCCTCTTGGCCATAACTTTTCATATGGCCACGCTTAACTGTATGAAACTTGGATCTATGAAGGTAATACATGAAGTTTTGGTGAATAGCAAATATCTATGCCTAAAGCAACTATTTGTTCGAATTAATTTGATTTCCTTCTCAGTTCAGTTCAGTCGCTCAGTCGTGTCTGACTCTTTGCGACCCCATGAATCGCAGCACACTAGGCCTCCCTGTCAATCATGAACTCCCGGAGTCCATTCAAACCCATGTCCATTGAGTCAGTGATGTCATCCAGCCATCTCATTCTCTGTTTTCCCCTTCTCCTCCTGCCCCCAGTCCTTCCCAGCATCAGGGTCTTTTCCAATGAGTCAGCTCTTTGCATGAGGTGGCCAAAGTATTGGAGTTTCAACTTCAACATCAGTCTAATCAATGAACACCTAGGACTGATCTCCTTTAGGATGGACTGCTTGGATCTTCTTGCAGTCCAAAGGACTCCAAGAGTCTTCTCCAACACCACAGTTCGAAAGCATCAATTCTTCGGCACTCAGCTTTCTTCACCATCCAATTCTCATATCCATACATGACCACTGGAAAAACCATAGCCTTGACTAGACGGACCTTTGTTGACAAAGTAATGTCTCTGCTTTTCAATATGCTGTCTAGATTGGTCATAACCTTTCTTCCAAGGAGTAAGCATCTTTTAATTTCATGGCTGCAGTCACCATCTGCAGTGATTTTGGAGCCCAGAAAAATAAAGTTTGACACTGTTTCCACTGTTTCCCCTTCTATTTTCCATGAAGTGTTGGGACCAGAAGCCATGATCTTAGTTTTCTGAATGTTGAAATCTGCATTCTGATAGCCTGTTGGGACTTTAGCTCAGAGTCCTCAACTCTCCTAGTGGACTCTCATAAAATATTGTCTCTGTCTTCTTGAATAGCTTCAGCATGTGAGTCTTCATTCTACAACTGATACCCAGCTTTTACCAGAACGTTAAGAGAAAAAATGTTGCTTCAAGTGCTTATAAGAGATTTTTCTTTTCAACTATTTCTTCAGGACTAAGTAAATTCTTAGAATTGAACTAGACCACCAGAAAATATTAGTACCATTCCTGGGCCCCTTTAGTTTAACCTTGTATAGAAATACCTATAGTGAGTTAAATTTTAATATATAGAAGCAGCAAAAAACATTAGTCATTCATGAAGGTTTTGGCTCTTTTGTCATTAAATAATGATAGCAGAAACCTTTGTACTCTTTTCCCAATTGCTTTGGCTACTAGGAAGCTCAGGCCTAGATTGAATGTTTATCACGAGTCAATACAAGAACTCCTGTATATCACAGCTCTAAATTCTTGAATATCCTTTGTGTAAAGACCCATGGGATATCATATTATATGGTTCACTATGGAATAGATGTAGGCTTCTCTTGTGGCTCAGCTGGTAAAGAATCCACCTGCAATGCTAGAGACCTGAGTTCAATCCCTGGGTTGTGAAGATCCCCTGGAGAAAGGAAAGACTACCCACTCTAGTATTCTGGCCTGGAGAATTCCATGGTCTGTGTAGTCCATGTGATCACAAGAGTCAGACACAACTGAGCAATTTCACTCACACACATGAAATAGATGTAGGCTTTGGAACTGGTTAGTATTTGATCTGAACCCCTCATTATAGCAATTCTTATCTTAGAGACTGTGGCTCAATAGCTTT
Organism: Antilocapra americana; assembly: GCA_007570785.1. Classification (NCBI taxonomy): domain Eukaryota; kingdom Metazoa; phylum Chordata; class Mammalia; order Artiodactyla; family Antilocapridae; genus Antilocapra; species Antilocapra americana. The sequence goes on along the minus strand of ML664173.1, from coordinate 8,951,117 downwards.
ATCCCATTCTTTATTTGTATGCCACTATAGAGGATTAATTGTGGTCCAGTAGAATCTTGTGGTCAAGAGTTTGAATCCTGAAACCAGCCTGAAGTTTGAGTTCCAGTGCTAGTACTTACTGGGCTTCCCAGGTGGCGATCATGGTAAAGAACCCACTTACAATGCAGGACATGGAAGAGCTGTAGGTTGGATCCCTGGGCTGCGACGATCCCCTGGAGGAGGGTATGGCAACCCACTCCAGGATGCTTGCCTGGAGAGTCCCAGGGACAGAGGAGCCTGGCAGGCTGGAGTCCATGGGGTTGCAAAAGAATCAGACAGGACCAGAGTGACTTAGCATGCACACAAGCACTAGTACTTACTAATCATGCGGCCTTGGGCAAATCACTTAACCCTCTGTACTTTGATTTCCTCATCTCAAAAGAGGGATAATAATTGTATCTATATCCAGGGTTACTCTGAAAATTAAATTGGTTAATATATGTGAAGCCTTTAAAACAGTGCCTGGCACAGACTAAATACTATGTTAGTTAGTGATGGCTATTATTATGATGAAATTAGACGATGTTTGTAGAGAATCTTTTACCTGGTACGTGCCTTATAATGTAGAAGCAGCAAAATGTTAGCCATTCATGAAGATATTGACTCTTTTTTCATGAAATAATGGAACTGTACAAGCTTTGTGCTCTTTCTTCCCTTTTCTTTGGCTGCTAGGAAACTCAGAGCTGCATGCATGCTCTGTCGCTTCAGTCGTGTCTGACTCTTTGCGACCCCATGGGATTCTCCAGGCAAGAATACTAGAGTGAGTTACCATTTCCTCCTCCAGGGGATCTTCCTGACCCAGCGATCAGACCTACGTCTCCTGGGCTCCTGCATTGCAGACAGAATTTTTACCACGGAGCTACCTGCTCATATTTATATTGAAGAGCAGTGTAAATACAGTGTAAATTTATAGTTTACATACATATCTACTGTAAAATGCTGAAACCCTCTTTTGAAAGACAGAAGGGTAAACATTTGTAATAGTAGATTAAAATAGGTCGATTTTTGTTATTGTACGTTTTTTTCTCCCTTCCTTCCATGCCTCCTTCCTTCGTTTCTTTTTAAGACTGGTAGGACTCCTGCTGCCACCAGGTCTTCCCAGGTGGCGCTAGTGGTAAAGAATACACCTGCAGTGCAGGAGACACTGGTTTAATTCCTGGAGAAGGAAAGGGCAGCTCATTCCAGTATTCTTGCCTGGAAAATTCTATGGATAGAGGAGCCTGGCGAGGCTACAGTCCATGGGATTACAAAGAGTCGGGCACCACTGAGCGCACAGCACACCGGGACCTCTACTCTGTATCCCCTGTGTTGCAGCGCTAACCTGTGTAGGAGCTAGACATTCTTCTAGAAGGATGCAAGCTGCTAACTGAAGTATTTTTGAAAATACTCCTGATTATAATAACTGCAGAGTTCCCTAAATTTTTTTTTAATGTAGTTTCTTACCAAATTTCAGTGACTCCTCCACTAAAGCTGTCACCTTCCCACTATGACATGAATCTCTGGCACTGATTGGCAAGTAGCTTGCATTCTCTGAGCTCTGCTGTTCCTGATAAATACCTAAATATCTGTGACAGGATACCCCACTCATGATGTAGAAGAAGGAGAAGTAGAACTTGGCGAGTCGGGGTGGGGTTATTTCGGATGACTCCTGGTTTCATTTGAACTGGTATACTCCCTTTGCTTGGTAAAGTAGCACAGTTCCAGAAAGATAAAAGACTATTGGAAAGAGTTCAGTGAATTGGCAGAAAATATAGTCGTGGCAGGTTGGAAGTATTGAGTTTTTAGAAACTGTCAGAGGCCAAGTACATGATAAACTTCAATAACTGACAAGATGATGTAGGAGACTAATTACCCAACAGTTTGTGATGGCTGTGAATACCTAGGGAGAGGAGGAAGTATGCAGGAAGATTGCAGACAGCATGGCTACAAGCAGTAGAAAACAAGCAAGCTCCCTCTCTGCTGAATTCCAGGTGCTTATTATTTATGCAGTTATTTTTGGAACCAGTCATTTTTGTCACCCAGGATATCTCCTGTGTGGCTTTGTATGGTCACCTGACCCCTTCCTGTTCATGTCTTATCTCCTCGATGTAGTCATCAACTACTGGGTGGCAGGGACCCCAGCTGTCCTACGTGGTGTTTCTGTCAGTGGACAAAGCAAATGTTTCCAATCCCAGCTCCACTATTCACTAATGGTGCAAGGTAGGGCAAGTTCCTTGACTAAGCTTGAATTTAGCTTATGCAAAATGAGGCTAATGATATTCATTAGAATTTTAGGGAAGTTTAATGGTATATTAAATTCTTGAGTATGCTATGTAAGATGCAAATGACAACTATTAGCTTTCCCTCTTACAGTGGCTGATCTCATTGCCTGACATATGATAAGTATAGTATTGCCCTGTTGTAGTAAAAATTGGTACAATATATAGTATTGTATAGTATATAAATTATAATATAAGTATTGCATATATGTGGATTTACAGTATATAGCTAAAGTAAAAGTATATAGCCTATTGACATATTGTAAGCTTTTACAACTTGGTACAACTGTGTAAACTTGGTTTTGCTATTTATGCATGTACCCATTGTTTATGTATTAGGTATTACATGCCTATGTATGTATTTAATATACACTAAGAGCCTTAGAAAATGGCATTATTTTGAAAGTTTCCAGTTTTAGAGAGGTCTTGAGTAAATTCAGCAGACCTACAGCCAACCTCGTGTTCCAGGATTGGTTGCATAGAGTACTGTGAACCTCATGTAACCGTTGACTCACAAGTCCAGGGGTGTTCCTGGTGGCTCAGGCAGTAAAGAACCCACCTGAATGCAGGAGACCCGGGTCCCATCCCTGGGCTGGGAAGGTCCCCTGGAGAAGGAAACGGCAGCGCACTTTAGTGTTCTTGCTTGGAGGATCCCATGGACAGAGGAGCCTGGCGGGTTGTAGTCCGTGGAGTCGTAAAGAGTTGGACGCAACTGAGTCAGTAATGCTTTCATTTCACTTACAAGTCTAAGGTGTCGAGAGCATCAGGACGCTTGGAAGCTGAACTGGGTCAAGTTGCACCAACACACCTTTGGGAGCTAGCTCTCTTTGGGGGAAGTCACAGTGGAGCTTGGTTGGTGTGGCCTAACGGGGATCTTTCCTTTTCAATTGCCATTTCTATGAAATCTCTCCTAATTAATGACAGAATCCTAATACAAGGAGAGGGCTTCCCTGGTGGCTTAAACGGTAAAGAGTCTGGATGCAATGTGGGAGGCCTGGGTTCAGTTCCTGGATTGGGAAAATCCCTGGAGGAGGGAAAGGCTACCTGCTCCAGTATGGTGATGAATCGGGATATATGGGAAAGGAGTGGAGAACCAGGGATGCACACGGAAGAGTAGGGAGAGTGATTTAGTGAGTGGTTAAGAAGTGGATTCAGTTTAGACATGACGATGGTTGGGCTTGGGAGGAGGTCACGCTGAGTGCATCAGCTCTGCCTGGAAGAAATGGGAGAGAGTTGCTGGTTAAAATCATCTTTCCAGAGAAATGTAAAATCTGGAAATCAGGCAGAGGCTATGAATATAATGGGCCTATTAGTAAACTCTGCTTCTAAATTAATTATCTCTGTGTAGACATTGGTGAGCAAGCAGAAATACCCTTAGAAGCCGAAATCTATCATGGAAGAAAATTATTTTGAACATAGCATTGGGGGTGGGAAATGCAGAATTTAATTATTCTTGATTCAGAGTTTGCTATAAGGATGAATAATTGAATACAATCAAAGAAAAAAAAATTTTTTTCTCTCCGAGCTGGAGAAATAATGCTGAGAGCGAGACACAGTGGGGGGGGGGCAGGGATTCAAACCAATTTGAGATTATAAATGAGAAGATAATATAATTTTGTATATTGAATGGTTATGAAAATCAGAAATATTCTTTAGTGCTTGACTGCTGTTAAGCAATTCAGAGGCAGAAATATAAAGTGAGGCAAACTTAAACTCGAAAGGCTATAAAGCAGCAAGCTGTGAGACAAATAAAAAAAGGATTTTCAAGTCTCAGACAGACATAGGTTCAAATTTTAAGTCAACCACTTGTCATGCTACTTTAGTTGAATTCTGTGTTTTTCTAAAACTCATTGTTTTATAGGTAAAGTGGGGATAATATGTATGCTGGTATGCTTCCTCCCTACCTTCCAGGTATTTATTAATTTTCTACCTTTTTCTGATGTAATCTGTGCTGCAGACACACACCTCTGTGTTTGCTTCCCCACTGGGCTCCCTTGTCAGGTGAGTTTGGGTTGGGATTGACCAATGGGAGATCCTAGCAGGTTGAAAGCTACATCCATCTCTCTGGGTCATCCCGGTGCACCAGCCCTGAGAACCCTGTATCAAGAGAGATGGAATCGGGAGGGAGGTAGGAGGGGGATTCTGGAAGGGGAACACATGTATACCCATGGGGGATTCATGTCAATGTATGGCAAAACCAATACGATAATGTAAAGTAAATAAATAAAAAAGAAAGCTACATCCAGGTGTTTCCCACTCTCTCCCTACCTTTGCACCAGGTCTCTGGGAGCAGTTTTGTCTTCTGTCTTGTCATGACCAGGTCTCTTACCACGCGGACCCTCCTTGTGGTGCCTGTTCTCACTGGGCTCTAATGTCTTCTTATCGTGCCTGTCGATCTGGAGAAATCACGTAAAAGCCGCGCATTGTTGCTAATCACCCAGTGCCTTGTGTTCACTGTTTGTTCTCTTAGTCGTGCCCACCCCCCGTCCCCGACTTGAACCACCTGTGGTGAATTCTGTGTTCTGAAGCGTTCCTTACTTATACTTAATGGTTGTTGAATTTCAAAGAAAATATTAAAGTATCCTCCTAACAAATACAGAAGTGGGTATGTATTCACTTCTTGACAAGTCCTCCAAAGATGGTGTGGTAGGTTGAATAATGGCTCCCGAAAATGTCCAGGTCCTAATACCTGGAACCTGTGTCTCTTACCCTATATGACAAAAGAGATTGAATTAAAGATCTTCAGATGGAGAGATTAATTTTAGAGCATCTGGTTAGGATCTAAATGCCATCACAAGTGTCCTCATAAGAGAGAGGTAGAGATAAATTTGACCCAGAAAAATAAGACACGGTGACCACTGAATCCGGATGCTCACTGCTAGCTTTGAAACTGGAGGAAGGGACCAAGAATCAACACATGCCTAGAAAGCGGCTCTAGGAGCTGGAAAGGGTGAGGAGACGGTCTTCCTTCAAGCCTCTGTTGAGAGCAGGATTCTGGCAGCACCTTGAAGTTGGCCCAGTGAGACGGCCTCTTGGACTTCTGATCTCTAGAACTGTAGAGTGTTTGTGGTAGATTGTTACTGCAGCCATGGGATGCCCTCAGTGAATACCCCAGGGTACAGGACTCCGCTTGCAGACTGCAGTCTCGGAATGCAGTCCTCAGCTACTGTATCCTTTCTCACGATGTGCTCGTGTGAGCCAAGATATGAGAGTGATGCATAAAATCACAATGACAACTCACCCCTTTCCCACAAGAGAGCTCACTCTGCTGTTGACGGAAAGACATGCCAAACTGACCATTTATTTTCTCACTGTAAACAGTTAGGCTTGGGAAATCAGTCTGCAATCAGGATGCCAGGATAGTGATGTATAATTGAAAAAAAAAATTGCCACCTAGATGGGAACCTTCAACATTTTCACAGTATTTCACAACATTTTCACAAGCATTTCATCCATTTTACACTCTCCAGCAGACAAATCTGGAAAGACAAATCATAGCTGAAGGTTGTTTGTGGAACATTAACTCTGAACAAGGGCAGTTAGATTAATTACTTGCTGAATGGCAGCAGACTTGGAGGATGAAGCACTTGGATTCTTTTGGCTAGAATCTCACTATCCGTCTCCCTTGCAGGGCACATCTTGCAGCCAAACCAGGATAGGTGTGCTTGTTTTGTAAGATTCCATCTCTCCTAGGCCATATCTGAGTGGTAAATAAATTAATAGCCCCTGCCATTTTTTTTCTCATGAGGGTATCCATCCTTCCACCTATTTGGGGGATGTGTGGAGCTTCATTCTAGCCAGTGTCGAGTTTTGCTGGCACAGAACCCGTATAGTTTCTTTAAAGTAGAGTTGCATATCTCATCATGTGTTGGCATGATAATAAAATGGACCATCTTATTTTCTTTCAAGTTGTGGTGGAGATTTGCTTCAGCGTTTTTCCGTAAACTGATAACAAATCTTACGGGGATTGTACAAGGTAATGTATAAAGAGGGCTCAGCTCCGCTCTATAGAGAAGGCAATCAATAAACGTCATTCCTCATGTCTTATTCCCTGAATGTCTTGAATGTGGTATGGTGTAAGGATATGTTGGGAGGTTAAAATTCAGAATAAGAACATCAGAACCTGTCATCCTCTGACAGTCTTAAACATCTCAGGGAAGCAGAAAATCCAGTATTTAGAGCTCTGTTTCTTTGTTCTTTTGATGAAACATATACTGCTCATGAAAGAAATCTGTTTTTCTTTTTAATTTCACTCTGATCTAACTATAGAGATATGTTCAGGCTGAGACAAGGTTTCATTATTACAGAGACTTATGAAATTCTCAGTAGGCAAACACATCTCAAAAAGACAATGTTTTCACTTTGCATATTGATGTAGTGTAGAAAAATAAAGTTAAATGATACATGTATTTCATTCAAAGGCTTATATATCAGATTTTATATAATAGCCATCTTTTCCCTATATATATTACAATCCCTGAAATATATTCCCATCAAAATTCAGTGCTAGAGAGTGGAAATATTCATCCTCAAGAATATAGCAAGCTTGACATTATATAATTAACAATATACTAATAATTTCATAGGAAAACAGTCTGATAAATTGTCACATACAGTACTGTGCTTAGGATACAATGTAGCAGAAAGAAATGATCTGAGATTTCAACCAAACAGATAATGGTTTTAAGTACTGGCTTGGCATAAAATCTTTATCACTAAAATGAAGTCAATAAATAAAATCATGTAGGTAGATAATCTGGTTCATAAATAAGTGTTGGTTAATAATAATGAGAATAACAACTGCATTTTCTTGATGATACAGAATGTAATGTACAAGACAAAAGACCGTTTTTAAGGTTGATTTATTTATGGCTTTGCTGCTGCGTGCGGGCCTTCTCCTGCTGTGGCGAGCAGGGACTACTCTCTAGTTGCTCTGTGTGGGTTCCTCACTGCAGTGGTTTCTCTTATTGCATCAAGCCTGCATCTCCTGCATTGGCAGGCATATTCTTTACCACTGAGCCCCCAGGGAAGCCTAGGACTAGAAAATTGACCAGGATTTATGGGAAGAGAAAAAACACTTTTGTAGAAAAATACATAACAATTTTTCCCCCCAGTTTTGAAGTTGATCAGCTTTAAATAGTCTTTTCCCCTATGCCTATCTTATTCTCTAACCTGGTCTCAGTAGAGAAGTTTATTAAAGGTTGTGAATTCAGCTATAATGGATACACTGTACTGTACCTGATGCTTACAATAAAGAAGCTTTTTTTTTTTTTAAACAATTTAAGAAACAGGAGAAGATGGATTTTAGTACAATGGAAAACTGCAGGCATTATTCCGAGGGCTTATATTAAATCACCTGGTAGTAAGCTAAGTCACTATCTGATGTTGCTTGGCTATAGGGAATGAAGGACAATGATTTTGGGAAAAAGCAGGAGAGTTTTGTTACCTAATCCTCTAGAATTCCTAGAAAAGATTTAATTAATGGAAGTCTTCCTTCACCTGGGTATCTTGACTCCTAATCACATTAGCTAACATTTTCATATTGTTTTCCTATAGTATTTGATGCAGTTGCTTCAATACAGGGTAAAGACAATTGTACAGATAGTACTGTTATACCCCTTTCCCTTTCTAAGTTGTTGTAGTTTGTTCTGTTTTATAGCTGAGGCAACAGAAGCTCATTCTGTTTGATTGTTTTCCAAGTCAACTTAATTGAACTTTAGATAGGAGTTTCCTTTCACTGGAAAAATACCTGGTTCAATTATTTGTAGATAAAGTAAATGGATCAAGGAAGTAGGCAATGGATGAAAGAATTAGACGGAGACTCCTAGGACACAGACTTATAGGAGAGTGCCAAGATGCATGGTTAAGTTAGTACCAGAAGTAGTTGCTTTATGTCGCAAAAAATGTCACCACTGTGCAGAGTAGGGTTAACCCAGGCTACTAAGTAATATCACCATGTAACCTGGGGATAGTCTGTCATGAACTCCAAATACTGATCCTTCTCACTGAACAGTAGTAAAGTGTGTATTAATTGTATTATTACAGTCCCCCTTAATTTATAGTACTAAAGACGCCCCTGTGGAGTCTGTGAATTTATTAAAATTTGTGGCTGTTACTGAGGGCAGCCGTAACTAAGGAAAACGTATGTAGCACAGAAATGTCATTCAAAATTGGATTGAGATTAATCAGGTAGCATCTTGCATGGAAAATGTATGGCACAAAAAGAGAAAATGTGCCCCAAATATAATTTTCTTGTCTGAGTTCACATTTCAGGTAAATTCCTACACAGAGATATTTTTATAACCTTCATCCCATCCACCAAACAGTCCAAGTTCTCTGCTGTCCTTTTTTCTCCATCTCTCGGTCTCTTCAAATTGTTAAACCTGAATAGAACATAATAGAGATAGAAACCCTGCAGAGGTTAAGAGCTTAGCTTTGGAATTCAATAGATTTGGTTCTGAATTCTAGTCTATTTCTGAATTCTACTCTGACTATTTCTGAGCTGAACTTTGAGCCTGAATTTCTCATCTATAAAATGGACCTAATAATAGAACCCACCTTAAGAGGCTGTTGTGATGAATATTCATCACTGAGTATAAAAATCTAAGCACCTTGCCTGACATACAGTAAGCACTTACTAGAAGACGAGTCCACGGCCATTGTTTCCAATGCTAATGAGGTGTTTTTTGCCTCTGCTTGATCAACTCATTCGTTCATTCAACAAATATTTTTAGTGTTTACTCGTTCATGAGGTCGCATGTGACCAATTGCAAAAGAATCATCAGAAAGAGAGCAAGAAAGGCTAAGGTGAAAAGGACTAAGGGTGTCCTTGCGCTCCCTTTCTGCTTTTCTTTGATGAGTAATCACTGTTTGATCAAAAATTCACCTGCCAGGATCCATTACATGCCCCGAAAGATAAAAGGCAGATGGAAACGTTAACAGTATAACTCGTGTTATCTGAATTTTGGGGATTATTAAGAATTTTTCTAATTCTTCATGATTCTTTGTGTCTACATGAGTAGAAAGCTGTTTCATTTTATTTTGGCCCAGATCATTTTTATGAAAGCCTGAGTTTTTTTTTTTTTCTTCCTTTGATAGTAGTTTTTATTTATTTTCTTTACATTATCATGTTGGTTTTGCCATACATTGACATGAATCCGCCATGAGTATACATGTGTTCCCCTTCCAGAACCCCCCTCCCACCTCCCTCCCAATTCCATCTCTCTGGGTCATCCGGGTGCACCAGCCCTGAGCACCCTGTATCAAGCATCAAACCTGGGCTGGTGATTAGTTTCACATATGATAATTTACATGTTTTAATGCCGCTCTCCCATATCATTCCACCCTTGCCCTCTCCCATAGAGTCCAAAAGACTGTTCTATACATCTGTGTCTCTTTTGCTGTCTCGCATACAGGGTTATCGTTACCATCTTTCTAAATTCCATATATATGCGTTAATATGCTGTATTTTTGTTTTTCCTTCTGGCTTACTTCACTCTGGATAATAGGCTCCAGTTTCATCCACCTCATTAGAACTGATTCGAATGTATTCTTTTTAATGGCTGAGTAATATTCCATTGCGTATATGTACCACGGCTTTCTTATCCATTCGTCAGTTGATGGACATCTAGGTTGCATCCATGTCCTGGCTATCATAAGCAATGCAACAATGAACATTAGGGTACACGTGTCTCTTTCAGTTCTGGTTTCCTCAGTGTGTAAGCCCAGTAGTGGGATTGCTGGGTCATATGGCAGTTCTATTTCCAGTTTTTTCAGTGATCTCCACACTGTTCTCCATAGTGGCTGTACTAGTTTGCATTCCCACCAACAGTGTAAGAGGGTTCCCTTTTCTCCACATCCTCTCCAGCATTTATTGCTTGTAGCCTTTTGGATGGCAGCCATTCTGACTGGTGTAAAGTGGTACCTCATTGTGGTTTTGATTTGCATTTCTCTGATAATGAGTGATGTTGAGCATCTTTTCATGTGCTTGTTAGCCATTTTTATGTCTTCTTTGGAGAAATGTCTGGTTAGTTCTTTGGCCCACTTTTTGATTGGGTCATTTATTTTTCTGGAATGGAGCTGCAAGGAGTTGCTTGAATATTTTTGAGATTAATTGTTTGTCCATTGCCTCATTTGCTATTATTTTCTCCCATTATGAAGGCTGCCTTTTCACCTTGTTTATAGTTTCCTTTGTTGTGCAGAAGCTTTTAATTTTAATTAGGTCCATTTGTTTATTTGTGCTTTTATTTCCGCTATTCTGGGAGGTGGGTCGTAGAGGATCCTGCTTTGGTTTATGTCGGAGAGTGTTTTGCCTGTTTTCCTCTAGGAGTTTTATAGTTTCTGGTCTTATGTTTATATCTTTTTAAAGAGACGGCTTTAGGGCTGGAACTCAAAAGCATGCCCCAAAATGAAAGTGAATGTCACTCAGTCATGTCTGACTCTTTGACCCTTGGAATTCTCCAGGCCAGAGTACTGGAGTGGGTAGCCTTTCCCTTCTCCAGGGGATCTTCCTACCCCAGGAACTGAACCAGGGTCTCCTGCATTGCAGGCTGATTTTTTACCTACTGAGCTATCAGGGAATGTAGTGTAAAACAGGGAGAGGAGCTTGTTCTCCACTGAGTAGTTCCCTAAGGAGAGTCCCTCTAAGTTGTTCTGAGACCGCAAAAGATGAACTGCTATTTGGAGACAGATCTTTTTATCTCGTGCCCAAAGGAACATGTCATACTTACAAAATACCTACTTTATCAGCTTGATTGTTTCTGTGCCAGACTTCTGAATGAGCCCTTTACCATGAGCAAGCGACACTCTCACATGGCTGAGCACTAAGCAATGTGACCTTTCATCTCTCTTCATTGCTTTTCTCTTACTACTCCTGATGTATCTATTATTTATTGTACCATTATGCCATGCTTCTAATGACTCTGCCTGGGAGGATCAAAATATATTTAATATTTGGAATACTCCTTAGAGGAAGAAGTTGGGAAAAAATAGTATTAATTAAAGGTAGCATTTCTCAGGCTTCCCTAACTATTGCTTCTATTCAAATGCTAATCATGTTTTAAAGTATAAATTAAGTTCTGTACCCTCCACAAGTTTTGTTGAACTATACCAGTTTAATGATTATATTTTTGCTCCTATTGATCACTTGACTCAATTCAAATTTAGTATTCCACTCTAATCTATGGCAGATTATTTGTATAGATCATCTAAGGTCCTTCACTGAGTTGTCAGCTCTTTGAAATCAGAGATAAGACTTAATCTCTGTTTTTCTCATAGTGATAAACATTTTTATCTTTGTCAACAATAAGTTAAATTGTAACTATATCAATAATATTAATGCTATTTTATACTTTTGTCATTTCTAGGATTTTACGAAATATTTCTATGAACATTATCATTTTAGATCTTCCTAACTTCCAGCTGCCTAGTGAGTGTTTAATTCTATAGATGAGGAAATGTGATCAAATGAAAATTTAAGTTGCTTATTATAAGTCTTGACATACCACAGAATATATGATCGTAGAATGTTGTTATTGTTTATAGTTGTTGTTTTTTATGTCATTGTTAACTCTGACTTTCCTTAATTGTGGTTGATACATGACCATTTCTATTCTGTAGAAGGGCCAAGAGAGATCAAAACTATGGGATGAAGGGGGAAGATTATGCATAAATTCTTGCCTTAGGATTTGCATGTGTGACTCCTTCTGAAAGGAAGAAAAGAAGAGTTCAGGAAAAGAAGGGCCGCTGCTGGCGCGAAAATGAGATGGAAAACAGCCCTCCTCCCTCCCCTCTTTCTCCGCCCCGCAGGTAGATCCAGCGCCAGATTGATGCACGAAGCCATCTGCCCCATTTGCCCAGTGCCCTTGCTCATGAGCAGCCTGTTGTGCACCTCACTCGGGAAAAGTGACTAGAGCAGGGCCGCTGTGGGAGGGTCCAGAGCAGACACTGACGGAGAGTGGTGATGCAGAAGACGTTTGCTTGCGGGGTTCAGGAGAGAAAGGTGTATCAGCTAACGGATATTTAGAAGGACTTGTTTTTGGCATAGAAGTAGGAATGATCCTGTTATGGCTCTTTAGATTCGTGAACCCTGGGATTCTAAGTCTTTTTCATAAGCAGAGAACAGAATTTAGGAAAGATGATTCTATTTAGACCTCAAGTCAAAAGACTTGAGATCTTAAGAATACTACAGTTCTTTCAGTATGAGTTATTTTCATCGCATGTCTGTCCCATTCTTAAAGATGCCTTTGAAAAGTTCAAAAAGAAAAGGCATCCTCTTTCCAGAAAAAATAATTATATATATATATATATATATATATATATATATATATATATATATATATATATATACTGATACATGTACCTACGTACTCCACAATTAATTTCAGTGTTGGATCCAGTCTTGAATTTGGTACAGTTTTCTCAACTCTAGCTATTTATCACAGTTATTGGAGGTCCTTTGAAATGGATGGATCACCTGTCTCTACTGTAGCAGATTCTGATTAGTAAGTTTGGGAAGAAGCCTCATACACCTGAATCATTTCCTTACATATGAGATGAGATCAAAAAAGAAAGAAAAAAGTTAACAGATAATGACAAGAAAAGAAATTAAAGGCTATTTTACACTGTTGAACATAAATCACTGGAGAACTTGTAATACAAATGCATAAAGTGAGTATCTGAAAAACACATATCTGAAGTGGCTTTACCATATTAGCAAAAAACATTACTTTCATTTTGTTTATAGTTATTCATGAAAATAGATAACAGAAAGCTATGGGCAGAGGAAGGATTTGTAGAATGTGGTACAGGGAGGAAAGATTTGCAGAATGTAGCACAGAGTGGAAGTTGTTCCCACTGTTGATAGCATCTAGGAAGTATCCTGGGAAACTGATCACCCTGGAGGCACAGAGGCTTCTAGAAGATGATACTGTGTTTTCACTTTGTCACGTTTTAGACAGTACTGAATGAAATTGAATAAGAAGTTGATTAAAATTATTCAATTCATTTTGAATGTAAAACTAATTAATGAGTCGTGAAAGGATGATGGGTGACAATGAAATTACAAGCAACATTCTCTGATGAAACAACAAAAAATCTCTTAAAAGAAAGTTAGCAGGTTTGCAATGTTTTGAAATATTTTTAACATTTCCTTCATGGAATTTTCATTAGGAAAGCAAAATATAACATTTGCAAGAGCTGTTTCTTTGCTGTCACCCAGAGAAAAGCTTTAGATACAGAGTATTAGGCTGAACGTTAAAAATAGAAACATTTTTTGAGGCCAAAATCTCCATCACCAAGTGTTAATTCAGTTTTTATCAGTTTAATGACAATTTCAAAGACTGATCCTACTTGCAGTTTTCAGTGTTAATTGTAAACACAGCAAATGTGTACATGTTGATTAAAATGCTAGTGCGTTGTTGCAGGTTTGCTATGACAAATCTAGACGGTGCATTAAAATGCAGAAATGGCGCTTTGCACAAAGGTCCAAGCTATGGTTTTTCCGGAAGTCATATACAGATATGAGAGTTAGACCAACAAAGTTGATGCAGGAAATTTTTTAATCAGAAGAAAATTTCTATAACTTGTTTCTCTTAAATATAACTTGTTGAGAAAAAGCTGTAAAGATACTTTGTAGCAGAATTAGGATAAGAGAATTTATTGAACACACTTATATGTAAACAGCTGGAGTATCAGAGTATTATGGAGAATGTCAGTTTGAAGAGGTAGGATCCCTGGATTCTGAGGTGTGTTATTTCTCTTCTCACAGCCTCAGTTTTTATAAAGCTGTGCCTGGTGAAAGGGGTGTATGTATGTGTGTGTGTGTGTGTGTGCATGCACAGAGGGGTTGTCCTATCCTAGAAGATCACACATTTATTCAACAGGCATTAGTCGAGTGTCTACTGAATTAAAGTATGACAATAGACCCTGGATATCGGGATGTGATGATGACAGCCGTGGGACTTGCCTCCTGGTCCAGTGGCTAAGAATTTGCCTTCTGTGCAAAGAATGTGGCTTTGACCCCTGGTTGGGGAACTGAAATCCCGCATGCGTTGGGCTGGCGTGTCCTGACACAACCAGAAAAAATAAAGATAAAAACCTTTAAAAAAAAACGCACCTGAAGCCTGGTGGTGTGGGAGGATGGTAGCTGTGACAAGGGGAGAATACAGAAGCCAGTGAAGTGTACTGAGATCTGTGAGAAGGAGCACTTGAGGACCACATGGTTTTGAAGTTTCCCTCAACTGCTTTTTAAGATGAATCCTCTTTTAGGATTTGATGGCGAGTAGGACAGGGGTCCAAAACATGGCCAGAAACTGGAACCCAGACTGGAACTGGAGGGAGTGATTGGGTCTTGGAGAATAGGAACATCAAACTTCTACTGCATGGTTGTGTCTGAATCTCCCTACTTCCCTAACCAGGTAAAGTGCACACAGGCCTCGTGCAAGTGGTCACTTTGTAGGAATCAAGGGAAAGCAGCCAAGTTCCCAGTCTGAGGTGATATGAAGTAGAGATAGAATAACCTTCATAAGGCAGCATGAACCATCCGCTTAACAGGATACCGAATCCAGTGATGACTCAGTGAGCCATTAAGCAGGAAGGAATTTGCAGAAACTTCATGTTGGCTTCTACAGAAGAAATAAGAATAATTTTCCATTTTTCTTCTCTCAAGCATCACTCTTCACTGATTTTCACCATGCTCTGTGCCCCAAGAAGCCAGCCTTCCTGGATTTTACCCAAGGGCTCTCTTGCTCTCTGACCTCTGACTTGGTTTGAATAACGGGAAGCACTAGCAGGCAGGTAGGAGGAGGGAGAAAAAGGAGGCGGGGTGTTTAGTTCCTTCATCTCGTTTCTGCAGAGTTCCATGAGCTGTTTGCCTCCCTCTACCAAAGAGCACAGGTCCTGGCACGAGGTGTTGTTCCGCTGTCCCTGGGTCCCTGCATTCCTGATGGTGACGGCAGCTCTCCTGCAGTTGCTTACCCCGGGTTACTGCACAGCTCACTGAGGTTTCCTCACAAACACTCTCACTTGTAAAGTAGTCTATTAAACTCTCCTCAAGATACCCACTTTGAGTGTGCCAATTGTTTGCTTTTGGAAGCCTAGTATAAAAGACCTTAAATACGTAAGTATCCTTATATATACTTTAAGTATATAGTGATGGGTAGTTTGGAAACAAATAGAAATGTATGAAGGATAAATAACTCAAAAAAATTGTTGGTACTCAGTGTGACTGAGTGAATAACACTATTATAGGCACTACATGAGTTCAGCGTAGTTTTGGCAAATGAAATCATAGTTGTTTGTGTCACAGAGGATTAGTTTAATAACCTTATTTTGTAGATGAAAAACTTAGACCTTCCAGGAAGAAACTGTTTTCTCAGTAACCCTGTTTTTTAGTGGCAGAATATGAATGTGTATGTGTATGTGTGTGTATGTGTATATCCATGCAAATTCTCTTATTCTCTTATTTATCTCTTATCAATAGCTAAGAATCTTATAGAAGTGGCTTCATGAGTTCATCTCAGTTACTCTGTATTGTTTTCCCAGCAAATTGCTCTGTATCTCTACCTTTTTCAGTGTCTTGGAAAGCTTCCTGACTTATTTGATGATTGTTTTCCAGGGAAGGTATTTTTTTTTTCCCCTTTCCGTGGGGAAGAAAGAGGAAGCCATCTTGTGAGGATCACTGCAAAAAATCAACAGATAGAAACAAAGCTATCTTGAGATGTGCAGCATACTAGTTCACTGACTTTCCCCTCAAATCAACTGTTTATAGTGTGCATGGGTTTCAGTCTGGTGCCTCAGGTATGTTCCATATGACACTGAAATTGAGGTTTGATAAAAAGATTCAAAACTGAGAATATTTAGTCCGTGGATGCTAAGTGTGTCAGTACCTGTTGTCTGTTTCTCCAAATCTAGTTCAAGGAATCCCTGTATCACAGTCAGCTGGATTCTTTTTAGTAATAACACAAATTGTTTGGCCTCACCTAAGACCTACTTAATCAGAGCTTCTAGGAATGAGGTCCAGGATCCTTATTTTTAATACATTTTCTGAAACAACTTTTATGTACACACGTTTGAAATTGTGATACTAGGAAGAAGAATACACATCAAAATTGCAAAGTACGTTCAGCCTGATATTTGTTTGGTCCTTATTGATGAAAGCTGGCCTTTAAAATGTTTTTCCCAAACGCAGTGGCTCTTTTTCTTGAATTTAGGTGAATAGGTAAGTTATGTCTGTGTATATATTGTGCACTGGAATTTTGATAACAAACTTGGATCTCTAGCAGAAGTAACTTTGCAGCTACTGTGGAGCTGGATGAAAAAAACAACCATTGCTTGATGGCCAGACCCCTGTGATGTTTTGAACTTTTAAAGAAGCTAAGACTGGATGGCTGATTTGTGGTTGAAGGGGGCTAAACATTCTCTCCAGGAGTTCAGGGAACCCGCTGCTTCCTAAGCTGGCAAATAAGAGAAATCCTAGAGGCAGAGATACTTCAGTTTGCATGAGATGTACGAAGCACACCTCCCATTAGCTGGCTGTTGCCTCTCTTGATGACTACCTTGGGGAGGAGATGGGGGTTGTGAACTTTGAAGTGGATTATTAATTATTCATGCCTCCTTCGCCTGGACGGAGGTAACCTGCATCTCAGGAGTCAGGCCCAGAATTCATTATCTTCCTGTCGATGTTTGCAATAAAAATAACACTGAATATTAATCTTTTCACCTTCATTCTTAACTCCTCTTCCCCCTCCTCCATTCTCTTGGTAGATTGTGGAAAATCATGGCTCTCCCTTAATTCTCCCATCCCCAATACTCCTGGGCCGTTTATCGTTTATTCAATTATTTGGAGGTTCATTAGACTGAAAATTAAGTTCAAGGGCTAGTTGCCTACATGAAAACTCCACAGAATGCCATGTTTCCTTAATCAGACTTTCAATTCTTTTTTTTTTTTTTAGCATGGTTGTGCTAATTATGTCATGATGAACGAATCGTCACCTGTCCCTTTTTTTATTTTTATATTTTAAAATTTTTGGAATTTTGTACTCTTCTTGTTTCTTAGGCACAGTCCTCTATGGGTGTTGCTGTCAGGTTTAGTCAGGATGTTACAGTAAAAAGCAGAAGACTTGCTCTTGTCAAGTGGTGCATTTGCGTTTACCTGCATGTATGTGGATGAGCCTCTTAAGTCTGTCCATTTTTCTTTCTAAGGGAGCCAATGGGTAAATCATTACCTATGAAAATATAAGTTAATGAAGTGGGAGGTCATTAAGTCCTTGTAACAAAGAATACTCTGCCTCATTATCTGATATGTGGAGGTAGGTTATTCAAATATCAGATGATATTCAGAGGTAGGTTATGATTAGTTTGCAGGAGACTCAATATGAAGATTCATAAACAGGAAAGGGAAAATGTAAAGAAAAGTATGACATGACAATAATTAATGGAACAAATGTAATGACAGTCGCATGTTAATGCCAAGAAATTTATGTGACCAGTGTTGATGCTTCTAGCCATTGCCTTCTTGATTTTGTTCCAGCTTTCCTTTTTGTACTTATTCTCTCTGCATTCTTTTTTCTTTGATTAACTAAAGTATACTAATTATACTTTATATAGTATACTTTATATATATATAGTATACTTTATATACTAGTTTATACTAGTGTTCACCCTTGATGTTGTACTTGCAGTGGGTTATGGCAAATGTGTGTGTGTGTGTGTGTGTGTGTGTGTGTGTGCATGCTCAGTCATGTCTGACTCTTTGCAACACCATGGACTGGTAGCCCACCAGGCTCCTCTGTCCATTGGATTTGCCAGAGAAGAATACTGGGGTGGGTTGCCATTTCAATGTATAGTATACGCATATAATCATCCTCACAGTATCATACAGCATAATTTCATTGCCCTAAAATCCCCTGTTGCTCCACCCATTTTTCCTCGCAGACCCCTGCCCACAGAACTTCTGACTACCACTTATTATTTTGCAGTCCCTATAGTTTTGCCTTTTCCAGAATGTCATGTAGCTGGAAGAATATAGTGTAAAACCTTTTCAGACGGGCTTTTCTCACTTAGCAATATGCATTTGTTGTTCCCTTATATCTTTTTGTGGTTTGATAGCTCATGTCTTTCTATTGCTGAATACTATCCTTCTGTATGGATGTATACAATTTGTTTATCTATTACCTAGTGAAGAACATCTTGGTTGATTTGGCAAATTTGAATAAATATTCTATAATTATCCAAGTGCAGCATTTTATATGGACATATGTTGTCAACATAAAGTGGGTATATACCAAGGAGTGTGATTGCTGGATTTTATGGTAAGACTGTGTTAAACTTTGCAAGAAACTGTCAAACTGTCTTTCAATGTGAAGCGACCATTTTGCATTCCTGCCAGCAGAGAATCAGAGTTCTTGTTGCTCCATATCCTCACCAGCATTTGGTGGTGTAAGTGTTTTTGATTTTAACCTATCTAACAGCTATGCAGTGGTATTTCTTGGTTTTAATTTAGAATTCTCTAACAATGTAAGATGTTGTTGAGGATCTTGTCATATGCTATTTACCATCATGTATCTTCTTTGGTGAGATATCTGTTCAGCTATTTTTATTTTTAAATTGGATTGTTTTATTTTCTACGGTTGACTTTTAAAAAGCTTTTTAAATACTTTGGATATATTTTGCATATATTCTCCAAATCATTGGTTTTTCTTTATGTTCTCTTAGTCTTCTACGTTACAGAATAATTTTAATGAAGTCCTATTTATAATTATTTTTCATTTCAAAAATTGTGCTTTAGATGTCTTTTTGAATCTTATATTCTCTTTTTCTCCATTTCTGAGAACTCAAAATGCAGTTTTGAGTGAGTTGTGGTTTTGCCATTTTCTTGTCACATGATCTTGAACAAATTTCATTTCCTCTCTAAATTTCAGTTTCCAAGTTCTTTGTCCAAAACATGGAAATAATAATGTTGTGTCCTTTTTGAACGTTGAAAAGGTTATGTAAGACTATGCATTGAAAATCACCATTTAAACTGTAAGTTTCTGTGTTAGTTTGTTTTATTTTTCCTTTTCTTCATTTGTCTTTCTTACCATTTTCTGTTACCTAGCCGTGAATATCGGAGACATATTTGCCAGTCATCATGTATGTGAATAAATAACTCTTTACCTGAACTGGTAGTTAATAGGAAGTTGCATGTTTATGAACCCAACCAAAAGAAGTTTTAAAAATGATCTAAACTGATCGTTAGCACCTTAAGTCAGTTGAAATGAAAGGGTGAGTGATTTGTGTATATGTTTATTTTTTCATCTTGCACCGGGTCTTTTGGTACACTAGGCCTAGTGAGCTCAGAGTAGTCCAAGATCACATTTTAAAAATAAAAATTAATCTAAGGTCATATTTTAATCTTAAATTAATTTTACAGAACAATTCCATGTGGGCCCTCATACCCAACCTTGTCATAAATATTGGCTCAACAGCACCTCAGATCCATCGAGGCAGTGGTTTTCAAACTGTGTTCTGTGGAAATGTTGAGGTCTGGTAATATGTGTATCCTGCAGTTGTTCAGGGAGGGGACCAGTACTGTCAGGACTCTGAGACCACCCTCCTGGCTTCATGAGAATAGTTTTGCTTGTTTTAATTAAGTTCTCCTGTGAAATTGTGCTTGAAGAAATGTTTTTTCCTGCTAACAAATTTTTTATTTAAATGAGAATTGTAAACTGAAGTTCAAGATTCTAATGAGTTCACCGGTCTTGTGTCTTACAAACTAGAGAATGTATGTCAAGTCTGTTCATTGGAAGAATTATATTAAATGCATTAATTGTTTTATATGACTAGAATGCCATTGGGTATGTTATCCAAGATACAGTGTTTGTAAAGTGTACTGTGCTTACCTTAAAGCCTTCTGTTTTTATAACTGCCTATGACAGAGCCACTATATCTTGTCACTAGTTCAACTCAAGTTGAAAAGCACTTATTCTCACACTCTAATATGTTTTCTCTCTCACTTGATTTATAAACCTGGCCTTTATATTTTGAGAGCCAAGGATGTGGATGTAAGACCTGAGATATAAATGATGAGGTTGTTTATTATTCTCTTCCTTCTCCAAAGAGACAGATCAAGCAAGAGTTAGAAGCAAGAATTATATGAATGGAAATAAAAAGGACAGCTCAGTGGAAACATTAAGCCCATTAATTGTAGATGTTTAGTCCATTAATTTCTACTGATCCACCCTTTCAAATGTCTTGTGTATTTGGTCCTCTGTTTCTATTCCCACAACTTCCCTTCTCTCCAAATATTTTTCGACTCACGTAATTCTCCCTGTATTCATTCCCTCTCACCTTTAATTCATTCTACACATGGCCTTGAAAATTAACTTTTTAAAATGCTAATCCCGTACTATTGCTTTATGGCTAAGAAAAAAAACTTCTCAAATGAATATTCCTTATGTTAGGATCAAGTTCTTACTAAACACCCTGGCATTCAAGTTTTCCATAAGTTTCATTTATGTTTAAAAAGATTCAAATTCTCTTAGCATTTCCAAGTCTTATTTTTTAAGGCTTTGCTCATGTTTTATTTCTACAAGCTCATCTAGTTGTCAAAATAAATGGACTGTTGTCTTTTCAAAGTTCAGTATGATCCATCGCTCCAACTATAACCATCTTTGGGTCACTATTTTTAAATTGCTCTAAATACATATTCTGAGAAATTTGTTTTGATTAAATTAATACTACCTTTTAATTATTTCTGTTGTGTTTATAAATAGATTGTCATCTATTGGAAAACGAGAATCAGGTTGTACCACAGAACCACAGACAACAATACAAGCAACTATGATTTTCTATGAGTACTTATTATGACCAGGATATGTGATAAGCACCATGTCTTTTATTTTTTAATCTTCAAAGTCACTGCAAGCTAGTCTTTATTACTTGATTTAACACATGATAAAATAAAAGCTTATAGATAGGTGTTAAATAGTTTTACTAAGATACCACAAATAATATTTGGTAGAGCTGGACTCAAAATGTTATTCTATTGGAAAACTAATAAACAGAAAACCCTTTTCAGTTTATATATTGTACAATATTTGCTTTGGTATCTATTTAAGCAGTCAATATAACTCTACGCAAAAGGAAAATTTTTAAATGAGTTTTTGAAATCCAGCCTTACAGAAGGAAACACTATCTTGATAAGGAAACGGATTAAACTATTTCCAAAGCTTCCTTAGAATAACTAAATTCCTGTCTCAAAAAAAAATAAAGGTAAAAATGCACACACGTTAAAAAAAAAAAAAGTTAATTCCTGTCAGGTAAGGAACTGATATTGGAGTCATGTTAGAGACCCTTACTAGTTGTGCCATGACATGAAATTTTCCCAAATCAAGCAAATATTATAAAAGTCTGTGACCAAAGATAGGAAAGGGTATGGTAGTCCTTGTGAAGCTGACAACTCAGCATCTGTGCACTGGTGCAGAATCAGATCTCTGAGACAGAGTTTTGGGTGAAGAAGAAAAGAATTACTTTGCCAACAAAAATCCTTATAGTCAAAGCTATGATTTTTCCAGTGGTCATGTATGGATGTGAGAATTGGAGTGTAAAGAAGACTGAGCATCAAAGGATTGATGCTTTTGATCTGTAGTGTTGAAGGCTCTTGAGAATCCCTTGAACTGCAAGGAGATCAAACCTAGAGGAGATCAGTCCTAAATATCCATTGGACGGACTGATGCTGAAGCTGAAGCTCCAGTACTTTGGCCACCTGATGCAAAGAGCTAACTTATTGGAAAAGACCCTGATGCTGGGAAAGATTGAGGGCAGGAGGAGAAGGGGACGACAGAGGATGAGATGGCTGGATGGCATCACCAACTCAATGGACATGAGTTGAGCAGGCTCCAGGAGATGATGAAGGACTGGGAAGCCTGGTGTGCTGCAGTCACGGGGTCGCCAAGAGTCATACAAGACTGAGCGACTGAACAGCAAGAAGAAAAGAGTAGCTTTATTGCCTTGCCAGGCAAAGGCCACTCACTGGGCTCCTCCCCCTTGAAGCAGTGGTTCATGGGTGGGCTTCCTGATAAGGTTAGGGTGTGTGCAGGGCCTGTACTCTTTTAATCTGACCTCAGGTGGTCTCCTGCTGAACTTCTCTGGTTCTCAAGGTTTTTAAAATCCCATGGTGCTTATCACATATCCTGGTCATAATAAGTACTCACAGGAAATCATAGTTGATTTTATTGTTGCCTGTGGTCGTGGTTCTTTGGTACAACCTGATTCTTGTTTTCCAACAGGTAACCGTCTACTGGAATTAAGAATTAATTCTCTGGAATTAGGAATGCTTCATCAAGTATCTAAGATCTTGCATTTGTTGGGGACGTTAGTTCTGCAGAAGAGCTCACAGATACTGTTATGTGTACCTCTTGAAGCAGAACCAGCACTCAGCCCAAACCTGCACTGCTGTTTCTTGACTGCTCCTCCCTTGTTTCTGTACCCCCGCCCTTGAACTCAGGGAAGGTTAAGGAGGCTGAAGCCTGTTTCCTACAAACCAGAAACAGGGAACACAAAGAGGCTTCTCTACACCATCCTGCTCATTTCACTTGGAGAAAACTCTGTCAAAGCATGGACTATAGAGTTTTCTTTACTGAAGCTAGAATACCTATGCTAAATATCCTCTACTGCTTCTCCTAGCTAAAAATACTAGTGAGACCAGAAGTTACACTATTTTGGTGAAATGAATAGCAGAATTATTCTGTAATCTTTCCCTAATTTCTTTGGGAATGAACGCCTTTAGAGAGAACAGAGCTTGTACTAGCTGGACTAGTCATTGGTAAAATTTTCTAAGTAAAGGGTAAGCCTTTTGGAAGCTCCTTTATCTGCAACATGTTTGGCTTCCCTGGTGGCTCAGACGGGAAGCATCTGCCTGCAGTGAAGGAGACCTGGGTTCGATCATTGGGTCAGGAAGATCCCCTGGAGAAGGAAATGGCAACCCACTCCAGTACTCTTGCCTGGAAAATCCCACCGACAGAGGAGCCTGGTAGGTTACGGTCCATAGGGTCACAAAGAGTCAGACACGACTGAGCGACTTCACTTTCCTTTATCTACAAAATGTTTTTCTTTGTTTAGAACATTGAAGAAAGACATCTTTGAATGACTTCTTTGATAAATGTTTTTTTATTATTTTTTCTGAATATTATAAGCTTCTATTTTTCTACCTCTACAATGCCTTTGGTCATTATGGATGTGTATCACAGCACAAATATTACCCAATAGTTTTTTGGAAAAAGCAAGGGTTATATTAATAGCTATAGTGATGGGAAAACACATTTAGAAATCTTCATTTGTCTTCTCACTTCCAATTTGTTTCCTCTAATTCACTATGTCAATGAGTAAGACAGCCTCACTTGGAAGGAAGATTCCTTAATTTTCTGCTAGGCAGATTTCTTATCTTTCTGGGACAGACATTGTCTGTCTCTAATCAGATTGTTGACTGAGAAAACAAGAGCTTAGAGAGAGACTGAATAACATTCAAAACAAAGAAGCCTAGGAAAACATGAGTACTCTCCCTAAAAGAAAAAAAGAATACACATAAATTAAACTGTTTTTTGCCCTCAAGAATGTTGTTTCCTGACTGAGCCAGATCATTATTTGGGAGATATAATAGCCATTGAATATCTTGTACTAAAATTTTTAAAAATCTGGTTACATTTTTTATTTTTTATAGATTGAAATCTGTGTGTGAGTTATAGCTATAAACTGTGTCTCCTTCCTCTTACCGAGGCCAAATAAGTTTACACTATAAACTACCAAGACAAAACCAGTTGGTTACTAAAACTTATGAGAAGGAACAAAGGGTAATCTTAGGAAACAAACCTTAAATACAGAAAATTTCATGGGAGTGAAAGTTGTTCAGATTATATGCCCCTTAAAGTTTTATATGGTTTAATTAATTGTTGCTAAATTCTTAAAGAAGCAAATGCATTTTGGATTTTAAGGAGGCTCCAAATGACAGAAATGTTATTGGAAATCCTTGAAGGGTCCAGCACATTTTGTCTATCCTTATTAACTAGAAAAGAAAAGTTATGACCTTGGAAAAAAAAGTATGACCAACCTAGATAACATATTAAAAAGCAGAGACAATACCTTGCCAACAAAGTCCATCTATTCAAAGCTATGGTTTTCCCAGTGGTCATGTATGGATGTGAGAGTTGGATTATAAAGAAGGCTGAGCACCGAAGAATTGATGCTTTTGAACTGTGGTGTTGGAGAAGACTCTTGAGGGTCCCTTGGACTGCAAGGAGATCCAAGCAGTCCATCCTAAAGGAGATCAGTCCTGTGTGTTCATTGGAAGGACTGATGTTGAAGCTGAAACTCCAATACTTTGGCCACCTGATGTGAAGAGCTGACTCATTTGAAAAGACCCTGATGCTGGGAAAGATTGAGGGCAGGAGGAGAAGGGGACCACAGATGATGAGATAGTTGAATGGCATCACTAACTTGATGGACATAAGTTTGAGTAAAATCCGGGAGTTGGTGATGGACAGGGAAGCCTGGCATGCTGCAGTCCATTGGGTCGCAAGGAGTCTGACACGACTGAGCGACTGAACTGACTGATTAACTAGAGAAGGTTGGGAAAACACTCTGAAGATGAAGTGCTATATAAAGACACATATCGTTATTGGGGTCATTAGGCATGAGTTCATGTGTACTTCTGGGACTGGTCAGTCTTCCCTAATCCTAACAGACTGAAATTCCCCACTGTATATTTCCATTCTGGTCTGAAAACTGCTACTGACTTTGGAATTGTGATTTTTTTTTAAAGACCACATAAGTATGGGTACATTGTAATTGTACTGTTTGATCATTATTATAATCTAACATAGAAGGATGTATGTAACTATTTGAAATAAAATTTAATGTAACATTTTGGCAGCCTTTACTTGACATTTAAAATTATCTTTACTATTACTACCTTTTATTATATATTCTAATTATTCTTCCTCTTAGTCTATACATTCCCTTATTTTGAAAGCTAAAGTAGCCTCAAGGAGATTATTAAAGTTAGGAATGTGAAATTCCTTATTTCCTTCATTCTAAAATTATTGAATATGTTTGTATCAGTTATTAGGAAATCTTTTGTTGATATGAAATAAACTTTCAATCTGATAATGAGTTTAATCTCCAATAGAGATAAAGAATCTGGAATCCTAGAAAAAGCAAGGGGATTCCAGAAAAAACATCTACTTCCAGTAAGCCATTGACTGTGTGGAGCACAACAAACTGTGGAAATTCCTAAAATAGATGGGAATACCAGACCAGTTTTCCTTTCTCCTAAGAAACCTATGTGCAAGTCAAGAGACAACAATTAGGACTGGACATGGAAAAATGGACTGGTTCCAAATTGGGAAAGGAGTATGTCAAGGCTGTATATTGTCACCCTGCTTATATAACTTTTATGCAAGATATATCATGTGAAATCTCGGGCTGGATGAATCCCAAGCTGAAATCAAGACTGCCAGAAGAAATTTCAACAATCTCAGATATGCAGATGATACCACTCTAGTTGCATAAAGCAAGAGAAACTAAAGAGCCTCTTGATGAAAGTGAAAGAGGTGGGTAAAAAAGCTGGCTTAAAACTCAGCATTCCAAAAATTAAGAGCATGGCTTTGGGTCCCATCACTTCATGGCAAATAGATGGGGAAAAATGGAAATAGTGACAGACTTTATTTTCTTGGGCTCCAACATCACTGTGATGGTGACTCCAGCCATGATATTAAAAGATACTCACTCCTTGAAAGAAAGACTATGACAGCTGAAGTAGATAGTGTATTAAAAGGCAGACACATGCCCTGAAGGAACCCGTGTTGGTACGGAGGTGCCTGTAGGGGTCATGGGCCACCAGACCACCCCCAGGGCTGGAGGCCTATGGTTCTCACCTCCTCAACTCCCCACCTCCCTGCCCTCTTGGCAGGCCCCTAAGGCTTGCGGCACAGATGTGGAGTGCATATTTTACCATCTGTGAAAACTTCTCTGTAATTTTTTTTCTCTGTTATTAAACATTACAGCAAATTAAAAAGATATGAATGAATATCCTACAAAAAAGAAAAAGGAAGACTTTACATCTTTCTCCTTATTCAGATTCCTCTGGAATAAGCAGAATTGCCGATGGATTCAGTGGAATTTTTTTCTGATCATTGTTACAGGGTTTGTTCTATGAGACAAACAGACAAAATATTTTGACATTAAAGATGGTGATTCAGATACAGAGACGTCAAATGACTTGATAAAATTTACAGATGGAATCAAGTCCAGAAACAGAAATCAATACAACCTGGTGCCCATCCTGTACTTAGAATTCTGTACCACACTGCTTTCCTACAGAAAAATCTGTGATGAAGAGTTTGACTGTCCTGAATCAGCCCACCAGCAAACTTAAGAAGAGAGCCCCATAAAAGTTCACACTACTGAAGATGTTCTAGTTACCACAGAAGTGCATGAAATTTCTGAAGATTATGGTGTAGACACAGAAAATAAATCCTCTGAGACTCTCTGAGGCCAAACTGATGAAGAGTCACCAGCTAAACCTTGCAAAATTGTTGGCAAGAGCCAAGCTTTGAATGTGACTGCCCAAAGAAATGGCCTTATTGAGAGTTAATAGCAGTTGCCTCTATAAATGTGGACTTTGTGAGTTCAGCAGGAAATATTTTTCTGATTTAAAGCAGCATATGATCTTGAAGCATAAAGTGTACTAATTCAAAGGTGTGCTGAGTAGGCAGAGAAAGTTTCTCTACCAGCTTCTGATCAAACATCCAAACTACATGAAGAGGATCCTTACATTTGTAAATACTGTGATTATAAGACAGAAAGCAGTGGTACATATACACATTGGAATATTACTCAGCTATTAAAAAGAGTGCATTTGAATCACTTTTAATGAGGTGGATGAAACTGGAGCCTATTGTACAGAGAGAAGTTAAGTCAGAAAGAAAAACATCAATACAATATATTAATGCATATATATGGGATTTAGAAAGATGGTAATGATGACCCTGTATGCGAGACAGCAAAAGAGACACAGATGTAAAGAACAGACTTCTGGACTCTGTGGGAGAAGGCGAGGGTGGGATGGTTTGAGAAAATAGTATTGAAACATGTATATTACCATATGTGAAATAGATCATCAGTCCAGGTTCAATGAGTGAGGCAGGGTGCTCAGGGTGGGTGTGCTAGGATGACCCTGAGGGATTGGATAGGGAGGGAGGTGGGAGGGGGTTCAGGATGGGGGACACATGTATACCTGTGACTGATTCATGTCAATGTATGGCAAAAACCACCACAATATTGAAAAGTAACTAGCCTCTGATTAAAATAAATTAATTAATTAAAAAGAAAAAGAAAAAACAGTAATTTTTGAGACCTTCAGCCAGCACATTGCAGATACCCATTTTAGCGATCACCTTTATGGATGTGAGAAATGTGACGTACAGTTCTTCTCAAGCTGGGAACTCGACCTGTATTTCCAGGAGCATGGCTGTGATGAATAGTACTTGTGTTTGTTCTGTGAACATGAAGCAAATGATCCACAAGGCTTGCATAGACATGTGGTAAATGAGCATGCAGTTAATTAAGGGAGTAAAGTAATAAGTATAACAGTGGAGAACATGGACAATAAAGCCTCTTAAGCAAAATCACACTAGACAAATGTAAAAACTTCTTTGTTAGTCAAGTATGTGAGTTTCAGAGTAGACTTCATATAAATGTTACCAGATATGTTGCTATTGAACATATTAAATTTTTTCCTCATGTTTGTGATGACTGGGGGAAAGGCTTCTCAAGTATGCCTGAATATTGCAAACATTTAAATCACATTTATCTGAAGGGATTTGTTTATGTCAGTACTCTGAATATTCAACAGGAGAGACTGAAGATTTTAAAATTCATCTAGATTGCAAGCATTCAGCTGATTTACCTCATAACTGTAGTGACTGCTTGATGAGGTTTGGAAATGAAAGGGAATTAATAAGTCAATTTCCAGTCCATGAGACAACTTGATTGTTCTCTTTAAATTCCATAATGTTGATGTGAAATAAATTTGACTACTTTGGCAATGTGAAAAAAAAAATCTCACTTTGCTGACAAAAGTCCATATAGTCAAAGCTGTGGTTTTTCCAGTATATATCGATGTGACAGTTGGACCACAAAGAAGGCTTAGTACCAAAGAATTGATGCTTTTGAACTGTGGTGTTGGAGAAGACTCTTTTGAGAGTCCCTTGGACACCATGGAGATCAACTAGTCAGTCCTAAAGGAAATCACCCTTAAATATTTATCAGAAGGACTGATGCTAAATCTGAAGCTCCACTTCTTTGGCCATCTGATGTGAAGAGCTGACTCATTGGAAATACCCTGATGATGGAAAAGATTGAGGGCTGGAGGAGAAGGTAACAACAGAGAATGAGATGGTTGGATGGCATCAAAACTCAATGGACATGAGTTTGAGCAAGCTCAGGGAGATAGTGAAGGACAGGGAAGCTTGGTGAGCTGCAGTCCATGGGATCACAAAGAGTCAGACATAACTTAGCCACTTAACAACATCATCTCCAATAAGATTTTGGTTTCATTATTCATTTTATTTATTTCATTATTCACTTTACTTGTTTTATGATACTTTTACTTGGATACTGAAGAATACCTAATTAATTACATTTAACTGTTATGATACATTTCTCTGAAATTAATAAAATGATTTCTTTCATTGAAAGACAAACTCCATAAATATAGAGGGTCAAAAAAAGAAGAGAAAGTTAAAAGAAGTGAAAGTGTAGTCATTCAGTCCAGTCCTTTACAACCCCATGGACTGTAGCCCACCGGTCTATGGAATTCTTGAGGCAAGAATACTGGAGTGTGGGTAGCCATTCCCTTCACCAGAGGATCTTCCCAAGCCAGGGATTGAACCAAAGTCTCTTGCATTGCAGGCAAATTCTATGCCATCCAAGCCACCAGTTCACTTCAGTTCACTCAGTCAGTTGCGTCTGACTCTTTGCGGCCCCATGAGCCGCAGCACGCCAGGCCTCTCTGTCTATCACCAACACCCAGAGTCCACCCAAACCCATGTCCACTGAGTCAGTGATGCCATCCAACCATCTCATCCTCTGTGGTCCCCTTCTCCTCCTGCCTTCAATCTTTCCCAGCATCAAGATCTTTTCAGATGAATCAGTTCTTCACATCAGGGGGCCAAAGTATTGGAGTTTCAGCTTCAGCATCAGTCCTTCCCATGAATATTCAGAACTGATCTCCTTTAGGATGGAATGGTTGCATCTCCTTACAGTTCAAGGGACTCTCAAGAGCCTTCTCCAACACCACAGTTCAAAAGCATCAATTCTTCAGTGCTCAGCTTTCTTTACAGTCCAACTCTCACCTCCATAGATGACTACTGGAAAAACCATAGACTTGACTAAACGGACCATTGTTTGCAAAGTAATGTCTCTGCTTTTTAACATACTCTCTAGATTGATCGTAATTTTCTTTCCGAGGTGCAAGCGTCTTTTAATTTCATGGCTGCAGTCACCATCTGCAGTGATTTTGGAGCCCAGAAAAATAGTCTGTCACTGTTTCTACTGTTTCCCCATCTATTTGCCATGAAGTGTTGGGACCAGATGCCATGATCTTAGTTTTCTAAATGTTGAGTTTGAAGCCAACATTTTCACTCCCCTCTTTCTCTTTCGTCAAGAGACTCTTTAGTTCTTCATAATTTTTAATTTATTCTTTCAGTATTTACTTATTACCTCCTTATTATTAATTGGAATAAATGTACCACATTACGGAAATTTATTTCTCAATTCATGACCTTTCCTTTTATTGAGAAGATTTACAATCTCTATATTCATCTCAGTAAGTGGGTTGAATAGTTACTCAGGAAAATAATTTTGTTTTACTTATCTATGAGGCATTTATTATAGCATAAACTGAAAAGAAAATGATGTTTTGTGTATATTAAAAAAAAACTTCAGAAAATTGTTGTCATCAATAACTTTAATGTTAATTGTTTGATTATGTATTTTTTGTTAATGCTAGCTTGACTAACTTCATTCACTTTCCTGCTTGGTAGTTTGACCACATGAAGGCATAGTAATAGAAAAGCTTATAAAATGAGAGACATAGAGTCATAGTTTTAAAATAAGTAAAAATTTAAATGAAATTTTAAGATTTTAAATTTATATAATGTCCACAGGTGGTACATACTCTTAAAATAATTAATCACACCCCTCCACTTTCCTCCTTATACATATTGAATCTGCTTTCATATACCCAGGTGGCAAATATTTGCCACTATCTCATACTTGGAATATTGCATCTGCCAACTGTCTGATTTTGGAAATATTAATATCTTTGTATAACAGTGTTTCTTAAGTTATTAGGCTATTTTATGTCATAATGTGTTTTGAAATGAGCAGAAAATTGAAAATGCTAAAATGGTGGAAATACTAAGCATATTAAAAGTACAACTTTTAATTCGTTTGAATGTTCACTAAATTTAATTCAATTATGAAGGAATATAGAAAACCAAATGATATAAAATCCTAAAAATCTATAATTAAGTACAGCTTTTGAAAGGTGAGGCTTAATGATAAATTTATAGATATTATTAAACATTGGATTGAGTGATAATAATGTACTGCTAAAAATTTTGAATGCTTCTTTGCCCTAGCACAGAGCTAAGGTTTAGAAAAAAGCGTTGTATGATTTGATTTCCACAGCAACAATTTGAAATGTATGTCAGGAACTGTAAAGGGGCTGAGATTTTATTCTACATGCCTGCAAGTTACCATGGCATAGATTCACGGATGCAGGTAGAAGATACATACTAGTAGAACAGAGATGAAGAACTGTTTGTTACAGAAGCTGCAGAAACCAGACTGTCTGCATTTGTACCAGTCTCCACATCCAGATTCCTACAGGGCAATACAGTGAAAGCTAGGTGACTCCTGGGTTGTAGGATAGAAGAGGAAGCCCAAGTTTTAGGAAACCTTAATCTTTTAAAGGGACTGTAACCAAACTGGCCCAATTTTTGCTGAGGAAGGAGCCATTATGATGATTATTCTCAATAGCAAAAGGTAGTGTCTCTAGCCTGGCATGTATCTTTCAAGGTTGTTTGCTGTGCAGATATTTTTGGAAAGGTAGTCTAGAACAAAGTGTTATGAGGATCTTGATTCACAAGACACAGAAATATGGTAGATCCATGAGAAATTGGACTTTCCTGGTGGCTCAGTGGTAAAGAACTTGCCTGCCAGTGCTGGAGATGCAGGTTAGATCCCTGGGTTGGAAAGGTCCCCTGGAGTAGGACATGGCATCCCACTCCAGTATGCTTGCCTAGAGAATTCCATTTACAGAGGAGCCTGGTGGGCTGGGCTTCATAGGGTCACATAAGAGTTGGACATGACTTGACAATCGAACAACAGCAACAACACAGGAAATTGTCTGCCAACATTATATATTTTGTTATTTCCAGTTTAAGAAAGTGAAGTTTGAGACTTCAGGTGACTTATTAAAAAGTCACACAAATTTGTATCAGAGCCTCATCCTAGTAGTTTAACTGCAAAGGGAAGCTCATAATTCTTGTAGCTAATGACAGGGTGAGAATTCACCAGAGAATCATTTGTTTAGAGAAGATGGCCATTCATATTTTTATGATAATATTTTGTTGTCTGTGGACTGTGCAGAAACAACAGCAGAAAAACCCTGGTCTTCTTCATAACTCCAAACTTAATCCAAGCTCAATCTCTTGGAATTTTTTCAGTTGTAATCTTGTTTTCAATATAAGAATAAGTTCCTTCTTTGTACTCAAAGTCACTTCAGACTATCTTTTAAGAAATTAACTTTGTAAAATAGGTAAAATTAATTTGTATGGTCTGTAGCAAATGAAAATCCATACTATTAACATTTGAAATAATTCCAGATATTAGATAACCTAAAGAAAAACAATAGCAACATCGATAAGCCTATATGTTTTCTTTTTTTAATAACCAAAGATAGTTTTTATTTATCAATTTATTGAAGGATAGTTGATTTACAATGTTGTGCTAATTTCTGCTATACAGAAGAGTAATGCAGTTCTATATATGTATACATATGTATACACACACACGCACACACATATGTATATGTGTATCTGTCGGTGTGCTGCCGCTGCTGCTGCTGCGTCGCTTCAGTCGTGTCCGACTCTTGGCGACCCCACGGACTGCAGCCCACCAGGCTCCTCCGTCCATGGGAGTTTCCAGGCAGGAGTACTGGAGTGGGGTGCCAATGCACATATTCTTTTTCATATTCTTTTCTATTATGATTTGTTATAGGATACTGAAAATAGTTTCCTATGCTACATAGTTCCCTATCCCTACAGTAGGAACTTATTTTTTATCCATTCTATATGTAATGATATATCATAGCTTGCATCCGCTAATCCCAAACTTCTAATCCGTCCCTTCCCATCCCCCTTTGGCTACATAGGGATCATAAATCTGTTCTCTATGACTGTGAGTCCATTACTATTTTGTCCTTAAATTCATTTCTGTTATATTTTAGATTGCATATATAAGTGATACCATGTATATTTTTATTTATCTTTGTGACTTACTTCACAAGGTTTGATATTCTCCTGGTCCATCCAAGTTGCTA
The DNA here is from genome assembly GCA_007570785.1 of Antilocapra americana. Lineage (NCBI taxonomy): Eukaryota > Metazoa > Chordata > Mammalia > Artiodactyla > Antilocapridae > Antilocapra > Antilocapra americana. The sequence goes on along the minus strand of ML664173.1, from coordinate 8,918,177 downwards.
CAAATGGCAATATTTCATTCTTTTTTTTTTCTCATAGCTGAGTCATATCCCATTGTATATATATATGCCTGTATATTTTCAATAAGGAATTTATAAAAAGTTCAAGATTTTTTAGAAATTTAAACCTTAATTTAAAATCTGTGAACTTAGTGATTGTAAACATTTAGTTATCAAGTACCATATCAAGAATGCACTGTATATTAAAATATAGGACTTTCTCCATGTAAGCATTGATGTTGGGGCTATTCATGAAGACAGCCAGTTAACACCTCACTTCGTGTTATTTGGAAAAGTCACAGTAGAAGTGTAACCTTTTGCTTAACTTTTGAAAAAAGAAGAGGATAACTCTTAGGACCAGAGTGGTGGAGTCCACAGGCTCTGAATTGGACTTCTCAAGTGAACTGAAGTGAGTGTATTTGTAAACAGAAGAAAGGAAGAGGTGACCTACCTGCTCTTGGTAATGTTGTTTCCATTAATAGTAATTATGGTTTAATGTTTTCTCTGAATCGTGTGTTAACCATACTTACTGTAATGTGTTAATAATCCTAGGTAAACCTCTCCATTCAGGGGAAGAACAGTTGATTCTATTTAGATGTTACTCTGAATAATCCAAAACTGAGTTCATAACATACATACTGTTCAAACACATATACTGTGTTTGTAGAATTGGCTTCTGGATTTAATTTCTGTTAAGTGGGAGTTTTTTTCTTTTCAAAAAACTACTGTCATTTTATAGTAAGACAGTAAATTGTGTAACATAATCTTGTTAAATGTATTAGACTGCAGATTAAACTTCAAGGTGACCTTGGGAGAGTTTTGCACCTGTACTATTCTATAAATATATGCATATTTGAAGAAAAGGTGCCTTATCATTTTTACTCAAACACAAACAGACCGCCTACCAATTAGAATTATCTGTCAGTTTCCCTGGACCTAAATACCACACACTCCATCCTACAGGGTACATGAACATTCAGTTGAATTCTGCATTAAACTCTACACTGTGCTGGAGATTGGTTGATCAGAATTAGCCAGTTATACTCTTTTAACTCTAAATGGTGCTTTTAAGGTGCAAATTAACATTTCAACACAAAATTCATTTATCTGCTTCAGCTCAGCTCAGTCGCTCAGTCCTGTCTGACTCTTTGTAACCCCATGAATCGCAGCACGCCAGGCCTCCCTGTCCAGCACCAACTCCTGGAGTTTACCCAAACTCATGTCCATCAAATCGGTGATGCCATCCAGCCATCTCATCCTCTGTCGTCTCCTTCTCCTCCTGCCGCCAATCCTTCCCAGCATCAGGGTCTTTTCCAGTGAGGCAACTCTTCACATGAGGCCACAGTATTGGAGTTTCAGCTTCAACACCAGTCCTTCCAATGAACACCCAGGACTGATCTCCTTTAGGATGGACTGGTTGGATCTCCTTGCAGTCCAAGGGACCCTCAAGAGTCTTCTCCAACACCACAGTTCAAAAGCATCAGTTCTTCGATGCACAGCTTCCTTCACCATCCAACTCTCACATCCATACATGACTACAGAAAAAACCATAGCCTTGTCTAGACAGACCTTTGTTGGCAAAGTAATGTCTCTGCTTTTTAATTACTATCTAGGTTGGTCATAACTTTCCTTACAAGGAGTGAGCGTCTTTTGATTTCATGGCTGCAGCCACCATCTGCAGTGATTTTGGAGCCCCCCAAAATAAAGTCAGCCACTGTTTCCCCATCTCTCTGCCATGAAGTGATGGGACCAGATGACATCATCTTAGTTTTCTGAATGTTGAGCTTTAAGCCAACTTTTTCACTCTCCTCTTTCACTTTCATCAAGAGGCTTTTTAGTTCCTCTTCATTTTCTGCCATAAGGGTTGTGTCATCTGCATATCTGAGGTTATTGATATTTCTCCCGGCTATCTTGATTCCAGCTTGTGCTTCTTCCAGCCCAGCGTTTCTCATGATGTACTCTGCATAGAAGTTAAATAAGCAGGGTGACAATATACAGCCTTGATGTACTCCTTTTCCTATTTGGAACCAGTCTGTTGTTCTATGTCCAATTCTAGCTGTTGCTTCCTGACCTGCTTACAGGTTTCTCAAGAGACGGGTCAGGTGGTCTGGTATTCCCATCAGAAGTGTGGCCGAGAGGAGCTACCCCACGTCCCAGGAGCCCTGGCTGCACCGGCGCAGAAGAGCTGGAAGGAGCTACTCCACATTCAAGGTCAGGAGGGGCGGCTGGGAGAAGATACCCCTCATCCAAGGTAAGGAGCAGTGGCTGCACTTTGCTGGAGCACCCGTGAAGAGATACCCCATGTCCAAGGTAAGAAAAACCCAAGTAAGACGGTAGGTGTTATCTGCTTAGCTTCCCATAAATTGTGAAGACCCTGTACCTAATCAGACTAATTTCATAAATCCTGTCTATTTTTGACTTGTTTAAAATTTTCTCTGATTTTTATAATGTAGTTCAGAGCAGTGTTTCCAAATTGAAGGCAGTATGTAACCCAGCCATTGGGTTACAATTGTAGCAATTGTTAATTCTTTTTAGGAATAAAAGAGATGAAGATACAGTAGATACATTCCCTAAGCCATATGTCTTTAACTACATAAATCACATACAAGTTGATTATTTCATGCATATATGAGAGAGCTAATGCTACGAGACCCAAGTTCTTTTTACTTCATTAAAAATAAAAAAAAAGACCTGAGACCTTTAAAAGAAGGAAGGCATACGATTTTTAGAGGTCTCATACTGAGAATCAGTGGTTACTGCTATTCTCTTTCTGTTTCCAAGGGTGAAGGACATTATCTTAAGAGCATTAGCAGATTTCAGCTGTGCAGAAATAGCCACGGGGCCTGAAAGGAATGTTGAGAATGCTATAGAACCAGATCATATTCGAGACATTGAGGTAAAGAATCAGGAGGAAGGAAGTCGCATAGTTACAGCTGGTGAATGAAGCCAAGCCCGACATGGGTAGATAAAAGTTGATGAGAAAATGGTAGTCTTTAAGACCATTGAAATAGATGGGAATGCTGACTGTAATACATGGCAGAACAAGGCGAAGAAAGCCCTGACACTCACTCTGAAAATTGTGTATGCATATGTTAAATGGTAATGGAAGGAGCCCTCTCTGTGGTTCACCCCAGCTGCAGTGGCTTCTCATTTTCAATAAAAACTTAATGCCTCTCCCAGAGAATGAACACGTGCCCTGATTTATAAAGGGATAATGCACTGGCCTTATTTCCAGTGTATGACAGATCAGCAAATACACATAGGCACAACTGCCTATTTGCTATTTACTACTACGGTAAATGGCAAGCCATAAAGAGCGATCTGTTTAAATTGCATTTTGCAAACAATCCTGATTTTGTACCATACACTCTGCGAAACACTGTTATTATTATTTATGAGGCACTGTTAAGGGTGCCTGGTGCTGGGAGAATTGTGGATTTCTTTTACATTTAATTTTGCAAATGGAAGCAACCCAGAGATTATCTCATTGGGAACTTTCATTTTATGGTAGACAAAACTGGAATGTTATAACTTGACCATGATCATGCCGATAACCACAGATGGAGGCCAACCATGAATACAAGTTCCCAGCATATTTTTCTTTTAAGTTGGACTAAAAGAGCCATGTTCCTTTATTTAAAGCAGTTGTTGGTGAGAGAATAAAATTCTCAGTGAGTAAGAGACATTGTCACCATGAATGAGGTCTTTAAATATGCCATTCAGAAAAGGAAGCCTGTATATCAGTCCACTGTCTCGCTGGTCACTGTTTAGATATTTTGCCTTTGAGAAATGCATGTGTCAAAGACTAGGTGTTTAAAGTTCATCATGTGCCAGGATTTTCGAGCTCATAGTGCTGCATGTCTGTGAGGCTAAAAGGATGGATCTCCCAAAACCATGAAATGGGATATGCCTATTTTCTGAGGTTAAGCATTAAAACACAAGTATATATATTTTTTAATTAATCTATTTATTTTTTTTCCTTTACATTATCGAGTTGGTTTTGCCATACATTGACATGAATCCACCATGCGTATACATGTGTTCCCCTTCCAGAACCCCCCTCCCACCTCCCTCCGGATTCCATCCCTCTGGGTCATCCTGGTGCACCAGCCCTGAGCACCCTGTATCATGCATCAAACCTGGGCTGGCCATTCATTTCACATATGAAAATTTACATAAATGGAATTTAGAAAGATGGTAACGATAACACTGTGTGTGAGACAGCAAAAGGCACGCAGATCTATAGAAAAGTCTTTTAGACTCTATGGGAGAGGGCAAGGGTGGGATGGTATGGGAGAACAGCATTGAAACACAAGTATAATTAATCAGGGCAAAGATAGGTAAAATTTTTTCAGAGGGAAAACATTTCGTAGGCCTCTAAGTGCCAACTATAGTCTTATTTCCATATATTTCTTTCTTTTATCTTTAATTTTCTTTACTTTATTGTGTTAGTTTTGCCAAACATTGACATGAAACCGCCATGGGTTTACATATGCTCCCCCTCCAGAAGGCCCCCCCCCTCCTTCCTCCCTCCTCCCTCCCCCCGGGTCATCTCGGTGCACCAGCCCCAAGCATCAACCCTGGGCTGGCGATTGATTTCACATATGATAATTAACATGTTTCAGTGCCATTCTCCCATATCATCCCACCCTTGCCCTCTTCCACAGAGTCCACGAGACTGTTCTGTACATCTGCGTTTCTTTTGCTGTCTCGCATGCAGGGTTCTCGTGACCATCTTTCTAAATTCCACATATATGTGTTAGTATACTGTATTGTTCTTTTTCCTTCTGGCTTACTTCACTCTGGATAATAGGCTCCAGTTCCGTCCACCTGAGTAGAACTGATTCAAATGAATTTTTTTTTTAATGCTGAGTAATATTCGATTGTGTATATGTACCACAGCTTCCTTATCCATTCATCTGTTGATGGACATCTAGGTTGCTTCCATGTCCTGGCTATTGTAAACAATGCAGCGATGAACATTGGGGTACATGTGTCTCTTTCAATTCTGGTTTCCTCGGTGTGTATGCCCAGCAGTGGGATTGCTGGGTCATATGGCAGTTTTATTTGCAGTTTTTTAAGGAATCTCCACACTGTTTTCCATAGTGGCTGTACTATTTTGCATTCCCACCAACAGTGTAAGAGGGTTCCCTTTTCTCCACATCCTCTCCAGCATTTATTGCTTGTAGACTTTTGGATTTCAGCCATTCTGACTGGTGTAAAGTGGTACCTCATTGTGGTTTTGATTTGCATTTGTCTGATAATGAGTGATGTTGAGCATCTTTTCATGTGTTTGTTAGCCATTTTTATGTCTTCTTTGGAGAAATGTCTGTTAAGTTCTTTGGCCCACTTTTTGATTGGGTCATTTATTTTTCTAGAATGGAGCTGCAGGAGTTGCTTGTTTATTTTTGAGATTAATTGTTTGTCTGTTGCTTCATTGGCTATTATTTTCTCCCATTCTGAAGGCTGTCTTTTCACCTTGCTTATAGTTTTCTTTGTTGTGCAGAAGCTTTTAATTTTAATTAGGTCCCATTTGTTTATTTGTGCTTTTATTTCCGATATTCTGGGAGGTGAGTCATAGAGGATCCTGCTTTGGTTTATGTTGGAGAGTGTTTTGCCTGTGTTAGCCTCTAGGAGTTTTATAGTTTCTGGTCTTTTGCTTAGATCTTTGATCCATTTTGAGTTTATCTTTGTGTATGGTGTTAGAAAGTGTTCTAGAGATAATCAGTGAATATAGTAAAGTTTCAGGATACAAAATCAACACACAGAAATCCCTGGCATTCCTTTACATTAACAATGAGAAAACAAAAAGAGAAATTAAGGAAACAATTCCATTCACCATCAAAACAAAAAGAATAAAATACTTAGAAGTATTTCTACCTAAAGAAACAAAAGACTTGTATATAGAAATCTATAAAACACTGATGAAAGAAATCAAAGAGGACACAAATAGATGGAGAAATATACCGTGTTTATGGATTGGAAGAATCAATATAGTGAAAATGAGTATACTACCCAGAGCAATCTATAGATGCAGTGCAATTCCTATCAAGCTACCAGAGGTCTTTTTCAGAGAATTAGAACAAATAATTTCACAACGTGTATGGAAATACAAAAAACCTCGTATAGCCAAAGCAATCTTGAGAAAGAAGAATGGAACTGCTGGAGGAATCAACCTATCTGACTTTAGGCTATACTCCAAAGCCACAGTCATTAAGACAGTATGGTACTGGCACAAAGACAGAAATATAGATCAATGGAACAGAATAGAAATCCCAGAGATAAATCCACGCATCTATGGACACCTTATCTTTGACAAAGGAGGCAAGAACATACAATGGAGAAAAGACAACCTCTTTAACAAGTGGTGCTGGGAAACCTGGACAGCCACTTGTAAAAGTATTTCCATATATTTCAACTCAACTGGTGTCGTGAAATTTTAACTTGGATGTCTGCCAGACATTTCAAAGTGAGAGTGAACTCATAGTTTGCCCATCCAAACCAGCTCCTCCTTCCCTTGTTTTTCTGCCTTTCTGTAAAAAGCTCCAGCAGCATCTATGCTCAGATTACAAAATATAGGTGTGATTTTTTTAAAAATGTATTTCTTTTCACATCTTTCATTTCAAAGGCCTCAGTACATCCTGATCACCCTTCCTCCAAAATATGTTGCAAACCATCTGCTTTAGTCCACATCTTGTCTAGTCTGGCCTTGACAAATGTAAGAATATTCTGATTGGCACCCCTGCTTCTACTTGAAGCCTGCTATAAATTGCTCTCTACACACAGGGAAAATGATTTTTGCAAAATATAAATGACATTCCTGTGATGACAAATAGTATGAGGCTTCTCATTGCATTGTAGTACAAAGCAAACAAATGAATTCTTTTAACCAGCTTTAGAAAACCCTAAAAAATCTATCTACTCCCTGTTTCTTTGAACTCACTCAATACTGATATCCCCCTTCCCCTAGCCATTACCAGAGGGTCTCTTCTCTCAGCTACTTCCCCTGCCAGGAGTCGGCTTTCTGGATCTCTGTGTGGATGCCTTCTGAAGGTTATTTAGCGTAAATGGCATTCGTTAGGCTTGCTGAACTCACAATCACAAGTGAGTCTTGGGGTCTTTTCATTTTTCCAGGACTTCATGGGAAAGGAAAAAAGTTCCTTGGTGGAACCCCACTCACTTCTTGTCTTACTTCTTCTCTCTTCCCTTCAGCTTTGAAGGAAAAAAAGATCAACTTCTGAAAAGTGCTATTGCAAAAAATCAAAACAAGGAGAGTAAAAGTGTTACTTGCTCAGTCGTGTCCGACTCTTTGTGACCCCACAGACTGTAGCCCACCAGGCTCCTCTGTCCATGGAATTCTCCAGGCAGGAATACTGGAGTGGGTTGCTGTTTCCTTTTCCAGGGACTCTTCCCAGCTCAAGAATCGAATGAGTTTCCCACACTGCAGACAGATTCTTTACCATCTGAGGCACCAGGGAATATGATCAAATAATAACAGGATCTAATCCAAGGCATATGTAAATATAAATGATGGCAAGTATCGTGGAGGGAATTATGAAGCACAATGAAAAATGCCACAGTGTATACACGTTCTCCCCACCTGTGACCAGTTGGACTCCTACTGATTCAAATGGATTACTGGCCTGTGATTAGTCAGGAACAGTCTAAACAGGCTTTCACACGGTTTTCTAAGCTGTATTTGCATATTCATCAACTTGGCACTTTGACCCATTGCTTAACTGATAATAAGCTGCCAGCGGCAGACACTTCATTAGTCCTTCACCTGAGCTATGCACTAATTGTAAGACTAAATGGTTGAAATTTAGAAACTGGATGTAATTAGCACACAACAGACAACTCTGGACCAATGTCTGGGCTTGAAACACTTTTTATTATTCCTCTATTTTACTTTGTCTTTTGGTAATCACTCTGGAAATTGTAGCATCAGTTCTGGATTCCTTTGAGAAGTAATATAGTTCCCCTAAAGAGAAGTAAGTGTTGGAAAGAGGGGAAGAAAAGCCACCACAGATGTGGATTGAACATCTACTGTGCGCTAGCTTGCTAGGTGCTTCCAAACTACACTGTAGGTGTCTCTTACTCTCATTGAAGTTAGTGTATATGATCATTTGATTAATGTCTAAGTCAACAGATAGATAGTAAACGAAAACACAGGTTTTTATTTTTTCTTTAACTTACTACCTGGGGGATGTGTGTGTATGTGCTCAGGCGTATCTGACTCTCTTTGACCCTGTGGACTGTAGACCACCAGGCTCCTATGTCCATGGGATTTTCCAGGCAAGAGCAGTGGAGTGAGGTGCCAATTCCTTCTCCAGGGGCTCTTCCTGACCCAGTGATCTAACCCTCATCTCCTGCATCTCCTGAATTGCAGGCAGATTCTTTTACCTCTGAGCCCTTATTACCTGGCACTGTGACTAATATATAGAAAGTGTTGGAATAAAATTTCTGAATGTAAAAGATGAATATATGTTATTTCATTGATAACCTTAGTAATCCAATCAAGAGGTAGTGATTCACAGAAAATACCAACAACCAGAGGTAAATCTAACATTTTGTCATTTTCATTGATTTTTTTTGTTCTTGTTGTATTTTGGCCATGTTGAGAGGTATATGGGATCTTAGTTCCCCAACCAGGGATTGAACCCATGCTCCTTGCACTGGAAGTGTGGAATCTTAATCACTGAACCACCAGGGGAGTCCAAAAGCTAGCATTTTGTTTCATGACACATATAAAATTCTTGTGGACAAATAAAACTATGACTTACATTAGTTCAATAGTTGTTTTCTATTATAGAAAGGTACCAGTATTAAATAGTTGATTCCTTCCCACTGGAAATTTAGATTGTTTCCATGTTTCCACCATTGTAAATAATTCTCTGGTAAATACACATGTATATTTTCTGTGATCTAAAACAATAACCTTATCTTTTAAAACTGTTCCTGATTTCTAATTTCTTGTTATTAATGTTTCTGTGTTTCTACCCTTTTTTCTTGATTAGGCCAGCTGGTGGCTTATCTGATCTGGAGGTTTTATTCTTTTCAATGAACTGACTTTGAAATAAATACTTTGACTATTCTGTTTGTAACTTCCTAATTCATTTATTTATATGCCAGTATTATATTAATTCCTACCTTCTATTTTTGCTAAATTGTATGTTTGGCATTCTTTTCAAAATCTTTTACATTAAGTGCCTAGTATATTCTTTCTTCCTTTTAAAAGCATTTACAATTGTGCATTTGCCACTAAATACAGTCAAAGGTCACATTTGTTGTTTTGATAAATCATGTCCTAAATTTTGGATTATGATGTATAATTTGATACTTTGATACTTGAATACTTTGATGAGCATTTTTTTGAAAAGTACACAAATCATGACTGCTCAAGTGGAAGAATTTTCCCAAAATGAACACACTCAATGTACACTCCTCCCATTTCCCCCCTAGATGTTATTTTCTAGATTTATTGCTTTGTAGTGAGAGAATACAATTTGCACATTTCTGTTTCTGTTTGAAGGAGAAGAGGGAAATTTATGCTTCTTGTCATCAGCTCACTCTCGCTTTCAAGAGCAAAAAAGAAAACTCTGTGTTTTGTACACTCAGTTTATTCTTCAAAAACTCACTTATCAGTTAAGTCACATGGTTTACCTTGGGAAGGTGGGGTCAGAGAGGGCTATGGAGTAGTGGCTTTGTGGAAGGAAACAAAGGATACTTGCCTGTCAGCAGTGCTTGTCATTTGTCATATATTTATTTTTATTCATTTATCTTTAATTTAGAATTCAGTAACTGAATAAGTTGAATTTATGGTCATGCTCAGTGACTTCAGTCACGTCTGACTCTGTGACCCTATCGGTTGTAGCCCACCAGACTTCTCTCTCGGTGGGATTCTCCAGGCAAGAATGCTGGAGTGCATTGTTATGCCCTCCTCTGGGGGATCTTCCTGACCCAGGGATCGGACTCAAGTCTCCAGGTGGATTCTTTACTGCTGAGCTACCAGGGAAACCCTAACTTTATGGTGCTTCTTTATTAATTTAAGAGACTCTGGGCAGGAGCAGGGTAGTCTGGGCTACCTGCTTGGTACTTGCTTGGTCAGAAGCAAGGTACTTGCTTGGTCAGATTCTGTTTAGTGAGCGCATGTTTCCTGGTTCATAAATGCCTTCTTGCTGTGATCACACCCAGAAGAAGGGCCTAGAGAGCTCTCTTGGGTGTGGAGTCTCTTTTATAAGGGCTCTAATCCCATTCATGAGGGCCCCACCCATATGACCTGAGCATCTCCCTAGTGCTCTACTTCCCAATACTGTCACATTGGGCATTAGGGTTTCAACATATGAATTCTGAGGGGGACACACTCATTCAGACAATAGCAAGTCCCTTTGGTACTAATATCTGGCTCCCAAATTAGAATTTCATGGCATAAAGATCACACTCCTTAAATTTTCAGCAGTTTATATTCTTCTGTTTATTTTAATTGGGTTCTGATTGAGTGAATAAATATTTGCATTAAAATACTGTCTGACCTGAAAATTACCTTTCTCTTTTCAAAGATAAGCTCTGAAATTATGAGCTGATACATTCTGAAATTATAAGTATAAATGTGCTTATAATGACCTGAGTTCTCAGATTTAAGTCATATCTGAAAAAAGTGCATGGTTTTATGTCAATATTCTAATGTCTATATATAGTTTTCATTATAATTTATTCAAAATTTTCACTTATAAGTTTCCCCCAACATATTCTAGGTTATTTGCATTTTTCTTAGACTTTTGTATCTCAAAGTGAATGGTAAAACCATATTATCACTTAGATACCTTGCTTTTCTGTACATCCTACAGTCATTCAGCAGACCCTGGAGATTCATAGGCATGGAAGCTTATCAGAAGTATTACTGAAGAGCCCATATTTTCCTGGCTGGTATCTGTTTCCCTTGCTCAGTATGCTATTAGATTGTCATGTTTAAACATTTCCTTCTTTAGAAGAAATAAAAAGCAAATTAAAAATATGTATAGTTAAATCTTGTCAGGCTTAGTCTTCCCCTACATATAGATTAAAAGTTAAAGGGATTTGGAGAAAAGCATGAACTTTCAGTTTTTAAGCATGGGGAGTTAATAGAGAAAAGTCATCAGTTACATAGGATTGAGGTCAGTCTGCAGTTCCGTTTTGTGACTGGGTGGCGTACAACTCTGGTGCTTAGACTTCAGAATGTGTCTCCACACATAGGTTTGTAATTCTTGAATGAACTATTTTGAAGACAGTTATTACTGTTACAGTTAATTCCATAAAGCCAGTGTAGTTCAGATTTGAAAGTCTAAGCTACAACACTTCAAATATATACATCATGACCTTGGAAAATATCCTTCCTACTCAAATTCTGGTTTGCTTAATAATTTGGCATAAGTTCAAGCATTTGTCAAATTTCCCCTATTTTGGCTTCATTGTTTATGCTTTACCTCTTAACCTGTTTATGTTTAAAATTAAGAGAATGGTATGCTAAATGAGTCTTGCTGCCTGCCATCTAGACAAGGACAGTGGCTGTCCTTAATACTCCTTCCAAAGATAGAAATGTTTGATAAGCACGGAAAGAATGAGGAATCGTAGCAGAGGATGAAGGAATGACTAAATGGTTAGGTAAACGTGGGAAATCCAAAATTACATTGACATCTTGGAAGAGGCTAAGAGCAAGAGATGATCTTGTTTTTTACCTCAGTTGTACCTGATGCCTGAGAGGGGGAAATCCATGTATTGCTAAGACCACTTTAACACTTGGAAGCTGACAAAATGAAATGCAAGGTCAGGAACCTGAGTGACATCACCCTAGAAGATGTTTTCTTATGACGATGAACTAGACTATAAAGACTGGGTAGGATTCTGGTAATGTGCCAGTGGCTTTTGAATTGCATATTGTTCTGCTTAAGCTGTGCAGGGTCAGAAACCAAAGGCTGGACTGTGACATACTGAGAAATGTGTGCTTGGTCCCATCATCTTTTGTTTTTTTGACACAGAGCTCTTAAATTCTTTGTAATTTGAGAGGGATAAGAATGATCTCAGTAATTTACACAGACATCCTAAATCTCGGGAAATTTCCTGGGTGATACCAGCTTTGGTTCTAATGAAGTGACTTTTGCTGGGTGCCTGGATAGTTCCTGGATGAGGGCTTCTCACCAGAAAGACTAAACCATGACTGCTGTTGTTCAGTCGCTCAGGTGTGTCCAACTGTTTGTGACCCCATGGACTGCAGCATGCCAGCTTTCCCTGTCCTTCATCATCTCCTGGAGCTTGTTCAAACTCATGTCCATTGAGTCGGTGATGCCATCCAAACATCTCATCCTCTGCCATCCCCTTCTCCTCCTGCCTTAAATCTTTCCCAGCATCAGGGTCTTTTCTAATGAATCAGATCTTTATATTAGGTGGCCAAAATATTGGAACTTCAGCTTCAGCCTCAGTCTTTTCGATGAATATTCAGGATTGATTTCCTTTAGGATTGACCGGTTTTATCTCTTTGCTGTCCAAGGAAGTCTTAAGAGTTTTCTCCAACAGCATAGTTTAAAAGCATAAATTCTTTAGTGCTCAGCCTTCTTTATGGTTTAGCTCTCATATCCAGACATGACTACTGGAAAAAGCATAGCGTTAACTGTACAGACCATTGTTGGCAGAGTAATGTCTCTGCTTTTTAATATGCTGTCTAGGTTGGTCATAACTTTTCTTCCAAGGAGCAAGCGTCTTTTAAATTTCATGGCTGTGTTCACTACCTTCAGTGATTTCGGGGACCAAGGAAATAAAGTCTGTCATTGTTTCCCCATTTATTTTCCATGAATTGATGGGACCAGATGCCATGCTTTTTCACCCTCTTCTTTCACCTTCATGATGAGGCTCTTTAATTTCTCTTCTCTTTCTTCAATAAGGGTGGTATCATCTGCATATGTGAGGTTATTGATATTTTTCCTGGCAATCTTGATTCCAGCTTGTGCTTTATCTAGCCCAGCATTTTGCATGATGTACTCTGCATAGAAGTTAAATAAGCAGAGTGACGATAAACAGCCTTGACGTACTCCTTTCCCTATTTGGAACCAGTCTGTTGTTCCATATCTGGTTCTAACTGTTGTTTGTTGACCTGCTTACAGGTTTCTCAGGATGCAGGTAAGGTGGTCTGGTATTCCCATCTCTTTAGGAATTTTTCACAGTTTTTTGTGATCCACACAGTCAAAGGCTTTGGCGTAGTCAATGAAGCAGAAGGACATGTTTTTTGGAATTCTATTGCTTTTTCTATGAACCAGTGAAGGTTGGCAATTTGATCTCTGGTTCCTCTGCCTTTTCTGAATTCAACTTGTACATATGAAAGTTCTCAATTCATGTACTGTTGAAGCCTAGCCTGGCATGGAGAATTTTGAGCATTACTTTGCTAACGTGTGAGATTAGTGCAATTGTGTGATAGTTTGAACATTCTTTGGTTTTGCTTTTCTTTGGGATTGGAATATTCACCTTTTCATCCCTGTGGCCACTACATAGTTTTCCAAATTTGCTCACACATTGAGTGCAGAACTTTAACAACATTATCTTTTAGAGTTTGAAATAACTTAGCTGGAATTCAGTACCTCCACCTGCTTTGTTCATAGTAATATGTCCTAAGGCCTACTTGACTTTGCACTCTAAGATGTCTGGGTCTAGGTAGGTGATCACACCATTGTGATTATCCAGGTCATTAAGATATTTTTTGTATAGTTCTTCTGTGTATTGTTGCCATCTATTTTAATATCTTCTGCTTATGTTACGTCCTTACCGTTTCTGTCCTTTATTGAGCCCATCTTTGCATGAAATTTTCCCTTGGTATCTCTAATTTTCTTCAAGATATCTATAGTCTTTCCCATTCTACTGTTTTCCTCTGTTTCTTTGCATTATTCACTTACAAAGGCTTTCTTATCTATCCTTCCTATTCTTTGGAATTCTCCATTTAGATGAGTATATCTTTCCTTTCCTCCATTGTGTTTTGCTTCTCTTCTTAGCTATTTGTGAGGCCTCCTCAAACAACCATTTTGCCTTTTTGCATTTCTTTTTCAAGGGGATGGCTTTGATCACTGCCTTGTGTATAGTGTTACAAATCTCTGTCCATAGTTATTCAGGCACTCTGCCTATCAGATCTAATACCTTGAATCTATTTGTCACTTCCACTATATAATTGTAAGGAATATTATTTAATTCATACCTGACTGACCTAGTGGTTTTTCCTATTTTCTTCATTTTAAGTCTGAATTTTGCAATAAGGAGTTCATGATCTGAGCCACAGTCAGCTCCTGGTCTTGTTTTTGTGGACTGTGTAGAACTTCTCCATCTTTGGCAGCAAAAAATATAATCAGTTTGATTTCAGTATTGACCATCTGGTGATGTCCTTGTTTAGAGTTATCTCTTGTGTTGTTGGAAGAGGGTGTTTGCTATGACCATTGAGTTCTCTTGGCAAAACTGTTTGCCTTTGCCCTGGTTGATTTTGTACTCCAAGGCCAAACTTGCCTGTTACTCTAGGTATCTCTTGACTACTTCCTACTTCTGCATTCCAGTCTCCTATGATGAAAAGGATATCTTTTTCTTTTTTCTTTTTTATTGTTAGTTTTACAAGGTCTTGTAGGTCTTCATAGAACCATTCAACTTTAGCTTCTTCAGCATTAGTGGTTGGGGCATAGACTTGGATTACTGTGATATTGAATGGTTTGCCTTGGAAATGAACCAAGATCATTCTGTCATTTTTGATATTTCCCAACCTGGGGATGAGATGAGTCAAGGGGATTGAGCACCTCCAGGGAATTCGATTTTGAAAAACAGTTGGATTTGATTACCGAACTTCCACAGTCCTGGGGGAATGGAGACTCTTGGAGGGCTGAAACGAAACCTTGTGCACACCAGGCCCCATGAGAAAGGAGCAGTGACCCCACAAGAGTCTGAGCCAGACTGGCCTGTGAGTGTCCCGGCTGCAGGGTCAGGAGCGCTGATTCCAACAGTCCTGGGAGGCAAGTGTGCTGACATCGGTCGTTTTGCAGACTTCCCTACAGTTATTTTGAGGAAGGTCTCTATTACCCCTGCCATAGTTCGGCCTCAGGCCAAACTACAGGGAGGCAACACAGCCCCATTTATCAGCAGAAAATTGGGTTAAAGATTTACTGAGCATGGCCTTGCCCACCAGTGCAAGGCTCAGTTTTGCCCACAGTCAATCCCTCCCATCAGGACGCTTCCACAAGTCTCATATCTTCATCCATCAGAGAGCAGACAGAGTGAAAACCACAATCACAGAAAACTAACCAAACTGATCACATGGATCATAACCTTGTCTGGCTCAATGAAACTATGAGCCATGCTGTGTAGGATCACCCAAGACTGATGGGTTATGGTGGAGAGTTCTGACAAAACGTGGTCCACTGGAGAAGGGAATTGCAGGTCACTTCAGCATTCTTGCCTTGAGAACCCTATGAACAGAATGAAAAGGCAAAAAGATAGTATACTGAAAGATGAACTCCACAGGTCAGTAGGTGCCCAATATGCTACTGAATAAGAGCAGAGAGAGAGAGCTCTAGAAGAATGAAAAGTCTGAGCCAAAGTGGATTCAACACCCAGTTGTGGATGTGCCTATCAGTGAAAGTAAAGCCCGATGCTGTAAAGAACAGTGTAGCATAGGAATCTGGAAAGTTAGACCCAGATTCAAGGTAAATTAGAGGTGGTCAAACAGGAGATGGCAAGAGTGAACATCAACATTTTAGGAATCAGTGAACTAAAATGGACCAGAATGGGTGAATTTAATTCATATGACAATTATTATCTACTACTGTGGGCAAGAATCCCTTGGAAGAAATGGAGTAGCCCTCATAGTCAACAAGAGTCCAAAATGCCATTTTTGGGTTCAATCTCAAAAACAACAAATGATTTCGATTCTTTTCCAAGGCAAACCATGACTAGAAACTTCTAATTATCAGTCCCACATTCTGTCCTCAGGGGAGAGGAAATAGGCTGGAGATTGAATTAAAAAGTGATCATGCCTGTTTGGATAAGATGATTGGATAGTATCACCTACTCAATGGACTTGAGTTTTAGCAAGCTCTGGGAGATGGTGAAGGACAGGCAAGCCTGGCGTGCTGCAGTCCATGTGATCACAAAGAATCAGACATGACTGAGTGACTGAACAACAGCATGCCTGTTTGATGAAGCCTCCATAAATATCCCTGAAGTATTGGTTGAGAGAGCTTCTGGATGCTGAAAACATCCATGTCCTGGGAGAGTGGTGGACCCAAACTTCACAGGGACAGAAGCTCCTGTACTGAGAACCCTTCCAGAACTTTCCCTATATACCTCTTTATCTGACTGTTCATCTGTATCCCTTATTATATAATAAACTGGTATGCTTGTTTCCCTAAGGTCTCTGAGATGTTCCAGTAAATTATCCAACCCAAGGAGAGGGTTGTAGGAACCTCTGATTTCTACCCACTCAGTTAGAGGTTGGGTGGTCTGGACTTGCAGTGGGCATCTGAAGTGGGGGAAGTTCTTGGGAGTTAGTCCTTAGCCTGCAGGATCTTCAGTTAACTCCATGAAGACAGTATCAAAATTGAATTGAGGGCCCTAAGCTGGAGTTGGAGAATTGGTCCGTGTGGGGAAAAATATCCACATATTATGTATCAGAATTCAAATACTTACAGTAGAGTACAAAAAAGAAATAGTTTCTTCCTTCAAATGGAAATAAATATTGAGGTTTGTCTTTGTCTTTTCTCAGGACCCAAAACATTGGTCAGTTCATTAGAGAGGGAGGAAAAAACCTTTGGAGCAGTTGTCATTACCTAACCAAAGAAACTACTCTTTGTATTTTTAGTTAACTTGATTGGAGTTTGATTCACATAACAATTTTATTGAATGTCCACTGTTTGCCATTATCAAAGTCAATAATCATAGATACTCTTTTAAAGGAATGATAGCTACTATGGAAGTTTCATGTTATATTCCGTTTTATAGTTATCTGTGGTTGAAGAGCTATTCAGAATTTTGAGAGAGTTAATACACTATTAATATTTAAAGGGATGGAATAATTACTGTCAACTGGGGAATAAAAAATATCTTCACGGAGGAAGTGGCTTTTATTTGTAGTCTGGAAATCTCCAATTGGGGACTGAATCATAAATGTAAAGTTTTTAGAACATTAAATGGTGATGAAAAATCTATTGCCTCATGGAAAAGATCCAGGAGTGAAGAAAAGAGTGAAGATGCAATGCACTTTTTAATAACATTCTGGCAAATAAGCTGGGATAAAAATAAGTCATAGTTTCAGAATTGAAAAAAGATTATCTTCATTCAAGGGTTGAGAGTAAGAAAAGTATATGTTTGCAGATGGAATGCAGATGGTAGAGTACTATTTATCATAGCAGTGTAATGTGATGATGAAAAGATTCAAATAGGTATCAAATTTGTAAAGCATCATTTAATGGAAAAGAATACAGATATCCACAATATGAACATGTGTACAAATGCACAGTTGTAAAAATTGCATGTTTTATACCCCTGCAGATTCTCCAAACTCTTTCAAGTCTGAGTCTACATGCCTGATTGTCTGCCTACTGGTGAAAAACACAAAAATTTTCTGAGTATTTCAATGATATTTGATGAGTCAAAGACCAATATATTTGGAGCAGCTTCCACTAGGTCTAAATTTTAGGTTTGTCTGGGTCTCATTCTTATAGCATAAGAAAGGAATAGATACTTAACATTCTAACACTCAAACAGGTGTAAAATACTGGCTGGGCAAATTTATATTGTTTGATTATTTGTTTCGTGCATACATATCATTATCCTCAGTTTATAGTTAAGAAAATAGAGATACAAATTTTAAAGATGTCCTTTTGGTGTAATACAGTGAACGATGTTTTGCTGAGCAGCAGAACCAAAGGCATGATTGATAATTAATGGAAAAAGTTTCAGTAAGAATGACTGTGACATTTTCCCAGTAATACTTGAACAGCTTGTGAGCATGAGTGAAGAATATGAGTTAGTGCAGTCTATTCAGAGTTAGGATGTAATGAACCAATATGAGTAGATGATACAACCATTCAAGTGAGTATTGTGACAATAAATAGAGTAACTGACCAAGACCAGGTGGAGAGCCAGGTGAATTTGGGAATGAGGAACATGCATTGTAGAGTTAGAGACTGAAAGACTAGACATAATAGAAGGTATAAAATACGTACAGTACAGCAAATGAGTAGAGGAAGTGGAGAGATGCAAGGCATGGTCAAGGTGGGGAAATGTGGAAATTTAGAACTTGGAGGTGGATTTCAAATAAAGACAACCTCAAGGTATGGCAGACCAAATGAAATGAACTTGGTGGTTGCTGGAGTTCAGAAAATCAGGGACCAGTGAGGTTGGCATTTTAGGGGTCCCTGACATGGAGGTAAAGTTACCGCTAGTGGTCATAGGGGCAGTGATGGACTAGAAGCTCATACATATGTGGGTAGGTCATAGGAGTTCACAGGCTTGTGATAAGATTGAAAAGAGGGTGGTTTGAAAAACAGGATGACAGTGACTCATATGTCACCTTCCTCCCATTGGAAAATCTTGATGCTGCCCTGGGCTGGAGCTCAGATTTTAGGTAATGGTACTTTAACTAGATTTCAGCTCCTACCTGTGGGCATCTTTTGAACATGGCACAACCTGGACAATTATAGCCACGTTAATAGATGATATGATCTCTAAATGAGAAAAAGTATCGAGAGATTGCAGAATATTAATGTTCATCCAAATCTTTGCAGATGCAGAAGCACATCCCACAGATTCTTACAATATATCAGATCATGTATATACATTCTCCCACTCTTAGGGACAATCTAATCATCCTGGGCCATGACTGCCAGCAAAAACAGTGATGGGAATTTAATAGACTGATTACCTGAGTGCCAAATACAGTGGATAAATAGCATTTACTGCAGGAGTTTGCAAGAAAATGGTATATATTCTCCCCAAAAGTGAAAGGCAGGTTTCACTTAGAAGGGAAATTGGAGAAGAGTTTAAAGGAAAGGATAAAGTGTAGGTCTTGAAAGTCCTAAATTCAGGGCTGGCTGATGGAAGGACCTGGGTAGGATGAGGAGGAATAGGCTGGAGTTCCTAGAACTGAGATTCCAGTGAGAAATAGCAGAGGAATAGGAGTGCAGGCTCAGAAAATATGACACAAATGAACAAAGGCAGAAACAGACTCACAGATATGGAAACAGACTTGTGGTTGCCAAGGGACAAAGAGAGTTGGAGAAGATGGATTGGGATTAGCAGATGCAAATTAGTTCACACACACACACACACATGTGCGCGTGTGCGTGCGCACACACACACACACACACACACACACACGCACACCCACACACATGGGTTATCACACGCACACACACACACACACACACACACACGGGTTACTGCACACGCACACACACATGTGGGTTACCAGGTGGCTCAGTGGTAAAGAATCCAGATGCAAATTAGTTTACACACATACACACACACACGTGGGTTGCCTGGTGGCTCGGTGGTAAAGAATCCACCTCCAGTGCAGGAGAGGCAGGATACAAGGGTTTAAGCCCTGGGTCGACCCACTGAAGATCCCCTGGAGGAGGAAACGGCAGCCCCTCCAGTAACCTTGACTGGTGAATCCCACGAACAAAGGAGCCTGGCAGGCTATAGTCCGTAGGGTCGCAAAGAATCAGATATGACTGAGTGGCTGAGCACACATGCACACATATGTGTTGTGTGTGGTTTTAATGTATACAGTTTCTTTTTCTTTTTTAGCCTTGAGAAGTTAATGATTTACGCTTCTTTTCTTGTATTAGTAGGGTCATGTATGCAAAAGAAGTACCAGCTGCTTTGTCACTATATGTCTATAGAGCTCCACCGAAACTCCTACCTCTAGAACACGAGTTTCCTGGCAGAGGATTAAGTCTTATGAATCTCTGCATTCCCATCGTGTAGCACAGAGCCTGACACGTAATAGATCTCTAATACTTTTTGGTTGAAAAGTAATAAATTGAGTCTGAGTGCAGTCTTGTAGAATTGGAAGCTGCTCTTTACCATTAAATCCCTTTATGTCAGAAGTTCTCATTGAATTTTTGGGATGGGACGTAAAAGTCACCATGTGCTTGCTTCAATCACGTCATCACTAAGACTGTCTTACTCTGTTATTTTATCTGAACCTGCAGTCATTGGGAGCTGGTCTTGTCTGATTGATAAGTGATCTGCAAACAGCAGAATGGACTGCTATGACTGCTTTGAGTTGGTCACAGTCATTCTATCTATTTCATTCCCTCTAGACTATTGAGATAATGAGCCTCTCAGAGTTGTATTTATTCTGGAATAGAATGCTGTAGAGGGGAAATTAAAATTATTTATAAGGAAGCCTGGGAGAATGGGAGAAAAGTACACAGACAGTTCTTGATGGCAATGATAAGGAATTCATTTAAAAAATGAAGTGCCTAATCAGTTTATAGCTTCCCTGGTATATAAGAACCAAAGTATTTAATTCATGGGTTAAGTAGTTTTCACTAATTTTTAAAAATTGTGAGCAAATGACACATTAATGCATGGGTAACACATTATGAGAACTGAGCACACATGTGTATATTTCACTGTTTTACTCTAACCTAATACAACACATACCAAAGTCCCACATACACACAGTTAATGGCATGCATAATCATGATTGTGCCACATAATAATTAGGCATTAGTGATAAGCAGTTCCCATAAATTACTGTAATTAGTATTACTTTTATACCATCACAGTCATTCTTTTTAGGTTTTCCCTTCCAATTTTGTTAATTCTTTAGTATCTATCATCAACACAAATGTCAGCAGCTTCCCTAATGCCACATGTGGCTTAATTATCATTATTCTTTGCCCAGAATGTGGTCTCAGTCAATGTAATTGGATCAAATGGAATGAAATCATCACACGGCAGCTAACATTTGCTGTGTTATATATAAGGCAGGCGGCTTGGATTCGATCTTTAGTGGTGAGGGCGTCTATGTGCACTTCTGAAGGTCGAATGCTATCCTGGACTTCATATGGTTAATCTCCTTACTCCCCTCTTGGAAGAACCTTGAATTTCAGGACTTAATGAAATGCTGGTTAGGAAGTGCTTAGCTGGAGCACAGGTGGTGGCTATTGATTTCTTACCTACTGTATAGCTCAGAGATGAAGAAATTGGGTCAAAGATAGAGCTAAACATGAAGGGAAGGGGAACAATGAAAATGAATCCTCATTGCTAAGCATCTTGCTATGTTGGGATGAGAAGTGAGCCAAGAGCTTAATTTGGTTCTCCAGACTGTTGAGTCAACATCAAAATAGGCGCAGGAAGATATCTGATGATTTAGAACCCTTAATACCATCTGAACCAATCATCATTGATACCTAGTGTGGGATAAAAGCAATTGATTTTCAGGGTAGACTTGCCCTTGAGTGACACTAGACCTAAGAGGAGAATTCCCTTGATTTTAAAGCCTTCCTCTTCTTCTGCTAGCAGGAGGGCAGATCTTTCTGTAATCTGAGAAAAAGAAGAATTCAAGGACCTCACAGAAAACATTTGTATTAAGTAAGTTTCAAACAGATCTTGAAAATGAGACCCAGTCTTTTCTTGGATTGTTTAGGAGAGGAGACTAAAAAGTATCAGCTCTATTATGTTGCAGAAGTTCTGGCTGAGCCGATATCGACAGGTCTCACATGGCCTGCCGTCTTGGTTTCTCTGCATCTTCATACTAGTCATATACGTTAATGGTACTTAAGTATGTTTCTTAGTGGAACAACAACAAAAATTCTCAGGACACGGAAGCGCTGGGTAACTGTATTAATTTCTTACTAATGCTGTTATAAATTGCTAACTTAAAACAATAAAGATTTATTATTTTACAAATCAGTAGGTCAGAAGTCCAACGCATACCTCATGGGCTAAAAATCAAGGTACTGCCAGGGACTGCATTCTTTCTATGCAGGCTCTGAGGTGAATGGTTTTCTTACTTTTTCCAGTTTCTAGAGATCACCCACTTTCCTTGGCATGTGGCTCTTTGGCTCCATCTTCAAAGTCAGAAGCACAGCATTTTTAAATCTTTCTTCTTCCTTCTTTCACTTAAAATGATCCTCATGATTACATTTGGGCCAATCAAATAATCCAGAGTAATTGACCCATCTCAAAATCTTTAACTCAATCTTCAACATCCTTTTTGCCATGTAAAGTAACCTTTTTTTTTTTTTTTTTTGGTTCAAGTAACCTGCTTTTGCCTATAAAATAATTTAGAGGTATGGAAGTAGGACATTTGAGGGGATGCTGTTCAGCTGGCCACAGCAAATGAGCGTCCATCTGACTCTCAGCTTGTTACCAAACTGAACTTGGGTTCACTTGCCCAGTATACTGCAAAGCCAATCTACTGATGCCCAGTTGTTGTTAAGGAAAGTACAGTGTTTACTGAAGGGTGTACTGCAAAGAGAACAGGCAGCTCACGCTCAAAAGACCTGAACTCTCTGATGGTATTTAGGGAAGGGTGTTTAAAGGCACCATTACTGATGAGGGTTGCAGACTGCCTAGTCAGCCCATGGACAGTTCTCTGGTTGGTTGGTGGTGACATTTTAGGAGTCTCAATCATCAGCCTTTTTGTTCTAGTCACTCTGGGATCTGTGTGCTGGTGGTCAGCATGTGGCTAATGTCTTCCATCTGGTGGGGGTTTTAGTATCTGCAAAACCACTCAAGGATAGGGCTCCAAATATTATCTATAGCCCTTGAAGAGGAACTAAGGTTGCTTGACTTTGTTTTATGGCTATTATTATTTTGCCTTGCTTGAACGTTTTCCTTTGTTTCTGCATTTTCTCACTTCTCTGGTTAAACTTGCTCTTTGGAACTTGTGGAAGGTGTAGGAGGCTGCAAGGGGGTGGTTCTTGCCTAGGAAACCCTGAGGATCCCTGACAAGGTCACTAACTTTAAAACCTGTACAGGACATTAGCCTTCTATCTTCCCACTCTCTAGAGCACCCTTCTGCCTCTGGCCTTCTTGGGTCCTTTCCGCATTAGGATTCATGTTCTAAAGGAAACCATTCCCTCCATTTTGTCCAGTGCAGGAACAGGTTCTTGGTCACTGAGTCCCCAGGAGCCACTGTGTTTGCCACATTCACACCCTAGTAGATTAGGTATCTTGCTTGATTCTTATGGTGACTTTCAGGTCTAGGAAGCATGAGAAAAATAATGAGTAAACATTTTCATAAAGAGTACTGCATACTCTGTGTGTCTGTTCAGTCATGTCTGACTCTATGCCACCCCATGAACTGTAGCCCACCAGGCCCTCTGTCCATGGAATTTTCCAGGCAAGAATACTGGAGTGGGCTGCCATTTCCTCCTCCAGGGGATCTTCCCTACCTAAGGATCGAACCCATGTCTCCTTTCTCTTCTGCATTGCCCAGCAGATTCTTTACCACTTGAGCCACCTGAGAAGCCCTGTATACTAGGGATCGTTTAAAATGTTTTAGGTGTATTAACTCATTTAATTTTCACAACACTTCTATGAGGAGAGTACTATTATTATTGCAATTTTGCGTATGAGAAAATTGCGGATCAAAGAGATTAAGGCAATTGACAAAGTCTACCGAGTGAACAACAGAGTTGAGATTCAGACCTGTTCTCTCTGGCTCTGGAGTGCATGCTCTACATTACTGCACAGCACATTACTTTTCACAGTTCATGGAACTAAAGTTTAAATTAAAAACACAAATACCACTATACTAAACCAAAGATGCTGCTAAGGATGCAGAAGAGATGGAGAGTAGGAGGGGGAGTTAGGGCAGTATTTGAGGAAAGAGTGAGCATGCACAGGAGGAAGGGAGCAGGAAGGAGAGAGAGGAGGGAGATTTCATAATCTGGGCCACTGGATAGAGAGTTAGAGGCACTTTGTACCTTGCACAAAGGCACCCATTAAGGGGTCTGTGGGGGATAAAAATATGGCTCATTTGCATCCTGCTTCGTCAGCCCAAAGGGGCTATCTTTTCCCACTTGCACAAAGATGCCATAAAGGCCAGCAGCAACCATGTTTACAGGCTGTTGAGTATATATGAACACATTTTTTTGTTGACTAAAGAAATTGATTCATCTAATAGGTAGTATATTAAAAGCTTCCAGAAAATGTATTTTCTAGCATTGGGACTGTTTGCTTCCCATCAGAATTCTGAAGAAAGTGCTTAGGGGATACGAGCATTCACTAACTGTTATAAGAAGGGGCTTCACTAGTGGCTCAGATGGTAAAGAATCCACATGCAATGAAGGAGACCCAGGTTCAGTCCCTGGGCTGGGAAGATCCCCTGGAGAAGGAAATGCCAGCCCACTCCAGTATTCTTGCCTGGAGAATTCCATGGACAGAGGAACCTGGCGGGCTATAGTTCATGGGGTTGCAGAGTCAGACATGACTGAGCAACTCACACCTTCACCTTGATGGTGCCTAAATAGCACCAGCCCATTCACCTGTGGGCTGCTGAATCCCTAACTTCTGTGAATTATTTCTTCCTCTGTCACAAAGTGCTTACAGATTATGGTTTCAAGTGGTTTACCTAGGTCTAAAATTTTGTGATTTGATTCATTTTGTTGAAACATACATAGTTCTGCAATGAGAAATGCTGTCTTCTTTCAGAGCCACGCTGAAATGCCCTGGAAACTCTGAGTGTTATTTGTGTACCTGTGCAGGCTGTTAAGGTTGATCAGCTTCTTAACTAAAAGATGTCCCATGGAAATCACATTAATCATTCATTTGTAATGACTAGATAGTAGGAATCCAATAATCAATGAATTTTAATCCTGAAATATTAATTCTTAGTCACTCAGTAGTTAAAATATTTAACAACCTCATACTGGTGGTGCATTAAAACTGCTCTTTAACACAATGGTTGTTTTTAAAATGCTTGGATGTCGTAAATCACTGCATTTCTATTGGAACTATTAGAATGAATCACAATTGGATTTTACAGAAGTGTTTTTAATGGATAGATATTTCACATATTATGTTCCTAGGCAAAGGTTCTTTCAATAAAATTTTATCTTGTGAATCAGCTTTACCTCTAGTTAGATCAGATACTCATGCTTTTTGTTTTTCTTCCTTTTTCTTTTTTATTGTAACTTGCTGCTTAACTTATTTCCAGGTAGGTTATAATACTGCTATGGACGATGTTTGTATCCCCCTGCCCACTTCAGATTCACACGTTGAAGTCTTAATCCCCAGTGTGATGGGGTGGAAGGACAGGGCGCGTAGACGGAGGCGGATCTGAACTTGGATCCTGGTCCTTCCCCCTGGGCTGTGGGGCTGCCCGGCGGGCCTTCTCTTAGCCTCTCTGTTTCCTCAGCCACTGACCCGCACATCCTCGTAGACCCTGGAACCCCCGGCTCCTGGGCTCCTGATGAGTTGGGGACCTTGGTGATCAGGTCATGATGGTAGAGCTCCTGTGAATGGGATTTTGCACTTGAAAGAAGAGACACAAGAGAGATGCGATCTCTGTCTATCACAGTGAGTAGGTGTCCATCTGAAAACCAGGAAGAGGGCCTTCACCACGAAAGGTCTGCAGCACCACGGTCTTGGACTTCTCAGCCTCCAGAACAGTGAAGAGGCAGGCCTCTGTTGCTTGAGCCACACGGCCTGTGGCCTTTCGTTACAGCAGTCTGGGCTGAGATGAGTACCTGCGGTCACTCTGCAAGAGCAGTCCGAGCCTCCGTCCAGAATGTTGTTTGGGTGTCAAGATGGTGATGCCACATGTGCAGCAGGAGGGTGTGAAAAGGTTTATTGTTGGCATGAAGGGACTTTCTGGGGAGTTCAGGGTCGGACCCCACGCTGGTCCAAAGATGGCTTAGGGGAACAAGGAAAGGAGACTGGCTCGGCTTTCTGCGGTAATTCGAGGTATAGAACCTGAGTGAGGGCTCCTGCTGGAGGTTGAACTTCCCACTGGAGTCACAGGAGGGGGCACTGGGGGCTTTAGTGTTGGCTTCACCAGCTGGGGGAAGGCTGAGAAGAGGGGTGTCCGTTCCTGCCCTTCACCCTGGGGCCGGGGAGGCCGGAGAGGTGGGTGGGAGGTTGGGGCTGGTGCACACGCACTGCCGTGCGGCAGCAGACCCTGGGGAATGCTGCTGTGTAGAGCAGAGAGCTCGCAGTGGGGCTCTGTGGTAGCCTGGGTGGGTGGGATGAGGTTGGGGTGTGAGGGAAGTTCGGGGGAGGGGATATATGTACACAGTTAATTCACTTCATTGTACAGCAGAAACCAACACAGCGTTGTAAAGCAACTATACCTGCCCCCCCCCCCCCAACAAACCAGCAGTAGTCAAACATCAAAATATGAAGTCAGATGCTTTCTTACAGTCCTTGGAGAACCTAGCTGTACAGAGCAATGTTGAACTTCCTTTCTGCATTCATCTTCTTCTGGGAGGCGTGTGTATGTATATGTTTTGTCGGGGCCATGTGATACGTGCCGTCCTAGTCCCCTGGCCAGGGATTGGACCCTGGCAGTAAAAGCACCAAGTCCTAACCACTGGATGGCCAGGGAATTCCCTTAACTTCTTTTAAAAATAAAAATTACATGCAGCATGGTCTGGTGGAAAAAGTAATTGCTGGTTGCTTGCTATGTCTATCAGGATTCCATACAGTAAACAGAAGCCACTGTAGGTGTTTAAAGCTTGAGCGAGTTTAATGTCAGGGGTTCAATACACATGAAATTGTTGGAGAAGCTGGAGAAACAGGTTTTAGGCTGGTTTCCTGGAGTGACTCCACGAAGTATATAGAACTGCTCCCCTTCAAAGTGCTCTTCTTGGTGCTCCTACAGTACTGTTCTGGAAGTAAGCAGCCTCTCTGAGCGCTGCCTTTGCAACCGTTTCCATCACCCAGGAGCCTGGGCGGTGACACTGGACTGCGGCTGCTCTGAAACCTCACATGGTCTTCCTTGCCAGAAGCACAAGCCAAGTGTCACAAGTCAGCTTCTGCCTCTCTGCCATTGCTCCAAATCTTGCATGAATATTTGTAATTGATAGAAGCCGATTCACATCCAAGCCCTAGCTTGAAGGGTTTGCCCTGGTCAAGTGGGAGTTCACTGAAACAGTCTAGCCATTTCCCTCTCTGTGTGACCTGGGAGAAGAAGGGTTTGAATTTTACTTTTCTGTTCTACAAAATGGACCTCATACTTAAATTGAAAGATATCCAAAGGATAGAAATCATGTAATTAAAATATCTAGTGTATTACAATTGGCCAAATAACCATACCTATTATTATGGCTATGTCTAGGTATTTCAGAGCTTTAGGAATCATTACACTGAAAGTCTTAACAAGCTGTTGCTTTATTGTAAGGCTTGTAATACAACAATTTTCACTTCAAGATAGTCAGTGGGGATCATAAAGCCCAAGCACTAATTTTACAGATAAATGATAGTAACATTACAATTTATAAACACTGGGATTCCACCTCATGCCTCCCTCCATTTAGTTACTAGAACTTTTTTTTTTATATGGGCCATTTTTAAAGTCGTTATTGAATTTGTTACAGTATTGCTTCTGTTTTTATGTTTTGGTTTTCTGGCCACAAGACCTGTGAAATTGAACCCACCCCCCCCTGCATTGGAAGACAAAGTCTTAACCACTGGACCACCATGGAAGTTCCCCTCCCTCCACTTGCATATTTCCACATCATCAAGTCTACAACTCCAGATTGTTTTTACCACTTATTGTGCCAGACATCGTGTTACTGACCCTCTCCAGTTGGGTGGACTCCAGCCTTGCCTGGTGCTGCAAATGCCAGTTGAATGAGTGAGCAGAGGGGAGCAGAAGCTGCATTTGCTGATCGAAGAACAGGAATGAGAGGGCTCTAGAGACACCTTCTCCCCAAAAGGAGGGAAATGGGGAGTTTTTGAGAGGTAAGAGGAAGGTATTTCTCTGGGGGAAAGGGTGGCGATTTCCAGGTATACCTGACATGTGAAGCCCCCTTGGTTCCCTTGGACACAGGGCTGATTGTGCCTAGCAAGATACATATCCTCTGTTTGGACTGAGATCTTAGCATGGTAAGGAAGCGAAGGCAACTTTCAGACCCTTCTTGATTTCCTCATCATAGATGCTGCTCCTGCGGTTAGATTGAAACTGGTTCAGGGTGGTTGACGGTCATGTTTCCTTTGAGGTGTACCTGAAAAACACCTTTAGCAAGCGTCAGGTATTTTGGAACAAGAATAGACATAGGTTAAAGCAGAGACCTTTCAGCTCTCTGGGAGGCGTATGGCTGATAACTGTACTTATTGGTAGGTATGTAGCAGAGAATAAACAGACTGGATTCTGCGCATTGGAGCTTTGTAATCCAGTGGAATGGTAAAATAAAACATTAAGTATTCAAAATTGAAATGCAGTTGCTGTGAAGGAAAATTATGGTTTGCTGAGAAAGACAATAATAAGGAAAAATAGGGTTACTAGATTTAACAAAAATACAGGATGCCCAGGTAAGCATGAATTTCAGATAAACACTAAGAAATCTTTTAGCATAAGTATGAAGCATTAAAAATTATTTGATGTTTGTCTAAAATTCAAATTTAACTAGCTGTCCTGTAATTTTACCTGGCAGTTCCACGGAAAATAGTGAATTACATGGGGCTGGTGATGCAAGAAGAGCCTCATTGGAGATGTGAAAAATAAACAGAGACTCAAAGAATAAAGGATCCATATATTGACCAGTTGAAAAATGGTGGAAAGAGATGTCTAAGCCAAAGAAATAGTATGTGCAAAATCCCTAAGGTAGGAAAGATCATGGAACATATAAGGAATGGAAATAATGTTAGTGTGGCTACAGTGAGTAAAGAAGAGAATGGCCTGGAACGGGATCCCAGAGGTGGGCAGGGGAGACGAGACAGAGAGTATGCTCACGCCAATCAGTGATTTAAAATTTTCACTTATAAAATAATTTTCAAACCATCTTACACAGAGACAGCATATAACAGGTAAGATTGAAGCTACTCTGCTTGAGGGTTGCTGCTGCTGCTGCTAAGTCTCTTCAGTCCTGTCCAGCTCATGGGGATGTGGGGTATTTTGAAGGTCCAGACCCCTCCACTTGCTCGATAGTTTTCACCCCCTTTTGTAGCCACCCTCAATGGAACTAAATGCTGTGAGGTATTAGATCAGAAAGTTCCATGGAAATTGATACCTGGGGAAGAGAAATAATTTATTATAGTTTAATGTTCATTTTAAAAGCCTCAGTTCTAAAAATTCACTGACTAGGCATGGGAGGCTTCTAAAATTCACCTCTACAATTAAAATAACTTGAACTACAGAAAATCAACTTAGCACTTCATGTTTGCATTGATCAGAATAAATTCAAATCAGTTTCACATTTTTAAAATGAGCACCTCCCAGTCATCTTTGTTAAGCAATCAGTCCTTGGCCACTGCAAGAATTAAGAGTATTTGAATTCCAAAGAGAGTCTCCTTGATCTTCCCTAGCTCAAGGCAAGTCATCCCTAAGGAGGAAGGAAGCTAAGGTTTCTTGAGCTTGGATTGAATACTGTGACACCGGGCTCAGGAGGGGTGCTTTACACAATGTCACATTCTCCCTCTTAAAAATGAAAACTGGAAGCTCAGAGTGGTGAAGTGACTGCTTTAAGGTTGCCATTCGATTGGGCCTGGGGACAGAATTTGAGTTCAGGCTTGTTTGACTGCAAAGCTATTGGTTCAGAAACTGACCCCCATACATGGAAGGCGAGGAGAGGAGAGAGAGGTAGCCACTTCACACTGGGAGGTGGCAGGTTTAACAAGCAGGGGGAACTTGGCTGTGAGAAAAGTAGATCTCTACACCCACCTGAGTGTGTATACTCAATCACTCAGTCGTGTCTGCTCTTTGCGACCCCATGGACTATAGCCTGCCAGGCTCCTCTGTCCATGGAATTTCCCAGGCAAGAATACTAGATTGGGTTGCCATTTCATTCTCCAGGAGATCTGCCTGACCCACGGATCAAACCTGCATCTTTCGTGTCTCCGGCATTGGTGGGTGGATTCTTTACCACTGAACCACCTGGAAAGGCCACACCCATTTGCCAGAATCTTAAAAAAGGTTTATATAGAGGCCTTATGGAGAAGGCAATGGCACCCCACTCCAGTACTCTTCCTGGAACGTCCCACGGACGGAGGAGCTCGGTGGGCTGCAGTCCACGGGGTCACACAGAGTCGGACACGACTGGAGCGACTTGGCAGCAGCAGCAGCGGCATAGAGGCCTTAGCAGGCTCAGTCATGTACAACCTGTCTCAACAATCCATGACTCTCTCAAGCCTTTGTTCTTGAAATCTGCCCCTGCTGTGAGAACGGGGAGCAGAATGTACATTCCAAAGACAAAGGGCGGAGCTAAGAGCCTCTGATCCCCTGGGTCTAGCATGAGGTCAACTGTCAGTCTTGATTCTCCATGACCTCCTCCAACCCAAACCTGCTCACTGTTTGAGTGAGGACTGAAGTGAATTCCTGCTGTTTAGGAGGGTGAGTCGCCAAAAGTGATTTTTCCTTGTGTTTATAGATAGTATTTCAGTCTTTGTCACTTTCAGTCCTCAGTCACTTTCTTCTGACTCACTTGTAAGAGAATTAACATTTAAATTTTAAAACAAGTTGTCAGTTTTTCCTGTGAAGTTTTTAATTTCCTGTACTCCTCTGAGGTGTCAGTCATCTGCCTTCCCGTAGGAGAGTTTTGTCTCTCACCTCCAGATCTATTGGATTTCTTGTAGTGATGGGATAAACAATATCATTAATTCATGACTATACAGCAGTTCAAAAGCACTTTCACTTTTTGTTAGACTTAGAACATTTCAAAGTATTGAGCAAAGAATTTTAAATGCTACATATTATTTCAAAACAGTGGATATCTATTACTGTTATTATTATGCTCAGGAAGAAAGAGAAAAACAGAAAATGCCAGAATGAAAAAGAAAAGAACATGTATATTAAAAAGAAAATAGGACAGAATATTTTCCCTTCCAATGATTATCCTTAAAAGTTAGTCAAGACAAGTAACTGGTTGAATGAAGTAGCACATAGGATAATATTTCCAATAAACACTTGCTCTGAATTGTGGGGTCCCAAGATTACTATGGGTGAGAATATGATGCCCACAAAGTTTGCTGGAGTAAATTTATGACCATAGTTTAAATGCAGGGTAAAGTCTAAAAAAGGGAGTCTATACAGGAATGATTAAAATGTTTCCCTTCTGGTGTTCTCTCTGACAAATGGGTGATTGGCCAACTGTCACATTCAGAAGGATTCTGAAACCAAGTCTCAGCTAAAAAGAATGCATCAGGATTGGCCAGCAATGTCTGTCATGGCTAAATGATGGAGTGTTTCATGTCACATGTGAATGTCATCTATAAACTGGGTATTATAAGAGATTGGATAGTTTTCTGGTGGCTCAGACAGTAAAGAATCTGCCTGCAATGCAGGAGATCCTGGTTTGATCCCTGGGTAGGGAAGATCCCCTGGAGAAGGGAATGGTTACCCACTCCAGTGTTCCTGCCTGGAGAATGCCATGAACAGAGGCGACTGGTGGGTTACAGTTCCATGGGCTCACAAAGAGTCAGACACGACTGAGCAACTGACACTGCCAGCTTAAAGGCAGATGCACAGGCAATGTTTAATAAATTATTTCAAACGTTTTTTTTTTTCTTTTTTGCCAAATACTTTTTAAAGAATAAGTTGACAAAGAACTTGTCTTTCTCTTTAGTATTAAAGGTAGAAAAATAAATTCTGGTCACTCTTGGGTTCTAAATAATTGCTTTAACTTATTAAAATTTTATAGCAGTTGATAGAGAAACAAATGTATAAACAAATAAACTAAGAAACAATTAGCAATCTCATTCAACAGAGCTTGGCTGCAAAGCAAACTGGGGACTTGTTTATGCAATTCTTGTGGCAAAGCTGGGAACATAGTAATAGATAAATTGGAGAAAAAGACTGAAAAGGTTGGAGCCCCAAAAGGGGTACAAACAATAGAAATTTGTTTTTCAAACTGTTAGGAGAGTAGTATATGCTGAAACTTAGATCTCAAACTACTGCAAGACAAAATGACTTAATTAGGAGCACCCAGTCATTCACTGCTCAGAGTTGACCAGAGATAAAGATAAATAACTGCATTTTTTTCCTTTTTATTTAGTTTTTATTAAGTTACAGTTGATTTACAATATGGTGATAGCTTCTGAAGGGGAGATGGAATAGGGGAAAGGACAAATTAGGAATATAGGATTAATAGATAGAAGTGCTTCTTAATCTGTTATGTTTTCTGGGAAAATTTAATTATGATAGATGATAATTGTATATATTTGTCTTATATTTATATATATTGTAATAATATAAATATAGTTTATATAAATGTATGTCATCATTCATATTATCTTTACAAAATCATGAGTAAGATGTCTGCTTCATTTTTAACATCCAAAAAAATTTCTCTATATGAATTGAATGCCAGAGTTATGGCTGAGTAGTATTCCATTGTATATGTACCATCTCTTCTTCATCCATTCATCTGTCAATGGGCATGTAGGCTGTTTCCGTGTCTTGGCTGTTGAGAATGGTGCTGCTATGAACACAGGGGAACCTGCATCTTTTTGAATGATAGCTTTGTCTGGGTATATGCCCAGGAGTGGGATTGCTGATCAGATGGTAATTCTGTTCTTAGTTTTCTGAGGAACCTCCACACTGTTTTCTCTAGTGGTGTACCAACGTATAGCCCCACCAACAGTATAGGAGGGTTCCCTTCTCCTCACATCCTCTCCAGCACTTGTTATTTATAGCCGTTTTTATGACGGCCACTCTGACTGCTGTGAGGTGGTACTTCATTGTGGTTTTGATTGCATGTCAGTGTTTTAAAGCAGCATGTTTGCGGCAATTTATCAGCCCCTCATCAGGAAACTAGTACACTCAGTTAAAAGGGGAACAAATTGTTTTAAGGCTCTACATTTGTAGTACTGTGTTAGAGCAGCCGCAAGAAACTGTGAGTTTTAAGGAGGAAAAAAGTTGAACATTTCTTCCTTCAGTAAATCCTCCCCAGACTACGTGACCTTTCCCTGACACATACTCCCCAGCACCTCAGATTTATTTGGTAATGTTCATCCGTTGTCTCTTTCAGATGTCTTGTTACCTGTGTATCCCGAGGTGCCCAGCAAAATAACTGGCACATAGTAGGGCTCAGTAAATATTTGTTAAGTGGCCCGAATGGGATTCAAGACTAAAGTCATTAGGCTGGTGAAAGTTGGGTTGTGACTCATGCAGCTGGTAGGGTAAAGTTCTTTTGGGCAGGGTTGGGGGTGGGAATGGGGCACAAGCAGTTAACACGGTGTATCCTACACTTGCCTGTGAAGACAGGTGGAAACAACTGAACTGCTTAATCATTTGGGCAAATGAATTGCCTATAGCTATTGAAATTACAAACATATGTAACTTTGATTGAGCAGACCCCTTCTTGGGAATTAACAGGATACAAGAATATATGAAAAGGGTTCTTATTGCAAGATAGTTCACGGTATAAAACCCTGAAATAAGTCAGTCAGTCAGTTCAGTCACTCAGTTGTGTCTGACTATTTGCGACCCCATGAACCGTAGCACACCAGGCCTCCCTGTCCATCACCAACTCTCAGAGTCCACCCAAACCCATGTCCATTGAGTCAGTGATGCCATCCAACCATCTCATCCTCTGTTGCCCCCTTCTTATCCTGCCCTCAATCTTTCCCAGCATCAGGGTCTTTTCCAATGAGTCAGCTCTTCACATGAGGTGACCAAAGTATTGGAGTTTCAGTTTCAACATCAGTCCCTCCAATGAACACCCAGGACTGATCTCCTCTAGGATGGATTGCTTGGATCTCCGTGCAGTCCAAGGGACTCTCAAGAATCTTCTCCAACACCACAGTTCAAAAGCATCAATTCCTCTGCGCTCAGCTTTCTTTATAGTCCCAACTCTCACATCCATACATGACCACTGGAAAAACCATAGCCTTGACTTAGATGGACCTTTGTTTGCAAAGTAATGTCTCTGCTTTTTAATATGCTGTCTAGGTTGGTCATAACTTTGCTTCCAAGGAGTAAGTGTCTTTTAATTTCATGGCTGCAACCACCACCTGCAGTGATTTTGGAGTCCAGGAAAATAAAGTCAGCCACTGTTTCCACTGTTTCCCCATCTATTTGCCATGAAGTGATGGGACTGCATGCCATGATCTTAGTTTTCTAAATGTTGAGCTTTAAGCCAGCCTTTTCACTCTCCTCTTTCACTTTCATCAAGAGGCTCTTTAGTTCCTCTTCACTTTGTGCCATAAGGGTGGTGTCACCTGCATATCTGAGGTTATTGATATTTCTCTAAAATTCTTTATATATACATATATGTGTGTGTGTGTGTGTGTGCGCCCACATGGATGACTCTGAGTATGGATAATAATAAGCTCTTATATAGATACATATACAGTATCACCTGTATTATTAATAAGGACAGTGTTATAGGATCAGTGATGTAGCTGGAAGGTAGAGGAGGAAGTGAAATAAAGCAAAAGAAAGTAAGAGACCACAAAGGCAAATATGCTATCATCAGTTAATGAATTCATATAAATTTATATTTATATACATTTATAGACATTTAAAAGGATACATATAAAATGCTTTTTTTTATCAAGGTATAATTGACATATAACATTATATTAGCTTCAGATATACAACATAATGATTTAATATTTGTATATATTGTGAAATGATTACCCCAACAATTCTACCAAACATCTGTTACCGTAAGCAGACACAAATTTGTTGATGTTGTTTAGGTAATGGCTTTCAAGCAGGAAAGAAGGCTTGAAATAATATTGTAGAAAGCTGGCGATGGGAAGAAATAGATGTGTTATGGTCCTAGTATTTTGAGATTTTGTAATAAATCAGTTCTAAGCAGAAGAAGGGGCCAGCTGCGTGCTACGTCTAAGACTCCAGCCAGGTTAGTAGGCGCGCTGGACTGCTTTGGTGAGGAAGTGGGCACTGAGCAGGACTCCTGTACACACAGTCCCAACCACACAGGCCCGAGCTGTGGCCTTCAGCTCTCATCCACCCCAGCAGGTACAAGGACACTGAGCCCCATCCGCCCCAACCCAGGAAGCCAGAGCCACTCAAGTCCGGACTTGGGTTAGTGTTGGGTGTAAGTGTCTGCAGAATCATCCAGATTGGTTCCTGCTACTGTATGTGTCCTGCTCTTCACCTTCATAACATTTGTTACATTTATTATGGATTGACCAGTGATGGTCGTTCTCCGTTCTTCTGTACACACCTCTCTGAGATAAGGTACTTAAACTCACTGTTACATCCTCAGAATTTAGTGGGGTGCTTGTGCTTAGTGAAACCTGAAGAATATTTGTTGAAGGTTCGTAAACATACCTTTTCTGTATTGGAAAATACATAAGGTAGCGATGATTCCATTTTTGCTGTTGCTATGCACCTACTTGAGACTTAAATGAAAGCTATGAAACTTCTGGACTTCCCTGGTGGCTCAGTGGTAAAGAATCCACGTGCCAGTGCAGGAGACATGGAAGATCCCCTGGAGAAGGAAATGGCAACCTGGGAAATCCTATGGACAGAGGAGCCTGGCAGGCTACAGTCCATGGGGTTACAAGAGTCAGACGTGACTTAGTGACTGAACAGCAGCAACAATGAAACTTCTTCCCAGAAAAATTCAGAATTTTGTCACATTTTCTGGAGATTCATTGACTCCCTAAAGCCCATTCATGTGGGGTTCATCATTTCCAAATTATGTTAATTCCACATTTTAAACAGCAGATGTTAACTTTTATCGAGTACTTACTACTTGTCAGACTTTGAGCTGTTGAGCATGAAGTATTTCAATTAATCCTCATGGCTCTAGGAGGAAAGTCCTGATTTTACTTTTCAAACAGATGAAGAATCAGTTTAAGAGAGACCGACTGACTTGCCCAAGCTCACAGAGCTAATTAGTAGCATAGCCAGGGCTCAACCAAGGTCTTTTTGTATTTTAGCCTGGGTTTGCACTCCTATCCACTGAAAACCATCAGCCTGTTCTCTGTTTCCACCACAGTGAGCGATGGAGTTATCCAGTGAGGACAGTTAATCTCTGCTAGTAAGGGTCTGAGGTGATGATATTAGCTGGCTTGAGCTCCTGACTTGATGTGAGCAAAGTTTCCTTGATCAAACAGGACAGGCTGTTCCCCCAGCAGCACTCTTGATGCTCAGAGAGTCTCCATTCCTGCTGCACTTGTTTAGCAGTTGGCAGAGCTGTGACTCCAAATTATCTTGCGCATGTTTCAGACCATTTAAATTGTCATTGTAGGATTTTGCCTATTAGCAAAATAGCATCCCGTGAATACTGATTATGTAAAGTAGCAGGATTGTCTGATGACAGGAAAGCAGTGACTTCTTGAATGGAGTCCAGCAGTGTGACTGCTCCTTCCCAGTGAAATGTAAGGAACTTGCTTCCTCAATATTCTTTATGTAATTAGATAGATTCAGGGGGTATTCATATTTTACCACATGTTGATAGAAAAATAAATAAGCACAGTACTTTGAAAAATGCCTAACTGCATATCTAAATGTCCTTTGTCATTGAGGCTAAGGAAGAGTAAAGCATGCCTTTTGTCTTTTTCAGCCCTTTTCTTGCATACCATCTTCATCAGAGGTTGAGGGAACCCAAGAACACTAAATCACTCTTGGCATGCAATTTAGCTCTTAGTTAGCTGGTCCCAGGGTGGGGAACTGGGAAAGTACTCCTGGTTAAATCTGGAGCCATTAGCATGCTGGTGTTTGATCAACTGAGTTACTCACTTTTAAGCTCCATCATTTTCGCATTTAAAGTAATTTTGGTCAGTAAGAGAAAATTACACTCATTATATCGAAATGCAAATACATGTTTAGAAAGCATGTGGTTTGGAAGACAAATGTGATACAATCCCAGCACCAATGCCTCATTAGGGGCATTTGCACACACCTCTGTTTCTGTCTTTTAGCTCTTTATAATCATCATCATATCATGCCTCCCTCCATGAAATCAGTGGATATATTTATTTTTGTTGTTCTTCCCACAGGCAAGAAGTGCAGCTTTCTCATCCCTATTTTTTGACTTCTTGCTTCCTGCACCAGTGACTATATAATCAGATACAATTGTGCCTGAAATCATGCAGAAATCCTAGGTAACATTCCCAGAGAGAACCAGGAGATCCCCAAATTAGGAAACAACCTCCCTTAGGATTCCTTTAGAATCACACCCACACTGATCTTCAGTGCTGCTGCTGCTGCTGCTGAGTCGCTTCAGTCGTGTCCGACTCTGTGCGACCCCATAAACGGCAGCCCACCAGGCTCCCCCATCCCTGAGATTCTCCAGGCAAGAACACTGGAGTGGGTTGCCATTTCCTTCTCCAATGCAGGAAAGTGAAAAGTGAAAGGGAAGTCACTCAGTTGTGTCTGACTCTTCACGACCCCGTGGACTGCAGCCTACCAGGCTGCTCTGTCCATGGAATTTTCCAGGCAAGAGTACTGGAGTGGGTTGCCATTGCCTTCTCCAATGAGGGATCCTTAAAGGCATGACTAAAGTAAACTTGTTTACAGTAGATTAGAAATGGTTGCAAATTCTCTGTTACCCTGACCATTGAGAGGTGGAAGCTACATTATCTCCCTGGAATCTCTGCTTACCTGGTGACTTACCTGAGCAATTCAGAGAAAATGACACTCTGAGACTCTCAAGGCAATATCATAAGAGGCCTTGCAGCTTCTGCCCTCATCTCTTGGGACACTCTTTCTGAATGCCTTGAATTGTGATTTAAGAAGTCTCTATGAGACAGGGCACTCAGGGCTGGTGCAATGGAATGACCCTGAGGGATGGGATGGGAGGGAGGTGGGAGGGGGGTTCAGGATGGGGGACACATGGACACCCATGGCTGATTCATGGCAATGTATGGCAGAAACCACTACAATATTGTAAACTAATTAGCCTCCAATTAAAATAGATGAATTAATTAAAAAGTCTGGCTACTCAGATCACGTGTTGGTCTCCCCATGAGACTTCCAGCAGACCCCAACCTTCCAGCTATTCCTGTCACTGCACGAGTTTTTGTTTTGTTTTCATTTCAGTGTAGGTTTTACTGTTGTTCAGGAATAGTTTGGGACTTCCCTGGTGGTCCAGTGGTTAAGAATCCACCTGTTAATTCAGGGGGCGTAGGTCCCATCCCTGGTCTGAGAAGATCCCACACGTCGTCGGGCACCCAAGCCTAAGCACCACTGCTTCCCGAGCCCTCATTCTAGACCCCGTGAACCGCAACTACTGAGCTCCTGCGCTGCCGCTACTGAGGTCTGTGCACCCTAGACCTGTGCTCTGAAAAAGAGAAGCCTCCTCTGCAAGGGGCAGCCTCTACTCGCTGCAGCTAGAGAAAGCCGGCGTGCAGCACCAAAGACCCAGCCAAAGATAAATACATAAATAAAAGTAAGAAAAGATGGTTTGATTCATAAGTTCTGATGAATCATAATTTGACTCATAATTTCTGAAAAGAAAGGGCATGCCTGGCCATACAGGGCCACCTGAGGAAGCGCTGGAGTTGGTAAGAAGGCAGAGCAGTAAGGCACAAGCATGGGCTACGGGCTGTATTTTGGTTCCCATGAGAAGGAATGGAAGAGGCAGGGAAGCTGACATTTGCATAATTTCAGCAGCCTTCCATGGCTGTGGGGTGATTAAAACAGAGCAGTATTAACTCTGAGCATACATGCTCAATGGAAACCCCATAAAGATGGAGTGAAGTCACTCAGTTGTGTCCGACTCTTTGCGACCCCATGGACTGCAGCCTACCAGGCTCCTCCATCCACGGAATTCTCCAGGAAAGAGTACTGGAGTGGGTTGCCATTTCCTTTTCCAGGGGATCTTCCTGACCCAGGGATTGAAACCAGGTCTCCCACATTGTGGGGAAGACCATCTTTACTGTCTGAGCCACCAGGGAAGCCTATAAAGAGGGAAGCTAGGGGCTAAAGATTTTGGATTGATTGGTTTGTATATGAAAGGTCCCCTTGCTATCTCAGGGAGAGACTGCCCATCTCAGGCAGTCTCTAATCTCAGCAAAACTCTAGATGCCAAGGCATCAAGAGTAGAAAATAAGAACTTGTATTAATACAACCAGAAATGTGAGTGAAGCCGTCTTAGACCCTCCAGACCTGGCCATCTGCCATCTGAATACTGTTGAGAGAGCTCCACCAGTGCTATATGTACCTCAAGAAACACCCAGCTGAGCCCTGTCTCCATTCCTGACCTACATGTTTACAGGGTACTGTAAAAATGTTGCTCTTTTCATCTGCTGAGTCTGGGGTACCTTGCTATGTCAGCTAACTGGGGTATTGCACCACCACTTTTTTTATTTTCGAAGTTTTTATTTTATTTGGCTCCATGTGGTCTTAGTTATGGCATGTGGGACCTAGTACCCAGACCAGGGATTGAACCCAGGTCCCCTGCTTTGGGAGTGCAAAGTCTTAGCCACTGGACCACCGGGAGGTCCCTGCATCACAGCTTTAGAGCACTTTCACTTTCTGTCCCAATCATCAGAAATCCATTTGCATGAGTATTCATTCTTGACCAATGCCCAAAGTCAGCAAAATAGTGACTAAAGCCGACTTCCTTTTATCTTTTGGCAGAATTCCGCTTGGGTAATATGATTAATCAAATTTCTTTTAGCTATTCGGATGAACTTAGAAACACCACATACACGATATAACATGACACAGATGAATACTAGAAACGACTTCCAGGTTTCTAGGTTATAAAGTTACAACATTCTCAAACTTAAGGAAGTAGTTATCTTTTTCAGACTGATTGTGCCAAAAGTCAGGGAAGTTTATGAGGGGGCTTCCAGCTAATATTAACATAAATGGCTGTGAGGATAGATGATAACATTGCACACTATGAGGTTACATAGTGAAAATGGAAGAAAACCAGTGCCTTCTCTGCTTCCATACAGGTTAATTTCAGAGGGTCTCAGACTTCTCCCCAACAGTTCTTGCTCGGCCGGCTTGAGTAGTGCTTGCATTTCCCTGTCCTACACCTGCTTCCATCTGGAGTTTAATATGCACTCATCTCTTTTCTATTCCAGGAGGGATATGTAATGAAAATCTCCATATTAGTCATCAGCTGTCAACACTGACAAATTTCAATTACCATCCTTCGGTAGCAGTTCACACTAGAGAAGGAAATCAGGAAGGCACACTGGGATAGCACCGTTGTGACAGATCTGTTTTAATTGCCTTTCTTATATCCACATTTAACCTCTGTCATTTTGACAG
Organism: Antilocapra americana; assembly: GCA_007570785.1. Classification (NCBI taxonomy): domain Eukaryota; kingdom Metazoa; phylum Chordata; class Mammalia; order Artiodactyla; family Antilocapridae; genus Antilocapra; species Antilocapra americana. The sequence continues at coordinate 8,877,859 of ML664173.1, read as the reverse complement.
AAGAAAGAAACTCACAGAGGAGGTAACTTTTTCTGCCCGTGATAAAGCAGGATGGGATGAGGGGAGAAGAGACAGTAACACATATCAATATATACAGACTGGCATTGATTGCTACAGATGCTTTCCTTTCCCTGTGAGGCCTACGGTAGTAACTTTCTGCTTATCAAAATACTTTGCATTTAATCAGCTGCCTGGATGGATGCTCCTGCTGATCATCCATAAATTATTCATCAATTAAAAAGACTTGGCACAATCTTTTTTTTTTTCCGCTTCATTTTCTGAGAGATGAATTTTCAAGAGCCCATAGCAGGAGTTGTCCTTAGTGAGTTCCCATCTCTTCTCATTCCTCCCAGCAATACTGCCCCTTTGGCCTTTTGATTGCAGCTTGATGGCTGCATCCACGGTTACCTCTGCTGTGATGCATCCTGTTGGAGCTGTGCTATTTTGTTCTCCCTTCCTTCTTTTCCTATAACCCTAAGAGACCTAAGTGCGTTTCTTGAAATAAAGAGAAAATGCTTTTTTTTTTTTTAATGAGACATGTTAAAAAATCATTGATGGCCTTTGGTTTTTCACAGATACGTTTCTCACGAGATTTTTAACTGTGGGTTCTATCCCATGGGTGACCTGGTTTCTGTTATAATCCAGTCAAAATGAAACCAAGTTATCTCTCTATAATAATTTGTTAATGTCTATTGACCCTTATGCTTCCCACTGGATAAGGTTATTTATTTCAATCATCAGATAACCCCTGTGAAGTCCATACTGTTATTATCCATTTGTTGCATGTAAGAAATAAACTCATAGGTTTTTACGTAGCTCTCTCATGGTTCCACAGCTAAAAAAGAGTGAACCTGGGATTCGTTCTCAGGGAGTCTGACTCCAGAATCCGAATGCCAGGTTCTCTGCTGCCCTATTCCTTGTGAGTCCTGGGTGCAAAGTTTTATCATTTATTAATATTATTATTTATTATTATTATTTATTTTAGTCATTATTACTGCCTTGTAGAAGAATAGCATCCTCCTGGGGGCTTACAAGTTTATTATTGTTTTGAAAACTAGAAAGAAAGGATAATGTGGTTTCATCTATCTCAGGAAAAAAAAATCAGAAGGGCTAAGATAAATTTCCTAAAGAATTAACAGCCAGAGACAAGGACAATAGTTAGATATGACAAAATCAGTAAAGGAGTTGATGAAGGCATTTCCAAATTTAGGGATGAGTAACAGCAGGAGAAAGCATGAAGCCAGATGGACCCACATAGCCTCGGGACACTGGGTATCAGCGACTTCCCGGGAGTCATCTTCTAGGTATGAAACCACAGCTCAAGCCTTGATACTTTCTCTCTTCTGTCTCCTCTTTCTCCAGTTAGTTCTTGGTCAGCTCGATCCAGAGTATTCTGAGTTACTTGTGAATGGTATGAAAAGGGAAGGCATGTCACTTCTAGTGATTCTTTAAAAATGTTTTTGGCTACACCACAAAGCATACGGGATCTTAGTTCCCAGCCCCGTGATCGAACCCATGCCCCTGCACTGGAAGCACCGCTCTTAACCACTGGACCACCAGGGAAGCCCAAGACACGTTGCTTCTTAATTCCCATCCTTAAACTAATGCAACAAAACCTCTGCAACCTGTCATGCACATGAGCATAGTCCTCCTGAATCTTTCAGGGTGTCCAATGACTGTTCCTTTCTCCAGAAGGACTCTGAGAAATAAGTTGTAAGGTGGTAACGAAATTTTGTTTTTGAGAAGGCAGTTAGGAGAGAGAGAGAGCAAGCAGAGCTGTGGATGCCTGGCCAAGAATGGCACAGAAGGAGGCAAATTGCAATCAGTTATAAATCATAGTGGAATTGAGAGGGGTTAAGGAGGTAATTAAATTCTTTCTTCTGAATAGAGAGTGCAGCCTGAAAGTTGAAAGAATGGCCTTGGTGGAATTTAATAGAACTCTTCCTAATGATTAAAAGGATAAACCCCACCATTTGATAGCGTGCTCCTTTATAAATGCAAGCAAAGCACAATCACCCTAGGGTATGTGAATTAACTATGCTCATTTATAAAATGTCTTATGTTTAAGAGAATGCATATGACAAGCTGAAGACAAATCTATGAATATATTTAGTTTTACAAGTGCTAAGATTTCTTACCCTTCTTTAGGAAATATCCCAAATGAGGTATGATACAACTTTGGAAATATCAGGACTTATTAAATGCTTGCTGCTTGGTATAATCAAGGAGTCTGTGTAAAGTGGGATTGCCTTTAGCATGATTAATATGTTAGCATGGATCCGAGTTATAAATATCATATATATATAATAGTTATCCCTGCCTTGTGGGGTATGACACAGATATCACATAGCTCTCTAGCACCTGACATTAGGGCCTTGAGGAGGGCTTAACTTTATTACATACATGTTAGATATTGGGAGATTTTTGGTTTCTGAAAATTATTTTATTGAACTTTCAAAGTGATTTTGTCCATAAGGTGTCATTGGTTCTTTTGCATATATGACTAACCTGAGGTTCAGAGAACTGAGTAAAATAGTCAAAGATCATAAAACCATAACTGTGAAAACTGAGTTTAAATTCAAAATCACTGACCTTTAAAGTATATACTTTCTATTATTATATCATGCTGTCTTATAGAATAGTATAGGTACTTCCTGCACATATTAATGGTAGGTACTTAATAAATGTTTGTTGTGTGAACTATGAAGAATCAATCCATCCATGGATTTGAAATTTCACTAAGAGAAGTAAAGTGAAATAAGATACAAATAAAAACAATGTGGATATCATTAAAATGATAGATGCAAACATATAGATGTAATAACATTTATAGAAACTCAGTGGAAAATGCTACTATTGAAGTATAATATTTATCAAGAGACTCTTCTCAGATGCAAAGAGAAAACTTTGCTTTTTAAAATGTGCAGTTCTTAATTAACATGTCCTCTCCACATCTTCTTACCAATCCCTTCAGAAAAACATGCTACAGTGTTTCAATATTATATACTTGAAGGTACCTAAAAGCCTACTTACCCTGCAGTAATTTTGTCCTGGCATATTTTCCTTTCAGTAACAAGGTAAATTAAATCCATCTTCAGGTGATTTTTTTGACAAACTACACAGGCAACCATAAAGTCCTCCCAGTGAAAGTGTCCTCAAGGGAAATGCTCTCCTTAGGTCCTCAAGAAAAGTTCAGAACTGTTCTCAGGAACAAATATCTCGTTCAGGTAAGGCGTGCTTGACCTTGAGAAGCAGCTGGGGATTCTGAACGTGGAGCCATGTGAGCTCCCAAGGCCACTGTCTATTGCTAACTGTGTGTCGACTCTATCTTTGTGAGTCCTGGAAAAGAAAAAAGGCAGAAATAGCTTTTGAGTCAGTTAATTTGGTTAGAAGGGACCCAGAAGACAAGTTTGGATGACAGGAAAGTCAACTCATGGCTAATCTGTTTGGGATGATTTAATTAAGGCACTTCAGTTGGTATCTACATAATGTCAAATGAATTCCATCAAATTTCAGGGAAGCATGTTACATTGAAATCTTGCCCCTTATTCTTAATTACCATATGAAACACTTTATTTATTGAATAATAAATAATCTCATTCTAGACTATTTCCAAATCATTTTACAGGTGCTCCCATTTTATTATTTGTTCCTTAAAACTTTTGTTTCCTAACTGGAAGTTTTGAGACCGCTAAAATAAATTGGAAAATTATAGCATGCAAAAATATTCAGTATTCAGTGACATGAATGTGTGAAAAATGCTTAATCCTTGTAACAATCCTGAGTTAACTATTCTACCATCCATGTTTTACAGATGAGAAAACAAAGCCTCAGAAGCTTGAAAGAGGTTTTCCAAGGTTATGCTTGTAGCAAAAGGTGAAATTAAGTTTCAAACCTAGACTTGTATTGTTTTGAAATCCAATGCTTACCTGATGAATCTGTATTATCATCCTTCAGTGGGAAAGCCGTGACCTCACATTAATTATCTCTTTTATCATGTTTCATTATCTTGTGTCCATTATACTTAGCAACCATTTATTGAGGGACTGTTATACGCAGGTTATTAGAGGCTGATACAAAGCACAGTGTTCTCGCTCTTCAGGTTTTTTTTTGCACAAACTGAAATTTGGTGCGAAGTATCGTAATGACCCTTTTTAACATCACCTACTCAACTGTATTTTATCTTATGTAATGATCTGAGCCAAGCCAATATACCTTGCTATCTGGTAACGAGCACTCAAAACACAAAGGTCCCTGCTTCTGTGTTGTACTCAGGCCAGCGTTTCACACTGGGCTATGCAGCTCCTCTGCACCCGTTTTTCTCACTGTCTTGCTCTCTTCTGTGACTCCTCTCATTTTAGAGCTTTGGCCTTAATATTCTTTGGATTGATGTTCAAAAAAATTCTTCTACTCTCAGATAAGAAAACACAATCATCAGAATGATTGTACCCCGCTTTTTTGTCCCTCATACACAGATGTGTGACAAGAATAACAAAGGAGTTAATGGTTTATACCTGGTCTCTAAGTTCACATAAAACCTTTTCATATTTCAGAGGGTTTTCTGGATTCAGTATCTTCTTATGTCCACAGCACACTCTCAGTTTTTAGGGTGCCACACACCTTCCCTCTAGTACAATAGTTATGTGGCCCCGCTCTACTTGCATATGTAGTTCTATTGCTGTTGTTCAGCCATTCAGTCATGTCCAACTGTCTGTGACCCTATGAACTGCAGTATGCCAGGCTTCCCTTTCCTTCACTATCTCCAAGAGTTTGTTCAAACTCATGTCCATTGAGTTGGTGATGCCATTCAACCACCTAGTCCTCTGTCACCTCCTTCCCCTCCTGGTCTCAGTCGTTCACAACATCAGAGTCTTTTCCAATGAGTCAGCTCTTCGCATCAGGTGGCCAGAGTATTGAAGCTTCAGCTTTAGCATCAGTCCTTCCAATGAATATTCAAGGTTAATTTCCTTTGGGATTGACTGGTTTGATCTCCTTGCTGTCCAGGGGACTCTCAAGAGTCTTCTCCAACACCACAGTTCAAAAGCATCTATTCTTTGGCTCTCAGCCTTCTTTATGGTCCAACTCTGACATCCACAAATGACTACTAGAAAAACCATAGCTTTGACTATACAGACATTTGTTGGCAAAATGATATCTCTGCCTTTTATATGCTGTCTAGGTTTATCATAGCTTTTCTTCCAAGGAGCAGGGCATCTTTTAATTTCATGGCTGCAGTCACCATCTGCAGTGATTTTGGAGCCCCCCAAAATAAAGTCTCACTATTTCCTTGTTTTCCTTATCTATTTTCAATGAGGTGGTATCTCTTTCAACTACTCTGTTATATACTCTTCATAGTCCAGAACACTGTCTAATTTATCACAGCTGTCACCTCATTCAGGCTTACCACAAGAGCAGACACTCTATAGAGATGATCAGTCAGAATCCTTTCTTTAACTATTAATAATAAATGTGATGAATGAACCTTTGCTTTGGAGACACATTGATGAAGCAAATCAGACAAAGTCCCTTCCCTTATGGGGTTTGTAACCTTGAAGTTATTTTGGAAAGTGTAGGCGGGCATGACAGCCCACTCCAGTACTCTTGGCTGGAGAATCCCATGGACAGAGGGGCCTGGTGGGCTACAGTCCATGGGGTCGCAAAGAGTCAGACATGACTGAAGCGCTTAGCATGAAGACATAAGAAAGGGAAAAAATAAGGAAAGATAATCTAATATTATATGAATAACTGTGATGTGTGAAGCAGTGTCAGCTCTCTGATGTTTGCCACCCCATTTCAGATTTTTGGCACAGCCTATCACAGAGGAAGTAAGCTAAGCTTCCCTAAACATTTGTGCTATACCCTAATATGGAAATAAACCTAAGTCATCTACCTGTCTGTGGCATGATCATTTGGTAGTTGTTACTTCTGGGAATCTTTTTCCTTCAGCAAAGGTAGAAGCTGGGTTTGGGAGAAGGAAATGGCAGCCCACTCCCGTCTTCTTTCCTGGAGAATCCCGTGGACAGAGGAGCCTGGAGGGCTGCTGTCCATGGGGTCACACAGAGTCGGACACGACTGAAGCAACTTAGCATGCATGCATGCATTGGAGAAGGAAATGGCAGCCCAGCCAGCGGTCTTGCCCGGAGAATCCCAGGGACGGGGGAGCCTGGGGGGCTGCCGTCTGTGGGGTCGCACGGAGTTGGACACGACTGCGGTGATGTAGCGACAGCAGCAGCAGGAGCTGGGTTTACTGTCGCTGCTACATTTGAGCTCACTGTTGCTTATACTAAGTATCACTTTTTTCTTGACTGGTCATCTCAACCTCTGGGCATTTGCTGGTAATAACTCCCTACTCTTGTATTTGACTTTAAGAAAATAAACCTATAACCATGGATTGTAAGACTGCCTTGTTCCCTCCTTCATATCACAATATTGGGGCCAGATGGGCGAAATAAGGAGGCTTAACATAGCAATCAAGATGAGAGTTTAGCACTTGTTGTTGAGACTACTTCCTTGAACTGAACGTTTATTTCTAGTATCTAAACTGTCTGCACCTTCTATATGTTAGAACTAAGGGCTGGTGGAGACTGACTTGCAGGAGGAACACCTCCAGAAAGCTCTGTGCAAATATTCGTTTGACTTAAGGGATTGAAATAGCTGTTTACCATTTACCTGGAGTCATGGGCTTTTATCAAGGCTAGAAGCATAGTGGGAAGCTAAACGGGACTTTCCCTAGAAAATGAGACAGAACTTAAAAGAAAAAAAACACAATTGTGTCAGGTTATCCTAGTGTTAGTAGTGTGATTAATCTGGGAAATGGGGGCCCCAAACCAGGCCTGACAGCAAGTGGAATACCACACAAGTAAAGTTCTCATAGCAATTAGAGAGACAGAATTACCCGGGTCTGTTTGTAGGTAAAAGAGATTAACGTGGAGTCTCACCGCTTTGATCACAGAATCTTAAGGAACCAGATATTGATTGGGTTTACAAACAGTCAGAAGAGCCCAAACTGTGCTTAACTCATGTGAACAGGAAGAGATGAAAAGGTACCTATTTTATTCAAAAGGGAGGATCAAAGACTCTCTGTTTAAGAAGATGCATTAAAATATAAATCGTCAATATTGGTCAAAGGGTGCAAGCTTCCAGATTAACAAGGTCTGGGGACCTAATGTAAGTATGATGGTTATGGCCAATAATCCTATATTATAGGGCTACAGAAAACTGAAAAACTTCTACACAGCAAAGGTAACTACCAACAAAATGAAAAGGCATCCTAACACGTTTGCAAATCATATATCTGAAAAAGGACTAATATCTAAAATATATAAATAACTCATAAATCCAATAGCAGAAAACCAAACAGTCTGATTTAAAAAAAATGGATGGAAGTTCTAAATAGAGATTTTTTTTAAAAAAGAAAAAGACATACAGATGGCTAACAGATACATGAAAATATGTTCAACATCACTAATCAGTAGGAAAATGGAAATCAGAACCACTGTGAGATGTCACCCACACACTTGTTAGCACGGCTAGTAGTAAAAGATAAGAAATAGCAAGCATTAGCAGGATCTGGAGGAAAGGGACAGCTTGTGCTTTGTTGTTGGGAATTAACTTGGTGCAACCGCTATGGCAAACAAAATGAATTTTCCCTCCAAAATTAAAAATAGAATCAGATATGATCCAGCGATCTCACTTCGATTTATTCAAAGAAAACAAAATCACTAGCTCAAAAAGATATATGTGCCCCCACGTTTAGCACAGCATTATTTACAGTTACCAAGGTATGGAAACAACCAGGTGTGCACCGATAGATGAATGGATAAAGAAAATGGGAACTCTGTCTGTGTGTGTGCGTGTGTGTGTGTGTGTGTGTGTGCGCGTGTGTGTGTATGATGGGCTCCCAGGTCACTCAGTGGTGAAGTATCTGCCTGCCAGGACAGGAGATGCACGTTTGATCCCTTAATTGGGATGATCCTTGGAGAAGAAAATGGCAACCCAATCCAGTATTCTTACCTGGAAAATCCCATGAACAGAAGAGCCTGGCAGGCTACCATTCATGGATTTGCAGAGGAGTGGGACACAATGTAGACATTTAAGAAAAACATCCATGTGACGACATGGATGGAATCAAGGGCATTATACTTTTAGTTTAAATAAGTTAAAAAAGATTCTATGCTATGTACTTGAAGGCTGCTAACAGAGTAGACTTTTTTTTTTATTACAGTGCAATTACCTTACAATGTTGTGTTAGTTTCTTTTGTATAGTGAAGCAAATCAGCTATATGTGTGTGTGTGTGTGTATATATATATATATATATGACCTGCCTCTTGGGTCTCCCTCCCACCCCTCCATCCCACCCCTCTAGATCTGAATGTTCTCACCACACAGAAGAAATGGTAATTATATGACATGATGGTGGTGTTAGCTAAAACTGCAGTGATCTTGCAGTACTAAAGTGATTCAAATCGATAGGTTGTAAACCTTAAATTTATAACTGTTGTATGTCAATTACATTTCAGTAAAGCTCGAAAAATAAATTGCAAGTGTAAGAAATGAAGAGCGAGGGATAGTTTTGAAGTCAGCCCTTGCTTCTGGTAAATATTCTACTTCTGATTCGAAATAGAATATACAGTATAATTGAATGCAAGTCTTGATTTTGCAGTTCCAAACCTTTGAGATTCTAGTAGCATTAAAAATGCAAAATGTGCACTGAAAAGTTTTGACAGTTTTAAGTTTTGAATGCTGTTACATTTTAACTTGTAAAAATTAATTTTATTTACCTTCAAATTTTAATGATTTTCCCAATGTAATCCAATGAATTAAGGGAAGGGACTCCAGTGGGGGGAAAATTATAAAAAAAGTTTTCATTTTTCTTAAGGAAAGCAAATGTTTTCTAAATGCCACCTTGAGAGATTCAGAAGGTTGGTTATGCAAATGTCAAAATAGTGTATTTCAAGGGATTTTGTAAAGCAGTCAACTGGGAGAAGCAAAGTTAAGTTCTGAGTGACAAGATAATCAAACGACTCTAGATTAACAGGACATAAAAAACTTAGGCTGTTTTGGTCATAGGAAACCAAAGCAAGAGCAGATATCAATATGATAATTTAATTCAACCTAATTTTGTGTTGCCAATAAAAATAGAACCCTAAAATATAAAAATAATGTCAAATGAGCACTTAGACACATAGTGTAGTTTATGCTGACCTTTCTTTTTTTTTTTTTTTTTATTGGTTTTGCCATACAATGACATGAAACCGCCATGGATCTACACATGCTCCCCCTCCAGAACCCCCCTCCCTCCTCCCTCCTGACTCCCTCCCCCCTGGGACATCTCGGTGCACCAGCCCCGAGCATCAATCCTGGGCTGGCGATTGATTTCACATATGATAATTAACATGTTTCAATGCCATTCTCCCATATCATCCCACCCTTGCCCTCATCCATAGAGTCCACGAGTCTGTTCTATACGTCTGCGTTCCTTTTGCTGTCTCGCGTGCAGGGTTCTCTTTACCATCTTTCTAAATTCCATATATATGCGTTAGTATACTGTATTGTTGTTTTTCCTTCTGGCTTACTTCACTCTGGATAATAGGCTCCAGTTCCATCCACCTGAGTAGAACTGCTTCAAATGATTTTTTTTTAATGCTGAGTAATATTCCATTGTGTATATGTACCACAGCTTTCTTATCCATTCGTCAGTTGATGGGCATCTAGGTTGCTTCCATGTCCTGGCGATTGTAAACAATGTGGTGATGAACACTGGGGCACAACACATTAAAAAGATCATACATCATGATCAAGTAGGCTTTATCCCAGGGATGCAAGGATTCTTCAATATTCGCAAATCAATCAATGTAATACACCACATTAACAAATTGAAAAATAAGAATCACATGATTATTTCAATAGATGCAGAGAAAGCCTTTGACAAAATTCAACATCCATTTATGATAAAAACCCTCCAAAAAGCAGGAAAATAAGGAACATACCTCAACATAATAAAAGCTATATATGACAAACCCACAACAAACATTATCCTCAATGGTTAAAAACTGAAAGCATTTCCCCTGAAGTCAGGAAGAAGACAGGGTGCCCACTCTCACCACTACTATTCAACATAGTTTTGGAAGTCTTGGCCACAGCAATCAGAGCAGATAAAGAAATTAAAGGAATCCAGATTGGAAAAGAGGAAGTAAAACTCTCTCTGATCTTTCTTTAAGATCTTTTTTCCTTCAGAGCAGTGGCTGTGGCTTTATCCAAAATTTGAATAGAACTGGAAGAGGCAATAGTTTGTAATATTTTTCAGTCATAGATCATTAAAAAAGAAAAACAACTGATGAAACTGATATTCTTACTAAGAAAATGGGATATATGTTCCTACTCAAATTTGCATACATACTATGCATTATTATGTTAGCAATCTGGACTTTTCGAAAGCAGATACTGCTGAAGTGTGTGAGTTTTATTAGGGATGAGATCTGTGAACAACAATGGGGGAAAAAGTGGGAGGAGACCGGGGAGCTCAAGGACCACAGTGCAGATCTGTCTTAGATGAAGCAGACAGGGAAGAACAGAAGGTAGGGTGAGACCATCTTGGACGGTGGTGTAGCTCTAAAAGGGTTTATCAAGATTGTTGGGTAGTTCTAATCCCAGAGTTAACCCATCCGAGGAATCCTTCATCTCCCAGGAATAGGCATGTCTCAGTATCTGTGCCCTGCTCATTCTGTGAGAAAGTCTGTTTTTTAAAAAATTACTGGAGTATGGTTGATTTACATTTACAATATTAGTTCCATGTGTACACCATAAAGATTTATTATTTTATATTAATAGGTTATGCTCCATTTAAAGTTATTATAAAATAATGGCTATCTTTCCCAATGCTGTGCAATATATTCTTATTGCTTATCTATTGTAAACATAGTCAATTGTATTTTTTAACCCCATATTCCTACCTTGCTCCTCCCCACTTCCCTCTACCCCCTAATGTTCCCTAGTTTATTTTCTATATGTGTGAATCTGTGTCTACTTTGTTATATGCAATCCTGTACTTTTTATTTTTGACTCTTCTCCCGCATATTTTGTGTTTTTGATTTCAGATCTTACATCTTTAAGTTTATTCTTTCATTGTTTATTGTACTTATGGTTGATTTTATAATTTTTTAAAATAATTGTTTACTCTTGGCTGAGCTGAGTCCTCATTGTTTCATGGACTCTTCTCTGGTTTCTGAAGGAACGAGAGAAGCGGGGGCTACTCTTTGTCGCAGTGTGCAGGTCTTAATTGCCGTGGCCTGCCTTGCTGCAGAGCACAGGGTGTGTGGGCTCAGCAGTTGCAGTTCCCAGGCTCTGGAGCACAGGCTCAGTGGTTGTGGTGCATGGGCTTAGTTGGTCCATGGCATTTGGGATTTTTCTGGACCAGGGATTGAATCTGTGTCTCCTGCATTGGCAGGCAGATTCTTTACCCTTGAGCTACGAGGGAAGCCCCTTCTTTCATCTTCACACTGGCTTAAGTGCTTAATTCTCAGCCTTTTGTATATATTTACCTTCTCTTTCCTATAGATTCTTACTATTCATTATAGCCTTTTATTTACCAGTTAGAGACAGCTATGTAACATTTCTTTTAGGGGAGATTTAGTCTTGATGAACTCTTATTTAATTTTTGCTTGTTGGAAAAGTTATTTATCTCTCCCTCAATTCTAAAACCATAATGAGTGCAGTATCCTTGTTTGCATATTTTCTCTTCCAGCTCTTTGAATATATTATATACCACTCCCTTCTGTGCTTCCTGTACTTAGGTATTTCATTCTTTCTTTACGTTTGGGACATTTTCATGTATAATTTTATCAATTATGTTTTTCATCATTTTCTCCTTCAGATCTCCTTCTGGGATACCTGTAATACAACTATTAGTATGCTTAATGGTATCTGGGAGATCTCTTAAACTATTGTCGTATTTTTATTTTTTTTTTATTTTTATTTTTTTTTTTCA